>CM031088.1:7542400-8142400 GCA_018257905.1 Gillenia trifoliata | reverse complement strand
ATAGTGATGTTGATTTGAATGAATATGATGATGCCCATGTTAATGATGATGAAGATGATGATTATCTTGATATTCCACATGTTGATGAAGAGTTTATTAATGATGATGATCTTACGGAGGCAAATGAATAATTAAGTAGATTTTATATTTTGTATGTTTTTTGGATTACCTTATTAAAATACCATTATATTTGTTGGGATTCTCATTTAAATTTGTTGTATTGCTATTTGATATGTTTTGTGAATGATTATTATGCTTCAATGACTATTACTATGTTATTGTTGTCTATATTACATTTTTTTTTTATTATAATAACACAACGCATGAAAGGCTTACGCTTCAACGCCTCAAGGCTTACGGCTCGCCTTGCGAGACACAAACGCCTCGACTTACGCCTTCGCCTTTGAAAACATTGATCTGGGCAGACTTGTTCTTCAATGATTTCGTAGTCTCAAGTGAGAGGGTTGAAGATAGCACATATTTGGAGATTTCGTCACATCATTCTTGAATTGGACGCTCATGGGGTGATCTCTGATATGCAAAATCCTCAACCAAGTCTTGTTGCTGAAGGGGCCATTATTGTAGATGCTGAGATTATAAATTTCACGTCAGCAAAAAAGAGAGACCTTGCATGTGTTTATAAGTATTTTTTTTTCTTGTCAAAGTGTTTATAAGTAATTGAGCTACCCCTATATTGACAATTAACTTTACGGTGGAACATCAACTTTCTTATTTGAAAGCCAAATTGCATTTTTCTTTGTTATCTTCTGTAATATAACCACTATGGTTATCTGACGTATTATTATATATATGATGTATCTCACTGATGTATCTTATTGTGATTCTAATGAGTAAAGTTTTCACTAAAACATAAATAAATAAAAGAGAAAATTATGGTAATGCGAAATCAAATTTTTGGGTTGGCCCAATGTGCAGGATGTACCAGGCTCTAGCCTCTAAATAATTTTTTGTTTGGGCCTGTCTGAAGACTCTGAGCCTCTATAAACTTTGAAAAGAAAAAAAATTCCCCGCAATTTCAAACCTAACGTACAGTTCAATAAATCATTTTCTCAATGGAAACTACGGTAGATAATAGTGAAGCTCCCAGGAAAAAAATATTTATGTCATTGACTCATGGTGATACCATTGAGACTATATATATATATATATATAGGAATAGGATCAAGAGACAAATACTTTGACACACATTTGTACTCTTTTTTAGTCATTAAATTTTATAATATCCAATGGACTTGATTAAAAGTAGGGAGCTTTAATGAAAATGACAATTTAAAACTTTTTCTTTACCAAAAGCATCCTAATAACTTTCTTTAATGAAAAGGTCAACAAATTTTAATCAAAATGACAAACTTTATCACAACAGGACAAAAAACAAAAATGCCCACATGCTGGAAGCAAAGCCCAACATGCAAGCTATAATTTTTTTTCCCAATCTGCCCCTGACAGAACCCAAACTCTATTAGCTCAAATCTGTCACTTTTTAATTACAAAAATGCTATTGAAACTTTCATTATTTACAAATATGCTATTAATTCATTAAAGTCCAAAGACCACAACGAAAAAAAGTGAAAATTATTTTTTTTTTTTTTATAATCAGCCCAATGCTCCTGATTATAACATTTTTTGTTGGGCTCTTCAAAAAATACAAAAACAAGCTATAATTATCACTACTCCCTATTATTCATGTATCAAATAATCCATCCTAATAATGAAGCAACATGAATAAAATGTAAAATTGAAAAATCTAACAATTCAACAACAAAACACAAACTGCATATCAAATTAAAATTACAAATGAAATCATTCAAATTACATAGTAGCAATATCCCATTCAATTATGCTTTATACCAACAAATCAATTATCTTGAATTGCAGCTTTACAAATTGTCTTGTCATGACCTAACAACAATCTGAAGACAAAAACCAAAAGTGCATCATTATTGTACTAAAAATTTGCTACTTTGCGATTCTTCAAGTAAAACAAAATGATCAAAATAGCTAAAATGCTTCTACAAGTAAAACAAAATAATCAATTATAAACACATAATGCAAATGATTGTGTGTATTACCATTGAGATGGATTTTGGTTTTGTTTTGGGTATTCCATACTAAATTTTAAAAATAAAAAAATTCAACAAATACATAACTATTTATATATATATATATATATATATGCCAACTATTTCCAAAAATATATACCAACTGTTTCTAAATTCTCCATATCCAACCACAAAAGCAAATGATTGTGTATTATCATTAGGATGAATTTTGATTTATTTTGGGTCTAATTCAACACCAAAATCCAAAAAAAAAAAAAACTCCACAAATACAACTAACTATTTATATATATCTGTGTGTGTGTGTGTGTGTTAACTATTTTTAAAAATATATGTCGACTGTTTCTAAAATCTTCATATTCAAACTACAAATGCAAATGATTGTGTATTAGCATTGGGGTTGATTTTCATTTTATTTTGGGTAAACAGAATCAACGGTGAAAAATGAGTGAGATGCGAATTGCATACCATGAGGCGTAGAACTCGACGATGATGAAGTCATGCTTGCTGACAATGTCAGCGAAGTTGGAGTTGTCGAGAGTGAGGACGTACTCCTTCGATTTTGCCTCTTTGGCGCGGATCGCGATGGAGAACACGGCGAGGAGGAAGAAGAAGCAGAGCAAAACCCTAGAGGACTATGACGCCATTTCCGTTTATGGAGGTCTGTAAGAGTCACTATCTGGCTGCAAAAAGAGGGGGATTATATGAACTAAAAGCGAAAACTGCAGAAAGAACAAAGGAAGGAGAAGGAGGCTTACATCGTAGTGATGAAGAGATGATCGAGAAAAGGAGAGAGATCAGGCAGATAAATAGAGAAGGGGAGAAAGAGAGACTAAACGGCCCAAGGCTTGATGCCAGGGGCAAAATTGGAAACTCGATTTATTATTTTGGTTGGGCCGGTCTAATTGGGCTAGTTTGATGTTGGACTTGCCTTAATCATTAAATAAAAGTTATTAGAGTGATTTTGGTTAAGATTCAAAGTTTTTATGTCTTTTCTATTAGTTTTCCTTTAAAAGTAGGGAATTTTAATGAAAAAGGCAATTTTAAACTTTTTTTAACCAAAAGCACCCTAATAATTTTCTTTAATAAAAATGATAAAAATTTTAATAAAAAAGACAAACTTTACCACAGTATGACAAAAAATAAAAAGGCTCACATGATGGAAGCAAAGCCCAATATGCAAGCTATAATTTTTTTTCCAATTTGCCCATTACAGAATCCAAACTTTTTTAGCCTAAATTTGTCACTTTTTAATTACAAAAATGCCATTGAAACTTTCATTATTTACAAATATGCCATTAAATCATTAAAATCCAAAGACCACAAGGAAAAAAAAATGAAAATTAATTATTTTTTTTTTATAATCAGCCCAATGCTCTTGATTATAACATATTTGGTTGGACGCTTCAAAAATTAAAAGGAATTCAACAAATACACATAACTATTTATATATTACGCCAACTATTTCTAAAAGTATGTACCGACTGTTTGGACATTATTTCTAGAAATAGTGACACTATTTCTAGAAATAGTGATCACCATTTCTAGAAATAGTCACAATTTCTAGAAATAGTAACACTATTTCTAAAAATAGTGACCACTATTTCTAGAAATGGTGTAGTTTCTAGAAATAGTGCGAAATGGTGTTGTCAACTCGCGGAGCTTCAGCCCTTTGTAGTTTTTGGCGAACGATATAATGCCGGCGTCTGTCAACTCGCGACATGCGCGGAGCTTCAGGCGCATAAGGTTATGGCATCGCATAGAAATGAGGACAAGCGCCTAATCGCCGACGCTGATGGATCTGTGGTGTCATTTGAGGGTGAGCTTGGTGACGACGTCAAAGCGGGAGAAGAGGGAAGGGATGATAGGTGACGACGTCGAGCTTGGTGTGCCTTTTAGTTTCTAAAAATATAGAAATAGTGTCACTATTTCTAAAAATAGTGTCGCCGTTTCTCTAAATAGGGTCACCGTTTTTAGAAATGGTGACACTATTTCAAGAAATAGTGACACCATTTCTAGAAATAGTGACACTATTTCTATATTTTTAGAAACTAAAAGGCACACCAAAATCGAGACTATAGAACTTGAAATCGAGATTACTATACTAGAAATAGAGATTCCAACCTGAGAGAGACCAATCCAAATCTTGTAAAGTAAGCTGCAAGATTTCAATCCAAATCCAACCTAAAATCGAGACTTTAATTAGCTACTGAGAGAGAGACCAAAGATCATGGGAATATGCAACAAGTAATCAGAAATTTCCACAATCAGAAAATGGCATAGGCCTTGAAATTTCCAAATCAACGACCTTGGCCTTCAATTTCCAAATCCCCTCCTCCAATATCTCTCCATCGACCTTCGTCCCCAATCATTTCTCTTATATTTGGAGGAAGTCATTGCAGCGCCACCGGAGTACTTCTGCAAATTGCCGCCCCCTTCCATCCACTGTTGCCATGGCTGCCTCAGGAAAGAAGAACACCATAAAGAACCCTGAAAAGTTTCGTGACAATTCCGAGAGATCCAAATGGCAGCATCTTCATCAGAACAAATAATTACACCTTGGAAGTAATTAAATGAAATACAATCAAATTAATCAAATTATGATCAGGGAACTGGAAACATATCCAACTAAGAATAGGAAAACTCCTAATCAAATTTTATATATATATATGAGGAAAATGGAGAAGGAAGAGAAGAAGACGACAGATCTCCCTCCCAAACCAATCAACTCGATCCTGCCACCGTCCTCTTCTCGTCGAGATTTTCGCCAGAGACGGTGTAGTACCTCCGATGTACGATCTCGCAATACTCAGACGATATCTCTACCCAGGTCATTCTGGTCTGGGTATCGCTGCCTCGTGGCCACTCGATTTCAGGTGAGGGTAGAGACGGAGAACGACACCATTGCAGAGAGAAGGAAACGGACCAAATAAACAGTATCAGGGGTAAAATCGGAAACTCCGTAAACTATTTTGCTTGGGCCAGCCTCATTTGGGATGGTTTAATGTTGGACTTGCCTTAACCATTAAACAAAAGTTATTAGAGTGGTTTTGGTTAAGTTTCAAAATTTTTATTTCTTTTTTATTAGTTTTCCCTTAAAAGTAATGTTGAGATATTTAAACCTTAAGTGACGAGAATAATGACGTGGATTACAATTAATTAAAAAAAAGTTATGTTAAATGAATAAGAATCAACTAATAGAATAAAACTCAAAAGGAAAAAAAGAATCAATCTAATGTTGAAACCCAGAAAATAGGGACTGGCCACTAACGTGAGAAGAAGGAGAGAAAATCCAACGCTTTCGCTACATGCTGATTCGATTGATACAATAAGAAGCATACAAAGCATATCAAGCTATCACTCGATCTTTTGAATCTTTTTGTTTGGTAAACAAAACTAAATCTGAAACCCTAATTCTTCATTCTTGGTATCTTAGAGTGATAAATTAGGTTGTGAAAAACGATTTCTTCCCTCATTGGCCAAAAGGCAAGATCAGCGTGAGAACAATCTAAACTAGAGGGAAAACATATCTCTCGATTAATAGTAAGAACACATGGGTTTCTAGAGTAACGAGATCTTGAAGGGATTTTTTTTTCCAAAAATGAGAAAAAAAAAGACTAGAAGAAGATCTATGTGTGGCAAAGCAATGGAGTTCTCTTACCCTCCTCCCTCTCACTTTGAAGTTCGAACGCTTACAGTTCCTTTCTTCTTCTTTTTTCTTCCAGTTTTTATTCTTTTTAGTTTTATTTCTGATTTGTAATATTAATTATAAATCCACGTTATTTAATGTTCAAAAGCCTCTACATCACTCTTAATCAAGACCTTTGGATGTTATAAAATCTAATGACTAAAAAGGAGTGTAAAAATATTTGTCCCTTAATCCTATCCTTATATATATATATATATATATATTGGTTTGAAGAGATAATATATCTTTTACAAAACGGCAAATATGTGATGAAAGGTGAGATGCCGGGAAGTGGCAGACTTGGGATTACCCGTTTTGTACAGAATTATCCATTAAAACAGCCTAAAATTAGTCAAAACTTACCTCCTGCCAACAGGTTTCTATTTGTTTTAAAGAAAAGTCAAGAGCAAAAGGCCGGCTGTACTTATTGTACCATCTGAAAGTTAGCAACAACCAATGCACTGTCTGTAAGTGAAAGCTACATTTCATGAAAAGGACCTCTAATTTTTATCCACGCACGAAATAATCATTTCACCATCACCCAAATTATCTCTAATTTTACACTTGAACCTAATCACACAAATAAATTTTCGACACCAACTGATATGAAAATTTCTTATTTGATTTGAATAATCAAGGCCTAGAGTCGGCAAAAACAAAATAAATAACATTAGCTGTTATCTCGAAAGTTGGTGTCTCTAGCCTTTACTAAAAAAAGTCACGACAAATTCAGCTCATACAAATTCCAATTCCATAGGCACCAATGAGCTTCCATTTGAGTAACTTTTCATGAACTGGGGAAATCTCGATTGATTGGTCTAATAATATTGCATGCTTGGCAAAAAATGGATTTATCTATAGCAATGAGTTAAATTCCAGGGCAATTCCAGCACTCGATTACAAACACAAATGTCAAAACCAAACGATGAAAAGCAAGGAAACCATTTTTTTCGATCTTTTTCGATTGAAACCGAGTGAGAAACGGATTTATCAAAGAGGACAGCCTCCTCCTAGCTTTGGAATTCACTCCTTAATATGCTATACACCAGCTGTAAGGAGCTCTTTGCCCTCACAATCTTGTTCTTTTTATTTCCCATCTGTACTTTCACCCTAAACCTGGGAGATCCCTAACCGAAACCAGAAAAAAATTAAGTTCCTCCCTCTATATGCCACATAAAATCCCATACCACTAGTTACTTGGATTTTTCCGGTATATATGGCTCCTAGTACTGATCGTCGGCGTGACACGGTGATTGACATAGGGAAGCCGTCGAGCTTCACAGGGGGCCTTGAGTTTTCCACCCTAACGTACACGGTGACAAAGAAAACCAAGGATGAGGAAGGAAAATGGATGACGCAAGAAGTGGACTTGTTGCACAAGATCACAGGGTTTGCCCCGAAAGGGTCCATAACGGCTGTGATGGGTCCTAGTGGTGCTGGGAAGTCTACGTTCTTGGATGGATTGGCCGGGAGGATAGCGAGTGGGAGTCTTAAGGGAAGAGTGTCCTTGGATGGCAAGGAAATGAGTCCAAGCTTGATTAAAAGGACTTCAGCTTATATTATGCAGGATGACAGGCTTTTTCCAACTCTTACAGTTTATGAGACTTTGATGTTTGCTGCTGATCTGAGGTTGGGACCGGTTTCAACTGCAGATAAGAAGCAGCGAGTCGAAAAGATGATTCAACAGCTTGGGTTAACTGTGAGTAATTCTTATTCAATCTTTATTATTATGTTTCTGGATATTTATCAATGGGGATTTTTTAATCTGGATCGTATATTTATACGAGATTTTCAGTTTGATCAATACTTTAGATTGATAATTTGATAGCAAAACATGTCATACTATCAATAAAAAAAATATTTCCCGGCATATATGCATGTATGTTATTATAGAGTAATGTTTTTATGTTGTCAGACTGTGTTTGCACATTCAGTTAACAATAAAACCGATCAAATGATTGAATTCGACAAGAGAAAGCTAACATACTATTTAATATTATTGTTGTGCTTCTGTATTTGAACATATTTCTTTACCTTGAAATGACTACTTTCATCTTCCAAATTAACTAAAAACTTGGATTCCATTTCTTCGTTGATTTATTGATGGTACAAAACCCTAGTGCATACTTACACATGGTTTTTTTCTTTTCATTCTATTTGTAGTCTGCTAGAAACACCTTCATAGGTGATGAGGGAACTCGAGGAGTGTCCGGTGGTGAGCGTCGAAGAGTCTCAATTGGTGTCGACATCATTCATGGACCATCACTCCTCTTCCTTGACGAACCCACTTCAGGTCTAGACTCCACCAGTGCTCACAGTGTCATCGAAAAGGTGCACCACATTGCACGCTCTGGAAGCACCGTGATCCTCACCATTCACCAACCCTCATCCAGAATTCAGTTGCTCCTCGACCACCTGATCATCCTTGCTCGAGGGCAGCTCATGTACCAAGGATCACCAAAAGATGTTGCTCTCCACCTTGGTCGAATGGGACGCAAAGTTCACAAGGAAGAGAGCCCCATCGAGTACCTTATTGATGTGATTCAGCAATATGATCAGTCGGAACTCGGGGTCGAGGCACTAGCTGAATTTGCACGTACTGGAATGAAACCCCCGCTGTTAGTTGATGTGGACGTGTCACTTTCAACTGTTATGCCAACACCAACACCACCGCGCCATGGCGGACGTGGAGGTGAAGGCCTGGAGGACAATGGAAGGTCTGGAAAGCGCCTGCACTTACAAACTAGTACACATGCAGTCAATGATTTTGATCACAGTGTGAGAAGCCCTTACAACAGTAACAATTCAAGGTCATGGACTCCAAGCCATAGTGGAGTTATGCAAAAACTGCAGATGTTTACCCCTTCAAGACAACGCATAGACAAAAAGATGCAAAGCTCCATGAGGTAAGTCATCTTAAAACAAGTGACGTTTCAAATTTGATGCTAAATTTGTTGGATTAATTTATGTTGGTTAATTCATACAATTAAGCTCGAATAGTTGTCTAACATGATATCAGAGCTCTATGCACTTATACCATCCGCACTTGAGGGTCGAGTATATTTCATGTTTTTATGACAATCTTTCTCTTGTTTTTATGCTTAATTGAAATTTTGATGTCTCAAAGCCTAAACAAAATCATATTGTAATTTTTTGCAGTGCATCCCCTGGCTACAATTATTCAAGTGAAATCCTCCCAAGCACACCAACACCTCATAGTAGTGACTACACAGTGAATGAAAATGACTATCGGACCCCAGATATTGGTCCAAACACCAATTCATACCACCACCTTGGCCCAAAATTCGCCAACTCCTTCTTCCCCGAGACTTGGATTCTCATGAGGCGTAACTTCATCAACATCAGGCGTACACCCGAACTCTTCCTCTCAAGACTAGTAGTCCTCACATTCATGGGCTTCTTGATGGCCACCATGTTTCTACACCCACCAGAAACCACTCAAGGCATCACCAACCGCCTCAGTTTCTTCATCTTCACCGTCTGCCTCTTCTTCTTCTCATCAAACGACGCTGTCCCAGCCTTCATCCAGGAGCGCTTCATCTTCGTCCGCGAGACTGCCCACAATGCCTACAGAGCCTCCTCATACACAATTGCTGGCCTAGTCACATACCTCCCCTTTCTTGCGTTGCAAGCATGTGTTTATGCCGTCATTGTTTGGTTTGCCTTGGGGCTAAGAGGGCCCTTCATATACTTCTTGGTGGTTCTCTATGTTTCTCTCCTCTCAACCAATTCATTTGTGGTGTTTGTGAGCTCAGTTGTGCCCAATTACATCTTGGGATATGCAGCAGTCATTGCCTTCACTGCCTTGTTCTTCTTGTTCTGTGGCTACTTCTTGAATAGCGACGACATCCCTGACTATTGGTCATGGATGAACAAAGTCTCCACCATGACATATCCATATGAAGGACTTATAATGAATCAGTACCAAACTAACGACACTTTCGGAAAACACCCCGACGGGACCAACATAACTGGTTTCAACATCTTGGAAAGTCTTCACATAGATTACGGAGGAGATCACACCCTCTCTGAAGTAAAGAAGTGGGAGAAGGTGTACATAATGTTGGGCATGACTGTTCTATACAGGGTTTTGTTTTACTTAGTCATTCGTTTTGCGTCCAAGAACCAGAGGACATAGATGAAAATGGCAGAGGGACAAGAGAGTGTGATCATCATGTTGATCAGTTTGCTTTTCAAAGTTAAGATTTGTGAAATTGAACTGTTAATTTCTATTGCTAGCTTCTTTTGCTTAATCTTTGAAATTATGTTTAGAGCTGCAAGAGATTTTTTTTTTTGGTCAATTGCAGAAGAATGGTACGGCGCGCAGCATATTTGTTATAAGTCACGTAAATTAGTAGCAACTGAAAACAGTAGTTTTGTTTATCTTTACTCTATCAACTTCAATAAGAATAAAAAGAAATTGTTTGCTGTAATATTGATATTTTGTCTGAACATTCAAAGAGATTAGAGACTCTAAATCATCATGTTCTTAGGTGAAACTGCGCGTGAATATATCGTCTTAATTTGACTAACAAAACATGTTAAACTCTCTAATTAAAAAGAAAAATAATTACATAATACATGTTACAAACCAAAATAAATGTTATGCTGTCAATGTTTTGGCCAAATTATATTGAGAACTGAAAAAATTCTATATGTTATAGTTAATATTCTAATACATGTGTAATTGTGTAAATCCCTAATAGATTGTGACTAGGATTCCTATGCAAGGCAAGGAAGTCCATTGAGTTTATTATAAATAAAGACACAAGTAATAGACAAAACACATCACATAATTTACCCAACTCTCTGTACCTTCAGTAAATTTAGGCCTACAACTCTATATATTTTTTTTTGTTAAAACAAAGTTTAATGCTTTGAATATGCGAATAATCTGTTGGAGGCATCGACCCACACGTTGTTGGGCACAGAAGAGACTACTACTTAATAGTTAATGTATAAATGGTTCGCCAATTTAAATTCTATGGATATAGTCGTAGCATAGCATAGGTCACAACTCTTGACCGGAAAAAAAAAAAAAAAAGGTCGCAGTTGGCATTAGCAAAATGGTATTATTCTTTAGGATAATATTTTGCTTAATTAATATTGATGTTAATCTAGTCTGTATGAGCAATGTCTAAGTGCCTACATGCAGCAGAGTATAAGCCCGGAATCTTTATCATTGTGTCTATAATATATAGTAGAACAAAG
Organism: Gillenia trifoliata; assembly: GCA_018257905.1. Taxonomy (NCBI): domain Eukaryota; kingdom Viridiplantae; phylum Streptophyta; class Magnoliopsida; order Rosales; family Rosaceae; genus Gillenia; species Gillenia trifoliata. Next base: position 8,131,402 of record CM031088.1, on the reverse strand, counting down.
CATTCTAGCCAATCATTGATCTTTTATGTTTTTGGTATATAATTTAAACCGTGTTTAAGGGGAGCAAAAATAAACTCCTATTTCACCTAATAAGATTAATAAGTGAAAGGCGAGGTTCAGCCAGGGGGTCTCGAGAACAACCGTAGAAGTAACATGGTTTAAAAAATCGGCAGTATCACCTATATATTCATGGATATATCGGAATTTTGAGGTCTCGATAGAAATGTGGGGGTGAGAGTACATCTTCTCCCATATCGGCAATTTCGTCCAAAAATCGGTTAATATCCATGAAATCGTGAAAAATCGGTCGAAATTTCTATGATTCGAAACACAAGCTAATTGACCCAAAAAAATGGTGCCATGGCTGCTGCTTGGTTGCAGAAGCGTCCAAATTAATCCACGCAGAAGAAAAGCCTCAATCTCACGTAACATTCACGAGGAGACGACGTCGTTTTACAAAAAAAAAGGAATTGGTATCTTGGCTTTATTCCGGTTCCGGACTCCAAAATAGGTATACATGATTAAAAAGATAACGATGGAAATAAAAAGTGCCCAGTAGGCAGTAACTAATATTTACATAAAATAGATTTACCTATAGACATTGGAACTTTAATAGCAAAATATGCTATATAATGAAATATAATTAGATATAAAATACTTAATTTTTATATCAAATATTACTTTATATATGAAATATCTTCTCGCAATATCCGTCGATATCGAAATATCCGTAAATTAAACTATCGATCTTTCGGTTAACATTGATATTTAAAACCTTGAAAAGAAAGAGGAAAGCTTGCTTAGTAGTCAACTCAGCCGTCGAATCTTGACTTTCCTACCTATCAAGATGTTTTTTCCATGCCTAATTTACTTATTATTCATGCTCGATACTCTGCTAATGTTGTGCCTCATAGATTGGCCAAGTGAACCCTTTATTATGATGTTGAATTTTTCCTCTTTACTCAACCTCGGGATATTATCCGTGATACTTTAGTTGAAGATTTTAAACGTTAAATTTTTAATAAAATTTCTAATATTTTCGCCTAAAATAAAATAAAATAAAAGGAATTTACTGATTAATACAAATATTCCCAATTTTACTTTTCTTTTTCAAAAGCAACTGTTCCGAATTTTGACTCAAAACTTATAAGTTGTACATATTTAAGTGCAATATTTTAAGCACATCTTTTTCATTTGGTGTTTGCATCATCTCCTCCTACTCACCAATCATCCCCTTTTCCCTTGTTCTTTACTCCCTTAGCAACTCTTGGAATGTGGAATCCCTTTGAAATGGGTTTAGGAGTGTCTGTTTTCCGATCAAATGCTCTGACACAGATAAAACCTTTCCAAAAGCAATCCATAACTTCTTTTCCTAGTGCTCCTTGAAGAATTGCAGTTATTGAGGTCCCAAAGTATGTCATAAGCCTAGGTAGATTCCATATCCATGATCAATGAACTTTATTCGGGCATGCACTAGTTTCATAGTCAGCACATATCTCATTTACTTGAAAGTATGTTCCGTTGAGTGGAAAGCTCCCACTTACTATTGTTCGACGTGATATCAAAAGTGTTCCACGAACTATTTCTGAAGCTTCTTGTGGAAGAATATTATATGAAAAACATGTCTTCACACCATTGTTCAATTCTCTAGACTCCTGAGAATTACATCATTTTTCATCTGATGTCCATATTGCAAGAAGGTATGGGCATGAAACATTGGGATCCCTAATTTCAAGGTCCATAGTCGTGGTCAAAGATACTTCTGAACGTAATCCAACTTAGGCATGTTTAATATATCTCAAGTTCTTCGGGTAATGGTTGAAGTGGTACCCACCCTAGACGATTCGCTATCCAGCCAAATTTTACGTCGGAAATGTTTATGTCTCCGCACATTATTTCGATGAAAATAGACTGACAAGGAAATCTGGCAGCAAGTGACATTAAGCCGTTGCTTGAAAGATGATCCGACACATTTTAAGTTTAGAAAACTCCAACTATTGAGTCCACCATGGAACCTTTCCAATGTGAAATTTTCCTTTCTCCTTGGATAAGGTGCATCAGATGTATAAGTAGATTAATCCGTCCATGAAAGGCTTGTCTTTCATTTCTTTTCACCATTCCTCGTCACTTTAAGTTTTATGATTTGGTGGATCGATAGAACTACCGTTCTTTGTTGAACTTGACTTCTTTTCTGGCCCTTTTAAGGCAAGCCTTGTGCTTGCAAATGCACTAGCATAATATTTACACTCTGTTTTCATCGGAGAAAAATTGAAATTTTCATTTGTCTTTGTACAAAAGACCTTTCCAAAGGTTATCATTTGATAATGTACATATAATATTTTTTGATCCAAGGTCTATAATCGTGGCCAAAGATACTTCTGAACGTTATCCAACTTAGGCATCTTTTGTTATAAATGTATCTCAATTTGTTCGGGTCATGGTTGAAGTGGTACCCACCCTAGACGATTCGCCATCCGACCAACATTTACGTCTATCGGGAAAGCTACATATTGGAGTGCCAAAAGTTTCACACTCCATGTTGTAATACCCAATACCCTTGATTTCTCTTAAGTGTTTCGTTACTAGCTCAGGCATGGCATTTCGTAACCACTCGAGGATTATTTGTTTATGATCATCATATACTTGGTTAAGAAATTTCTTGACTCGTCATGCAATGTTCTTGTGTTGGCCACGAGCGCTCGGATAGCTTTAGCAATTTGACCAGCTTTTGCATGTCTAACTACCACCAAGTTTACTGAATCCATATGATTTATATTTTTTTCTCCACTACTAGAATAAATCGTTGTATAAAACTCCCAATTAGGTTTGGTTTGCATTGTCCCTGAAAATTGCTCCATAAAAGTCAGCTTCTTTGCTTTATGTTTTACTTGATTATCCAGTGCCGTATTTTGAGAACGACTCGTAAGCTACACTGTGGAGGCACTGTACCAACAATGTTTTTGCCTCCGCACATTGCTTTGACGAAAATGGACTGACAAGGAAATCTGGCAGCAAGTGACATTAAGGCGTTGTTTGAAAGATGATCCGACACATTTTTCAGTTTAGAAAACTCCAGCTATTAAGTCCACCACGGAACCTTTCCATTGTGAAAATTTCCTATCTAAGGCACATGCTTGTCTTTCATTCTTCCATCATTCCTCGTCACTTTGAGTTTTAGGCTTTGGTGGATCGGTAGAACTACCGTTTTTTGTTGAACTTGACTTCTTTTCTGGCCTTGGTAAGGCAAACCTTGCTCTTGCAAATGCACTAGTATAGTGTCTACACTCTCCTTTCATTGGACAAGAATTGCAATTTTGATTTCTATTTGTACAAAAGACCTTTCCAAAGGTTATCATTTGATAATGTACATATAATGTTTTTTTGATCCAAGGTCCATAGTCGTGGCCAAAGATAAAAGTTTTAAAACCTTTGTTTTTCGTAACATAAATAACCCCTCTCTGTAAAAACCTGTATCATTTCCAAAATCATCCTACATATAGTATGAAAACTACAAATACAATATAAGAGAGGTTAAGCCAAGGATACGGATAAATCACAAGTATCTCAACATAAATAATACAGTATGCTCATCAAGATATGCAGACACCCAAGCCCATGTAGAAAGTAGCTTCATGGAATAGGCTGGGTGAAATAAATATACACTCAGTACTACATACACGTGCAGCTAGCGTTAATAGCGTCACATACGAGTCCTAACTGCCTAATGCAAACTAGCATAGGCTAACACCTACAATGGATCCAAGGTGAGCGTAATGGTGCAGATGTGAACATACACGTGAAGTTGGTTCTGGTCCGGATGAGTATTAAACATTGGGTGAATGCATGTATGATGAGCAAATAAAAATACGTATAATCATGCTATCATAATTTCCCAAATCTTAACATATATAATTTATACTTATACCCGTAAAAGCATTGCATGATGTAAAAATATTTTACAAAACCATTATGAAAACTAATATAAATAATGTATATAGTTCAGAAAACATGACCCACTCACTGATACGTAGTCGGGTAGTAGCCGTCTTGCCTTGCCTAGCCTCTGTACTCCTCGGGATAAGTCTGCCTTATATGCGAAACAACTATACTAATCATTAAACTACTCAAAGTTAGTAAATACTAAGGAAAAACTCGAAATTCCCTTTGTTTGCTCAAAACGGGGACTGAAAGGACTTAAAAACAAGCTCACGCACCGTTACACACGTCGTTAAAGTTAACAAAAAAGAGAATATTTTGTTAACAAAAATAGAATATTTCGTCACCCCACAAAATATTTCGTCGGCTTCAAATGAATGCTAACAAAATATATCTAAAATATTCCGGTTCAATCTGTACCCGGCTTGGACTGGATCCAAACCAATCTGCTGTTGCAACTTCTTGCCGAAAACTGGAAATTTGGCTAGGGGTCTTCTCCCACTAGCCGTGTCGTTGTCATTGGTCCACGGTCTATTTTGAAGGTATATTTGGGTTCATGGAGTTGATACGAATCTCTCGAGGGTCGGTTCTTGGCCGTTTGGCTGGGAAGTCCTCGCTGGCCTTCAGTTTCCTCGCCGAAAACTAGAGATCGTCTTTACCTCGTCGATCTGTTTCAAAACTCACCTAAACAACTCAAATGATATATCAAAATCGATCTACTCAACAAGACAAATCAAATGGTGGTGGTTAAAAGCCTCACCTTCATAGGGAATGGTGAGAAACTCGTATGGAAAACTCAATTATTTTGAGTTTCTGTTCCACCCTTTGGTGGCGAGTCTGGGTAATTAGAGGGTACAATCGTGCTCAGGGGGTCAAGGTGATCAAGGTGATGATGGTGGTTTGGCTTGGTTCGAAGAAAATGGTGGTGTTGCCACTGTGAGTTTGTATATGTGTTCTCAAGGAGAAAAGAGAATGAGAAAGAATGAGAGAGAAATGAGTGAGAGAGATGAGCTGAAAGAGATTGAGAGGTTTCAAAAATTAGCAGGGGATATGGGGTCCCCTTGTGATGCAGAACAATGTACCCAAATAGGCAATGAAGAAAAATTTTACAGACGAACATCGGTAGGTGCAAAATTAATATTTGCACCCCGAATTTAAATGTACGTAACGTTTTCGTACGTCTGATTTACGTTCTGTTCGTGCTCACGCGTTCGTAGTGATGAGTACTACAAGAATATGACAAGTAAGAAAACAAAATATAAAATGACCTCAAATGTCCACGTAGGACTTCTACTTAGCCCGCCTAGGTGCATTTTGGTCAATTCACACTTTCGGGAAACAAAATACAATAAAATTAGGGACGAGTCGTCATATCTGAATGTCATCCAACTAAGGCATATTTTGTAATAAATGTATCTCAAGTTGTTCGGGCAATGGTTGAAGTGTTACCCACCCTAGATGAATCTTTACCCGGCCAACATTTACATCTACCAGGAACGCTACATATTGGAGTGCCATCACTAGCTCATGGGGGGCATTTCGTAACCTCTCGAAGTTTATTTGTTTATGATCATCATATACTTGGTTAAGAAATTTCTTGACTCGTCGTGCAATGTTCTTGTGTTGGACACGTTGTTAACGTATGGTACTTTTTAGACCCTTCAAATGGTATACAGTGGCAATTGGACCCACTGGCATGGGCCTAAGTAAGAGCCCAACAAAGAAAGAGGAGACAACCCATTGAGACTAGTTGCCTACAGCTCAAGACTAACTACAAACAAGGACGAGAGCTTATCAGAAAGCAAACCCGACCACCCAAGGGAAGTTGGTGGACCTGACAATTGTAGGGCACAAAGCCCTAAAGGTGAAACCACTAGGCACTAACTCCAAGCCACGCGTCAGCAATCAGGTGAGTGCAGAGCTCTATGAGAAGACGTAAAGTTTGTTAGACCTAGTGCTCGGCGGAAGACTTTTCAACCACTCATAGGCCGAGCACAGGGGTCAGGCGATGTTAGGCCAGAGTTCAATGTCACCAGCCCGAGGCGACTGCCACTCCTCTATGTGTCGCCCAACCAACCAAGGAGTAGCTTGCATGCTACACTTACGTGTTAAAACTCATTTAATGCGAGAAAGGCGACATATTCGTGGATGCAAGAATAGTGAACTCACCCAAGAACTATATAAGAGGGACGAGTCTCTCTTACAGAAGGTCATAAAAAGAAGGCAAGATTAAGATTACATTGTATCTGAGCACACTTGTAAACTAAGTCATACATATAAACAGATCATTACAGTGGATGTAGCTCAATTTTAAGGGTGAACCACTCACATCTTGTTATTATCCATTCATACATCTTAAAACGAGCCCTTACATGGTTAACCATACTAGTCTTTGTTGACCTCCCAGTTTTGAGCATTAACACACGTGCTTGGATAGCTTTAGCAATCTAACCAACTTTTGCATGTCTAACTGCCTCCAAGTCTACTAAATCGATGTGATTTATATTTTTTTCTCCACAACTAGAATAAATCGTTGTATAAAAGCCCCAATTAGGTTTGGTCTGCATTGTCCTTGACAGTTGCTCCTTAAAAGTTGGTTTCTTTCCTTTTTGTTTAACTTGATTATCCAATGGCGTATTTTGAGAACGACTCATGAGCCACATTGTGAAGGGATTGTACCAACAATGTTTATGCCTTCGCTCAATGTTTCGTTGAAAATGGACCGACAAGGAAATCTTGCAGCAAGTGACATCTAAGTCGTTGCTTGAAAGATGATTCGACACATTTTTACTTAAGTAAACTCCAACTATTGAGTCCCCATGAAACCTTTCCAATGTGAAAATTTTCTATCTCCTTGGATAAGGTGCATCTGATGTATAAGTAGATTAATCCGTCCATGAAAGGCTTGTCTTTCATTCTTCCACCATTCCTTGTCATTTTGAGTTTTGCTTTGGTGGATTAGTAGAACTACCGTTCTTTGTTGAACATGAATTTTTTTTTCTGGCCCTGGTAGGGCAAGCCTTGCGCTTGTAAATGCACTAACATAATATATACACTCTCTTTCCATTGGAAAATAATTGCAATTTTGATTTCTCTTTGTACAAAAGACATTTCCAAAGGTTATCATTTGATGATGTACATATAATATTTTTTATCTAAGGTCTATAGTAGTGGCTAAAGATACTTCTGAATGTCATCTTTTGTAATAAATGTATCTCGAGTTGTTTGGGTAATGATTTAAGTGGTACCCACCCTAGACGAATCGCTATCCAGCCAACATTTACATCCACCAGGAAGGCTATATATTGGAGTGCCAAAAGTCTCGCACACTCCACCCTTTTCAAGCCAATACCCTTAATTTCTCTTAAGTGTTTCGTTACTAGCTCAGGCAAGACATTTCGTAACCACTTGAGGTTTATTTTTTTATGATCATCATATACTTGGTTAAAAAATGTATTGACTCGTCGTGCAATGTTCTTGTGTTGGCCATGTGCTTGGATAGCTTTAGCAATCTGACCAACTTTTGCATATCTAACTGCCTGCAAGTCTACTGAATCCATATGATTTATATTTTTTTTCTCTACTACTAAAATAAATCGTTGTATAAAACTCCCAATTAGGTTTGAAATAGTCTGCTAATGTGGCATCATGTGAATCCCACAAATCCACTAATAACTCCACATGGATTAACTATAATATTTTTTTTATAAGATTTAAAACAAAAAATGATAACTGAAAAAAAAAAAGTCATCATCTTCATCGGTAATGCAGAGAAGACTAAGACAAAGACAAAAAAAAAAAACCTAAAACCCATTCTACACCATCACCAATGTTGGGCTCTTCATCCCAAAACCCTCGCTAGACCTCACCTCGTCGACATTGATTTTGTAACTTGTCCGACAATTAGCCTTAACGCACCCACACTTTACCCCACCTTTGGATTTCCGCCCTCTCTCTCACTTTCTCCAAAGAATCAGATGCAGAAGAAAATTATGCGACAAGTGGATTTGTCAAGTTGAGTGAGTTGAGCAAGGAGATCAAGGTTGTGATGCAGAAGAGGAGGAGAAAAAAGAATGGAACTTTTTTAGTGGAGTGGCGGAGAAGGTTAGGGAGATCTAGTGGCCTACGCTTTCTAAGGTTGTTGGTGGGCAGGGTGGCTGCCTAGCAAAACCGGGTTTTGGCTAATGGGATTGGCGCTTGGGTTTGGGTGGGAAGGATGGCGCCGGGGTTTTGGGTGGAGTGCTTGTGGCTGAGTTTGGGCAGAACATTAAGAAGATGATTTTTTTTTTTTAAATCATTTAAAAAATTGATTTTGTTTTTCATAATCCACGTGACCCAAAATAATTGGGTTAGTGGGACCATGTTTCCCTCTTTTCGGCCGAGTCAGGCCGAGAGAAGGATTTTTTGGTCCTTCTTATGATCTGGTGCAGGGCGTGCCACCAACCAAGCCAAAAAATTGGCAGGGTTGGAATGAATTGAGATGTTGCGCTCGAGTCTGACTTCTAACCAAGTGACTGAGCGACCAAGCAAGGAACCTTTTCTTGGTCTGGGTCCGATCACTACCTTGGATTCAAGGCTTGAATCTCTATTTTTGGGTTTTTAGGGTTTATATGATATAATAAATGAACATAAATATGCAAGATAATTAAAGTGCGAGAAAGTAAATGACGAGTAATTAAAGATAAGTGAAATAAGAACGAAGAACAAAATTAAACTAATGAAAAAACGATTAAAACAAATAACTTTGATTAAAACTAGAATCAAAATAACAACTTAATTGAAAAAGTACTTGCATCAAAACGACTGAAAATAAACTTACAATTAAAAGTGCTCAAAAGGACGATGAACGGAAAGTAAATTGCTAGAACTTTAAAACCTATGCTAGAGAATGAAAAAGTGCAGAGGAATATAAAGAAGTCTTGTGTGTTTTTCTCCGGGCCCTTCTTCTTCTTGTATTGAGGAATTTATAGGGCATTCCACGACCCCCCATTTGCCATTCGCTCTGCTACCTCAAAAACTTCCTTATTGGGCCTCCTTGATTTATGGGATTGGAATCATATAATTTGTGATTTGATTGTGATTCCATCCTCTTTTGGGTCGAGAAAGGCTGACTTTTGATCATTTCCTTATATGAATTCGTCACGTCTGGTTTAGCTTTCCATGCATTGAACTTGGACATTTAAGCCTTGGTCTATTTTGGGTAGGAAAATCCTGTTGTGTGCTACCAATCTTGGTCTTGGAGATTATCACCTTTGAACAAGGTTGGGTATTCTTCCTTGCTAAAACGATCGGCTCCAATGAATATTGGGTCTTCGTTATCCAAGGTCGTCCTCGGCCTAAATAATCTGAGCGACCAAAAATATGTCAATCCTGAGTTGGTCTCGCAAGTTCGCCATGCCAGACTCATGTAATGGGTTGGCCTCAAGAGAAAAATTCTAGTTAGCTCAGAACACCAATAAAAGATTGGCCACACAAAGAGGAACCACTAAGAGTTGGTCCCAAAAAGATGGACCAACAAAGCTTGGCCACCAAAAGAGGAACCACTAAGAGTTGGTCCCAAAAAGATGGACCAACAAAGTTTGGCCACCAAAAGAGGAACCACTAAAAGTTGGTCCCAAAAAGATGGACCAACAAAGCTTGGCCACCAAAAGGTTCCTGCTAAATGAAACCCGGGTTAGTAACCCCGATCGCATTGGTCTCGGGAGTGTTGATCCTGACAGAATTTGGAGCGGCCCAAACAGACAACTAGTGTTCTACATCAGCAGACTAACCGAAAGCTTAATAGATTTTTAACGGAAGGACCACATTGATGTGTGGTGGATAAACTCATAGACTAAATCTGTCGATTTTGATTGTTATAACCAAACTGAGGAGTTATGCCAATCTTAGGGACTATTTTAGCTAAAAATTCTTATTAAAATGCAATATGATTTTAACTGGAGAAGCCAAAACTCATTTTCTCCGATGTTGCGTCCATGAAAACAGACAAGGAGAGAGACGGAGGATTGCTCCGCCTTGTTATTAAAAAACCATTTTATTTAATTGTAGAATTAATAATAAACATCATCAACCACTATAGAAAAAATTATAATAATCTTTTTAAATAATTGTTTGATTAAACAATGTATTATTCTAATCCAGAAACACTCATTCTTCTTCCTTGTTCTTCGGTTTTGCACTGCTCCTCTACATTACAAGTCAAACCATTTTCCCAGATCTCTTCCCTCTCCTATTCCTCCCAACATTTGATTCTCTTTTGTCTCTGCAACTCCAAGATCATAATTTTTTGTCAAGAACTTTAGCCTTGCTTTATGTACAACTTTGTCACATGTATGTATATTGTTTGGTCAAGATCAAGATGCTTAATTTGTTTTATTAATTACATCTAAGTTGGTGGAAATTAGTCCAATATTTCGGTCCAGTTGAATGAGGTGAGGAGTTTCGCATGGCGGGAAGTGGGAGAGTTTGATGAAATTCAGAAGAGCTTGTTGTGTAGTTGGTGGAATTTAAAAAGGCCACATATGTTGGTTTGGCTATGAGTTTGATTCCCAAATGGGGCGACGTCGTCGGCCTGAGATAAAACGATGATGAAGGAATCAGATTATTGGGTTTTAAGACTAATCGAGTTTTCGATCTTCTGCCTCTTCATTCTTGTTCCATCCACTTCTGCAGATGAAGGTAAGCATACAAATGAAATTCATGATCATCATTAAGAAATTAACAAAGTAATTAAGGTCAGATTTTGTACATGATTCTATAATTGTATTTTAACTATACTAACTTTGGTCCAAATTAAGTAAATCCCTGTGTGACCCAATTTCAAACCTTCTGATGTGATCAAGAAATTAGGTGGAAAGAAAATGAGTCAACTCTTGTAACAGACTTGATAATTTGTTTTCTCATATCATAATATTGGAGATCAATGACCTAAACATTATGCAAAGGCAGATCTTTTCGAAGATATGAGACTAGGGTTTTCGAAATTTAGTCACATATATTTCGATTGTTCCTAACATGTTACGGATTAATTTCAAGCGCGATGTTCGTAACAAGAACTAATTTAGTTTCTGCTGTGTTATGCAGGCAGCTTTGTGAGCATTGCGTGCTGCGCAGAATCGAATTATACGGATAGTAGAAACATTAGTTGGATATCAGACTATGATCAGTTTCCTAATACCACAGGCTGTCACACAAGGGTTCAGTCGGAGGCAGACTATTCCGGTTACAACCGAAGTAGAGTATTTTACCAAAATTCAGACCACAAAAGATGTTACAAGCTATCAACAAAAAAGGATGAAGACTATCTGATTAGAGCTACATTTCTATTTGGACACATTTGGGGCTCTAGTTTTTCGGTTTCAGTTGGTGTGACCCCAATTAGTGTCGTAGATTCGTCGGAGGACTCGACAGTGGTTGAAGGGATTTTTCGAGCTACCGAGGACGATGCATACTTGTGCTTGGTGTCTGACAAGAGAGCTCCGTATATTTCAGAGCTTGAGTTGAGGCCTCTGCAGGATTTGAAACATTATTTAGGGGACTTCCCTTCAAGTGTTCTGAAATTGGTTACAAGAAATAGTTTTGGAATTACAAAAGATGATATCAGGTATGCTTTCTATTTGATTTCTTCAAAGCCAAGGAACAAGGGTGTTAGCTTAAAACAAGTGTAATTAAACAAAAACTAGTACCGGAAAACAACGATTAAGTCTTCTTAATTCACAAAATTCAATCATCAAATCTCACGTACATACCTTAATTTGTGTGCAAGACTGCTGGTTTACACATATTTAAAAGGAGTTAGTACTTCAAATTATGCCAAACCTAGGTAGATAAACCCACATATGACATACTGACATGCATCTAGGAAATAAGGAATATTGTAATAGTAACAAAAGGAACAATGACATGTACAAATCATATTAAAAATGGAATGTCTGTTCTTGTCTCATATGTGTTACTTTTTATGTATTATGGACACATTAAATTGAAAATATTGTCCTAACAAATTCAAATGTGTCACCAAAGGTTATAGGATACCTACTATCCACTACTTCCTCAACACTCAATTAATTGTTAATCATGTAAAAATGTAAAGATTTAGATAAAATTGTGATACAACTTCATTATACTGATACAATGAATCTAATTACTTGAACACAATTATTTCTTCATATAAGATATCATCACATGTCACATTAATATTCATAAATTACAGTTCATATTATACTAGTAAATGATGTAGCTCGTCTTGAAAAAACTTTTTCTTAACTAAAAGTTGAAAATAGAATTACGTTGGCAGATATGGATCAAGTAAGTTGCTAAGGACAGTGTTTTCTTTTCCTAACACTTAAAATTCAGTTTTTTTTTCTTGTCGGTTAGAATAATTTAGACTATCACTTTGTCATAAAAATATTAGAATCACGTTGGTTGGACCCTTTCTATTGAGAGAAAGACTTACATGGAACAAATTTACCGTCACGTTACATCCCTATCCAATAATGTATTGTCATGCAACCACCACGCTTGGTCCAGTGGTTGGGGCGAATTCCAAGTCTGTATTCCACACGACTTGTCCTGAATTCGATTCCTGACGCTGGTGAATCACAGGATGCTGTCCAAGGAAAGCTGAAATGCCTCTATGAGTCTTCTCACTTTCCGGAAGAGTTGGCTGTTATGGCTTGACCACTGGTTGGTCTCCTTTTTAAAAAAAAAAAATAATAATATATTATCATGTACAAATTTAACCTCCATATAACAATATATTATTTGACCGAAAGATCACCATAGATTGTTATAAGAAAAAACAACATAACCATAGATAAATCTGTGTCATGTAAATTAGTATCTTCGATTGGATGGTTTCATCACTCTCCATTCTAATGACTTAGTACATACCTATGATGTTGGGTTGGCAATTTCAGGTACCCAAATGACACAAGTGACAGAATATGGAAATCAAATTCAAGTGCCGACCCAGGAAGCGGAACCTATCACATTTCACAACCCAACGTCTCCATTTCCGGCAACGCCACCGCGTCTTCGCCTCTGCAAGTCCTGCAAACAGCTCTAGCGGCTTCCGACAGATTGCTCCTTCTCCACAATGGCCTCCCCACAGAAAACTATCAGTATCTCGTGTTCCTCTACTTCTACGAGGTCGATCGGACGGTCCAAGCCGGCCAAAGAGTGTTCGACATTTTCCTCAACGATGAGCAGAAAGAATGGAGATTTGACGTCTCGGGAAATGGGTCCAACTACAAGGAGCTTTCTTTCACTGTCACGGCAAATGGGTATCTGAATTTGACTCTGGTTAAGGTCTCCGGGTCGGAAAACGGACCCATTTGCAATGCTTATGAGATCTTGCAGGTGCTCCCATGGTGTCCAGAGACTAATAAAAGTGATGGTAAGTTGGGTTTTTTTTTTCACTGGATTTTGAAGTTTTCAATTGGGTGTGTGTAGTAATTAACTGGGTTTTCTAAGCAATGGCATTTTTTTACAGTGGAAGTGATTTTGGAGGTGAAAAATGAGCTGCTGAAGAAGAACCAAGAGAGTGAAGTTTGGGTGGGTTGGGCTGGAGACCCATGTCTTCCAGTTCCATGGGATGGTATTACTTGTCAATCCATTGATGGGTACACTGTCATTACTGAACTGTAAGTTATTTGTTTCCATTTTCTTAGAAGTTCTGCAAATGGCTTTCATGGAATCATGAGAATATGGTATTTGTATTGAATTATACTAATTTTCAGTGCTGTGGGATGCTTTAGGAGTGATGTTCATTGGTTTTTTTCAACAAAAATGTATGTTAAAGACCATAAATCCACAATTGTGATAAATTTGTTAAAAACCATAATAAGTTTAACATCATAGAATATTTGATAATAATTTTTTTTGGTTTTTGTTAAATTAGTAAAAAAGATTTGATTGCAAAGAAGGTATAAAAAAAATATAGTTATCAGCTTTCATCGGATATTGATAATTCATTAGATTGATTGCTATTGCTTTCTTATAGGTATTTCATATTTAACTTTGCTCATTATTACGAATTTCAGGGATCTTTCGTCAGGCATTCAGAGGGGGTTTGATCATAATAGCTTGCTTAAAGGACCAGTTCCTTCAAGTATCAATAAGCTGACCCACCTAAAAGTCCTGTATGTTTGAAGCACCGTTCTATTTGGGTTTTCTTATGTTGCACTCGACTGAGTAACTGTAACTCTAATTTCAATGCATTGCGCTCTTTTGTTTGTAGGAACCTCAGCCACAATGACTTTACTGGCAACATTCCAACGTTTCTTCCTTCCTCCCTGTTGACCTCAGTGTAAATTTCTCTTTCGAATTCAGTTTTGAAATGATGGCAGTTTCAGTTGGTGATTTAATAAATAGTTATCCAACTCCACCAATGGACTACTAACATTTGGAATATTTATCAATCGAAGAGATTATTCTAAAGATTGCGAACAGCCTGCATTGCTTAGGTAGAATCATTTAAGGCCACTGTGTGATGTATAGGAAAGGCCTCCACATGTTACTTACTACCATTGTATAATCCCTAAATATTGCATGACATGAGCCAATGACGTAAGTTTCCTAGACTTGCTTAATCCATAAATCTGGCCTTGAGCTGTAGGAAAGTGTCCTTTTCTTACATGGATCAACTGTGGCATACCTATGCTGGGGATAACATCCCATATATTGTGCTGATACTGAATTTACAAGGACATTCACACATTTCAAATTTGTATACTTGCATGAAAACATATGATGTGAAAATTCTAAAATATCTACTAGAATTCGTGGAAGTTGAAAAGTTGTAGTTACTTTTGGCACTTTCCTGTTTTTATACTTGCATGGGAACATATAAGAAAATTATGAAATATCCCCTAAATGCATATAGGTTGAATCATCAAGTCACAGGTTTTTTTTTTTTTTTGGCATTATCTATTGGGGATAATGTGATCTGCTGAATGTGATGATTCGCCTTTGATGTTTGATCTTCTGATTCTATAGTTTAGCATAAAAAAGTTGTTAAAACTAGCTGCTCAATTTAACTTTTTATTTTTTAAGGTTTCAAAACTTCTTAATGTACTTCTCTTCAATTTTAAGTATTCTGAACAGTCGTAGTTCTGTATGACTCATTTCTGATTTGGTTTTTCTTTTTTCTTGATTGATTACCTTCATATCATCAGGGATCTGAGCTTCAATGACCTTTTGGGGTCACTTCCAATATCTCTTATCTCACTGCCACATTTGGATATACTGTAAGCTCTTCTATATTCTTTGTCATATACGAGTTTAGCTACATAACTTTAGACATGCCTCCATAAATTCATCTCCATGTGGTTCATCGACAGAAATATCAGGTGCAACCCTCATGTTGCAAAAGATATTCCCTCCAGCTTCAATGGCTCAAAACTTACCATGGGGTACGATTTTTATTGTCTATGCATCCAAATGAAAATTTTGAATTGAAGAATAACTAAAATTATTTGAAAAAAATCTGAAATTTGTCTCTCTATTTTACAGCCAAGAAAGTTGTAGTGCTCAAGAAGCTTCCAATCAACGAATCATCATTGGTGCTGCTGCTGCATCTGGGTCTGTACTACTAACTGTTGTAGTTGGGATAATTTTCTGCACTTGGAGACAAAAGTTTCTGCCTCAAGGAAACTTTGATAAGAAAATACATCATCATATAACAAAGAGTGAGTGCATTAGACGCTTAATTGCTCTTGGTATTGCACTTATATTTCTAGGGTATGTTTGGGTGAGGGACATGAGATTGAAAGCCAAATTATAAAGAATAGAATCACAAAATGTTGGGTAGGAAGGATTTGCAAATGACACCTTCCTAGGAGGGATTAGCTAATCCCTCTCATATGCCTTTGTAATGCTCATATGATGCGTTTCCTAATCCCTCCTATCCAGCATTTTGTGATCTTTTCCTTTATAATAACATATCCCTCACCCAAACATTAATTGTTCATCTGGAAAATTTGTCCCCACCACAATAAAAGGAAATAACAAATTCTTGCTTTCTAATAGTTCTTGCAGTTTTTCAGATTAAACTACACAAGTTACACGAAAATGGTAGTGGACTCAGTAACTAGTTTGTAAATAACATTTGCGCATAATTAAAATTAATGCTAGTAATCATCCATTGTATTCGATATTCAAATTTTATTACAAATGTGAAATTTCCTATACATCCTGAAATGCAAAATCTATTTTCATTTTCTTTTACAATAATTATTAGTATAATCACACCTAGTGTTAATACATACTGTATAGACAATTTGAGTTTTCAACACATATAATCTATGTAAGCTTCTTGGAAGGTTACAAACTTTCGCTAGCTTGTTTTGGGACATGATTTTGCAAGTTAATTTGGAACCTACAGAGACCTCAAGTGTAGTTATGAAGGTTCTGGTATAGCTTGTACAGTAGTTACGATTGAATGTACAAGGATATGATTAACACGTCTTTAATTCATCAAGTGTAGTTATGACTATTCTGAGACATGATTGACATATCCTTGTACATTCAGTAAAGGAAAAACAATGGGTGTGCTTATTATCTGCAAAGTGAAGATGTTTTTCACAGTCAGGCTAGTTGAGGCACTTGTGGAGATTGTGTTTCGCTTTTTTAAATATGCAGCCTCTGAATATAGAAATCCTCAAACTGCAGATTTAATTTTCTCGTTGCCGAGCATGGACGATCTGGTTATGAAGTCAATATCCATAGAGACATTTACTCTTGAGTACATAGAGGCTGCTACCCAAAGGTACAAAACCATGATAGGTGAAGGAGGTTTTGGGTCTGTTTACCGTGGCACTTTAATTGATGGTGAGGAAGTGGCAGTGAAGGTTCGGTCAGCAACATCAACCCAAGGAACTCGGGAATTTGAGAATGAGGTTGGATACTCTATTTTTATTTTTGAGCATTTCCGGTTATAGCTTTTGGTAATTTTATGGAACAGTCCTACGATTATCTGCCATTTGGGCATGGTAATAGTGTTATTATTTGATAACTTGGAATATCATCATGTCTCTTCTTTCTTCGAAAATATGAGAGTGACAGTATTGAGGGTGGGATAAACACTTTGGGCGTGGTAATACCATTACTCTTTGATAACAACTATAATGCAGGACTATTCATGTTTATATAAGAAATCATTTCTTTTCAACGTTAAATTCGCATCTGTACCTAGTGTCTTGTTTTCTCATCGCCATAATCAACTGTCACTTGTGACTTTAATATGGCTTAAAATGTAGATGACAATTCTTTTAATGTACTTTACAGCTAAATCTTCTGTCAGCTATTCGCCATGAGAACCTCGTGCCCCTTCTCGGTTATTGTTGTGAAAATGACCAAGAAATTCTGGTTTATCCATTTATGTCCAACGGCTCTTTACAGGATCGTCTCTATGGTACTGATCATGTCACTGTTTCTTTCGACTCATACCTTTCAATGTTGTTCTTGTTTTTAATACTGAAACCCAATTATTAACAGGGGAAGCAGCAAAAAGAAAAATTCTGGACTGGCCAACCAGACTGTCAATTGCTCTTGGTGCTGCTCGAGGCAAGTGATATAGAGTATTCGATATTATTAACATATTGAGCCTTGGAAAATGTCCCCCAATATCTCAAAAGATCATATCAAGTATAGCTTAAGTATACTTTTGAACATATACAAAGACATTATGCTATGAACACATCTTCACAAATAAATTATTGGACCTTGGCATATGCAATTTCTTGCCAGTTAATTTCAAATTTCTGTGGAGGTTACAAAAGTGTTGCAGAAAATTTGAAATGTGATCCTACATTTCTTTCGACAAACAAATGTGACCCTACTTTTGTTACTTAAAAGGACTAGACAAGAATAACGGATCTTAGAAAGGATCCCTCAGGATTGGAATACAAAATTCTGATGGTCTGTAGTTCACCTGAGTTGAGATAATTAGTGTAGTTAACAGATGCTACTGCTCACATTTTGCTTCCTCATATGACAAAACCCTTCTTCTTATGCTCTACTCCTAGGCTCTGAAAATAGGGAACAGAGCATGAGGTCCTGATGAACTTGTTACATGGCATGCAAATGTCCTTTACTCAGCCGGAAGCATTTTTCATAAATTTTTAAGGTCTGAATGAGCAAAATAGATACATTACCATGTATCTACACTTGTTAACGATGAACCTCCATATATTGAAGGACCTAAAATTGGCAACTCGTTTTGTGCTTTGGGATTTTGGTCTGGCTTCAATGAAGTCCTTAATAGCATGTTATATTTGTGGCATACCAACTTTAAATTGTCCACATGTTATAGCCTAATATTCTGGTGGTTTTGTTTTCACCATCTTTTTCATGAGAATCTCTGATGAGTGCTTTCACTGTTCAGGTTTGACGCATCTTCACAATTTTGCTGGTCGTTGCATTATACATAGGGATGTGAAATCAAGTAATATACTTCTGGATCATAGCATGACTGCCAAGGTGGCAGACTTCGGTTTTTCAAAATATGCTCCTCAAGAAGGTGACAGTTGTGCTTCTCTGGAAGTAAGAGGGACAGCGGGATACTTGGATCCGGAGTAAGATTGATCCTTCAACTTAAGTTGTTTGTTTTGAAATTTTCTTGGGCTTTTGAAGTATCTTATTTATATACACAACTGGTATAGACTATAGATACGTCGTACTACAAGAACCCTCAAATATCAATCAAGGTAGGACAGAAAGAAAATGAAAGATAATAGAAATATAAGAGGGAAAAAAAGAGAGAAGAAGGGAAAATTCAAAGAGAAAATTGAAATAGATAAAATAAGCTATCCTCAAGTCTATATACCAGAATATGAAAGCATATTATTGTACGGTCTGTTTATCATATAGATGCAATCCGAAGTGATATGACACGTAAGATGCTTAAGAATTAATATAATAATAATCAAACTCTAACAATTAAAAACCGTAGTTGAGAAAACCCCCACGAAAAAAGTTAAAATAAAATCTTAAATACGTCCTCTGCTAGTTGAAATCCTGAATTATTTATTGATGAATGTAGTAGGCACATGGACAATTCAGGAGCCTTTGAAGATCATAACTGCTAAATATGCTTCAGCTTTTGCGCATTGAAGTTTTCATGTAGCGCAAAAGCAAATAAACCGTAGAAAACATTTACCAGAACCTGATCATGCCAATCTTCTATCATTCAGGTACTACATGACCCATCATCTATCAGCAAAAAGTGATGTTTTTAGCTTTGGCGTCGTTCTGCTTGAAATCGTAAGTGGCCGGGAACCTCTGAACATACACAGGCCACGCCCCGAGTGGAGCTTGGTTGAATGGGTATGTTTGATCATGTTTTATGACTCCAGAGACTCTTGACCCATTTAGTGTTCCTAAGTTAGATGTTTTGCTTAAAGCTCAATGACCTTTTGCATCACTCAACATTTTCAGACTGGCCGAAAACTTTTCTTCTCTCTCCCCCTTGGAGATTAAATATCATCGTGAAGATTCCGAAGAAGCTTTAGCTCATAAGTGAAAACTAACAAAGGGACAACTTTGCATGCAGGCGAAACCCTATGTAAGGGAATCAAAGATTGATGAAATTGTTGACCCGAACATAAAAGGAGCGTACCACGCAGAGGCCATGTGGAGGGTAGTGGAGGTGGCATTGTCATGTATTGAGCCCTTTGCCGCTTCACGACCGAACATGATTGAAATCGTACGGGAGCTAGAGGATGCGTTGATTATAGAGAACAATGCATCAGAATACATGAGATCCATAGAGAGCTCGGGATCCAATCGCTTTTCCATGGTGATGGAGAGAAGGATTCCGCCAC
Organism: Gillenia trifoliata; assembly: GCA_018257905.1. Classification (NCBI taxonomy): domain Eukaryota; kingdom Viridiplantae; phylum Streptophyta; class Magnoliopsida; order Rosales; family Rosaceae; genus Gillenia; species Gillenia trifoliata. The sequence goes on along the minus strand of CM031088.1, from coordinate 8,111,642 downwards.
CCACTCCTTCGGAACCTTCATCTATTTTGTCACAATTGGCGCCTCCAGAGCCAAGATAGTGAATGGTTTTATGAGATTTTCATCCGTTTGTGAGTGATTTGTTTTGTTGCTTGGCATAAGTGAAAAAGGAGAAAATTAGGGTAATTTCCAAATGCTCTTTTTGAAATTGTGCACCTTCTTGTGTAATATGTTTTGCTTATCCTTTAACATTCAAGGAAAATCTACGTAACGCTAATATAGTTATGGAGAAACGGTGTGGCGTTCTGCATTTTTTGACCCTTTTGAATAATGTGACCAGAACAGCCTACCAAAACCATTGCCATTGCGAATAGGGTTTTTGTCATCCACACACCTCCTGTTAATTTCTATCATTTGATCCTCTTCAATTCATTTGTTCCGACGGTCGGAAATTGAGAGGGGTGCGTTGATAGCACCACTTGCGAATAATACTTTGCAAGTGGTCTTCAAATGGAGAAATTATTCGGTCCGGATGCTTGTATACGGGCGCCAAACACTAGAGGGTTGGCAGAAACAAAATATTGGAGTAAGTGTTTTATGTGTGGTCCGGTCCTCCGCACCAAGAATTTCTCCAAACGAAAAACCATGCAGCATACAAACGAAAAATGTTAGATTCACAACTTTGAACAATATGACCAAAACAACCTTCCAAATCATTGCCATGGCTAATAATATTCACCAAGTGGTCTTGAAAAGGAACATGTCTAAATAGGGATTGTCCATACCAAGGAGGAACACGATAAGAATATCACACCACATTCCACTTCATTCCTTCATCAAGAAAGGATAGGATAAGAAGATCACTCTAGCAAGAACTTACCAACCCAATTCCACTTAGCAAACAAGATCACTCTAATAAGTGGTTGCCAACCCCAATTCCAATCGCAATAACTTTATCCATCCACTTAGTCCATCAAGAAGAAGAGAGAACTTCTTGAGAGAAAATAAGTCCATTCAAAGCTTTCCTTGTGTTCTTCATCGAGCTTGTAGAGAATAACCAAGCACACCATACATGTAGATTCCTTCTCCACCAAAGGCAAAGATCTCTTACCACTTGACGCTTCTCCTGGTTTCAAGTTTGATCAAGATCAAGCCCCCGCGGCTCTAAAAAAACTTCATCTTCAAGCCCCGGCAAGGGAAGAAGACTTGAAGGCTAAATAATGTGATTCAAGAACAAGTGTTTTACACCCTTGAAGAAGAATCTGGTGAGAAACTAAAGGCAAAGTTTGAATCCGCTTCAACAGGATCCTTATTTGTGCAACAACTTCCAGATATGATCATAAACACCATTAGAGTACAGCATGGAGCCCCCTCTCGGGATACTCTGATGTAATCCAAAACAACAGTTGCCTATTTCGTTTGGAAGCCATTGATTTCTTGTGTTGTAAGTGATCTTTACCTTTGGTGGTGATGAAACATGCACATGTGTTGTGCTTGGTGATTCTCCACACGCTTGAAGAACACAAGGGATTTTTTCCCTCAAGAAGCTCCTCTCTTTTTTGCTTCTACTTCTTGATGTCCTTCCGCTTGGTTTTCTGCTCCTTACATAGGAAGTGTGCAAGTGTGAGTGGAAATGGGTGAATACCACTTATTAGAGTGGAGTGATGGGTGAATTACCTCTCGTTTGGAAGTGCTTTTAAAATGACTGAAAGCACTTTTGATGAAAGTGTTTTTGAAACCAATCCTTAGTAAAAATGCAGTAAATCTTGGAAAAGGACTTGAAGTGCTTCTTGTAGGAAGCACTTCAAGTGCTTTTGGAACCCAAAAATAACTTCAACAAAAATGCTTTGTCATTTTAAAAGCACTTCCAAACGATTTGTTTGCTAAGTGGAAAGATCCTATCATTTGTTGATGAAAAAATGAAGTGAAATGTGGTGTGATATTCATGTTCCTCCTTGGTGCACAAATGAAGTCAAGTGTGGTGTAATGTTCTTCTTAACATGCTATCATGTTCCTCCTTGGTGTAGAAAGTGAAGTGGAATGTTTCTTTGATGAAATTTCCATGTCTAGTGCATTAAGCAATGAAGGAAAATACCCCAATAGGCAAAATTCCAATAGATTACACTTGCATTTCCTTTATTGGCTATACCAAAAATTGCCCACGCCCTCTAACTTCCTCAATCGATCACCTTCCATTCATAAAAATGTTTCCCATGGATGTAAATCTAAGAGAAAATAAAAGATTCTAAGCAGAGCATGCTCTGTTTCAAGTGTATATCCACAAAATAACCTCATGACAAACAAAAATATTTCTTTTACTCAACATAAAACCAGAAGAATTGAATAGATTGCTTTTGAACTGGGTTACAAGGCGAAGAAATATGTTCATATCCAAACTATAGACAGGAGGATGCTTACATGAAAGCCGTGTGTACTAAAGTCTATAACAATGGCATGATCCACTAAGCATCACGAGCAAAAAGTGAAGGGTTGGCTGATGCAGTACCCACTTGAACTTCAAGAAGTTCTAGCTTACGTTCCAATACATCAAGCTTCTCGTTCAATGACGCCAATTTGCTCTTTGTCGTAGCCTCTTAAATAACATGAAAAGCAAGAATTAGTCCAGGAATGTAATTCAACCCACCTCCCAAAAGAAGAGAAATTTCCATTTTTTCTAACAAGCATTTCAACCTAAAACACACCACCATGCTGAATAGGAAAAAAATCAGATTCAAAACCAGATACAAAGACTCCAGTGACAAAAATAAAAGGGTGTGCAGAAGGAGAAAAATAGTGCGCGAAAATCATTTCCCTAAATAATAAACGATTGTGCTGAAGTCGGGAAAAGAACAATGTACCAAAGGAAAAATTCAAGTAGGGCTGCAAGAAGAAGAGTTGAGTCAAACAAAAGCATGCTGCTTGAACAAGATGAGTAACAATGCCACATTCTTTCGATTTCGGACATCAAAATCAACCAACCCGGCACATATTAACTATCATTTCTAGTTATTTAGATATCGAAAATCGGGTAAATTAGAACCAAATCTTGGGTAAAACCAGGTGCAATTTTAGCTACGGTTCAAGTAAATATGCAATGAAAACAAATTGTATATCTATATCTTTGAGAGTCTAAAATAAACCCAAATCTCAAAAATCAGAGAAACCCTAATCAGCAAATTGACCAAAGCTATCAACTTGATTGTAAAAACAGTCCAAATCTCACATGGGTCAGCACTGAAATTCAGCAATAACCATGAAAGCAACAGAAGCAAGTCAACCTAAAGAACAAAGGGGAGGAAAGGGACGGGGGTTGAAATTACCGAATTGGACAAGGAAATCGAATAGGCGGCGGACGTTGAGAGAAATGTGGGAGATGAACTCGCGATTTTCCCAATCGGCTTGGACCGCTATCCCTACGTTCACTGCGTTTGTTATCCCACCTGCCCGCGCCATCCTTTGATCTCTCTCTCTCTCTCTCTACTCACACACCAGGGAGATCAACGATCCAACAAACTTGGTACAAAATTGATTATTTATTTCATCTACTATATTACAAAGGAAAGCAAAGCAGCTACTGGGTTGGGTGCATTTAGGATTTAAGTTGTTGGTCTGTCATTGGAGTTAATGTTTTTTTCTTCTCTCTCTCTTTTTTTGGAAAGTAAATTTTATAAATTACACTAGAATAACTTACATGACATAAATATACAAAAGCTAATTTAGGATAAGTCATAAGAACTCCGCCCACGGCACCTTGGAGGGTTAATAAGCCAATCCTCGCCCACAATAGCTGCTAGTGCCAATTAAATAAAAACATATTTAATTTTTTGTCAAAATGTTCGACAATATTCATGTGTCATATAAGTTGTTCTCTTAATTTGACATTTGGAATTTATATGCATAGGTTGGACATCGCCAAGGCCACGTGACTTATCCATGTTAATTGTGATTGAAGTTGATTGATGTTGGGTATAAAATACACACAAATAGTGGAAGCTTGATTATGTCTCTCAAACTAATAAGAGTAACTCCACCTCTTCTTCCTAGCCAGGGGTTTGGAGGGCCTAGACAATCACTATTCACTGCATGAATAGTAACTACCTTAGTGTAAGTCTGCCCGTTTAAGAGTTGCTAAGCAATTACTATTTGCAAAGTAATATTTTTTTTTTAAATGAAGTTCGTATTATTTTTGTGTTAGGAGTTAAGAACATGGTTCGCTAGTTTAAAAAATAACAAAAGCATAATTTTTTTGCATTTAAAAAAAATTGTTGAATTTTTTCTAAATTTTCCTCTTTTCAATATATTTTGAAAAATATTTCGTATTTTATCTTAGTTTTAAAAGTTAAAAAATTATGGACCGTTTGATCTCTATATTGTTGGATATTAAATAGCTCAGATTTTTCCATGTAAAATATTAGCTGGTTCTTGACTTTCGGGGGCCCCACAACAGCAAAAGTTATCGGGCCACTCAGCTAAATTCTGATCGAAAAAATTAAAAATACGTTGGGCCCCATCAGTTGCCTAGGAAGTAGTCTGAGCCAGATCTGCCTAGGGAGCTTTCTGTGCTTAGCAAAATTCTGACACAAAAAATTAAAAATGCGTTGGGTCGTGTCAATTGCCTAGGAAGTGGCCTGGGCCAAATCTGCCTAGGGAGCTTCTTGGGTTCCGTGGGCTCCATCAGTTGCATGGGTTCTAGTCCAAAGATGGAGCTGGCTTTTCACAAGAAAAGCCCACTTGCCTGGGATCTTTGCTACCAGTGGAAATGCTCTAAGGCTTACTCCAATGGTGGCTTATGGCCAACAATTTTAGGCCTTTGGCCTTTGCTTTTGGTTCTCTAATGGTGGGCTACATTTAGACCCAAGTGAACCCAAAAAACAAAAAAAATCTACAATTATGCCAAAGAATTGGCCCGGCAAATTGATACGGGTCCCACCTTGCGAGTGGGCCTACGCGAGTGAAACACACGGAATGACACATCACTCACCCCACGCGAGCGCACGCGCCAACCGTTAGGCATGTGGGCCACGGTGACGTCATCATGTCGGCCACCCAAAAACTATCAGTTGGATCATCTGGAGATCAACGATCCAAAACAATTGACCATTGGTTGATCCAACAGTCATATTTCAAACCTTTTTTTAAAAAATTACTTTTACTTATAATCCAACGACTGTGATCAAATGATATCAAATCTAATGGTAAAAAAAATCATCCAACGACCCAAATTAAAATCCAACAGCTAAAATAATTTTTAAAAAATATTAAACTAAAATTTCACCCCAAAACTCTATAAATACCCATTCATTTGGCCATACATCCACACAAAATCAATTTTCTTCCATTTCCTCATCCAAATTTCATTCTTCCTTGTACCCACTTCTAAATCATTTTCTACCCACTTCGAAATTGACATTCTTCTTCTACCCACTTCCAAATTTTCATTCTTCCTTGGTAGGATGTATGGTGTGAGAGGTGTGTGATTTTTCAAATTTCATTGTACCCACTTTCAAATTTCATTCTTTCGTATGTGTCTACTGTGTCATTTTTCATACTTTATCGGAATTTAAATATTTTTAGGTAGAAATTAAGCTAAATTAATCTAAACAAAAATTTTTTTTTTTAAGTTAACAGAAAAAAAATATTTAGGTTAAAACGATATTTAACAACTTTAGCCTAAAATTTAGGTCACACCATTGAAGAGAAAAAACAGTTTCTGGCCAAAGGCCAAAATCTGTTATTGGCCATAGACCATCATTGGAGTTGGTCTAAGGGAAAGGATATGTGAGACATTCTTCACCAAAAATAAAAAAGATAGGTGAGACATTGTCACACTTTTGTGAGTCAAGATTCGCTCGAACAGTTACCTATTACGGTGAGCACGATTGTAGTTAGTCAAGGTACATGTGGCGTGCACCTATTGGTTGTATAGTATGAACCGTTATCCCGCTCATAGAGCCAATTAGTTCGATCATACGTATATTTCCCACGTGGACTCGACGGGTAAATCTGTCTAATTGCTTCCACCATTGCTATATTATTTGGAAGCTGATTCTCACACTATCTTTAACCCCTCACACACCCCTTACAATTTCTGGCTATCAGACTGAATATATCAAATAGAAACAATGAACAAGATTAAACAAAAACTTGTGGAATGAGAAAAAGGGTTTGGGGGTTGAGATTCGAATTGGTCGCTTTGCTACTTGATTGGTGGTAGATGGCTTGGTTTTAGCTATTAGGTCTTTTGTCTTGTGATTTATGACTCTTATCTTTGAAGGCAAACCTTCATTATTTTGTTTGTTCCTTCAGAGAAAAGAAAACATATTTGAATATTTAGATTTATAGAGTAGGGGAAAAAGTACAACGATTTTCTAATGAACAACACAAACCTAAGATCTTTACTTTTTGTTTTAGTAATCACAAACGAAACAAATAAAAGAGGAAATTGCAAGAGAACCCTAATTCCATTTTCGTTTCTTTGTTATTGAACTGAATGATGGTTCATACAAGCACCCTTGAAACGGGATCGAGGCAACTGATACATTTGGAACTCCGTTTTCTTTCGGCCCACACGATACATTTCTGTGTAACTCACGCAGAAGCTGTGGCTAATAGGCCATTGTGCCTGAGCAGTGGTTCTGGTGAAGGTTCACGACCTCGGAACTCCACGAAAACCTGGACAACAAACAATCATAACATTAACAAAGAAACTTCGAAAAATCCTTAGTGCTACGCATCATCAGGTACTACGAGATGATGGACAGTTGGAATTGATCCATATTTAATCTAACGGCTGGCATTAATTAAAAAAATAATAAAAGGTGGTTGCATTCAGTAGTACGAAGTACTAGGGCAATACTCAAGAAACTTGGGATGAGACTAGAAACCATATAAAGCTTTGCCTCCCAACAAATTGTGGAACAAGGAAAGAAAATTATGAAATGGTGTGCCATAATGAATAGATTGTCTAACCTCTAGTGGCGCTTTCCCGCCTCCAAGAGCGAGGATGGTTTCTCGGAACTTGTTCCCAGTCTCTTTAACAGCCTGTTGCAACATTAAATTATCACTACTGATATATGAATGTGGTGGTCTAATATGCAGAGAGTTAACATGCTTGATGAGCTTGAATTAGTGACTAATGACAAGATAATGCACCAGTCACCGATATGCATTAAAATTGCTCCAATAACAAGCCTTCCGAAAACTCCTAGTCCTTCTGGCAGTTTTGGTATGAAAGCAGAAACATAATATCACATTCGAAAAGATATGGCAAGCATCAGACAAGTGTATGGTTTTGTGCAATTTTCAGTACTAAGATGGGAGAACATATGACCGTATAACATTTAAGGATGATGACCATTAACAAAAATCTCCAACCTAGTTATGTGTTACTTCCCTCTCAATCTAGTCCAACTCAAACTTGTTACCAGTTACCAACAAAAAAACTTCTTATCTCTTCATGTAACTTAGTTTTGTTTGGCAATGATCAAGTCCAGTATCACATAAGGGTGTTCAAGCATGCCTAGCATGACCTTGAAAGGAGGCGGTAAATAAAAATCAACTGGGAGCTACATGGAAATGATACATAAACAATTCAAGAATTATTACTCTCTAATCTCTATTACTCCGATCTTATGCACAGGTATTTCAAACTTACCTTGCTGTTATCCAATCCAGCATCCTCAAATGCAGAGAAAGCATCAGCAGACAACACCTCAGCCCACTGAAAAATAGTGCGAGTTTCATCATCACAAAACAATTCCTTAGGGAAAGGAAAATCAGCATAAGGTGCAAAGCTGTTTTTTGTTGTTTCTTTTTTCCGGAAAGTTGAATGCAGGTTATCATACGAGAAAGAATGAGAAATACCTTGTAACTGTAGTACCCGGCTGCATATCCACCTGACATTCACAGAACATAAATATATAGGTAAACATATACTGTCAGATGAAGTTAAAAATGGAACACTTCTGAGAAGATGAAAGTCAGAAAGTAAAAGCAAACCTGCAAATATGTGGCTGAAACCACAAAGGAACCTGTCTTCTGGAAGTGGAGGGATCACTTGTGTTTTTTCACTAACCCTGCGATCAACATCAAATATGGATTCTGATCCACCAGGTACATAATCTGTGTGCAGCTTCAGATCTACACTTGCAAATCTTATCTGCAATAGGCAAAGACAAAATGTGTCACGTATACGAATACAGTTGACATCTTGAAATTCTGGATGATATACAGAAAATTATCAAAAATAACAAAGATGGTGAAAATCATGTACAAATTGAAATAGAATAAAGCATGCAGAAACGCAATGAATATTGTTAATTTGTTCTAGTATTTCTATAAGGCATTCTCTTATGCCACTAAGGGTACTGTAGAATTTTTATTCCACTTATTAGGTTTTCCTTTGTATTTAGCTGTTCAGATTTTATTATTTTTCCTGACTTTTGCACATAAATTGTATCTCAATAAATGCAGTTCTTCATCTCTTTGATTCTCTATCGTCTATCTTAGTCTCATTTATGCCATTAGAACATTCTATAGTTGTAATAGAATGCACAACAATGTCAGATTCAAAATTTGACAAAACGTTTCTCATAAATCCTCCAAGATACCAGAATGCTCAAAGCTTACATAATCTGAGTTTAACACAAATAAATATAATTTTGATAATAATTGAAAAGCAAGACAAAATCCAACAAAGAATCCAGATGCGCATCCTCAATGAAAGTAAAATGAAGTAAGATTCAAACCAATATAAAAACAAAATGTCAAGACAAAGTAACATCCGAACTGACCTGCCGAAGGCTCAGGGAGCCTGCACGGAAAGTCCTAGCTGCCAGAAGCTTTAAATATGTCTCTTCTGGAAGAGTCTCTTCAGTTTCATAATGTTTTGCAATGCTCATTAAAGTATCCCTACAGCACCAATACAAGAAATAAACCACGAATACAATGACAAAAAACATGGGATACTACGACCCCTTGATACCGCATGGAAGGGGCCCTAAGTTGTGGGCCAATTACCCATACAAGATAGTATTTAGATACAAATGATTCATAATTCCCCCATATAAAGAGTATTAAAGCATAGCTTGCACATTTGACACAATCAGTATAAAGGTCAGTAGTTTGAGAAATAAAGGTCAAGTTATGTGATGATAAATCAATTACATATTTGATACCTTAATCCCTTTCCTCCTCCTCTCTCCCCTCTTTGACACAATCAGTATAAAGTTCTTTTATTTTGAGAAATAAAATCTAGATGATTGAGATCCATAATAATTCAAAGGAATTTAGCAGACAAGATTACCTATGGTAACACCAATTTTCCATAAACTGAGAGGGTAATTCCACAGCATCCCATTCTATTCCCCGAATACCAGCAACTAGACCCTCATCCTGCTTAGTCAGCATATGCTGAAGTGCATGACCAAATTCATGGAAGACAGTCTCTACCTGCAAATGCATCAGTAGTTCATAACTTTGTAATACAAAATTGCGGCATCCACTGCCCAACCCAAAATTTCCCAGATTTTCTTTCCACAATGAAATTAAAGCCTTCTTACTAAGCTGTTGATATTATCGACAAAAAAACAAATACTCACTGATATACTACAATAATAATCACTCAAAACATACAATACAGAGTTAAATGATTGAAAAAAAATTGTCCCAGTAGAAGAATAGGACTTGTTAGTTGTTAGCAATAGCACAAGCCTAGGCTTGGCAATACTCAAAGCCAGTCACAACATCAATACTAAAAGTGTTTGTGAAAATATTATTCACAATTGGGCCTGTATTGATTGGATACTACAGCCTTCACATAACCAAATTGGCACTCATTCATGCAGAATCAGAATTTCTAAAGCCCCTCCAGCCACTAAATGGATGGATTCCTAACCAATGCATCTCAATCTGTAATCTCTGTCATCTAACTTTCATATAGGCCTGATACAGAAGAAGTGGAATGGGCTTCATTTCCTCATAAAACATATGATGGACCTTAAAAGCAGGACCACTCCAACTCCATTCCTACTCGACCAAAAACACACTGGTTCCTGCATGTCCCCTGAACCCGTTGTTTTTGCTCCCCCTACTAATCAAACATAGTCTTTGTACTGATCTAGCTTTTGGTCATGCCCAGAAAGCCGAAAATGAATGTAATTTAATTTACCTCACGGAAGGTCATAAGGCTGGGCTTGTTTCCCACTGGTGGTGACTGATTGCACACCATGTGTGCCACAGGTAACCTCGCAGAGGCACCATCACGTGACAAGACATGACTCCTAGCAAGAACTTCATCCATCCATGCACCTCCCCGTTTCTCAGATGGACGAGTGTATGGATCAAAATAAAAGTATGCAATGGGACTCCCAGAAGAATCTTTGATGCAATAGAATCTAACATCATTATTCCAAACCTGAAAAACATGTATGTATCAGTGTATGTGTGTGTGTGTATAATTATATATGTATATGTATACGAGTAGGGGATGCAAATTCATAGCTTAATTAATGAACCAAAATAGAGCACAAATGAAGAAATTGAAATATATACCGGAGCTAGACCATCAGTCTGCTCAATATCAATTCCAAAAAGCATGTTTGCTAGGTTAAATAGGCCATCCATGACCTTGGGCAAGGAGAAATATGGACGCAATTCTTCCTGATAATACAAAGGCAGGAATATAAGTCTTGCAAACAGGAATGGAGGCATTAAATCAATGAGAAAATGAAAGCATACAGAAATTGAAAACAAGAAAGCAAGAGTTTGAAAATTCTTTGCAATTATGTTTCATTAATATTTTAAACCATAAGTTATCACACAACATTTAAGGAAGCAAATGAGAGCAGCAGATCCTAATTGCACTATTTCATGGTACACATGTAATTCCAAACTAATTAAGATTAGAAGTTGAATACAACAGACACACACACCACACACACAGAAAGTGAGAGAACCTCATTGATATCAAATTTTGACTCACGAAGCCTCTCACTCCAATAGCTGGTGTCCCAGTGATTTAAATCATCAGCTTCTGGGGCATCTTGACTTTTGGAGAAATTCTTAAGATCTTCCATATCTACAAGAATCAATAAATCAAAAAACCGTCAGTTGACTTTCTAATGTAAAAGACTTCTGTTGAGCATAGTTTCATTAAAATAAATATTCATGTTCCTCCTTTTTCTTTGAACGCAAACAAAGATATATCAGAAAATAGCTATGACACATTAAGAAACCAAAGAACATAGAAGAAAGAAACTTCTTGTTTTAGAAAACAGATGAACATTGAAACTATAAAAGTGAAAATGAAAAATCATAATTACCAGAAAAAGTGGATACTAAATCAATTTTTAGAATGATAAGCTCTTATACATATTGAGATTCACTAAACTGTAAAAAATAAATGAAATAACTTCCCATGCAGTATGCCAATAACCTACCTTGAACTCCAGCATCCCATGAAGCACTTCGAAGCTTTTCTAGGAGCTCTTCTGCTTTTTCAACAGTAGCCATTTTGGTTGCCATGCTTACCTGAAACATTATATCTCAGCAACCCTATCATAAGAAAGTTTCAAACCAAATCTAACAAAATGAATCGGCGTACCTCAGCATAGTTATTGTAATTCAGAAGTTTAGCCTTTTCCAACCTAAGTTTCAAAATTGAGTCTATGATAGCAGTATTATCCAAATCTCCACTGGATGCACGAGTTACATAAGCACGGTATATTTCCTCACGCAAAGACCGATTTCGAGCATGTTGCATGACAGAGAGAAAACTTGGGCCGTCCAATGTAATAATCCAAGGCCCATTCTCAGCATTTGCATTTTCATGCCCCTGATGAGATACACATATCAGAGACGCAACAGATGATACAAAGCGAGCTAAATAACAAATACTAAGATACTCGTCCAGGCAAAAATTGAAATACCTTTGACACTGCTGTTTGTGCAGCCATTCCAAGAGCAGTGGCTGGCAATCCTTCAATTTCTTTCTTATCAGTAATTAACTTTTCAAACTTCTTTGTTGCATCCAAAACATTCTCTGAAAATTTTTGAGACAGTCTTTCTAGTTCCTGCAAATAGAAATGCCAAAATGAGAATATCATCACTGAAATCTAAATGTTAGTCTTGCACCAACTAAAAGATATTAACACATATCCAAAATTTTCCAAATTGAGGGGAAAGACCCAAAAAAAAAAATATATATATATATATATGTAACTATAAATGGAAAATTAAAAAAAAAAGGGCAGAAGAGAAGTTTTCTAATATAAAGCAAGTCAAACTAATGTCTCCAAAGACACAACACAAACCGCCACTCAAAAAGACTATCTCCAAAGACACAACACAGGCCGCCGCTCAAAAACACTGTCTCCAAAGACACGACACAGGCTGCCACTCAAAAAGACTTCAACATAATATATATATATATATATGTATGTATGTATTAAAGCTCACCTGTTCAATTTTGTTAAATTCTTCCCTTTTGTCATCCTCAAGAGAAACACCACTCAAAACTGCTTCCTTTATTTGGGCTGCACACACACACACAATTAATAGAGAAAACAAAAAATGTCAGACAAGACAAGCATAGACAAAAATTTCAAGGAAAAAGGAACGTAAAAATTTGCAAGGATATTGGTTTAGCAGGATGCTTAGCTGTTACTTTTGTTCGCTTTTAAATTATATATCTTGGATATCCTATTCCTATCAAGAATTTACAAACAGGCATTGAGATATTAACATGTTTTGCACACGGCTCCCAGTCCGGTGCCCAGTTCAAGCACCAAATGAAAGCCATTTTTCAAGTGTGAAAATAAAGCAAGGATCAGAGGTATACGTGTAGTTCATTAAAGATCACAAGTACTTCAGAATAACAAGGCTGTGAACAAAATGCCTTGTGCAGATTCCACTCTACATGGTACAATATTATTCGAATACTCACATTCAACTATACGTTTGCGAGCATCACTCAGTGTCTGCCAATCAGGAGATTCTAGAATAGCTTTAAATGCATTGTAAATTGGTTTACTCTGCCCCAACCTAAGCTGAAACTTAACTTTCTCCGGCTGCAAAACACCACGAAAACCAAAAACCAAAGAAAAATTCAACACAAAAAGTTCATTCATGGACCCCATAAGCATATTCACCGAGAAGCCAATGTAAATGCCAACTTCCACAGTCAAGTCAATATCATCAAATATGTTCCACTTGCAATAAATAGAGCAATTCGAGATTCGAAAGCGAAGCGAAAAAAATGGAACTTCAAGAAATAGACAACACACAGAAACAAAATCGAAAAAGAGCAGAATACAAACCTGGACTTCTTCAATCGCAGAACGCAGCTCGGAGGAGTCCTTAACAGCCTTGAGGTGGTTGACTAATCCCCAAACCACAGATAATCGGTCAACGATCTTCTCCAGTGGCACGACCAGCTTTGGCCACGTGGGCTGCACCGTACGCTCTAACTCCTCCAAATCACCCTCCTTTAAACCCCACCATGAAAACCATCAAATCCAAAATCCAGGCAAACCCAGAACCCAAATCCTCAAAAATCACAAAAACAAACGAAAACACGAAAACCCAGAAACCAAAACACATCAAATAATCAAACGACATCAAATACGATGAAAAGACTGAATTTTTTTCGAAAAGGGAAGAGAAATATTACGAGTTTCTTCAAGAGGGCGCGAATCCCAGGGCGGACGTGCAGGGCGTCGACGGCGTCGAAGGGAGGGAAGTCGAAGTCTTGGAGGAGGGGGTTGGAGGCTAGAGCATCGTCTCCGGCGGTGGCGGAGGCGGCCATGGCGGTGGCAGAGAGGGAGGAGCAAGAGCGGGAAGAGAGTGACGATGGAGTGGTGGGTTTGTGGAGAGTAGCGAGGCAGAAGGAGAAGGAGGAAGACCAGAGGGGGCAAGGATAGGATTTGGGGAAATGTTTGGGGGCAAAGTGGGGAAAAGGAGGAGAGCGTTTAAGGAGAGGGTGGACTGAGCGAGAGAGAATGACGCGAGTTGCCATGAGCATGCTGAGTATAAGAAGAGAAGCCAATACGACTCTATTTCGTAAGATAATATGATTCATTTCTGTTTTTTCTTTTATCTCTTTCTTTCTTTTCTTGACCAACAAAATATCTGTCTGAGGTTTTGCTTGCTCTTTTGGATAAATGAAAGGAGGAAAGGGGTTATATATATGCTGTTGGTGGGACAAACTTTAAACTTAGTATGTTTATTTTAGCAATAGCGTCGGTTAGTTAAATAGTTAGTTGTTATGAAAAAGTGAAATTGGAGAATCGATGGGAATTGAATATGCACCATGGTGCATAAGCATAATTGCTTTATATTACTGCGATAAAGAGCTATCTGCATCAGTCTGCACTTTTATCTATACAAATTTTTTATTATGTGATAACTTTTTTTAGTGTCAATAACAAATTTTTTAATTTTTTATGTTTAGAACTATGGGATTTAAAACTATGAAGCTTATAAAGTTTCTTATCTAGGCCTTTCACAATGGTTTGTATGAGTGTGATGTCTATATATAATATGAGAATCATACATTGTGAGTTTGATTCATATTATACTATCGCCACACTGGTATGAGTTTAGTAAGGGTGAGTTTTATATATTAAATATGGAACTTATCTACCATTTTTTTTTTTTGGTTTATTTTATGATTGGTTACCTCTCACCCTTGTCATTTACCGTATAGGAATCACTCATGAGTTTAACATATTGAACTAAAAAATAAGAATCACTCTCATATCACTTTCTGGTTTACTATAAGAGTTTGATTCCTATATTATTGATATCACACTCAATTTTCCTGCGCACTGTGGAAGCCCTTAGGCTCTTAACTAACCTCTTAAGAATGACGATACTTAAATGCCACTTCAGTCGTACTCATAAAGATGGTGGTAGCAACGATAGTGATAGCGATGATCGTGGAGTTAGTGGTGGTAGTTTGGTGGGGCGTAGTGCTAGCGGCGGCAGTGGTAGTGATGACCCAATGGGCGTTTGAGGGTGGTGGTAATGGCAACGTTGTGCGAATGCAGTGACAGTTATGATGGTGGCGATGACTGTGAAATGGTGTTGGTGATGGTTGTGGCGGTGCAATACTTTTGACACATCATGAGTGGTTTTGGCGACGGCGAGATGGTGGTTTATAGCGATGGTTGCGTTGGGACTGTGCCAATGTAGACAGTCATGATGTTGGGCATGCTGATTAGTGATGGTACTTATTTTTTTGTGCTTTTTTTTAAATGAAGGCAGGTTTATTGCATTGCAAAGCTTCAACAGATATACTTATATACATTCATCAGGATCCGAATGTTTGCTGGATTTAAATACACCGTAGCTCTGAGTTCGATCTTGACAGACGATCCTTCTGCATTCTCAACCGAGAAATACTCCGGTGATGATGACCGCGCCTGTTCCACAGCGATAAATTAAATCAGAAAGTGAAGAACACTAAAATCGGAACATTAGGATACACCAGATCAACCACATAGCAATAAGCAGCTAATGAAACAACCAAAGACTACTAATTAACATGAGATTGCAGTGATGTAAACATAGATTACAGCATTGAGTTAGTAATGTAAGCATGCTTTAGAAGCAGGTGCAAAGCATTTGGTGGCATTTTTGTTTCCACTTTGTATCGGTTTGAAAGAGAACGCACTGCACTCAAGTCCAAATGCATCAAATACGCTTGAAGGGGATCAACGACAGAATATGTTTCTTCATTGATTATTAGCGATGCAGAGATGTCCGCAGACTTGTATTACATCGCAATCTCTAGAAGTAAAGATTTATGCGCAAAAGCTTATGTCGTTGAATGATAAAGCGCAAAAGCGTCATCTGCACATGTAGAGATCGCGTACCTAACACAACATGATGTCTTCTTCAGTTCTTGTACTTCAAGGTTTCTTTCTCAAACCCAATTGTTGGAAATTGCTTAGCATACTCCTCAACATCATGGCGGAGCTTTGCAGTCTCAGACTGAAAGTGAGGGGCAGACAGTGCGGTCACGAAGTCCTTCAACTTTGTTCCTGGTGTACAGAAATGAACGAAATGCAATTCCATATTAGCCGATGCAAGCACTAGGATTTTACCAACGGACAACTATAAGATACCACTTGTATATGAAAGGCAACTAGACAAACAAAAGCTTAGCGAGCATGGAATTTATGATATCGAAGATTTTTAGGAACCTTTGGCTTCCCCCTTGATCTTCAATGCCAACTTCACAGCAGCATCAAAAAAGTCTGCAACTTTAGCGAAATCCTCCTCGACAAATCCCCTAGAAGTAAGAGCCGGGGTTCCTGAAGTTGCAAAAGAATCACTAAGTAAGGTTACTGAAAATCTAAGAAACAAAAAGAGCAACTAAAACGATGAGAAGCTTTACCCATCCTGATACCACCAGGAACCATAGCAGACACATCTCCAGGAACAGTGTTCTTGTTGGCTGCAATGTGAACAGCTTCCAACACCTTTTCGACCCTGGAGCCGTCAATTCCCTGAAAAACGAGATTTTAAGAAACAGAAAGCAATGTCAGTACATTTTTTTGTAATAGAGAAAACTATACGCTAACACTATGACATTGACTCAATGGTATCGAGCTAGATTAGTAGTCTCGAAGTTTCTATAAAACACAACTAACTTAAACTAGTTAGATGATTTCCTAAACAAATTCAAAATCCAGAAGCTTCTATATCGAATATTTCAGAAAAGAAAAATCGTCTGTTACCTTGTTCTTCAAATTCACCAAAACTAAATGGTTCTCGGTTCCGCCAGAAACAAGTTCATAGCCCTTCTCAGCCAAAGACTGCATATTTTTGCCAATTTTTAGCTATTAGAATGCTCAAGTAAATTATAGACACATGTACTAACAAGAGAACATCACGAGAGAAAATTCTAACACAGAGAGAGTTTTAGGAACAATAAATTTATAGGACAAAAAAAGTCTCGCATCTCGTAATCTGATACCTGTGCAAATCTTGAGCAATTGGTGAGAACTTGCTCCTGATAGGCTTTGTACTCTGGAGTAGTAGCCTACATTAACAGAAGAGTCAGACAACACGAACAATAAGATTTCAACAGAATACGAACTGCAGGGAAGGAGAGTGATTGTGGAGGGCGTTTATCTTAAACAGCATGCATACCTGCTTCAATGCAACTGCCAAACCGGTAATTGTGTGGTTGTGTGGGCCACCTTGAAGTCCAGGAAAGACGGCTTGATTGATTTTGTCTTCGTAGTCGTACAACACCTTGACGAAAGTATAGACATTTGGTCAGTTTGTAGAATTAATACATAGAAGAGTAAACTGCTGCTTCCAAGGCAAATATAATTAAGTTTTTGAACTGTGATCTTTGGAAATGGAAACTTACCTCTTGCCCTTGTTTGTTAGTCTCTTTTACCCCCTTTCTGAAAAAAATCATGGCTCCACGAGGACCACGGAGTGACTTGTGCGTTGTGGTGGTCACTACATCTGCATAGTCGAAAGGTGATGGAATGACACCAGCTGCAACCAAGCCACTGATGTGTGCCATATCTGCCAACAATATTGCTTTCTGCTTGTTGCATACCTGTCAAATACTTAAAATGTAAATCTTGGACTTCACCATGACCTAGTGCTAGTTTTTTCAAGGAAACTTGTGGCGTTTCTTTTGAGATTTTTCTACTATTATTGTACAAATGCAAACAAGTTTACCTTACGAATACGGTCATAATCATACAGACGTGCATAAGCACTAGCACCAGCAACTATTAATTTTGGCCGGAATAGCGTGGCACTTTTCTCCAACTGAAAATCATGTTATCAACGTCAAATGGCTTCTACTGCCACAGGTAGAAAAATTTAAACACAGTTTATATAATATGACAAGCAAGACTATATAGAATAAGATAGAATTCGTCTAGTAAACTTCTGATAAAATGTTGTTTAATTCATCCATCACAGCCCTGATCTAGTAAACCTACAGGTGAACTAATAGGTTTGATTTGCAATGTGTTATATTTGGTGTTAATTGATCTTCACGAATTCCTCTGTCATGTCAAGGCCTAAAGAGGGAACATCCATAAATCATGGCATTTTTAACAAGTGATTTCCTGCATCTATCTTCAACATCTCCACGACTTGGTTTTACCTTCTATGTTCCTTTTCACAATTCATGATGCAGCTTCTTTCGCACTACAATGACTTAAAAAGACTGGCACGCTAACGATACTAAAACAAAAAGAGCTGTACTAGAAGATTCACTAGAACAATAAAATTTCTAAGCTACCTGGTCGTAGTCAATATAGCCCGTGCTCTCATTCAGTCTGTACGGCATAGTTTCAAAAAAGATTGACACAGCAGATATCTTTTTGGTATCAGTCTGCACATTACCAAAAAGGAAATTTAAAATGAATCACGGAATTACTATCAAATATCAAATAACACAACTTGAAATTTATAAACAGTATGAATTTCAACTTTCTTGAAAGTTGAAAGTTAATAGATGTTATAAGAACAATGGTACTACTCTAACTGCAGCTATTCCAAGTTTCGAGAGAAAAATATCTGCAGATGTTACAACGATGCATGGAATTGTTCCTACCCACACTTCAGAGGAAATATTGAGTGCACCCTTAGGTTTAAAATCAAGACAAATGAACGATGATCTTAAATTGATATTAGACATTTCGTCACAGCAGTCACCACATAATGACAGTTGTGAGCACCTGATAGCCGTGAGAAAGATGACCACCGTGAGGAAGATCAAGTGCCATGATTCGGTCATGAGGTTTTAACAACGCAGTGTAAACCTGGAAATTAGCTGGAGAACCTGATAAAGGCTGCACGTTGACTGCAATGTAAAGAAACGACATCATATAAAAGAAAGCTTTGCTGCTGTTAACATATATTAGAGCAATTGTTAAAACACTACAATTCAGGGTTTTGATTGACTTCAATACATATCGTAGCTGTTTGACAACAGAATATATGGTCCCGGTGAGTGTTGAGATGCATAGTTCACATGTGTGCTTACTCTTACACATTGTAACAAATATCTGGAGATTACTCATGAGCAATGCCATATGAATTTACCTCCCCATTTTGCTGGATCCAACCGAAAAGCTTCCAAAGCACGCTTCTGGCATAATGATTCTGCCATGTCAATGAACCTGAGAATTTGAAGAGTTGACTACGTAAACACTCTGCTTTGAATCACATAGCTTTATATCTTGAGCAAAGGCAACAATTAGGAAGATTTCACATACTCATTTCCTCCATAGTATCTAGCCCCGGGGTATCCTTCGCTGTATTTGTTGGTCATGACTGAGCCAACTGCTTGCATGACAGAGAGCGACGTGAAGTTCTCCGAGGGTATCAGTTCTAGCCCCTTCAAAAATACAACAAAGAATTCCAAAAAGAAATGAAGTTAAAGAACACGCCAATACTTGATATGCATGCTAAAGAACCAGTTACCATCATTAAACTTCTCACCAAGAAATCACGGAAAAATGAAAGAGAAAATGCTTTCACAATTACGGCCTAATTGGGTTTAGTTTTCGACATAGACTAATAAAAGAAAGCATTGCTCAATGACAAATAAGCCTAAACACTATTCATAACAAAGTCTTAAGTTGATTATAGAATAAGAGCATACCTTCCATTGCCTGGTTTTCTCGTGTTCAATGATATCCGCGATTTCGGGATCCACAGCCTCCAGTGGAGCATTCAATTGCTTAGGCCACTGCAAGATTTTCAGTTTCACTATTCAGAAGCAAAACACAAGAACACAAAAACACAAACCAAAAAAAAATAAACCAAGTCATATAAACAACTGAGTAAATAAATATAGGAGCTTACAGTGACACCAGACTTCTCATAGACAGCTTCATTGGGCAAAGATGACTGAAAAATGAAAACAGACGAATGGGTGAGTGGTGAAATTATCATGCATTCAAATAACATCGAATCCCCATCCCATAGTTTAGATTAGATTAATTAGAATATCGCTCGAATCAAAAAACAGAAAAGAACCCAACAACAGAAAAGAAAAGTAAAGTATAAAAACCATGTAATAGTGAGAGGTGGCATTAAAGAGGGGGCGAATGGGCTTGTCCCCAGAAGCCGAAAGCCTTCGAAGCGCCAATGCCATCGCCATGGTTGGTTAGTTTTCCGCACTCGTTGGCTTCTGCGTTCAGTTGGGTGGGTGAGGTTTTGTCTAAAAGCTTAAGAGTTGAGGTTTCGTTATCAACTGTAAAAAAAAAAGGATTTTTGTAAACTTGTAACACAATTATGTGGGAAAAATGAATTAGAAGAAAACCATCCATGAAAGGCCTATCCAAACTACTCATTTCTCAGCCACAAAGGGGCTCTCAGAAAGATATAGCCTGATCAGGTTTTGTGTGTTTTGTGAGATATATTTGGCCACCCAAGCTTTTTGAATGGATCTTGCGGGAGAGAGGACTTCCACCAACTCAAATGTCATTTTCCAAAGTTTCATTTGATATTTTATTGAGGAGCAAATTGAAAAATACACCCAAGGTTTAGGTACTTTTAGAAAGGGATCCATTCAAGCCACTCAAGGCTATTGCAAATTGTTACTTATTCGCCAACACTAAAAATGCCCATTATATGGGAAAGGGAGCTTGAGAATGGGAAACGGTTGCCTTTCCCATGTTTGGTAAGTCCAGAGTTGGAAAATGGTTTTCTAATTTATCGAGAAAATAGGGGAAACCAAAAAAAGGCATTGATTGTTGTTTTTTATGATAAACATGTCCTCATTGATAATTAAAAATGCCCATTATATCTCAAAAAACCTTACGTAATTTTTTATTGTTACCAAACATATGAAGGAAATTTTGGATTTTCTTTCCCCAAGAAAAAAATATGGAATATTATTTCTCATGAATTCCTTTTCGCATACCAATCCAGCCTAAAAGGGCTTGAATTATTAATAGTTTAATATCTTTTGTCATGTTAAATTCATCCCCTCCCCCAAAGATTTTTATGTCTTTTCACAATTGAGGATAAACTTCACACCCTATATGTAATGACTATCTCTACCACCATTAACCACCACCACCACCACCACCACCACCACCACCTTACCATAACCGTTCCCCCATTATCCCCACTGCCGCATGACCATGCCTGTAGTACGAAAGTGATGCCCCTACAATGCATAAATTGGCAATACGAATTCTAGCGCAAACAACATCTTCCTCAGCATCCTAGCGAAATTGGAGCACTTTTAGCATGATCCATACTTAGACTCGAAATCGTCTTGCATATGACAAAAACATATAGATCTTTTGATCAGGTGAACCGGCATTTTTCAATTCATAGAAAGACGGTAGGAAGAGATAGAAACACGTATCTTTGGCATATACAGAACTACAACCGTAACTTTTTAAATAAAATGGATTGGACTCAGTACTGTTTGATCCAAAGATGGAATCCCATTCACTGGGATCGCTCCTCATGAAAACACTTTTATGTATTAGTGTTTTATAGCCATATGCATTTTTAATTAATGTGACACACCCCACCCTCGATACCCACGTGGATACCAAGTTCAGGCGTGCTGGCCGACACTCGTAAGTGACGAAGCCATTGTATGCATGACAACACTTAGTTTATGCAATTTAAACAGTCAATTAGTTTGCGGAAAATAATATCAATATGCACAAGGTTCAGAGCGTACTAAATGGAAGCAACGAAAACAAAATATAAAGTCAAGTTCCTAGAATTTCTATCCATAACAGAGATGGATATTATTAAAGAAACTGAATAAGAAATAAATCTCTACATTGTCGGGAAGGATTCAGAGCTGCCAATCGTATGCCTCGACTTCACCAGACGCACCGCTACTATGTCCTGAAGGGGGCGCAAAAGCAAAAGGTGTGAGTGGACGAAAAATAAAAGTTTTCTAAATACTTTTCTCTTTTCAACTTAGTAACCCCCTGTTTGAAATCCAGTATAGGTGTAAAATTATATTACGGTAGTATGAGTCAAAACATACTTTATACGTATAACTAGAAACATATTTCAACATAAAATCTGTAAATAACCGTTCAAATTTCCATAAATCAATCCGCAATATATATATCAATAATATAAAAAAGAAAACCAACACAGGGTATATGTGCAATCACCCATGTATGTGTTGAGGAACATCCTCTCAATTCCCGTACAAGCACTTTACGTTATCAATCAATTTGTACTCCTAGTACCACACACATGTAAGCACTTGTGTAATAGTGCGTCGCACCGGAGTCCTTACGTCGTGGGGCCTTTCCCCAAAAATACACATAAACGTAAGACAAGCTTGCACTAAGGTATTTACCGGACAATACCCCTGGAGTACAATGCGTGTGACCCAAACATGTGAGACTTGTCTTACGGCCGTGAGACGGTACTACAACGTAGTGAAAGCATACCAAGTGTGTTTGAAAACATACATATACAATCATGTGTAAAAATGAAGAATATCATATACTTCGTAATTTCCCAAATATTCAAACCTTGCATAAATAGTTATATTCATTTAGAACCATATATTAAATACCAATGTATTTATGCATAAGCGAAATCATAGTATAAACCATTTCATAATACATATCCATTTATATTCATGCCTTAAAAATCATTTAAAACCATAATTATATCAAAGCCATAATTATTTCAAAGCATAAAAATCATTTAATAAAACCAAAGTCCACTCACAAGTACTCGGGAGTGTAATCCTCCTCAGTGTTGCGTTCCGCGAAGCGCCTACTCGTAGGAGAACCTATTTAATATTAGGGAGTATTATTAAAAACACCCCTAAAATAAATAAATATAACCCTTTTATAAAAAGAAACCCAAAAATAACATTATTTTAGAGAAAAGGGGCTCGAAAAACGATTTTCGGGGCCCGCAAACCTTCCCACCGCCGTGCACCGAGAAACGGCTGAACGCGTCGCCACGCGCCGGGAGGAGCTGCCACGCTCCGGCACGCGCTGGCACACACTTGTTGGTGTCATCCCACGTGCAGCTGATGTCACCCATGCGCCTATTGACGTCAACGCCGTTGAAGTCAACGGCGTCAGTCAAAGTTAACGGAATATACCTTTTCTGACGGAATATTCCGTTACCGTGACGGAATATTCCGTTACCGTGACGGAATATTCCGTCACCTTCAACCCTTCTCCAGTCGCCGGAGCCGCCGCCGGCTGCCGTCTGGTTTGCCGGAATCTGGAAAATTTTCCCGATTTAATTCCAAAACTTTAAAAATTCATATCTCCTTCATTCCTTGGCCAAATTCAACATTCCATATATCAAAATGAAGGTATTGAAGAGTAGAATAATTTCATGCCAAATTGGGGCTGGAGAAATGGCCGGAAAGCTTCGGACAAACCCTAATTCCGTTCTCCTTCAAAACTGCACCAAAAATTACGTTCCTTATATCGATTTGAACCTACTCAACGTGATAAAACCAATGGGAATGGTTTTGAGGTTTACCTAAGCCGGGATTGTACGAAAGCTTGATTGGCAGTTTGCCGTTTCCGTTTCGATATCGGTTTGGCCGATTGGGTTCGAGTTTGAAGATTTTGAAATCACAGTCTCATCAAGAATGACGAGACGATCGCAATGGTTATAGTCTCGTGTGGTAGTTTGACGGTTTTGTGCTTCAACCCAAATCTAGGGTTTCGTTTGTTAGTTTTGTGAGGTTTTGGCCGAGAGAGAGATAGGTCGTGGAGAGAGAGTGGGGGAATAACTGCACAGCAGCCAGCCCCAAAACCCCAAAACCCTAATTAAACTAACGGGTGTGAAAATTACTAAAATGCCCCTACACTTTCAAGTTTAGTAAAACATTCGTTTTAACTCCAAATTGAGTTCCGCTTGCGTCCACGTGTTCGTATCGACGAGTACTACTGGAATATGCAAAGAAAATAGTTTTCAAATGTCGTCTCAAAAAAGTCAACATTGACGGGTTGTAACAAATGTGCTTTATTTTGTAGCTGAGTGTTGTGGTACTCTTTTTTTTTTACCATATTTTTGCTTCGTTTAGGATGTTCTTTATGGCAGGTTTTAACGAAACTGCTTTGTCCTTGTGCACCTTTATCTTTGCAACCATCATTTTATATGTTAAATGGACGCATTATTGGTTTGTTTTGAAATTTGTAGAGGTTCATATAATTTATATCTACCCTTTTTTATTTTCTTTGTTATGATATATCTACCAAAATCGAAATTTAAATTCTACTGTGGATCGATACCAACCAAGCCAGAGCATTTCTGGCCCAGCAATCTTGTGCCTTTAAAATTGGGGGATATACGGGCTTTGGCTTGGGCGTGGGTTTGACTCTTGGACTCAAAACAACAGAATAAAAGGTAAAGCCTAAAAAATAGGCGCTAGAAGGAGGGTTCGAACCTCCGACCTTGTGGTTAACAGCCACACGCTCTAACCAGCTGAGCTATTCCAGCTTGTTGATATCGATGGCCTTGTCGTTTATATATAAATAAGCTAACAAAATAATAAATTGTACATGTTACAAAATTATTTGCTGATGACAATAGCTACTACATTCAATCCTGTCCATGTGCAACACTGTTACACTGGAAGCACTATCCATCCTTGTCTGGATCATTCGTAACAGCATGTGCATTCTAGATCTTGGCACGGTATACTTGAAATCTTTGAATGTGTGGACACGCTATAGAGTCTTTCTTGCATACCCCGGGGTACGGAGTACTCCGGGTTTTTTAACGGTTAGATTTTTATTTTAAAATATAAAAATCAAGATTCAATGGTTAAAAATCCGGAGCACTCCGTACTCCGGAGCACTCAAAAATGTTTGCACGCTATAAAATTCAAGTTAATTTAAGTGATTCTTCTTTTTTCAATGTTGATTCCTGACAATAACTGTCAAACCTATATAATTGTAGAGTGTTGTATATTTCATATCAAAGATGGTGATCAAACCATGATATATATATATATATATATATATATATAAATCTCACTTCAAACTAGTAAATCCAGTAAAGTGTACATATTCAAAGTTCACATTATATATGCATGTTTCATAGGGAAGTTCAAATCTAACACAATTTAACAATTAAAATGTTCGGCATATCCGATACCCCAGAGCATAATAAAGAATCCCTGAAATCCTATTTGTGAATTGATGTAGGTTTGAATGTACATATGACACTACATGACCTCGATCTGCTGTGCCAAAACTTCCTTTCCCCAACCTCGATCTGCAATTTGGTGTTGACACTTGTCCTTTTACTTGACAACAAATTATCCCTAGTTAACTTCAAAAAAAAAAAAAACGTACCAGACCAACACCAAACTCCCTGCACCCACCAAATCTCGTAAAAGCCACACCACCACACCATCGACGGTGATCGACTGTCCTCCTTGGCACCGGAAAATTTTCCATCTCTCTCTCTCTTTTTCCTCGACCATCTCAAACACAAAATACCTTCGAATCTCAAAATCCAACACAGAAATCCACAACAATCACGTAGCGGTAAAGACTGCTCAAAATTGATTTTGGTGGTGGTGTTGATTTTGGTTTGCAATCACCGAAATGGGAGTGGTTTTGGGTTTGCAACTTTGTACAGATCTTGAATTGATGCAGGAGAAAGAAAGAAACAAGAAAGGGAGAGGAGGAGATTCGCTAGCGGCGAGGTGAAAGGTTTCAGCCGGGGGGACGAAGGACGTTTTTCCAACGACGAAGAGGAGCGGGGTGGAGGCGACATGGTGGGGTTGCTGTGGAAGTTGGGTCGTTGGGTTAGGGAGACTTTGGTGGTTGCTAGGTTTCTCGGAGTAGGCTACAGTGCTTGCAAGCATTGAATGCTCACACCGATCTCACCATTAAAAGAAGGGAGGAGGGAGGAGAGAGGGGGAAAGGAGGGTGAGATCGGTGTGAGTATTCAATGCTTGCGAGCACTGTAGCCAGTCCCGGGTTTCTCATTCTAACTTTTTTTCTTTTCCTTTTTTTTTTCATTAAACTTAACAGTGTTATGTAGGGGTTAAGTAAAGGGACAAGTGTCAACACCAAATTGCAGGCAGAGGTTGGGCATAT
This sequence comes from Gillenia trifoliata, assembly GCA_018257905.1. Classification (NCBI taxonomy): domain Eukaryota; kingdom Viridiplantae; phylum Streptophyta; class Magnoliopsida; order Rosales; family Rosaceae; genus Gillenia; species Gillenia trifoliata. The sequence goes on along the minus strand of CM031088.1, from coordinate 8,085,612 downwards.
GGAGTTTTGGCACAGCAGATCTGTACTCGTATGGCTGGTGGGATAGATGTGTGGTTGTCAGGAATTCCATTTATTTTTATTTTTAATATCATTAATCAATTTAGTTTTCATTTTGTCTACCAAAATAATCATTACTTGTTTACCAAAAAAAAAAAAAGAAAATCATTATTTGGTCGTTTGTGTTCTTTTATTTTCTTCCAGTCAAAAGTGCTCTCATTGTTGGACAGGTTGAAAGTTTTGACGATGCATCCTCTTCTATATTAAGGATTTGGTCATGTACTCAGTGGACACCCTTCTTGTAACTGTGTTGTATTCAATTTTCGTATAAATGGATTATTGCTATCGCTTGTTTAAAAGAATCTTAAAAACAAAACAAAATGTGTCAAGTTTTATGGCTATGATAAGGAAAATTCTTCAGTGGTACGTACCATTCAATGGTACGGCCATTGAATGGTCCAGATTAATTTGCAACGGGTCCCAAATGAATCTTAAACCATTCAATAGTACGTACCATTCAATGATACGTACTACTGAAGTTAAACCCCTATGATAAGTCAAGTTATTCTTTTTCATATATCCTTAAATAAGGATTGTTTCTTTCCTCAAGGTATCTAGTGAATCTTTTGTTCATAATCCTCAATTTCTGGTGATTGATTGATTGACATTAAAATTTTAGAATTTTCTTGTGATTGAGCATTTAAGGTGTTAGAGTCAATACCATTTCTTTCCTTTCCCATCTTTTTTCAATAGTGATTTCACTATATATATATGTACCCTAGCTAATTTGTCATTCATTTTTCCAGTTCTTGAAGCAAAATTTATAGAAGCCCTCCATCTTCCCACTAGCTATCATATAAAAGGTTAGGAACTTGTATTTATGTTCTTTGGTATCTACTATGGTGTTCTGTTTTTTGTACGAAATGTTTGTTCTTTGGTATCTTTAATAATTTACACTAAATTCATTTAAATTAGGAGGAGGGGCATGGTTTAAACCCATGACGCAATGCGTTGAAGGAGCCCTATTCACTTGCAGTGAGTAATGACATTCAATTTTACATTTTGGGTTAGGTTGTAGGTTTCACAAGTGTGTCTATTTGTACATTTTGGTTAGTTTGATAACGTATATATTTGTACGTTGTTTGGGTTGCAATTGCCATAAGTAGGAGTACGGATCATAGTGTTAATTAATGTTTGGTAGAATGCCATATCGTTTTGTTTATATGTTTTGATTTATTTTATCATCTGTTTTTCTCCTATGGCGTAGGTTTATTATTTGTATCGTAGCGGTATTATGCTTGTTTACATATGTGTTTAGTTTTTTTATTTATACAATTTTTTTAATTAGTTTCCATATAATAAAGTTTGTTTGAATCAATTTGTTTCCATTAAAGTTAAAATTAAAATTAGGAGGAGCAAATGATACATTTTTATTTGGTCAATGGAGCTAATGATGCATAATATAGGGAATTTTAATTTGCTTCCATTATTTACCTCAAGTTTTTGGAAGGTTCTAAAAACCCATTAATTTTGGTATGAACCTTCTTAGGTAACTTTGCAAGAGTAAATGATAAAATTTCAATTTTGAAAGAGGGTGGGGTGAGAATTTCAGTTCGCAAGTGTTGGATTGTCTTGGCGATTAAGGTTCTTCTTCAACTCACTGCGTCTTGACTCCCGAGTTCAAACGCTCCCCTCTCTCCTCTCATAATGTAGATTAGTGTAGAATGTCGCTTATAATAAAACAACCACAATCTTTACAAACATAAAAAATATGCTTAAAATAAGCAATCAACAAAGCATATTCTAAGAGGGTGGGTGTGAAAATATGCTTTGTGGACATGTGATTTTTGTCTGTATAATCATTTTCAATCTGAAAACATGTATGAGCCCCACAAATTTGGTGCAACAAGCATATAATTGCACATCCATCAAGCTTGGTATTATTATTACTAGTACCTATAAAAAGAGAGATCAGATAGGTCTCATCCTCTCCCTCCACTCACTGTGCTCTTCAAAAACCTAACAGTAACAAAACTCTGTTAGATTTACTTGTGGTGTTTCATCAGGGTTAATGGAGAGAGATGTCATTGATCATCACAGGAAATCTTTTTCCCGGTGCATGATGTCTTCGTCGTGCTTTCCGATGCAAGAAGAAATGGAGTACGCTCGTATTCGCAGCTGCAGCCAAAGCAAAAGAAGCCCGAGATGGCGGAACTTACTCCGGAGGTTGTTGAGTGATAGGGACAGAAGCATATGCGGGTCGAAAACTAGGCCGTTTCAGTACGATGCAGTCAGCTACTCGCAGAATTTTGATGAGGGGTGTCACTTACATGAAGAACCAAGACGCCATTTGCAGGTAATTACGTTTCATGATGTGAGAAGGGATAGTTCCACATGTTGAGTTGAGTAATATGTGTAAGTAGAGATTATTATTAATCATTTTATTGTAACAATGCAATTCAGGTCTCAGAAAATTTGGATGTTATTCTTTGGGGTTTTAGTTTTGATGCTCAATAGTTAAGAGTTTTTCTCTAAAGCGGGATGGACACCGTGAAATTTAAGCGGTGGTAATGCTCGGACACTCTTTGTGCTTGAGCATTTTCTAGTTGCTCACCACCTAATTGATAAGTGTTAGATGAGTTTAATTTAATACGAATCTCAAAATTAAACTCATCTAACGACAATCAATGAGTGATGACTTAAGGGTGGTGAGCAAAAACATTTCCCGCAAATTTATAAAGTCAAGAAGTGGATATCTATCATTACTTGCTCATCTCTTTTATCTATGTTTATTTGTCATCAATCATAAGCTATGTTGCACAGACACGGACACGGGACACGGGATAGGACACGACACGACGCGGCGACACGGAAATTTTCTAAAAACTAGGACACGGACACGGGGAATTAAAATAATAATAAATATTAAATAATAAATTTAAATATCAATAATAGGCTAAAAAGACATCATACAAAATCAAAACACAAAAAATTGATGTTCATTGTTTAACTATCATCATCAGTTCACACCAAACAATCAAAATAAAATACAAAATGACATCAAACATATTCAAATGAGATAGTACATATCCCAAGTTCAAGCAACTTCACTCATCAATGATATTCATGTCCTCATTGGTGAATAATATAGCCTCCAAATGCACCAGAATAAGCCTGTAAAGTGCAATCTTTCAACTTTATGATAACTCCTCCCTCCCTATCGCTCCCTTTGAAACTCAGAAAATCACTCAAGAACTCAGATTATTGCATCTCCAATGCACAACTGTAATTGTGATATATGGCAATATATGCAACCTATAAACTGAAAAAACCGATAATGGGGCATATTATATTTGTTTTATGACCAAATTCATCATATTTTCATAAATTAAATTTTTCTGTCATGCAATTGTTGGGATATTTATCACTGTTGCAAGTCTATCCAATATTTCTTAGTACAATATGATAAACATAAATCACAGAAAATGAATGTAAATTTTGGGACTGAAACCCCACTAAGCCGAAAGGTTAAGTGGGTAACTGAGATTGGAGTGAAATAGGAAAGAGCTAAGCAAGAGAAAGGATTGGACTTACTTGTAGAGCGGTGCAGCAGAGCGACGATGATGATTGGGAAAGGATGAGCGGTGCAGCGGTGCAGCAGCGGATCGAGCTCGGGAAAGGATGAGCGGTGCAGTGGTGCAGCGGTGCAGCAGCGGATTGAGCTCGGGATTTTGTCCAGAATGGCAGAATCCCTACTTCCCTACTTCCCTTTCTATTTTAGTATTAGGACCTAGGTTTCACATTATTTTAAAAGTAACCTTGAAATAAATTTTTATATTTCAATTTTGTCTCTAAAAGTTTACTATAATTTCAAAAATACCCTCCCGTGTCCTTGACCGTGTCCGTTGACCGTGTCCCGGCATGTCCCTCCCATGTCCCTGCCGTATCCCGCCGGTCAAAGTCAATGACACGCCACGTGGCGTGTCCGACACGTGTCCTGGAGTGTCCGAGGAGTGTCGTGTCCGTTTAAGTGTCTGACATGTGACACGCTAGTGTATTGAAGTGTCCGTGCAACACAGATCATAAGTTGATGGATTAAATTGATGCACTTCAAGGAACTCGCTTCTTTTAGATCACTAAAAACAGATGAAAAGATAAGCACAACATAACAAAACCAGAAATGGCCCTGTCAAATATTCAAATATTTCAATAATACCGAATCTATCTTCACCTAGACTTCAATTCCAAGTAATTCAAAGAGAGTACTGAACAATTATCGAAGTATTCTTATCAGTTGGGCGACAACTAAAGCATAGACATTGAATTTTGAAGGCATGATTCTACAATCTCATATGCTAGACCTGTCTAAGAATAAATCATCAGAAACCATCTAAATTTCACGTCCTGTGTGGTTAAATTCATCTCCACTGTGGTTTAGTAGTACGTGAAACCGGACGTCCATAGTCACCTACATGAGGTTAAGAGATCATCTACAAAACCTATATAAAATAGACAATAGTTCAAAAGAGAAATCCCAAACTACCGGAATCTTCTCATTACAACCAGAAAGCAAAAAGAAAGATTACCAATTTCCAGCTATAGATAAGCTTTGAGACATCCAATCACTTCGACTTCTTTCCTTGCTTCTTCTTGATAACTTCATCAACGTACATTATACCCTTGCCCTTGTAGACTTCTGGCGGCTTACAACTACGAACGGCAGCAGCAAACTGGTGCACCCTATCTTTATCAATTCCCGTGCAGCAAACTACATTGTTCTTGAAGCAGAAAACACGAACAGCTGGAGGAACGGTCAATTCAACCTCATGACTGTAACCCAATTTCAGATACAACATGCGCCCTTCAGCTTCCGCTCGGGCCTTGTACCCCACACCCACAATCTTAAGAAAGCGAAAAAATTTGGCTTCCATTTGAATAGATCCTCCTGAAAACACTCAAACCCAGTAATCATTTCGTCTTAATGTTATCGAATTAAGCTAATTTTTAAGCATGCTTCTCGTTTTCAAGTCTACAATCCTCAAACTACTAATCACATTTCAAACCACGTCCAAGCAACATCCACATTCCAATATTAAAAATTTATTAAAAGTACAAAAACCCAAAAATTACTATAAAAATTAAAAATTTCATGGACCCAAATAATTCCTACATACAAATTAGATTTAATGGACATAATATCGAAAAGAAAAATCAAACCCAGATCATAAAATCATCAGAATTCGCCAAAAAAACGATAACCCAAATCATACAAAACGAATCAAAACCTAATAACAATAGCGAGAGAGAAACCGAAACATTTCAATCGAGGAGAGAGAGAGAGAGAGAGAGAGAGAGAGAGATACCTAAGCGCGAACAGAAAGCGGGCTCGAGACGAAAGCGCCAACGGAGAACAGCACTTCTGCTGCAGACTGAGTGAGTGCTGACTGCCGAGTGTGTATTTCTTTCCTTCTGACTCTGAGTTCTGACTAACATCTTTTTCGTATTTACTTTTCGACCCCAAAACGTTTACTTATTTAATTTTTAAACCCAAAAAAGTTTATTTGTTTATTTTCTATCTGGGCCTGTTCAAGCTTTTGCTGGGCCTGATCGGGTCCTAGTACACTTAGACAGTCCATTCTTACTAAAACGACGACGTTTCGAGATTCTAGGGTTACGCCACGGATTAACCAGCTGTTCTCTATAAAACCCCAAGCCTTCGCCTCCTTCCTCCACGTCCGGATTCTAAGAAAGCAGTTTTCCCTTTTTTTTTTTTTTTATTTCTGTATGAAATTTGATAAATTTTTTTTTTGTGGAGATTATTTGTGAGGGGATGATGAAATTCAATGTGCAAACGCAGTACCAATCTTGGTTTCTATGAGCGGCACTTCCACACGAGATTTCTGACTCTCTCTCTCTCTCTCTTTCTCTCTTCAATTCGTCATATGCTTTATCAATTTACAAATTTTTCTTATTTTCTTTGGTTGATTTTCTTTTCTGTGATATATATAATTGCATATTGCTGCTGCACATTCGTTGTTTTTTTTGGTTTATAAAGTGTGGAAATTTTCCAATAATTCTTCTAAAAAATCAATACATGGGTATCAAATTTTCGAATTTTTCTTAGTTAGTTTTCAATTTTTGCATATAGAGATTACGCGTCTAGTCGATTTTGATCATAGTTAAATTTTACATAAAACTTGTATTACTGAGTAAATTAGGTACGCACTATCCTAGCCAGCAGCCAGACTTTATATTTTGATCACAAACTATTTGTTGATTTAACGGAAAAAATGTGCTCATTAAGGTCATTCCAAATGAGACCGTTGCCCATAAAAAGTTGCTTTTTAAAAAAAAGAAAAAATTGTTTTGGATAGTGCGATGTAATTTGCTCACCAAATTAATAAAATTTTAGACAAATTTGCATTTGAAGAATGACAATGATGTGCGACGACAAATTTAGAGGATGATATTAATAGAATTGAAATGCGAGGGACAAATATAATGAGCGTCTAGACTTCAGAAATTATTTGTGATAATGAAATATTTTTGCTCACTACTTTAAAGTGACAAATATAATGAGCGTCCTAGACTTCAGAAATTATTTGTGATAATAAAATATTTTTGCTCACCAAATTTAGAGGATGATATTAATAGAATTGAAATGTGAGGGACAAATATAATGAGCGTCTAGACTTCAAAAATTATTTGTGATAATGAAATATTTTTGCTCACCACTTTAAAGTGACAAATATAATGAGTGTCCTAGACTTCAGAAATTATTTGTGATAATAAAATATTTTTGCTCACCACTTTAAAGTGTCGATCACTACCACTTTAAGATTATGACAATGCCCGTGCAGTTTGGAGAACCATTACACAATTGTAACAATGTTTAGTTCATACTTCATAGTACTAATTAAACATTTCCAAGCACACAACATAAAAAGTTCGTTTTTTTTTTATTTTTTCTGAGTTTGACAGAGAAAGTTTGCAGGGCTGGCAAGTCCACAAATAACACAAAAAACTCAAGAAGGGTAAAAAGACCAACAAGGACAACGGTCGTAACAAGAAAAGTCCTCTATGCTGTAAAAAAAGACAAGCCCACTACTCCAGGGCCCAAAAATAATTTAGCAAAAACTAACTTATACATTGAAAATTGCTCGGCATTCCAAAAATTAATTGTGCACTCTAAATGTTCAATATTTAGAAGAAAAAAAAAAAACTCTTATGAGAAGTGCACAATTAGATTTTTAGAGTTTCAATAATAGTTCTCTTTACATTTTATGCTTTTTTTTTTTCCAAACACATTTTATGCTTGGAGTATAAGGTATCTTGTTCAGAATAGATAAAACATAGGATAGCAAAAAACTATCCATACCCAAACGTAAATATCAGGAACTAGGGCAACATCTTTTATAAAAAAGACACACAGCCTGATTAACATCACGAGGCATAAAATACAAAAGATGCAAGAGCATCATCAAACCTAACTAAGTACAAAGACATCCAAAGCAAATGAATAGTACAATAGGTCAGGCACTTCCTTGAAGTATAGACTTCTTCATTTACATAACAAGTATACTTTAGATGAAAATTGAGATGAAAATGTTTCGTAACATCAACTTTTCTTAAGGATGTTTTAAGTTCTCGTTGTAGTTAAATATTGAATCAAATACCTTCTTGCGTAATTCCATTTTTTCTTGACAAATGAGGTTTACCTTCTTGTACAGTTCCATATTTTTCTGATGGACGACATTACCCTGCATGGAACAAATTAAGAAGACGAAAAATGTGTGACGAGTGAACTAACTCTTAGAAGTAAAGTGTAAGATGTAATGACGATCGACTAATTAATTATGTATTCCTGGAAATACCTGTTGATTTAGCTCTTGTATTTCATTAGTTAATATTTGTTCCTGCAAGAGTTTAATTAGATGAATGATATTTGTCAAACTTCTACTAAAATGAATAAGTGAATGCATGAAATGAGATTCTACACAAATCAAAGCATTAGTTTCAGCTAACCTTTTTCATTCGAATTCCCTGCAGACTCATTTCTAGTTGACTTTCTAGACCTTTAAGTTCTTTGACACTTAAACCATAAAGTTGTTCTCCCATGAATTGCCTGTCATATCACAATACGAGACGATAGATGATCAGTGTTTGGAGTCCTTCTACGACAAATCAATGTATCGTAAACATTGTTTTTAAGTGGCTCACATCCACCCTAAACCTTAAACCCTAAACCCTAAATAATTAGATATCAATTAGGACATTGTAAAAAATCTATGAAGCGTCTTACGACAGTACTATATATCCATGAGATGGTAACATTAATTAAATGTAACCATCGTTATTTGTGTGTGTGCTTTCAAATAAAATTGTTGAATTCTAACTAACTGAAGGAGAAAGATCGTACCGATGATTTTCTTTCAAGTTCTGTAGTTGTTGCCTTAAGTTGGCTACCTCCCTTTGCCAAAACTAGCAAGTACACAATAACAAAACAGTAAAATGCATGCAACATTTGAGAAATAGATAAGAAAAAAGGATCCGACTAAAATGCTTACAAATATTCCACGCTTACACAAATCTAATCATTAATGGTTAGATTTCGTTAATAGTTAATGGTTAAATTCATGTAAGCATGAAATGTTTGTAAGCATTGTAACCTATCCCTAGAAAAAAGTCATTTTGATAATATGTTAGAAACTTATGATATTATATAAATACATATATAAACTCTGGTTTGTCAAAGAAAAGTAATTTTTTGCAGTATGTGTAAAATTTGGTTTAGTTCAACATATTCTAGTAGTACTTCTGAGTCAAGACAAACAAACTATCTTTTAATGGAGTTATGCAAGTTCATCATTCCATCATCATGACTTTGTTTGGAAGATTCTAACATGTACAGTTCACATCCTTGGCAGCTGAAAACATCCTATATATAGTAAAATGATGGAAGAGTAATTTAAACTTATAAGTAACTTGTGTTCCTATATGTGTTAGTTAGGAACATAAGTATTTTCTTATGATATATCAGAACCTGTTTCAACTAACATGCTTGACCAGTGCCAAGGAAGTTGTATTCATGTTTAATTTTGCTTGATGCATGGTGGTGTGAAGTAAGCTATTCTTATAACTAAGCATAACTCCATTAAAAAATAGTTCGTTTGACTTGACAAAGCAGGACCACAGAATATTATTGTAATAATTTTATTCTTAATTTGTAGCAATATTACAAGTGACTGTCTGGAGTTGGAAACTTTTATTCCAAAACCTAACAATTACTTGAGTAGGGATGAGTTGTGCCTAGGTATAATTTTTGTGGCTAGAAGCTATAAGACAAAGAGAAATTAGTTTGGTTAAATACTTGGAAACATAAAATGGTACATTAATTGTTGTTGGGATGTTTGAGTAGAAATTGTTGTGAATATTGCGTTTAAGAATGGGAAAAACAAGACAAACTTAGAAATTGAAAACAAAATAATCAAGGCAAATAACACCAATACTTTACGTGGTTCGGCTATTTGCCTACATCCACGGGGCATCAACAACAATCTTTCACTATATCAATAATGAGTACAACGAATAATCTTGCCAAATCTCTAGGATTAAGACTTGGTGAAAAACCTGAAAGAACAAGAACAAGAAATACACTCTTATCTCTTTTATTTTCTCCCGCACACACTTTGCCCTTACAATATTCTCTTACTCTAACTCCTTGAGTGGTATACAACTTATTGTTTTGTTCTATTTCAAAACTAATGCAATAGCCCCTTTATATAGACATAATAAAGGTCTTCTTCAATACGGAATACTAATCCTAATTAGAATCTAGTTATGAATCCTTCTCCAATTGAGAAATCAACTCCAATTGGGAAAAACACTCAAACTGGAAAAACAACTTCAATTGGGAAAACAATTTAATCTTCTAAGACTACAATTCTTAATAGACTTAAGACAGCTCATCATGGGCTGGAAAACCCAACATAAATTCCTACTTATTCATCTATCCCACATTGATGAAGTGAAGGTTTCTCACACTTAATAACCCTTGGCTTTCCTCTCTTAATTAAGTTTAGAGACGGGCCATGTGGAGCAATCACTTGATTAAGAGCATGATGATGATTATATATTTAATTATCAAAGACTAGGGCTCTCGGGCTCTTTGAACTCAATTAACTATTTTAATAATCTTGTTTTAATTTTATTAAAACCGGATTTTTTGGTTAATTTAAGTTTTTAATTTTAGTCATATCCTTTCCAAAAGTAAGTCTGATAAGAAACAGTTTGTAACTGCTCACATTTGTTGGTATTAGGTTCAACTTGTTTTATATAAACACATCATCGCATGATAGAAAATATAACATCAACTCCAGACTTCCATACCTGTCTTCATATTGAGAACCACATTGATTTTCGCCAGAAATCAAAGTTCTGGTGCTGAGATTTTTATTTAGAGAGTTGAATCCTATAAGCACTGAGTAGGAGCAAAAATCTGTTTCAAGGACATTGCAATCCGCAAGCCTCTGTCTACTTAATGAGTTAGAGAATTCATATTGAGATTATTAATGTTCTTTGTTTTTTGTCATTTGCGTTCAGTTTGTATTGTCATTATTATTTAAATTTTTGTTTTGAATCACATACATATATACTTGCTGTGTTCGATGTTTTGAATCTATTAGTCTATATTGTGATTTTATATTATTATTATTACATTAATAATATTTTTGTAGATACAACCTTGTTGATCTGTTTTCAACAATCTTGAAACTGATTTTAAATGGATCGACAAAATGTGTTTGCGAATGCTGTCTATGGCTCAAGAATCCTCACTCTCGGAGAAGCTAGAGAAATTTAAAGGAGTTGACTTTAAGAGATGGCAGCAAAATATATTTTTCTATCTTACAACAATGAACTTGGAACATGTTTTCAAGGAAGATGCTTCGTAGCTTGATGAAGATCCGTTGTCAAAGGAAACACTAAATGCAATTGAAGCTTGGAATCATTCCTAGTTTTGTTGCAGAAACTACATATTGAACAGTTTAGATGATAAATATTTTTAATATATATTCACTTTGTAAGACTGCAAAGGAGTTGTGGGAATCCTTGGAGAAAAAAGTATAAGATTGAAGATGTCGATTCAAAGAAATTTGTAATTGGCAAATTTCTGAAATACGCTATGATAGATTCCAAATTTGTGTTTGCTCAAGTCGAAGAACTCTAGAAGTTAATCTATGAACTTCATGCTAAAGGATGTTCTATCAATGAACATTTCCAAGTTAGTGCTATAATTGAAAAATTACCACCCTCTTGGAATGATTTCAAAATTTACCTCAAACATAAGCGTAGAGAGATAAACATAGAAGATTTAATTCTCAGGATGAGAGTGGAAAAGGATCACAGGAAGGAAGACAAGCATGATGTGTTGCTTGAAGCCAAAGCCAACGACGTTGAAGGAGAAACTTCAAGGCCTAAGCCAAATTCCCAGAAAAATAAGGGAAAGAAGCCGAACAAGCAATCTGCTTAGGCACCAAAAGCCAAGAACTTCAAGAAGATGAACAAAGTATGTTGCTATGTGTGTAAAAAACCAGGTCACAAAGCACATCAATTGTATGACTATTTGATCAACATGATTCATATGTTAAGGGGTATAGCTTTGATTCTTGAAGTATATTGTTTATTTGAAATGTCATGTTGATGTCCGTTTATAATTATCATGAATGATAACTATTTCATGCATTATGGACTCATTGGGAAAGTATCAATGGAAATGAATAACGATGATCATTGCATGATCATTTGTTGGAGTCCCAAATTGGGAAAGTATGTGATTTATGAAAATATGTAACTAAAAGTAGTTGAGTCCACTCTATGGGCACCAAAGTGCACGAAGTAAGGGAGTGAAGCCCTTTCGGTTAAAGTGAGATAAAACGATCTATTCAAGTTCAGGTTTGGAGACTGAGAGTCTGGCAAGATGACTAATGAAAAGAAATGAGATTATTTGTTAACTGGGTTAACAAAATTAGGATGAAGAGGAAATATCACATTCATGCATCATCATTGCTTCCGTTGTGTTAAATGCATTGTGGGTATTGTCCTACTGAACTAGTAGCTCACCCCTTATGAATTATTGATAGGTGTTGAATTAAAGACTTGAAAGGTAGTTGATTTCACTGGAAGTCTAAATGAACTTTATGTTGAAGTTTGGTATGAAATCGACTTTGTACTCCTAGCTAAGTTAGGAATCCAAGTTGTAATATGTTTGGGAGGTTTAGATGCAAGCTTCCGAGTTGGTTTTGGATTCTGACTTAGTTTAGTTTTTGGTTTCCTATGTATAATAGGATTTGGTTGTAACTGGTGTCATCTATTAGTATAAATAGATGACCTTAGGAGCAGTGTAAAATAGAGTTTGTAAGGCATCTGTTTGTATACAAGAAAGTTGTTGGATTTGTGAGTTTTCTTGTATTTCTTTGGTAATTAATAAGAAGCTTCCATTGGTTAGGGACATACTCCAATATTGGAGGAACCCTTAAATTGTTTGTGTTTTGTTCTGTGTTCATTTGTTGGTTCTTATTCTGCCTTTAGTTACAACAAGTGGTATCAAGAGCCTGGTTTCGGTGGTTAAGCCAAAACAATGACAAAACCTGAAAACTCTAGCAAGAGTGGAGACAATGAGGGTACTGAGGTAGCCAAAACCACAGTGAAAAGTGCTAGATTCGAGATCGAGAAGTTTGTTGGGACCAATAACTTCGCTATGTGGTAGTGCGAGGTTAAGGATGTGCTGATACAAACAAGGTTTACTTGTTGTGCTTAGAGATATGCCTATGTCGATGAAGAAGGAGGAATGGGAACGACTGAATGCCCATGCATGTTCATCAATTCGTTTGTCTTGGCAAGGCACAAAAATATGGTGTGATGAATATTTCATCGGGAAAGAACATATGAAATACCTTGGAGTCTAAGTATTTGAAGAAGAGTGCTGAAAACAGGCTTTACCTTAAAATTAAACTGTATCGTTTTCAGTATAAGGAAGGGACAAAGATGATTGATCACCTCGAAGAATTTAACAAATTGATTGTTGAACTGTTGAATTTAGAAGAGACAATCAAGGATGAAGACAAAGCTTTGATCTTGATGAATTCTTTGCCTGAATCCTACGAATCATTTGTTACGACGTGGATTTATGGCAGGGAAACAATCAAGTTTGATGAGATCTCAAGTGCTGTGATGAACCATGAGGTACGAAATCTTGATAGAAAAGAGAGGAATAATTCTGAAGCTTTAATGGTGAGAGGACGATCAAAGGAGAGAAAATCTTCCAATAGGAAGAACAACAAGTCTTGTACGAGAGAGAGTTCGAGCAATAGGAAATTCTTGGATAAGGATGAATGTGCGTTTTGCCATGAGAAGGGGCACTTGTCCTAAAATCAAAGCAAAAAACAAAGGAAAGAAGAAAGAAGATTTAGAGGCAAACATTGTTGAAATCGACGATGAGGATTTTGTATGTGCCTTAACAGCAGTTGGTAACATGGATTATATGAATGAATGGGTGCTTGACACAGGCTGCACTCATCATATGACTTCTCAACGTCATTGGTTCTCAACTTGTAAAACAATGACTGGAACTGTGCACATGGTGATGATAATCTGTGTTCAACACAAGGAATCGGCAGTGTTATGATCAAGCACCATGATGGTGTAATTTGAGAGCTACATGAAGTAAGGTATGTCCCAAACTTGAAGAAAAATTTGATTTTTTTAGGCACCCTTGAGTCACAAGGTTGCAAATTTTATTATGAGAATAACATACTTAAGGTAGCGAGGGGGGCATTAGTGATGATGAAAGCTCCTAGAAGAGGATTGCTCTATTTTTTGGAGTGCAAGACTATGGAAAACTAGGTGGCTATGGCGGCAGATGAGGATCAAATTGACTCATCTTCTCTATGGCATATGAGGTTGGGGCATGTAGGAAACAAAGGTCTACAAAGATTGATTAAACAATGAGTTCTAAAGGGTGCCAAGAGTGGCAAAGTAAAATTTTGTGAACACTGCGTTCTTGGCAAACAAACAAAGGTGAAATTTGTCATTGCAATGCATCAAATGGAGGGAATATTGGATTATGTACACTCTGATGTCTGGGGACCTGTAAAAAATGAATCTTTAGGAGGAAAGAGATGGTTTGTGTCCTTCATTGATGATTACTCACGAAGATCATGGGTATATATGATGAAACATAAAAATGAGGTTTTGAATATTTTCTTGGAATGGAAAAATATGATTGAAAAGAAGACTGGCAAGAAGCTGAAAGTTCTAAGAAGTGATAATGGTGGGGAATATACATCTGATCCCTTCTTCGAGATATGCAAGAAAGGGTATTACTCGTCACTTTAGTGTTAGAGAAACCCCACAACAAAATGGGATTGCAGAACGGTTGAATCGAATGTTGTTGGAAAAAGTGAGATGTATGCTGTCACAAGCCAAACTGCATAAAAAATTTTGGGCAGAAGCTTTGAATTATGCATGTTATATTTTGAATCGTCTACCTTCCTCCGCTTTAAACGGCAAAACTCCAATGGAATTATGGTCAAGGAAGATTGCACAAAACTATGAAAAACTAAGGGTTTTTAGGTGCGATGCTTACTACCATGTGAAAGAAAACAAATTGGAACCGAGGGCAAAGAAAGCTTTTTTTTTGGGATTCAATAATGGTGTCAAATGATTCAGGTTGTGGAACACAGAACTTAAGAAAATAATTGTGAGCAGGGATGTGACTTTCAATGAATCTCATATGAAGCTCCAAGAAGATCGGGATGTAGTCCATAAGGTGGAGCTAGTAGGAAAGGAATATGAAGAATTAAGGACCGAGGGCGATGTCCTGAATGAAGAACAAAGTTTTGTTGATCCAGATGAAGTTCATCATGAAGAAGCTGTGAATGATGAAGTTCAAACACAAGATGATTGCATTGCCAAGAGAAAAGGAAAAAGAGACATTGTGCTTCCAGCAAGATTTAATGATTGCGTTGCATGCATGGTATATGCATTGCCATGTATTGAGGTTGATATCCCTACCAACTTCACCCACACCGTGAACAGTGAAGAAGAAGATCAGTGGCGTGGAGCCATGAATGATGAGATGCTTTCTCTCAAGAAGAATAAGACCTGGGATTTGGTAGAGTTGCCTAAGGGGAGAAAAGCTATTGGTTGCAAGTGTGTATATGCAAAGAAGAAGGGCGTTGAGGATGCAAAGTTAGTGAGATATAAAGCCAGACTTGTGGCTAAGGGATATGTTCAGAAAGAAGGAATAGATTATAATGAAATATTTTCTCCTGTGGTGAAATACTCATCCATTCGAATTTTGCTTGCACTAGTAGCACAATTTGATCTTGAGTTAGTGCAGATGGATGTGAAAACGACGTTTTTACATGGAGATTTGTATGAAGAAATCTATATCTGGCAACCTGAAGGGTATGAAGAGAAAGGAAAAAAGGGTTTAGTCTACAAGCTTAACAAATCTTTGTATGGATTGAAACAGTCACCAAAGCAGTGGTATTTGAAATTTGACAAGTTTATGAAGGGCCAAGGTTACACAAGAAGTCATTACGACCATTGTGTGTATCTTAAGAAATTGCGATGAGGCACATTCATCTATTTATTAATTTATGTAGATGATATGCTTATAGCTTCTAGTGATATCACCGAGATCGACAAGCTCAAGGTTCAAATGCAAAATGAATTCGAAATGAAAGACCTTGGTGAAGGGTAGAAAATTTTGGGGATGGAGATCTTGAGAAATAAGAAGAGGGGGTTGGTGTATTTATCGCAGAAGAAGTACCTTGAAAAGTTGTTGCACAAATTTGGAATTAATGAGGGAACCAAACTTGTAAGTACACCACTAGCTCTTCATTTTAAATTGAGCACTCAACTATGCCCTAAAACTGAGGAGGAAAAAGTTAAAATGAAAGATGTCCCTTATTCCAGTTTGGTAGGAAGGTTTTGATGTATGCTATGGTATGCACTCGCCCCGATATTGCTCATGCAGTTAGAATTGTTAGTAGGTTTATGCGCAATCATGGAAAGGTACATTGGGAGGTTGCCAAATGGATACTGAGATATCTTCATGGAACAAGGGAGATAGGGATTTGTTTTGAGAAGAATTGAATGAGTTGAAAGGTTCTCAATTGGATATGTGGATGCTGATTTTGCTAGTGATGTAGACAAAAGAAGGTCCACGACAGAGTATGTGTTTACTATGGCAAAAGGTCCTATATGTTGGAGATCAATATTACAACCAACTGTTGCTTTATCAACCACAGAGGCTGAATATATGGCAATGGCTGAGGCCATTAAGGAAGCAATCTGGATGTTAGGATTGACAGAACACAAGTTGGATGTGTATTGTGATAGTCAGAGTGCCATTTACTTGGCAAAGTATCAGGTACATCATGCGAGGACCAAACATATAGATGTGAGATATCACTTTGTTCGAGAAGTGATAGCTGAAAATGAAATATGTATCAAGAAGATTGCTACAACAGATAATCCTGCTGATATGTTAACGAAGGTGGTTGGTGTATCAAAGTTCAAGCATTGTTTGGATTTGGTGCATATGAGGCGAGTTCAATAAACTTGCAAAAGGTGGAGTAGTGGAAGCTGATGTGAGTCTCTAGTGTGGATTTCCTACCAAGGTGGAGATTGTTGAGGTTTGGTATGAAATCAACTTTGTACTCCTAGCTAAGTTAGGACTCCAAGTTGTAATATGTTTGGGAGGTTTAGACACAAGCTTCCGAGTTGGTTTTGGATTCTGGCTTAGTTTAGTTTTTGGTTTCCTATGTAGAATAGGATTTGGTTGTAACTGATGTCATCTATTTGTATACAAGAAAGCTGTTGGATTTGTGAGTTTTCTTGTATTTCCTTGGTTATTAATAAGAAGCTTCCATTGGTTAGGAACATACTTCAATATTGGAGGAACCCTTAAATTGTTTGTGTTTTGTTCTGTGTTCATTGGTTGTTTCTTGTTCTGGATTTAGTTACAACACTTTATAATGTAAATTAGAGTGTGCTTATATGTTTTTGTGAAACCTTATGATGTAAATTAAGGTTTGTTTAAGTTTGTGCAATAATGTTTGTTTGAATAAGGAACAAGAGTTCCATACTAGAGAGTTGGCTACCTTTTGTATTTTGAAATGAATGATGCATTTGTAAAGTAAGGACAAACTCAAGTTTAGTTTGTTTGTTGTTAGTTGCTCTGGAGTTATTCGTTTATTTATTTTACTTTTTTCTCACATCTTAACTATGGAAATGTCATACTCTATATTTGAGATGTGATTCACACTTTAGTTCGAGATTTGACAATAATTTCAAATTGAGGTGTGACATACATGTTAACGCAATATTAGAATCGACAGATGCAATATTCTTTGAGGATATTTTTCCTTACAAAGAAAAAGAAAAGGCAAAGGAATCTAGTTTCACAAATAAGAGGATGCATGATCAAAATCATGGTGAAACCTCTTCTTCAGGGACCCAAGATTATGATGTGGAACAAAGAAGAGGACAAAGAAACCAAATTCTTAAGAATTGGGGACTAGATTTCATTTCCTATTTGTCTGAAAAAGAACCACAAACTTATAGAGAAGCTATGGCTTCCACTGGGGCTCCTTTTTAGAAGGCAGCAATCAAAAGCGAAATGGAATCCATTATACAAAATAATACATGGAAATTGGTTGATCTACCATCAGGTAGTAAACCAATTGGTCATAAATGGATATTCAAAAAGAAGCTTAAAGCGGATGGAACAATAGATAAATATAATACACAATGAGTTGCAAAAGGTTATCACCAAAAGGAAGGGTTGGATTATTTCGACACCATTCTCCAGTTTCGAGGATTGCATCTATTAGGATGTTAATTGCTATTTCGGGTGTTTACAATTTGGAAATTTACCAAATAGATGTAAAAACCACATTTTTAAATGGAGAAATAAATGAAGAAATATATATGGAGCAACTTGAAGGTTTTGTTGGTTCAAAATTAATGAATGCGATAAATGTGTTATTGTATGTTAGTATATTGATGACATTCTCATAATGGGGACTAATAAAGATGTCATAAACAAAACAAAGAGAATGTTGAATTCAAGTTCTGACATGAAAGACCTAGGTCTTGCTGATGTCATTCTTGGAATTCAATTAAAGAGAAATAGTGAAGGCTATATTTTAACTTAGTCCCATTATGTCGGAAAGATATTGAGAAGGTTTGGTCATTTTGACACTAAACCTACTGTAACTTCTTTTGAAGCCAATTGCAAATTACAGAAGAATGATGATGAAGCCATATCTCAACTGAAATATTTCTAAATAATTGGAAGCTTAATGTATTTGATGAGCTTTACTAGGCTAGATATTGCTTACTCAGTAAGTAAGTTAAGTAGGTACACAAACAATCCTCGTCAAGCGCATTGGAATGCATTAGTGCGAGTATGATGATATTTGAAATACACTATTGACTAAGGATTGCACTATACTAAATATCCACCTGTGATCGAAGGCTCTAGTGATGGCAATTGGATTTCTAATATTTCAGAAACCAAATCTACTAGTGGATATATATTTACCTAGGGAGGTGCAACATTATCATGGAAATCCTCTAAACAGCCGTGTATAGCACGGTCTACCATGGAGTTGGGATTTATTGCTTTGGAGTTGTTGAAGAAGCTAAATGGCTTAAAAACTTCCTAGAGGATATTTCAATGTGGTCTTTCCTTGTGATGGTCCGGGACGAGGTGGGACTTGTGATATTTCGCAGCTCAAGCAAGAGCCAAAAGTCATGTATACAACGGAAAGTCTAGACATATTAGGCGTAGGCATACTACTCTTAAAAAATTGCTCTCCGATGGAATTATATCCATTGATAATGTAAAGTCAAGGGAAAATATAGTTGATCTTTTGACAAAAGGCCTACCAAGAGAGCAAATATTATTTACATCAAAGAGAATGGGTCTTAAGCCAATTCAGCGAATCGAACCGGGCAAAAACCTAACTTAGTTGATGGGAAATCCCATGGTCTAAGTCCAATAGGCCAACTGGTTGGGTTTGATTCAATAGCTGAAGACACACCATACTTATTCCTATGATAATTATGTGTGTTGTCTGCTGATGTTAGAGGTTATGTTTTTAAACATTTAATGATGTCAGTATCTTACTAGCAAGAGAAAAGGCACTTCTCTCGATGCATACTGTGAGCCCCGAGAAATTTATATACTTTTATAAGTTTTTTTTAATGTGTAAATTCTACTTTTATGGTACATGAAGAGTTGGATATTTTAAGAATTAAATTGATTTAAATCTAAGGCTATTTTAATATAATTAGATTATTGGAAAAATACTCAATTTTTTTCTGTCAAAATGAATGTCATGAGAAAATAGTAGAGGTGAGTGTGAGTTTGAGAGTAGGCTACAATGCTCGCAAGTATTGAATGCTCACACCGATCTCACCATTAAAAGGAGGGAGGAGGGAGGAGAGAGGGGGGGAGGGAGGGTGAGATCGGTGTGAGCATCCAATGCTTGCGAGCACTGTAGCCAGTCCCGTGAGTTTGTAGCATTTTTTGAAAGTATTTTTGGAATGAATTTTTAGTGGAGTTTACGAGTTGGACTAATGAGAAATGAACACATGGCAGCCAAGGTGTGGCTGAGCTTGCCACGTGGACAACACTGGTAACACCAGCAAAGGGTGAGCTGGTCACGTGGACACATGGCAAGCTGGCATTAGACCTCAAAAATGAAGAGGTGGGGCGGCAAAAGGCTTGGGAGATTATTCCCATATTCTGCCTCTTCCGTTCCTGATCAGTTCCGAACAGCAGAGAAAGAAAAAGGAGTTTTGACTCACCTGATCACGTGGGACAAGGGAAAGGAAGAAAGAGAGAGTCATTCTCTTCTTCTTCTTCTTCGTGGAAGTCTGGAGCAGAGAAGGTGAAGATATACTTCATTCCTCTTCTTCTTATTTTAAGTGGAACAAAGAAAAATTCGAAACTTTCTATTTACTCCGCCAAATTTTATTCTGTTTTCACCGATGAAATCAGAAAGAAGAGTGCTACAAGTACATACTAATACTATATATGGTAAAGCTCTTTTAGGTTTTGATCATTAAGTTTGGAGTTTTCTGCAATTTTGAGTTTTCATCTAACTGGGCCCAATTCTTGTGAATAGAAGAGGTGATTGAGCTGATTATGGCATTTGGAGCATAATGGACAACTGGAAACTGAAGTGAAGATAAAGAGGTAAATTTCTATTCTAGAAGCTGCTGGAAATCCGAAGTTAATATAAATGGGAGAAACCATGTTTAACGATTATAGGCTAATCTAATGGACATGTATATATGAGACTCGAGTGTGAGTCATACAAGTGAAATGGTTTAAATGTTTTTATACGGAGCATGGATGGTAACGTGTTATTTTTATCCGACTAGGAATTTCAGTTTCGGAAGGAAGAACTTACTGGCATTGTGATGTGGTGTTGGTGCAGTGTGTGGGACTAGGCAGCAGCATTGGATTCCAGGTAGGGGACCACTAACCCAGTTTTGTAGTTTTTGTGGAATGTTTGAAGTAGTGATTATCGTTGCATGCAAAAGCTGCATTATTTTTGGTTGCCGTAACAATGTTTTGAGTTTATGGATATAAGACGAACGTCTGCCTTGTGAGATGTTCTGGATGACCTGAGAGTGCAGGAGGCATAGCGACCACCTTGAGATTCGACACTCTAAACCTTCGGAGGGGTTACACTTACCGGCTAGTCTGAGGCCCTTAGTTGCTAGGATAGCCTATAAGTGTGACTAGTGAAATGGACACTCTTGCTACCGTACCACATCATGATTAAATCTGTGGTATGGGTCGGCCTTAGAGGATTGGTCATCAGGCCCTGAAAACGTGATTGCGAAATGATTTTACGAGCATTCCCGTTTACTCGAAACTGAAGTAAAATGTTTTTGTTGGTGTGCATTGTTTTGGTTTAAAATAAATCCTGCGCAGAATATATGTAGCCTATTTTCAAACAGGGTCTCCCTAATGGGCTAATGAACGTATGTGAGGCTCACCCCTACTTTAGATCTTGCAGGTATTGTGTACACTAGTAGAAGGAACTTTGGATTGGGATCTTGCGGCAGCTCGTGATATCCGTCATCTTCTACTTTTGCTCCACATTGTATCTACACTTGGCAAGTTACCCATTTTAGTTTCGGGAACTTGTAATGGTTCGTAGTATGTCTTTTTGAAATATGTTGGGGTTGAACATTTAAACGTAATTTTATGTAATTGTACTCAAGGTTACTAGCTAGATTAAAGTATTCGTAACCTTGTGGGTTGGTTTTAAATGAAATATTTAATTCCATGTTTTGTTTTAAAATTTTTTCGCTGTGAATCAAACTCTGGTTCAACCCGTTTTTTTTACTAATAAAAATGGCTTAACATGTTTTGGAAATATTTGGAAGTATGACATTCTATCAAAAGAGTTATATTTTTGGAATTCTCAAGGCACGTGACTGTGTTTTCGGGGTATGACACATCATATCTATTCTCATTTTAGTAATACAAGCAGCCTTGCATTACATTTAGATTTGCATTCAAATGTGGGGTGTTATTAGTGTTGAATGAAATTTCAACTCAAATGCGGGGTATTGTTGGGATGCTCGAGTAGAAATTCCTACTTATTCGTCTATTCCACGTTGATGAAGTGAAGGTTTCTCACACGCTTAATAACACTTAGCTTTCCTCACTTGATTAAGTTTTGAGATGGACCATGTGGAGCAATTATTGATTAAGTGCAGAATAATTATATATTTAATTATCAAAGACTAGGGCCTTGGGAATTCAATTAACCATTTTAATTTTATTAAAACCAGATTGTTTGGTTAATTTAAGTTTTTAATTTTCAGTCATATCATTTCCAAAGGATAAGTTTGATAAGAAATGGTTCGTAAATGCTTACACCTGTTGGTATTAGGTTCAACGTGTTTTATATAAACACATCATCACATGATAGAAAATATATCAACTCCTCCAGACTTCCATACCTATCTTCGTATTGAGAACCACATTGATTTTCGCCAGAAATCAAAGTTTCGGTGCTGGGATTTTGATTAGATATAGTTGAATTCTACAAGCACTGAGTAGGAGTGAAAAATCTGCTTCAAGGACATTGCAATCTGCAAGCCTCTGTCCACTCAACGAGTTAGTGAATTCATATTGAGATTATTACTATTCTTTGTTTTTTGTCATTTGCGTTCAGTTTGTATTGCCATTATTATTCAAATTTTAGTTTTGAATCACATACATATATACTTGCTGTGTTCTACGTTTTGTAGCTATAGACTATATTTTGATTTTATATTATTATTACATCAATAATATATTT
Source organism: Gillenia trifoliata (assembly GCA_018257905.1). Classification (NCBI taxonomy): domain Eukaryota; kingdom Viridiplantae; phylum Streptophyta; class Magnoliopsida; order Rosales; family Rosaceae; genus Gillenia; species Gillenia trifoliata. The sequence continues at coordinate 8,063,209 of CM031088.1, read as the reverse complement.
GTAGATACAACCTTGTCGATCCGTTTCCAATAATTGTGTATTTCACTTATGTTTGCTACTTTCTACAGGTTGAAGCAGATACACAGATATATACAGATTTAGGGTTTCGGGTTTATATGTAGAGGGTTAAGTCATGAAACCTGTTATCTATTTTAAACTCAAATAACGTGGGGAAGAAAGAAGAAGAAATCCAACTCTTGGAATATAGTGTATATAAGATAATTATTAGCAATTTAGCATTACTATTAATAAACCACAATGTAATTAACATTTCATATGATATGCTGGAATATATAGTAATGCAGAGAAAAATTAGCGAAAGGGAGTAGACCTTCAATTCTGAAGCTGGGTTAAGAAGTTGCTGATGTTCCTCCTCTGATCTGTTGCATCTCTCTATCACTGACTTCATGCTGGTGGAAATAAGGACATGGCACAGTGATCAGGTGATTCATGATGAGGGCTTTAGAAAAAGATGATGTAAAGGTCAAAGGCATATAATATCGTCTATAAAAAAGGAAAAATTAACATTGACATTGATTTCTATGCCACTTCATTAGATATATATATATAGTTCAGGGTAACCGATACATATTAAGGGATATGAATGTTGGCAATATAGAAGGAGAGGATTATCCACATGTAGTTCTGGTCTTTTACTATTTGGAAACCCTAACTGTAGGTATCCATTTGTAACGAAATTGGTTACTATGAGTCCCACCCAAGTTTTCCTTTTCTGTGTTTTCCCTTTTCACATGTACTTTCTGTTATACACATTGGCCAACATCTTAAGATTTGATAATTTTGAGTTTTCACTTTTTGTGCTTGAGGAAGCAGAGATTAATTAAAAAGGGGGGTGAGAGGAAGGAGATGAAATAAAGAATAATGAAAGAAAACAAAACCTTAAAGTGAAAACAACTTAAAATAGTTTTTGTTGTACCTAGTTTTCATTTTATGGACGTTTTTTTTGTACTTTTCTACATTTCTCCTATACCATCATTCCTCCACAATGCATACCCTTCATTTCCCCTACATTTCCTCTCTCTCTCTCTAGCGTAAAAATGACAACTCAAAACTCAAAATAAATGATTATCAAATAGCTATTATTTTTGTTCATTAATTACTAAATGTGATACACAATAGTGAGTTTGACTACAATACTTACATGTATTTAATACAATCACTGTCTCGATGATTAGATTGTGATTGTAATATTATATATTCACATGAATATATGACCGTCAAATGATGATTGTATTAAATACATGTAAGTATTGTAGCCAATCTCCACAATAGTTTCAAGTTTGTTTTTAAATGTTTTTATAAGTGAAAACGTTTCACATGATTAAATTATTTTTTCATTGGGATGGTAGAATTAATTAAAAGTGTTTTCTTTGTTATAGGTTATTTTCTTAGAAAGCGCTTCCAAGAGCATTGACAAGAGATGTGCACTTAGGGATTGTTTGAAGATCAGTTCATTTTTAGTTTTTAGTTTTCAATTGTGTTGGAGACAATTGAGATATGCATGGCAGAAATGGGGGCAATAGAGAAGAATGGAGGAGGAGAGATGTAGAAGAAATGTACTAGAAAAAAGATACAAAATGAAAACTAAAAATCATTTGAAGTTTTTACTTTCAAGATTTTGTTTTCATTATTTCTTCTTTATTATGTTCCCTTCCTTTAATCATTCTTCTTTGTCTCTCATTTTTACCGTATACTTTTTTTGTATCGATCTCAAGCACAAAAAATAAGAACTAAAAACTAAAATTGAAATAGTTATCAAACTTACCCTTAGAATTTTAATTAAACTACACTTGGCATTGCTGTTGACAAAAACAGCCCTAAAGTCACAAATACATCATTGGCCTCTCTATCAACCTAATTAATTAATTATCAAGTTAACCTTTATTTTGTTTTTTACGCACTTAGGGGGATGCCTAATTTTTGCTTACATAGACGTTATGATCGATCACATGATCTAAATGGATGTCATATGACCAACATATAAGAACTTACTAAATGAAAAAAGAAAACCCTAACCTTCTAGACGAAGAAAGAGTTGGGAAATGGCTCATGTTACATCCATATGAGCCAAAAAGAGATAAATGAAGTGTCATGTCAAAAAGTAGCGGTTAATTTGATAGTTAGAGGGATAAAGGGCTAATGGTAACTTTAAGGCTGTTCTTGTCAATGTATTAAAGATAGGGGTCAAACTATTAAGAAGATTGACCCTAAAATGTTACTAATTACCCTAACAGTTATGTGTGCTTTTAACAAAGCGATTTCTAAATTGCAACTTACCCTAACTTTTGAATAAAGCGATTTCTATACTTAAACAAGCAAAAAGCATTTTTGTTTGGTTTAGGTTGCCTTAGGGCTGGGTTACAGTCACATTAACTAGGAAGAACTTTGAAAATGTATTCTTTTGTGTTCATTTAACTAATATTGGTGATCATGGCATAATGCCTTTTTCATATATTATGTAAATTCAAGCAATAATGTTCTTTCGAGTATCTTCCTAGCTTTTAATTAGCATAGATATAATTTCTTATCATATCATATCACCAATGTAGACGAGTTACTTTCCCAGATAACTTTATTCATTTGCTCTCATCCTTGGGTGCTACATGCAACTCCTCCCTCACATATGCGCATTGACCATCATCTCATGTGCCTCTTCATGCTTTATCTAGTCTTTTGTGTTCAAATTTATATATGTAATATTTGTTGCACTAAATTAACCTCAGCTTTAATAATTACTTTTGGAGTACCCTTAATTATCATACCTTTGACTTGGTTCAAGCTACTTCTTTCCTTTTTTTATACCTTAACTCCAAGCAGCTCATGATGATCTTCAAAGTAACACCATATACTAATAATTAAATTCCAGAATATATAGATATTTACTAGATGTGGTAAACCTCTAGCTATAGGTGCTTAAGCTTGCATTGTAATCTAAATCTCTAGGTCAGCACCAGTACTATTATTTTGTATTTCCAGATTTGAATCTCTTCTTTCAAAGTGGTTCAAAGAGAATATATAGCTAATTGTTTAAATTAATAAAAAAAATCATAACCATGGTATTTAGATGTAACAACATACATGCAGCACAACAACTGGACCATGCAAACTATAAAACACTGATTAACCCAGAGATACAAGAACCTAGGGATCCAAAATGTACAGAAAAAAAGAACATTAATATTTTGTTTTTGGTTTCAAACCTGTTGCTTGCAAATTCATAAAGCTTTCCAGTGCTTGAGAAGATCACAAGTCCAACTTCTGCATCGCACAAAATCGCCAGCTCTTTTGCCTTCTTAATCAAACCCTTCCTACGCTTTGAGAAAGTCACTTGCCTGCTTGTCGAATTATCGATCCTCCGAATTACAATCTTCCCCCTCCCCATATCAGCCCCCTTATGCTCTTTTTGTTTTAAGGTTTCTGCAATTGAATAAGTTCAATATTAATGTTAGCGTAAGGATTAAGAAGATTAAGATGAAAAGAGTAGCTAGCCAATAAGAGCACTTACGGTATTGATCAATCTGCGGTCCGTAAGAAACTATTATGATACATTTTACCCATTAATAAGAGCTTAATATATAGGCAAAAAGTGTTTAGGGATGAAAGTAAAACCCATATTTTTCTTATTATTATTATTATTTTTAATGGGGAACGGGTTTGGATTTTAGTATTAAAATTGTATTAGTGGTTTGTACTAATTAACTTGTGTATTGAAGTACACGTGTGAATAAAATATCATGCATACTTAGTTTTCTAGCTAGTGTAATTTGCGAATGAATTTAAAATGTTCTTTTTTAGGGGTGTTTGTTTTAAGGTGCCAGGTGCCATACTATATATATTTAGAACTATAGTTTAGTGATATTATTTGGGAAATTTTATTCGGACCTAATTAACTTCTTTCCACACCCAATCTGAATTTTTTGTCTAATCAATTGTCTATTTTGCCCCTCATTAAAATAAAAATAAATCAAAAGAAGAAATTAAAAAATAACCATAAACCCACCCCACCCGACAACCCACCCTCTTGCTTGTTGGTTCCACCGAAAACCGGCCAATTAGCCGTGGTCTTTGTCAGATTCCTCCTCCCTTCTTCTCTCCATCTAAACTCCACAGAAAATTGAGATCGAATGAATTTGGGGACAATTAGATTTCATATTGGATGCAACGCAAAGAACTAAAAGATGTTTTCACTTCTTGCCGTCGATCCGACGAGAACATGAATTAGAGAGAAGAAGACATAATTTTTGGTGGAGAGAAGAGAGAGGGTTGGAGGTTGTTGTAGCCACCGAAGGAGAGGTGGGTGTGAAGTGAGATTAGGGTTTGAACTTTTATCTTAGTTTTTATATTGTTTTATTTTATTTTATATGAGGGGTAAAATTGGAATTTTGAAAAGCTATTTTTTAGTTGGGTGTGGAGATCGAGAAAAATTGGGTCCAAATAAAATTTCTCATATTATTTTTTACTTGTAAGTAGGAATTCTTAGCTTTGTCTTCCGTAAATGGCAAGTTCAATACTAAATTATTATGAATAATTAATTATGGCTGTGACATCCCACATCGACCAACGGAGAGGAAGTGATGCGCCTTATATGTACATGCCCACATCCATTTAGCACGAGGCATTTTCGGGAGCTCACTGGCTTCGGATTCCATCGGAACTCCGAAGTTAAGCGAGTTTGGGCTAGAGCAATCCCATGATGGGTGACCCACTGGAAAGTTGCTTGTGAGTTCCCAGAAACAAAATCGTGAGGGTGTGCCCAAAGCGGACAATATCATGCTACGGCGGAGCCGGTCCGGGATGTGATAGAATGGTATTAGAGACACTCTGCCGTTCGGTACGGATGTGCCGGCAAGGACGCCGGGTTTCCCTTAAGTGGGGTGGATTGTGATATCCCACATCGACCAACGGAGAGGGGTGATGTCCCTTATATGTACATGCCCACCTTCATTTAGCACGAGACCTTTTGGGATTTCATCGAAACTCCGAAGTTAAGCGAGTTTGGGCTAGAGCAATCCCATGATGGGTGACCCACTGGAAAGTTGCTCGTGAGTTCCCAGAAACAAAACCGTGAGGGCGTGACCCAAAGTAAAAAATATCGTGCTACGGCGGAGCTGGTCTAGGATGTGACAGTGGCTTAGTCCAAATACGTACCTCATCCCTTTATGTAAATTAATATACCGCTGTATAAAATAAAAATACTCAATTTAGGCATCTTCACACTAGAAGGATTGCGATGCCTCATCACACATAAATTAATTGATCATCATATAATTTGATATGAAGTTAAGTATTAATACAACTAGGGTAATTGTCTTATTAAAAAAATTATTCTACACTTCAATTTATTTTTACTAATAATTAAAAGTTGTATAATGACATTTTTGAAGTGTCAATAACAACTTCTATAAGTGATGAATACTCATTATATTATCAAAAACAATATTTCTACCTTTCTTTATTTCTTCATTATGAATGTTCTGCTATCAATCTTTTGAAGTAAAAAAATCCAAGATTTCATAGAAGAAGGAAAAATCGACGTTTCCTCTTCCTCTTTCGTTTAGGCAGAACTTCCTCTCAAGTGCGCGAGAGGAAAGCGAGCTTGATAGAAAAAGTAGTGTTTAAAATTGAGAATTTGACACATAATTTGCACTTATACATGTTAAGTTTATGAGATCTGGTTAATTACCAAAATTTCATTCCAATCCCTGAAAAACATCACTTGAATAAAATCTTGTATAAGATTAAAAACAAACTCTAGTCCTTGACATTTAATTGTAATTTTTAGATATTATTAGGTTGTAATAATTATTGAGTTTCACTACACACCAATATTCTTTAACTGAAACCTTATTAGTTTTCAATTTTTGATCAAAGTTCTTTGACTTTTGTACACCTCAGCATTTTAGTATTAATGTATTTTCATGTTAGCTTTTTTTTTTTGCCGAAGTGTTTAATATTGCAAAACTTTCAACTAAGGACTAATTTAAACCAGAATCGGGAGAGGCTATGAAAAATTTCACCCTATCCCTAGTCTTCATCAAACTGACTAGCTTCCATTGCATTTCAAACCTGGGATCTCCCCTTTGTGAGATGTACGGATGGATACATTATTTTGAAATGCAACTATACAGTGTTTCTAACTGTTTTGTTTCTTGGGAGGCTTTTACATCCCACAAAATGTGGGACTTTAAATCGCTTAAATTGTGGAATTAATTTTAAATTCCATAATTTGTTATTTCAAAACAATTTTTGTTAGATTTAATTGCTTTAAATGATATCAAAGTCAATTTTGAAATGAAAAAAGACACATGACGGTGTAGTAAGAGTTAGGGAATTGAATAAAAAAATTAATAGGGACCGCTTTCAAAATGTCTTTTTTTTTTTTAATACATTCGATATTATCTACACTAAGGGGGTGGGGGAGCGAGCTAAATTAGCTTCCAATGGGCTAGCCATAATAATTTGGTTTGAATTCACCTTTGACGAGAATCAAACCTAAAACCTCACACTTACATGTGAAGAGTAATACCACTAGACCGCAGTACTAATTGGCCGTAATTATTAATTATCTATTGAGTCCTATAAACAATAAAAATATTATTTATCACTAATACCTATTATTAAGTTTCACATAATAAGAAAAGTCATATATTATCATCTATTCTTTCTTGTGCGTGAATTTCTCCATATATATGTATATGCATATTACGTACCTATATATTAAATACTATAGTTATGTACCGATACATTCGTATCAAAACTTATGTACTAATACTTATTTTCAATAATATGAATTTGAATTTTGAATAAATTTTTATCTATTAATATGATTGGAGCAAAAAAATAAAAATACCTTAATTATGGATGGGTAGAGAATTTCAGATGGAAAGTTTGTAAATAATAAATATGGTAGAAGTAATATGGTAAGTTTTTAAAATAGGACTTCAATTAGATTTAGAAAACCAGGTAAAAATCTAAGAAGAATCTTATTTAAACCCTAAAATATAAAATTCTCGGTTAATTAACAGGTGAAATATTGTGGGTAAGATCTCCACGTGTCAGACCAAAAGTTGGTTTTATTCTTTTTGAAGAGACTTCCAAATCAGGCAAGGAGAGAGTTGAAATCCATGCCAATCGAAACAATATGAAATCTATTGCTTCTAAACAATTTGAAATACTTGGTGGTTGGGACTGCCAAACACAGAGGCACCTATATGTACAAACCTTTTAATTAAGTAGGGTGTAAGCTTCATCCTGCCGATGTCATACATGTTTCCATTATAGACAATTTGATGAAAACCCAAAAACACTATTGTGTTTTAGGAAAAACTCTGGAGTCACATTAAATTCTTTGACTATCATTTTACATAAGCAAAACTTTCATTTCAATGGTGATGAGTTAGATGATATATTATCGGTTATCCCTTCATAGCTACTGGGCAAATATTGACTCATTTTCGTGTATTTAATTTTTTATGTTAATTACTTTTCTGAATTGTAAAAGAACAACACTACACTACCTCCATTATAGATTTTTGATATTGTAATGTCTAGAGTGGAGGTAAAAAAAAAGTTATTGAATTTGCTGCTCGTATGCAAGCATGTGGCAACGACGCCACATTATTACATTAATACGATTTTGAATTTGCTGCTTCATTTGTCATTAATGTTGTAGATATTATTTCCATTTTAGATTGTTTAGTTTGAATTTTTTATTTTCAAACACAATCTGTCGAAAGGTCACATACACAAGTAAATAAAAAATATATTATATTTGTCCAAGAGGTGAATTATCGCAATCGAACCTGATTCTATACTAGAGGTAGAATACCTTAGCTACATGTTGATTATTCAATGTATTGTATCTTTGTTCATGAAATCCTAGTGGGTTTGATACGGATTTTATAGGTAGGACTTTAATACCAAATGTATAGGTACTGTGGGTGGATTTGATACCAAATGTATGGGTACTGTTTGTGGAATTTTGATATCAAATGTATAGGTACCGTTTGAGGGTTTTGACAAAAAAAAAAAAATTCCATGTTTATTATCAATGGTAAAATAGTCATACAAATAAAAAAAAAAAATTAGGGTTTAAATTGAAAGAATATAAAACGTTGAATTCAACTAAAAAGTAGCTATGTTGACTGGGTCTAAATCAAAAGACCCTTTACATTAATTTGGTTTAATTTTCTAATACTTGTCTGAAACCAATACCTAAAAATATTAAACTAAATGCTAGTTAATTCGATTTTTGTATAAACATTTAAATGATTTCAGTTGTTTAAATTGTAGCTCCTGCATACATGTTGGCCTGGATTTAAGAGCATGTATATATAGTTACAGACTTTGATGAGATACTGGTGAGAAATTCTTTGGCGTTGAAATCCTGCAGCATGTTTCAGATACCAAGTGACTGACTCACACGTGAAGGACTATATTTAGCATCCACCAACCGAGGTTGGCCTTCGCACGCACGCCTTTATCGACCTTAGTCAATGGTAAGTAAACAAAACCTACGCCCAAGCTACAGCCTGCAGGGACGCCAGTGAGATTTTCTCTGTCAGAAAAACACTCGACTCAACATATTACTACACTATACTCACTACTCAGTATCTTATTACCATGTACATGCCTTCCATATATGTCGAGTGATACATCAAATTCACGTAACTTCCAATATGCATTCACGTCTTTTCTACTTCTTTCTTCTCTTCTTTTGGTTTTGTTTTCTTCGTAAAGTGGGCAACGGAATATTCAATGTTCATGAACGGAATGGTCGGGGTCATTATTCACAAGACGAAATAGTTTAGCACCGATATTACTTCAAACCTAACCACCTACTAGCTTTACAGGTGGAGAGTCTTATCACAAAAATTTTAAATGTGTTGAGAGTGAATCCTAAAGGAAATTGAGGTTCTACTATAAAACCAATTGGCAATATGGAAAGTAGCCCAATTTAGTTATAAAGCCCATGTAAGGTCCCTCCCCTCATCAATGTAAGATTCCTTATCAAGACGCCCCCTCATGTGTGGCCGTTGGACATCACAAGTAGAAAACACAAACCGAGTGACATGAGCACGTGTGGCCGTTGGGCTTCACACGTGAGACAACCTACTCTAATACCATGAAGGAAGTTGAGATTCCACTACAAAACCAATTGGCAATATAGAGAGTAGACCAACTTATAAGCCCATGCAAAGTCCCTTCTCCCATCAATGTGAGATTCATTATCAACAAATCCCTCATCGGGCAAAGATTGAATTTTGCATATGGTTATAAGTAGTTAGTCTACTCCTCATATTGCCAATTGATTTTATGATAAAACCTTTAAAACCTCAATGGTCTACACAATGTGAAACTTTTTTACATTCTTCAACATGTATCTCAAAAAATAAACTAATGTTGTATAAAAAGGTTCACATTTAAAAAAATACTATATATTATAGGATACCTTTGTTGAGCGATCCCCCCTTTAACAATGTTCTCAACACACAATCAATATTTATGTTTGCTAGACTAGACCACGAATAAATTTGTACTGCAAACTAAAATCAAGCCTAATATCATAAATCTGATAAAGAGAATAATATTTTCGTATATATCTTTTTTTTATACAATGATATATTTGTATTAAGGAGTGGAAGAAATAAATTTATATTAAAATTTGTCATTCACGAGATTCAAATTTAAAACCTCTCATTTTCAAATGAAAATGAACATCATCACTAAATTATAATATTAAGTGACATATATCCGTATGAGTGAATTTTTTTTTTATTCTTTTCCTTTTGAGTAGGTGAACGAAGTTGTACCACCTATTAATCTCATTATAATCTATATGCTATTATAATTAGATGTTGGGTAAGACCAATAATCGTTATGGTTTGGTGACTGTCTCCCATTGGCTAAAGCCCATGTGAAGGTTGATTTGTTAGACCAATAAGATTCGATTTTGCTGTAAATCCTGATGGGGGGCCCTTGGATTAAGGAACCCCAAATCGAAGATTACGTTAATTTAGTATTAACTTAGTGACCTCAACTTGGAGCTTTGCCAGGTGTCAATCATCAACAAATCATATGGTACATAGACCAAGAGAAAAGGTTATTTTGTGGACGTTTGCCATTAGTTTATCATCCCAACGCAGGAAAATTGTTGCTTTAACTAGTCATCACACACCATTCAATATTAACAGTAACATAAACTAATAAGAGAAGCACATGAACTTTATCATAACTTTCAATTTTCTCCGCCCAATGAAAGAAGATATGGCTTTCTTTTTTGGAGGAGTTGATTCTCTAAGCCCACTTGCTCTGTGGACTAAACATATTTGTTGTAATTCACGTAGCATTTGACAAAACCTTGAGTACCAGTAATTAACTTGTGTTCTTTCTCCTGTTGGCCTTTTGACACTTTAACTTAGCTTCCAAGTTGGTTTCTAATACATGGAGTGAAGATGTATTGTTGATTGAAATTTTCATAGATATTCTTATAGCGCTGAAGTTGGTTAATGTTGATTTTCAGGACACAGTTGGAGTTGTGGCGTAGGGCACACGAGCTCTATGAAGAATTGAAAGCTACATTCAAACTTCTCAAGATTGGTTGAAAGTTGTTACGTAGAACTAGCATTATAGGACGTATCTTAGAACTGTGATAAAAATTTTAAATTTATTATTACATTGATTTTTTCTTTCTATATTATATTTATTTGTATATACAATTTCATTAATAAAGAACATTAATTTCTTTTGATCAAAATTGCACGATGAAAATATTATTTTAATTTTTTTTGACAATATATGTGTAATTTTTGACGGGCTTTTTGTTTTTGTAATGACTAAGAACTTGGTTGGAAAAATATATTTTCAACCACACTTTCCATTGGAAATGGATTGTCTGGTTTTATTTTTTATTTTATGACGGGATATGATTTTTTCCAACAACGTTTTATGTCTGAAATGCACAATTTTTGACAAAGTGGTGCCCTCACTAATAGTGTTTCCAACAGTTAAAAAAAGTATTTGCAACGACATTGGCTAGTTGAAAATGAAATAAGTTTGTCGTTTTGAGTCAATTATGACGAAAGCTAACTATTAACTACGGGTCATATCCGAGTTGGAGCCCTAGGCCGTCGCACTCCGTGCCCACCCCTCAGGACCGGCCATGCTCTTTGTTAGTGTATGTCTCTCTTCGTTTTCTTCATTCCAAATGTCTACTGCGCCATCCACCATTAATTAGTTACATGAGGTATTTACTATTATCATAAGCTTATAGCTTTTGAGTTTAATAGACCAGAAACATGTTAAACTGCAGTTCATACTACAAAAAAAATGCTTTCAGTGTCAATGAAGGTCGTGACTAAAAGTACAAAATGTTGTGACTAAAACATTTAATCACGAAAAAGCTCTGTAACTGGGTTGTGATTGAAAACCCCGTGACTAATTGATTTAGTCACCAAAAATCACTTTGACTGACTAAAAATGTATTAGTCACAACATATCTTGTGATGACCCGTCCCTACTTTTATGATATTTTATTTTCCGAATGTGTGAATTGACCAAAATGCCCCTAAATGGGCTAAGTGGAAGTCGTACGTGGATGTTTGAACTCTTTTTGAATTTTGACTTCTTACTTGTCGTATTCTTGTAGTACTTTTCACTACGAACGCGTGAGCGTGAATGAGACGAAAATCGGACGTGTAACGGAAACGTTACGCATGTTTAAATCTGGGAAGATTTTTCTTTCTTGTTTTGGTGTGTTGGTGTGTGTGCCAGGAGGGAACCCGTTGTCCCTTGCTAATTTCAGAAACCAAATCACTCCTCTCTTTTCTCTCAGACTTCACACACTCTCTCTATTTCATTTTTCTTTCTTCTCTGAGAAAACATGCACAGTACACACAGTAGCCATGCCATTTCCTTCGAACCGAGACAAACCACCACCACCACACCTTGCTCATCACAACTCACTGAGTTTAATCATACAAACCGATTGCCCATGCTCCCCACCAATCGACGGAAATCGCACACGGAAGAATCGAAACCTTCCCGACGAGTTTCTCGCCAATACCGGCCAAGGTGAGACTTCAACTATGTGTGTTTTGGTTGTGTTTTGTAGTAAATGTGACCTTGGTTTTAGACCGAGACTTTGTGGCCAATTTCAGAACATTCCCGACGACTTTCCAAACTCTAAATAGGTACAATCTTGTTCTCCTTCTCTCTAGCTTCATTTTGACATGTAGATCATGTAAAATGGTTGAGAAATGAACAAGTTGTGCAACCTTGAAAATTTTCTAGAAACCGGCTAGTTCAGATGGCAGCGGATGGCAGTGCCGGCGACCGACTTAAAGAGGAAGACGAGGAATATTCTGTGATGGTGATAGAATATTCCTTTAACGGCATCAACATATTCCATTAATTCTAAGGTATTTTCTGTTAACTCTAACGACGTTAACTGTCAGAGCATGACTGCGCGTGTCCGGTGCGTGGAGGCGCATGGGACACTGTTCCTACACTTTGTAGCCCTGTTTTGAGCAAACAAAGGGAATTTCAAGTGTTCTCCTTAATGTTCACGAACTTTGAGCAGTTTAATGATTGGTATAGTTATTTCCCATATGGAATACCACAGGGAGTACTGGGGTCAGGCAAGGCAAGTCGGCTAAGACCCAACTACATATTAGTGAGTGGGCTTTGTTTTATGGAACTTATATTATTTATATTAGTTTCCACATTGGTTTTATGAACTATGTTCTATCGTGCCATGCTTTTACTTACGAGTTTAAGTATAAAATATATTATGTTGAGATTTGTGAAATTGTGATGACATGATCATACATATTCTATTTCCTCATCATACATGCATTCACCCGATATCTTGTACTCGTCCGGGCCAGGACAAGCCTTCATGTTTATGTTCACATCCGCACCGTTATGCTCACCTTGGATCCATTGTAGGTGCCAGCCTGTACTAGTTTGCATTAGGCAACTAGGACTTGTTTGTGACGCGATTAGCGCCAGCTTCAAGTGATCATAGTACTAAGCATATATCTATTACACCCAGCATGTTCCATGTAGCTATTTTTTGCATATCTTGATGAGCATACTATAGTATGTTGAGATATATGAGTTTTACCCATATATTTGGCAGTGGTGCCCTTATACTATTTTGACAGATAGCATACTATCTTATGTTGAGATATATGTGTTTTATCCACATGGGCAGTTGTGTCTTTATTACTTTTGTGACAGTTTTCATACTATATGTAGTATGTTTTGGGAAACTATACAGGTTTTTACAGAGAGGGGTTATTTATGTTACGAAAAGTAAAGGTTTTAGAAATGCTTATTTTTGTTTACTCACACTTTCTGTTTTGCCCCCCTCTAGGACTTAGTAGCTGGACTTGTAGCGAGCAAGACTGTTATGGTGTTTATGACTTTTGCACCAGATAAATGTAGGATTTCCTTCTTTCGCTAGTGTACTTCATCCATCCTACTCAGGATAGGAATAAATCGTATTTTCTTTACTGCGTTTTAACTTTGCTTTGAACATTGCATGCTATATAATAAGGGTTCTACTCGTACTACTGCACCATCACACTCTTTGTTTCAACTAGTTCTAGACTTCGGTTTCAATTTATCTGTAATTTCCACATCATTTGCATGACATGTCTTTCGTCATCCTCCGGGGTGTCGGCCAACATGCCTCGATTTCGGAGTGTGTCATATCTTGTTGCTAGAAAATTAGATCAAATCCTAACTTTTAGTCACAACATCTTTTAGTTACAATCATTCTTCATGACTAAAAAAATTTAGTAACAACGCCCTTATAATGACTAATAAGTATTTAGTCACAACCAATCTTTAGGACTAAAAAACTCAGTAACAACAACCCTCCATGACAAAAGCTCTATTAGTCACAACAACAATTCTGACTAAAAAGCAAATAGTAACAACTAACGACTTTGACTGAAATTCTACTTGTAACGACTTCTTATCTCAAGACTAATATCTTCAATTCTTTCACTCACACTTGTTTTTGATGACTAATAAATAGAAATATCATCAATAAAAAACAAATACTATCAAGCTAGTACAATCAATTGAAAGTTGGTTTAACAGGAGAAAGTCGATCATCTAGAAATCCATCAAGCTAAGTTGAAATTAATAGCAATCCACCATGCTAAGATGGTTCGTACATTATTATGAAAAAAAAAACAAACTTCCAAACAACCATCTAGCTCAGTCCTCAAATGCCACAATGGTGAAAATCTTCTAGGGGAGCTTCTACAACAATCTTTAGAGTTGGATGGATTAACTATGCTGCTGCTGTTGCAATACTGCGGCTGCATCACCTTTTAAATGAAAGGGACCACATTATAAATATAAGGGATTGTATGTCACCACATTAATTGAAAGAAACAAGAATCGTAAATGTTTACAGAAACGTATACGTATGAGTCTAATTATATCCATAGAATGAGATCCACTACGAACAACCTACACTAGTAGAAAAAACAGTTTGGGTGACAAAACTTTAGGCGACGAAGGATTTTTTGTCGGGCACGAGGACTTTGGACGACGAAATCCCTGTTACGTCACCTAAAGTGTCAAAACATTAAGGCAACGAAGGCATTCGTTGCTTAAAATTATAATGGGTGACGAACAAATACAGTCGTCGCTCAAAAGATGGAAAAAAGTGGCGGCAAAAGGAGAATTTGGCGCCAAACTTTTGCGCGACAAAAAAATTTGTCGCCTAAAATTTCTTGCGCGACGAATGGTTTGTCTCTCAAAGTGGTGACTTTAGGCTACGAAAATAGCACTTTAGGCGACGAAGATGTTCGTGTTGGAAGTATGCCCACAAAGCCACTCATTTGATGTAATAGCTTTTGGAATACTTTTTGTATTAAACTATTATTTGTTTAATAAAGGGCAAAGCTTATTGTTAATCACTATTTATTGTATCATGTGTTTAAACAATAAGAGAATCCAAGGAATGTATTTGATCTAAGAGAGAGAATGAGACCTCTCTCTTATGTTCATTCCTAAAACGTTCCTAGCCATAGGATTGTCAATTGGGCATTGACAATCCGCTAAGGTTAGTATGTGTTATGTTGACTCAATTGTTGAGTATGACTAGTCTCAAGTCATTTAGTGTTGGACACTAAGATAAACACATAGGTGCTCAAAAGGTAATTGAGTACACTGAACGACGATCAATAGGAGTTCGTACATACATGTCATGTAAGAACTTCTAGGTTGCAATATGCAAAGTAGTCCTTTGACCTGAGGCACCATCGATGTCTAATGATTGGATCCTTGATCTTTGATCATGTCAAAGGTATTCCATTGCGAGTGTCCACGGCATTGTTGGGGTCAAGCTATCTAGTCATGTAGGCATATGAGTGCACAACAAGGGATCTCTAACCTTCCATGGTGGAAGGAGAATACTCTGAGATATGGTTCGAAAGTCTTTGGCCAAAGCACATGAGTATGACTTAGGAAATTTGTTTCAAATCATATTCAATTGAATCATATAGAAGAGAATCACATTGGATAGTAGACATGAAAATAACTATCACTCAAACAATGTGATTAGGAGTATTGTATTATAGAAGGATCGTATTGCATTGTAATTGCAACTGGATAGATTCTCCAACCACTTCTACTTAGCTTGGGTAGCCATGACATACTGCTAGGTGTCACTCATGGTTTGTGGAAGCCCAGAGGATTAGCAAACACTAATCTTCAACAAAGGGAGAATTGAAATGTGGTTTCAATTCACAATCGATCGTTAAGAGTAACAATCGCCCACTGCCTCGCTAATTGGAACCTAATGGATCGCACACCGAATAAGGATGAATGTGAAGACATGAAGGAATGGATAAGCAATTAAATTGTTTAATTGAGAATGGTCAAGATTAATTAATTAGTTAATTAATTATACGAAAGGTTCGTATTGGGCTTTTATGTTGGTTTTGGGTTACGGGGCCCAAAAGGGTTTTTTGGTCCACAAGGCCCATTGAGTTTAGGTTGTATGACAACTAAAACTAAATGGAAATTAACCCAAAATAAAAGCCAAAACCGGCCTAGAGTGAGTGGAGGCAAACTTGGCTTATTTACAAGTTTGCCACTCACTTGTGATGAGGCATAAAGGGAACTTTATGGCCATATTCACTTAAGGGGTTTTTCTTGGTGAAATTGAGTTGAGATTCTTCCTCAATTTCTTCAAGGGAGGCCGACCACTTAGAGTGCAAAGGGCTAGCAATCTCTTGCACATAAGTCATCCATTTCTCTTCACACCACATCCTTGGTGAAGAGACTTAGAGACACTAAATTTTTGGTGTTCAAGGAGAACCGGTCCTCTCAAAATCACAAGGAGATTACATGGAGCAAGGAGGTGACTTGAAGGCCCTCCACATGGGTGAATCTCTTGTGCAAACAAGAATGAGCTTCAAGGGTAATGAATCTCAAATCTCCCCTCTCTTTAATTTTGTTAAAGAGTCATTTGGTTCACCATATTCTAGGCTTTGAAAGTCATGGGTTTTATGAATTGTTTTGAATGCATGCCTACTTTAATTGTTATTAGTTTGCATGAGTATTCAAATGTTCTTGAATTGTTCTTAGCTAGGACAAAATTATTCCTTCAAGTGGTATAAGAGCCTAGGTCTAGAGTATGGTGAATCCTTTTGGTTTTGTGTTATTCATGATTTGTGATTTAAATGTTGTAAATGTTACAAGCTTTGTTCTTGCTATTTATGAATATAAATTTTGCTTGAAAATTTAGCATCTCAAATGTTGTAGATGTAGTTCATTTAAGCATGAATATTGGAACTAAAATTTGGTGCCATGTATATGGGGAAATTCGGCCAAATCCAAAGGGTGGATTTTTGGGTTCTTGTTTGTCTTGTTAAAAGTGTTTTAAAGTGACTTTTGGGAACCCCTAAGTACCCTAGGATGTTAACCCTCTTTTGTGTAGTGAAAATTTGGTTTTTTATTAAGTGAAAACATTCATGGAGCTATTATGAGTTTTCATGAGTGTTCTTCAATTGTTCTTGATGTTCTTCCCAAGAACAAAAAGGTTGGGTGTTTTGATCCAAAGTGTTTGTTGTTTAAAATAAAGTTTTGGTTTGTTTTAATTGTTGTTGGATGATTGTGATTTAAAATAGCCAACACCTTACCTATTTTTCTTATCAACCATACCAATCATCCTACAACCTTACCAATCAACCTTACAAACCATGCCTTCAACTATTCACAACCCATACCTTGTCTCCAACCATTTTTTCCACTCCCATTATCCCTCCAAAACCGGCCACCCTAAAAGTAGGGTACTTTTGGGGCTTTTATGCAATTACATAAAGTTTTGATACTTTTGTGTATTTGCACTTTGACCCAAAAGTTTGCGTTTTTACGTATAGGCCCAAAATCACTAAAGGACAAATTGTTTTGCTCCTTTAATGAAGTTTTGTTTTGTTAAGTGACCTAATTGTTATGGTCATTGTTTTCGGCCCAAAATTATGAAGAGAACAAAATGGTTTTGTCTCTTTAAATGAGAATTGGTGACACACCCCACCCTCGATACCCACGTGGATACCGAGTGCGAGCGTGCTGGCCGACACTCGAAAGTGACGAAGCCATTAAATGCATGACAACACTTGTGAAAACGAAATTAAATTGTAATAAACGTTGCGGAATTCAATGTCAATATGCATATGGTTCAGAGCGTACTAATTTGAAACAGCGGAAATATAATAGTGAGTCAAGTTCCTAAAATCTCTATCCATAACAGGGATGGATATTATTATAGAAACTGAATAACAGAAAGATAAATCCCTACATGGTTGGGATATCTGATCAGAGCTGCCACGTAGAAGTCTCGACCTCGCCAGATGCTATCTCAATGTCTGGAAAGGAGCGCAAAAACAAAGTGTGGAGTGGACAAAAAATAAAAGTTTTCTGACCTTTCTCTTTTCAAAGTATTAACCCCCTTTGTTTGAAAACCCGGTAGTTGTAGAAATATACTACCATAGTTTAGTTCGAAAGATATTATAAACGTATACGTAATATCTCGAAGATGTACATTTCCGTAAGTCACAAATCATAAATATTCAATAATATATGCGGAAAACCGACACAAGATATATGCGCAATCACACATGCACGGGTTGAGGAGCTGACCTCTCGATCATAGTACAAGTCAATACGTTAATCAATAATTTGTACTCTAGTACCACACACATGTAAGTCTGCGCGCAGCGCACGTCACCAGTCATTACGTAGTGGGGCCTTTTCCCCATACACAACAACAATAATCGTAAGACAAGCTTGCACTAAGGTATTTCTGGGACAATACCCACAGGTACGGTGCGTGTGACCCATACATGTGAGCTGTCCTATGGTGTGAGAACGGTACTACAACGTAGTGAAGCATACCAAGTGTGTTTGAAAACATACATACATACTCATGTGTATAGATATAAGAAACAATATCCCTTTCACAATTCCCAAATATTTAATATCGCATAAATAAATATTTCCCAACCCAGGCTCATATATCAAATACCAACATATATGCATACTCGGAAATCATAGTCCAAAACCATTTACTAAAATATCCAAAAATAACCAAACCTTATATAAACGAATATATTTATGCGTGAAGCCAATAATTAAATATCAATTTAACCAAGGAAATATCATATCTCAAAATAGTTTCATAATATATATATACCTATATATATATATATATATATAAGATCATATCCCACAACCATTTTTATATTATATAAGGTCACGCAAACAAAACTAGCCGAAAACCATTTAGAATCCTTATAAATATCCAAAATATAAATATTTCAAAGACATATAAATCATTTATTTAAAACAAAGTCCACTCACGGGTATTCGGGTCAAGTCTCCCTGTTGTTGCCTCACGAGGATGTGCGGGCCGAGGATTACCTATTTAAAGTTGGGGATAAATTAGAACTTCCCTAAAAATAACGTTAAAAATAGGCCTTAAAGAATCCCCCAAAAATATGAATATTTTCGCAGCAGACTCGAAAAATGAATTAGGGCCCAGAAAACCCCTACAGCCGCCGTCCACCGCCGCCGGGCGCGCCGTGCACGCCGCCGCCTGCGCGCCGCCACGCGCCGGGGTGGAAAACCCCTCCACGCGCGGAGCCCCTCACGCGCCTGCACGCGCCCGGCACGCGCCGGGGAGCCCGGACGCGCCCACACCGCAGGAAGGAAGCCAACCCACGCGCGGCCACGCGCCCGGCGGGTGGCTCACGCGGCCGCAGCACGTGTTGCAGCGCTGGCACGTGTGCGCCACCTTGGCCCGGCACGTGGTCCCACTGGCAGCGCGTGTCCCCCACGTTCGTCCGTGCCGCGGCAGCGGCAGCGTCACCCGGCAGCGGCTGGCGGCGTCGACCACAGCGCCGCCCAGCGCCCTAGCGGCGTCAAACGCAGTTAAAGTTAACGGAATATACCTTTGCCGTTAACGGAATATTCCGTCGTCCCCCTTCCTCTTGCCGTGCCGGAGCTCCGCCTGTCCCTTCCGCCGCCTTGCCGTCTGGTTCACGAGAATCGAAATAAGCCACCGATTATGTCCAGAAAACTTCAAAAATTCGTATCTTCTTCATTCTTTGTCCAAGTGACGTGCCATATATCAAATTGAAAATTCGTGAGGGGTAGAATATTTTTATACCTATTTGAGTAGGAAAAATGGCTAGGAGATGGCCTGAAATTGGCCGGAAAGCTTGAGGAAACCTAATTCCGTTTCTCCTTCATCACACCGGTGGCGTACTTTATATGAAATTGAACCTACTCAATCCATAAACCAATGGTAATGGTCTCGAGGCTGCACTTAGTCAGTTATCTGAGAAAATCGATAGACAGTTCGCCTATTCCGTTAGAAGCGTCGGTTTGAGCGAGCCGGGTTCGAAGTTTGAAAGATTCCAAGATCCACCGAGTCCGTCCAAAATGACGAGGATCACGTTGGTATGAATTTTGGGCGACGGTTTGATGGTTTTGTGTGATTCAACAGGATTAGAGGTTTGTCGGTTCGTTATTTGGCTTTGAGGAGAAAATGGGAGAGAAAGAGAGGAAAATGGAAGTGACGTGCGACAAATGGGAGAGGGTTGGGCTGTGCGGTCGGCCCAAGACCCTAATTCTCATACACGGAGTGGAAAATTACCAAAATGCCCACACACTTTAAAGCATTAAAACGTTCGTTTGAACTCCGAATTGAGTTCGCTTGTGCCCGCAGCGTTCGTGTCGACCAGTACACATCAAGAATATGTAAAAATAAATTTTTAGAAGTCGTCACGAAAAGTCAACAAAAGTCAACATTGACCATTTAGGGAAGTGTTTGGTCATTTCACATAATTTTTGGGACGACGAGGTTGTAACAATCTACCCCCTTAAATAAAATTTCGTCATGAAATTACAAACAAAATACTAAAACAAATGCGGATCTTGTAGCCCTCATATGCTCCTGCGGTCTCCCGAGTAGCCTCACTCCTGCCATTGGTTACTCACCCCAACCTTCACGGAGGTATCACCTTATTCCCTCGAGAACCTTATCTTTCATCTGAGAATCTCCACCGGTTCCTCCTCGTAACTCAATCTCTCATCCAACTGCGGGTTACTGGTTTGAAGTACATGAGACTCGTGTGGTACATACTTCCTCAACATAGAAACATGGAAGGCATCATGTACCGAGATAGTGCAAGCAAAGCTAACGATATGCAAGCTAACGCCAACACGCCCCACAATCTCGCAAGGACCAATGTATCGAGTTTCATTACCCCGTTTGCGAATCTCCATGACACTATCCGGGCGACAATCTCAAGAATACAAAATCACTTACTTGCATACTCACGGTCCTTAGAATGTTTATCTGCAATACTCTTAAATGCAGTGCAGGCCGCTTTCGGGTTACGCTTGATCACCTGAATCTTCTGCGAGTGTCATCTACCAACTCACCGGGCCCTGAGTGCTGCGCTCCCCTACTTAGTCCAACCTGTTGGGGTTACACCGCCTTACCATACAACGCTATCAAAAACGGTGCCATGTCTGGAGTACTAGAGTGGCGCATTTGTATGCAAACTCCAATCAGCGCGGGTGATGTCCCAGCTTCCCCGGAATTGAAGGACCGAAACTCTCAACATGTCTCAAAGGTCCGAATCGTCCTCTCGGGCCCGACCATCATGCGTGGGTGGAAAGGCACATGCTGTCTGAAGTTTCGTTCCCATAGCCTCACGAAATGCCTTCGAGAACTTGAAGTGAACCTCGGATCTCTATCAGATATGATGAAACGGTACCCCATGAGTTTAACAATCGATCAATGAACATCTTCGCCAATTTATTCAAGCGGTAATCTGTAATAATTGGCAAGAAATGAAATTTGTCTTCGTCGGTCGGTCGACGATCACCCCAGGATACCATCACTTGCTCGGGTCGGCGGTAACCCAAACACAAAATCCATGGCCCAACATTCTCCCATTTCCAAGCTGGAATAGGAAGCCTCTGCGACAACCCCAGAAGGTTTTACGCCTCTCCTTCACTGGCGACAAGTGAAACAACGAAACTCACGTACACGGCGAGTATCTTTCTTCATCCCAGGCCAATAGTAGTAAGGTCGGATGGTGCGGTACATCTTCGTACTACCGGATCTGAAGCATGGGCGAGATGTGTGCCTCATCCCGGGTTTCCCTCTTCAATCCACTATCATCTTTGGAGTGCAGATAATCGACTGCCCAACATCCATGCACTCCATCCTCCACACAGTCACATAATCTTGTCTCACCTTGCTTGAGAACTTCCTCCTTCAAAGCTGTATACCACTCGGAATCAATCCCCAGACCTCTCGGAACTTTATCCACCAAAAGCAGATCTAACACAGGAAATGAGCTAGCAAAGCTCCATGATTATTCACAATAAGGATGCTTGCCGTGCTCCTCAGCTCGCCCAACATCGGAATGTAGGTCGCTCACAATCGTGCCAGCGCCGCAAGTTTGAGCTCAAGGCGTCGGCCCGCACATTCGCCTTACCGGGATGATAATCGATGGTACAATTATAATCAGCGATCAACTCCATCCATCTCCTCTTTGTCTCAAATTCAACTCACTTTCTGGCGTAGATGTACCCAGAGACTCTTGTGGTCAGTGAAGATCGGCAAGTCTCCCCATACGGATAATGTGGCCAAATCTTGAAACGAGACCACGCGGCTAACTCCAGTCATGGTAGGATAATTCATTTCGTGCCGTTTAGAGGTTGTGCGGATGCATAGGCGATGACCTTACCATGTTGCATCCAACACACAACCCAAACCATGCAACGAAGCATCGGTGTAGATATCAAATTCACCGCTCTCATCGGAAATACTTAACAGGTGCATGAGTAAGGTGATGTGTTTAGGATTCTGGAAACTCGGCTCTAGCTTGTCATCCCAAATAGACTTCAACATCCTTCTGGTGAGTTTGAGTAGAATCGACTATAGATGAGAAGTGCACAAGCGACGGTAATAACACATGAACCCAAGAAACTTCTCACCTCAGTCACATTGATCATTTCTTCCCAATTCACCACAGCCTCAGCATACGTGGATCCACAAAAATGCCCTCGGCGAGAGATCACATGCCCCAGCCCGTCTTGTCGGCCAAAACTCACACTTGTTTAGAACTTGGGCGTACAGCGGTGTCCTCAAACTCTCCAAAACAATCCTCGGATGTTCCTAGTGCTTTCACGGTCTCACTCACGGGGGTAAATCGGAATGTCGTCGATGAACACGATCACAAATCGGTCCAAATACGATTCGGAATACTCACGTTCATCAAATCCATAAATGCGGGTTTGGGCATTAGTCGATCCGGCAGCATCACCGAAACTCACCCAATGTCCATATCTCGTTCGGAAGGCGGTCTTGGGCGTCGTCCCTTGCGGATCATGGCTGAGTGATACGGATCGTGAGTCAATCATAGGAGCTCGTGCTCCCTTCGGTGATCGAATAGGTCATCCGTCCAGGAGGCAATGGATAACGGGGTTCTTCCAAGTCACCCGGTGGGATTACTGTAGTCTATGCATAAGCATACTCCCATCCTTCTTCTTAACAAACAACACAGGAGCACTTGAGGTGAAGTCTTTGAGTTGAATAAACCCTTATCCACTAACTCTGAAGTTGGGTTTTAACTCCCTCAGTCCAGGTAGGCCTTGATACGAGCTCGGGAAATAGGATCGATTACAGTGTCGAATCAATCGTAAACTCGATCTCTGTGGGGAGCTAAACCAGATAGTCACTCCAGGAAAAAAAATTGGATATTCTGTTGACCACGAACATCCTCGACTGGGTACAGAATCTTCTTTCATCACCACATGAGCCAAGTACCCACGACAACATACGCAACAACTTCTTACGCCACTGGTGATGATAGAGCAGTTCTGCAAAACTCTTCTCTGTAGCAGAGAAAACAACCCAGGTGTCCATTAGTGGAATGTGACCACTTTGGTACGACAATCACGATGGCATGATACTTGGATAACCAATCCATACCGAAATAATATCGAAGTCAACGATGTTTAAGGGAATGAGATTAAGCCTCCATGAGTTCGTCACCACGGCTGGACAATCCACTAGATTCCCATTGAACGGCCTTAGTCGCCGCAGGGAGCAATAACTAACTCATACTCAAGAGGTGAGAGTTGGGGATTTACTTTCTTAGCGAACATAGGAGATATATGAGGAATGAAGTAGCACTAGGATCAATTAAAATTCTAGCAGCGATAATCGAAAACTTTCAAAACGTACCAGCATTAACTCTGGACTCGCTGAGCATCCCTGCGAGAAAGATTGTAGACTACGCCATGTGCACGGCCTCATTCTGACCTCAGTCTGACCTCACGTCCCCTACGAAACGGACCACCCCCGCCCGGTTCTGACTAGTCTGGGTACTACCTTCGACATAGCACCTCCATTACCACGATTGTCCCACTCGTGGCCCACCACCACTGCGATCGAGTCCTCGTGGGGTCACGAAGCCACACTCCCACTACCTGTTTAACTTTGATAATAATGGGCACTCTGACGCCAATGATCAGGCGCTCCACAATTATAGCATACTTGTGCGAGACGGGCATGCACCAAAATGTGCGCCGGTTACAGCGCCCACGAAGGTCGATCGAGCAGGGTTGAACCCGGCTGAGAATGCGGGGTTACCCATGCGTCCTCCACGGATCGAGAACTGAGCTAGAAGCCTCCACCGAGAGGAAAAACTTAGAGCTCGGCCGCTCTTCTTGAAGCCACTGCTGCTTCCTCGGGCCGCCAGAGAATTCCCCTGGTGACGTCCCCGGCGTCACCACCGAGTAGCGATTACCCCAGGCATAGTCGCTAACCATGGGCGCTCAATGTCCGGTCTTAACTCCAACTCCATACGGTAGGTCGTGCATCGGTGTCCAGGTGATGATCTGATGTCACGCCTCAAACCTCATGGCGAGTGCATAACTGTGCAGTAAGTCTCCATGTTAGGCGACCTACATGCAAGCTCTCGGGCAGGTCAGCCACTGGATGCCATCGCCAGCCCACTTTGTTTGGAATCTAGAACTCCTCCTCTTTGACTCGGTACTCAGAGAGTGAAGAATCTCATACGGAACCTCTGTTTGGCTTGCTCCCAGCGGGAATGCCACAACGGAAAAGTACTCCTCGGTGTCCCACCTTCTGCACTCCAGGTGAGGAAGAAGAGGCGTACAGCTAACTCATTTGATCCTCAGGACAATTCATCTTGCGGAAGGTCTTCTCTCTACCTTCTCAGAAACCATGGCTGAATTTGTGTCTGCAGTAGCAACACCCTCAGTTCCCATACACCACAAACCACATGCCAATCTCCCGGAAGTGCGGCCTCTAGCTGAGCTGCGTTGGCACAATGACTTGTCCCAGTGGGCTAGTCGGTGATTCAAATACATTTGTCGTTGAGTGGCATAACTGCGGAAAACAACGAGATACCATTTCAGAATGACGCACCAAGTGTTTGTCATAAGAATTCTACGGAACCCTGTGGCTTTGATATGGCGGCTACCTTCTCGATGCCCACGTGGATCTGGAGTGCGCAGGCGTGCGGCCGACACTCGAAAGTGGCAGAAGCCATTAAATGCATGACAACACTTGTGAAACGAAATTAGAAATTGTAATAAACGTTGCGAATTCAATGTCAATATGCATATAGTTCGGAGCGTACTAATTTAAGCAATGGAAATATAATAGTGAGTGAGTTCCTAAAATCTCTATCCATAACGAGATGGATATTATTATAAGCTGAATAGCGAAAGATAAATCCCTACATGGTTGGGATATCTAATATCAGAGCTGCCACGTAGAAGTCTCGACCTCGCCAGATGCTATCTCACTATGTCCTGAAGGGGGCGCAAAAACAAAAGTGTGAGTGGACAAAAATAAAAGTTTTCACAAACCTTTCTCTTTTCAAAGTATTAACCCCCTGTTTGAAAACCAGTAGTTGTAGAAATATACTACCATAGTTTAGTTCGAAAGATATTATAAACGTATACTGTAATATCTCGAAAGATGTACATTTCCGTAAGTCACAAATCATAAATATTCAATAATATAATACGGAAAACCGACACAAGATATATGCGCAATCACACATGCACGGGTTGAGGAACAGCCTCTCAATCACCGTACAAGTCCAATACGTTAATCAATAATTTGTACTCCTAGTACCACACACATGTAAGTCCTGGCGCCGCAGCGCGTCACACCCGAGTCATTACGTAGTGGGGCCTTTTCCCCATACACAACAACAATAATCGTAAGACAAGCTTGCACTAAGGTATTTACCGGACAATACCCCTGGAGTACAGTGCGTGTGACCCATACATGTGAGAACTGTCCTATGGCCATGAGAACAGTACTACAACGTAGTGAAAGCATACCAAGTGTGTTTGAAAACATACATACATACTCATGTGTATAGATATAAGAAACAATATCCCTTTCAAAATTCCCAAATATTTAATATCGCATAAATAAATATTTCCCAACGGAAACCATATATCAAATACCAACATATATGCATACTCGAAATCATAGTCCAAAACCATTTACTAAAATATCCAAAAATAACCAAACCTTATATAAACGAATATATTTATGCGTAGAAGCCAATAATTAAATATCAATTTAACCAAGGAAATATCATATCTCAAAATAGTTTCATAATATATATATACCTATATATATATATATATATAAGATCATATCCCACAACCATTTTATATTATATAAGGTCACGCAAACAAAATCATGCTTCGAAAACCATTTAGAATCATATAAATATCCAAAATATAAATATTTCAAAGCATATAAATCATTTATTTAAAACAAAAGTTCACTCACAGGTATTCGGGAGTCAAATCTCCCTCGGTGTTGCCCTCCTGGATGTGCGGAGCCGAAGGATTACCTATTTAAAGTTAGGGGATAAATTAGAACTTCCCTAAAAATAATTAAAAAATAGGCCTTAAAAGAATCCCCCCAAAAATATGAATATTTTAGCGAAAACGGGCTCGAAAAATGAATTCCGGGCCCCGAAAACCCTACCGCCGCCGGCGCCGCCGTGCGCCGCCGCACGCGCCGGGAAACGGTCGGAAAACCCCTCCACGCGCCGGGAAACCCCCTCACGCGCCTGCACGCGCCGGCACGCGCCGGGAAACCCCCGGACGCGCCCACACACGCCGGAAAACCAACCCACGCGCCGGCCACGCGCCGGCGAGTGGCTTCACGCGCTGGCACGTGGTCCCACGCGCTGGCACGTGTCGCCACGCGCTGGCACGTGGTCCCACGCGCTGGCGCGTGTCCCCCACGTGCGTCACGTGCCCAACGCGCCTTGCTGACGTCACCCCACGCGCTGCTGACGTCAGCCACGCGCCCCACGCGCCTGCTGACGTCAGCACCGTTAAAGTTAACGGAATATACCTTTGCCGTTAACGGAATATTCCGTCGTCCCCTTCCTCTTGCCGGTCGCCAGAGCTCCGCCGTCGCCGCCGCCGCCGCCGCCGTCTGGTTCGCCGGAATCTGGAAATTAAATACCGATTATGTCCCAAAACTTCAAAAATTCGTATCTTCTTCATTCTTTGTCCAAAATTGACGTGCCATATATCAAATTGAAGGTATTGAGGAGTAGAATATTTTTATACCTATTTGAGGCCGGAAAAATGGCCGGAGATGGCCTGAAATTGGCCGGAAAGCTTCGGGAAACCCTAATTCCGTTCTCCTTCAATACTGCACCAAATTTGACGTACTTTATATGAAATTGAACCTACTCAATCCAACAAAGCCAATGGTAATGGTCTCGAGGCTTACCTTGGTCCGGATTGTACAGAAAATCGATGAACAGTTCGCCTATTCCGTTCCGACGTCGGTTTGAACGAACGGGTTCGAGTTTGAAGATTCCAAGATCACAGTCCCGTCCAAAATGACGAGAGCATCACGTTGGTATGAATTTTGGGCGACGGTTTGATGGTTTTGTGATTCAACAAGGATTAGGGTTTGTTGGTTCGTTATTTGGCTTTGAGAGAAAATGGGAGAGAAAGAGAGGAAAATGGAAAAGTGACGTGCAGCAAATGGGAGAGGGTTGGCTGCTGTGCAGTCAGCCCAAAACCCTAATTCTCATACACGGAGTGGAAAATTACCAAAATGCCCCTACACTTTAAAGCTTCGTAAAACGTTCGTTTGAACTCCGAATTGAGTTCCGCTTGCGCCCACGCGTTCGTGTCGACGAGTACATCAAGAATATGTAAAGAAATAAATTTTTAGAAGTCGTCACGAAAAGTCAACAAAAGTCAAC
Organism: Gillenia trifoliata; assembly: GCA_018257905.1. Taxonomy (NCBI): domain Eukaryota; kingdom Viridiplantae; phylum Streptophyta; class Magnoliopsida; order Rosales; family Rosaceae; genus Gillenia; species Gillenia trifoliata. The sequence goes on along the minus strand of CM031088.1, from coordinate 8,035,340 downwards.
ATTGACCCTAGGGGTATTTTGGTCATTTCACATAAATTTTGGGACGGGTTGTAACAATTGGATTTTCATTTCATTTAGTTCCATTTAAATCAATTCTATGAATCCGAAAACCAATTGTTTAAATTGCTTTCTTAATTAATGCGATTAATTGAGTCAAAGGGTGATTATGAACCATAGGCCACGATAATTGAGCTATGTGATTGGCCGCTTTACATTATGAATGTTTGGGTTAAGTAGATTAGATTTGAATGTAATTTGATTAGTTCAAATGTGTTGTAAAAGGGAATAAGCCCTTCTCATTATTTCAAGTATTCCTTTTGTTTAATTGTATGCAAATTGGAATAGTTGGGTCCAACGCCCAATAGGAAATAACGGTTTAATTAGATTAAACGCGTAATTAAAATCAACAACTATCTACCTTAAACCCAAGGTCCAACACAAGGCTCGTGTTGGATCAAATTAAGCGGTTCATAATCATCCTAAGTCCTTTTAATATGATTAAAATGAAATTGATGTAGCCCAACACTACTCCCTCAACAAAATGAATATTAAGTTGATAAGCGAGAGATGCTTTGAACATCTCTACGTTGGCCTTCCACCGTGATGGGCTCCAAGCGTTTGTGACTCATACACCGGCTTCACCCTATCATGGGGAAGTTCAAAGTATGTGCTTGCCTAAAGGAGGAGTCCATTTGAACATACATGATGTGGTGAGGTAGGCAACAAGGATGGCAAAGATCATATCATTGTGAGGCTATTCTTGAAACCCTACACAAACTAGCATGGTGGGAATAACTTAACTAAGTGCAATGGTGCCAAAGATCATATCATTGTGAGGCATCATTCTCTAGAGGCCAAAAGGATGGGTAATTACAAAAGTTGTAAAGGAATAAAGTGTTATTCTCTCATCATTATTGTTGCTAACCAAAGATCATATCATTGTGAGGTAGGCTTGGTAATGGTGAGTCTCCCATGCCTCACTAAGAGTTCAAGATAACTCTCGGATTCCATTGAGGGATGTGGAATTTGCAAAAAATAGTGGGGGCACTATTTGATTTAAGACCCAATCAAGTAGTTTCTTAAAATCAACAATCTAATATGATTTTTGTTATGTTATGTAGTTAACGACATTACACCTACCATTGTACTTGACAAAAATGGCCTAAGGGGCCAACGTTTCCTTGCTTGGTATCGCCAAATTGAGAATGTCTCAAAGGTGAATGACATATTGTATGTGCTCAAGCAATCCCCTCCTCATGTACCTCCTAAGAAATTAGCTTCAAAGGAGGAGTGTAAAAGTTATACTAGACACTATGAGGATGACTTACAAGCCAAATGCTTAATCCTCACTTCACTTAGTGAGGAGCTTAAGAAGCTACATAAGCACATGGACACTTCTTGTGCCATGGTTGAGAGCTTGCATAAGATGCATGACATTGAGACTAGTAACGTACGATTCTCAAATGTTTGTAGTCTAATGAATGCCAAAATGGCAAAGGGGGCATCGGTCCAAAAACATGGACAAAAGATGGAAAGGATCTTCCAAGATCTTGAAAGTTTAGGAACTTCCATCGATGGGAAAATGGCCCAAGACTTTTTCCTTGCATCTCTCTCGGATGATTTCACTAAGTTTATAGTAAACTATAAAGTGAATAGATTCGATCATACTTTAACCAAGATGATTGACATGTGCTGTAAATTTGAAAAAGGTTTCAAAAAGGACAGTGGGAGTGAGAATGCAATCACAAAGAAAAGGTTGCTTAAGAAGAAGGCAAGAAAATCCAAAGGAACATGCTTTCATTGTGGAAAGGATGAACGTTGGAAGAAGAAATACAGGGTGAGCATTGCGAGCCTTATGACACGAACTTTTGAAGGGACTATTTCGGTCATAGAGAGTGTTTTTACAGTGAGCTCCAATTCCTGGATATTTGATTTAGGTGCTAGTCAACATATATGCAATTCGTTGCAAGGACTAACAGTGAGCAAAACACTGCGCAATGGGGAGATAATTGTGCGCGTTGGGAACGGCACTAAGATCTCTGCAAAAGCAATAGGCACCTACATGCTTAAGCTACCCTCTGGGGAAGTCTTGGAACTTAGAAATTGTTTATATTTTCCTTCATGTATAAAGAATTTGATTTCCATCTCTATGCTTTTACGAGATGGGCACTCAGTTTTGTTTGACAAATTGAGTTGCACTTTATACTTGAACGGTCGTATTATCTCTCATGGTAATATGATAGAGGGACTTTTTCACCTAGAGACAAGTAGTGGAATGCACTGTATTGAAAGCGGAAATACCTCAAAACCCAAAAGGGCTAGAGAAGAAGTTAACCAAGAAAAGATGTGGCATCTTAAACTTGGACATGTGAACCTTGATAAGATTCGCAAGATGTCGAAAGACGGATATTTCTACCCATTAGGTAATGACCAAATGGGTACTTGTGAATGTTGCTTGAAAGGGAAGATGACCAAATCTCCATTCTCTGGTAAGGGAGAGCGTGCCACTGAAATTCTAAGGTTAATCCACACTGACGTATGTGGACCTATGTCTACTACGTCGAGAGGAGGCTTCTCCTACTATATCACATTCACCGACGATCACTCTCGGTTTGGCTATGTGTATCTTATGAAGTACAAGTCAGAATCTTTTGAAAAGTTCAAAGAATTCAAGAATGAAGTAGAGAAGCAAACTGGGAAACAGATAAAGATCCTAAGATCAGATCGAGGGGGAGAGTATCTAAGTAATGAGTTCCTAGATTACCTCAAAGAGTGTGGAATAATATCACAGTGGACTCCACCAGGAACTCCACAACTCAATGGAGTTTCTGAAAGGAGAAACCGAACCTTGATGAACATGGTTCGTTCTATGATGAGTTTCGCAGATTTACCAGTAACATTCTGGGGATACGCTCTATATACAGCAGCTTACTTGCTTAATAGAGTACCTTCCAAATCAGTTTCACAAACGCCTTATGAGATATGGCATGGAAGAAAGCCAAGTCTTAATCACGTTAAGATTTGGGGTTGTGAAGCATATGTCAAGAAGCTTGAAGCTACTAAGCTTGAAGCTAGATCTGTGAAGTGCTATTTTGTGGGATATCCCAAGGAAACTATGGGATATGAATTCTACCATCCTGACGACCAGAAAGTCTTTGTCGCCAGAACTGCTAAGTTTCTTGAGGAAGAATTTGTTCTCAAAGAAGCTACAAGTAGAACGATGGAAATTAATGAGATTAATGATGAACCACAAACGAGCACTCGACAAGCTGACAACCTGGTTCCAGAACCCCAAGCTCCACGTAGATCTGAACGGGTCAGCAAGCCACCTATGAGGTATGGCTTGGATAATGACTTTGGGGAATTGCACTTTCTTGGTGACGATGACACAAAGGAGGACCCTAGAGACTACAAAGAAGCAATGTCCGACATTGATTCAAAGAGATGGCAAGAGGCCATGAAATCCGAGATGGATTCCATGTATCAAAATCAGGTCTGGACTCTAGTAGACCCTCCAGAAGGTATAGTACCTATTGGAAATAAATGGGTCTTCAAGAGGAAGATAGGCGCTGATGGGAACGTGGAGACTTATAAGGCTAGATTAGTAGCCAAAGGTTATAGGCAAAAGGAAGGGATTGACTATGAAGAAACCTTCTCTCCTGTAGCCATGATTAAGTCCATTCGGATTTTGCTTGCTATAGCTGCATACCACGATTATGAGATATGGCAAATGGATGTAAAGACGGCCTTTCTGAATGGCTACCTAGAGGAAGAGCTCTATATGACTCAACCTGAGGGTTTTACGTCCAAGTCTGAAAAGACTAAGGTATGCAAGCTTCAAAGGTCCATTTATGGACTTAAGCAAGCCTCCAAGAGCTGGAATATCCGTTTTGACACTGAAATCAAAACGTTTGGTTTTACTCAAAACGAAGACGACAATTGTGTTTATCAAAAGGTCGTTGGGGATGCAGTTGTATTCCTAGTGTTATATGTAGATGACATATTACTTTTCGGGAATGACACTGCAGTACTTTCTTCTGTAAAAGTGTGGTTGTCCAAAACCTTCCACATGAAAGATTTGGGAGATGCATCTTATGTACTTGGGATAAAGCTCTATCGTGATAGATCCAGAAAATTAATTGGATTATCCCAATCTATGTACATTGATAAGGTGCTAAGTAGGTTCCAGATGGAACAATCTAAGAAAGGCTTTCTTCCTGTAAGACATGGAATGCACCTTTCTAAATCCATGGGACCTAAGACTCCTGAAGAAGTGCGGCAAATGAGTTATGTTCCTTATGCTTCCGCCATAGGAAGTCTCATGTATGCCATGATTTGCACGAGGCCTGATATCGCATATGCTGTGAGCATTACTAGTCGATATCAATCTAACCCAGGATCAGAACACTGGGCAGCTGTCAAGACGGTCCTTAAGTACTTAAGAAGAACTAAGGACATGTTCCTCGTTTATGGAGGAGCAACAGAGTTGCGAGTGGAAGCCTATACAGATGCAGATTTCCAATCTGACGTCGATGATAGAAGTTCCAACTCCGGATATGTATTCACTCTGAATGGTGGGGCTGTCAGCTGGAAAAGCAAGAAACAAGATGTAATTGCTGATTCCACGACAGAAGCTGAATATGTCGCTGCAGCTGAAGCCGGCAAAGAAGCGTTCTGGATGCAAAAGTTCATCACTGAACTTGGAGTGGTTCCAACCATTACATCACCAGTAACTTTGTACTGTGATAATAATGGGGCGATAGCTCAAGCCAAGGAACCCAGGGCACATCAAAAGAACAAGCATTTTGACAGACGCTTTAATATCATTAGAAGATATGCTGCCGAAGGGAAAGTAAACATCCTCAAGATAGCCTCAGTTGATAACATAGCAGATCCACTGACGAAGCCAATGTCTCAAAACCAACTTGACCGCCATATGGAAAAGATGGGTATTAGATGCATGGGAAGATGGCTTTGAGTGCAAGTGGGAGATTGTTGGAAGTATGCCCACAAAGCCACTCATTTGATGTAATAGCTTTTGGAATACTTTTTGTATTAAACTATTATTTGTTTAATAAAGGGCAAAGCTTATTGTTAATCACTATTTATTGTATCATGTGTTTAAACAATAAGAGAATCCAAGGAATGTATTTGATCTAAGAGAGAGAATGAGACCTCTCTCTTATGTTCATTCCTAAAACGTTCCTAGCCATAGGATTGTCAATTGGGCATTGACAATCCGCTAAGGTTAGTATGTGTTATGTTGACTCAATCGTTGAGTATGACTAGTCTCAAGTCATTTAGTGTTGGACACTAAGATAAACACATGGGTGCTCAAAAGGTAATTGAGTACACTGAACGACGATCAATAGGAGTTCGTACATACATGTCATGTAAGAACTTCTAGGTTGCAATATGCAAAGTAGTCCTTTGACCTGAGGCACCATCGATGTCTAATGATTGGATCCTTGATCTTTGATCATGTCAAAGGCATTCCATTGCGAGTGTCCACGGCATTGTTGGGGTCAAGCTATCTAGTCATGTAGGCATATGAGTGCACAACAAGGGATCTCTAACCTTCCATGGTGGAAGGAGAATACTCTGAGATATGGTTCGAAAGTCTTTGGCCAAAGCACATGAGTATGACTTAGGAAATTTGTTTCAAATCATATTCAATTGAATCATATAGAAGAGAATCACATTGGATAGTAGACATGAAAATAACTATCACTCAAACAATGTGATTAGGAGTATTGTATTAGAGAAGGATCGTATTGCATTGTAATTGCAACTGGATAGGTTCTCCAACCACTTCTACTTAGCTTGGGTAGCCATGACATACTGCTAGGTGTCACTCATGGTTTGTGGAAGCCCAGAGGATTAGCAAACACTAATCTTCAACAAAGGGAGAATTGAAATGTGGTTTCAATTCACAATCGATCGTTAAGAGTAACAATCGCCCACTGCCTCGCTAATTGGAACCTAATGGATCGCACACCGAATAAGGATGAATGTGAAGACATGAAGGAATGGATAAGCAATTAAATTGTTTAATTGAGAATGGTCAAGATTAATTAATTAGTTAATTAATTATACGAAAGGTTCGTATTGGGCTTTTATGTTGGTTTTGGGTTACGGGGCCCAAAAGGGTTTTTTGGTCCACAAGGCCCATTGAGTTTAGGTTGTATGACAACTAAAACTAAATGGAAATTAACCCAAAATAAAAGCCAAAACCGGCCTAGAGTGAGTGGAGGCAAACTTGGCTTATTTACAAGTTTGCCACTCACTTGTGATGAGGCATAAAGGGAACTTTATGGCCATATTCACTTAAGGGGTTTTTCTTGGTGAAATTGAGTTGAGATTCTTCCTCAATTTCTTCAAGGGAGGCCGACCACTTAGAGTGCAAAGGGCTAGCAATCTCTTGCACATAAGTCATCCATTTCTCTTCACACCACATCCTTGGTGAAGAGACTTAGAGACACTAAATTTTTGGTGTTCAAGGAGAACCGGTCCTCTCAAAATCACAAGGAGATTACATGGAGCAAGGAGGTGACTTGAAGGCCCTCCACATGGGTGAATCTCTTGTGCAAACAAGAATGAGCTTCAAGGGTAATGAATCTCAAATCTCCCCTCTCTTTAATTTTGTTAAAGAGTCATTTGGTTCACCATATTCTAGGCTTTGAAAGTCATGGGTTTTATGAATTGTTTTGAATGCATGCCTACTTTAATTGTTATTAGTTTGCATGAGTATTCAAATGTTCTTGAATTGTTCTTAGCTAGGACAAAATTATTCCTTCAGTTCGTCGCCCAAAACCAAGCAGATTTAATCCCCTTCCTTGGACCCGAGAGGTAGTTTTTGCAGAAAATTTCTGCAAATTTGCCTCTCAAGCTCTCCCTCTCCGATTTCTCCCTCCAAATCTCTCTCCCTATCTCACTCATCTCCATCTTTCTCTCCCCATCTCACTCATCTCCCTCTTAATTTCCATCTCACTCTCTCTCCCTCTCTAGATCTCTCTCTCTCTCTCTCTCTCTCCCCCAAAGCTAGCTTCTATTTCCTCCTCCACCACCACCATCTCCTCCTCCTCCACCACCACCGGAAATCGTTAACGGTAATTTTTATTTTTTAATATTATTTTATTATTTTAGTATTTTATTATTTTAGAATTAAAATTAACATAAATTAATTAATTTTGTATAGGTTTGTTGCATAGAGTTTTTGTTGGAGCACCAATTTGAAGGTATTTTCTTGATTATTTTATGTTGTTGACGTACAAATTTATTTTATATGGTTTTGTATGCAAATAATTTGTATATGTTGAATGACTTTATGTTGCATTGTACATACGAAGTTAATAGTAATTAACTTTGTACGAATTTATTTTGTGCTGTATGTACGAAGTTAATACTTTGTATGTATTTTTTAAACAAAAACTTAGTTTCCCGTTTGAGAATTAATTGGATTTCGCGCATGGATGCGAAAGCATGACTGCGATCCAATTGATTCTTGAATTGTCCCATTTTTGGACAGTTTGGGAGTGCACATTTGTGTGTCGTAGTTTGCGGTTCACGGATTAGGTTTTGATCATGGGTTTTTGGTAACATCTTCTTACGTTCTTCGAGTGCATAGTAGGTATTTGATATCTACGTCGTGCACTTGGAGAACTATAGGGAGATGCTGCCAAAATTTGCCCACGTCTGTTACAACCCGTCCCAAAATTTATGTGAAATTACCAAAATACCCCTAGTGGCCAATGTTGACTTTTGTTGACTTTTCGTGACGACATGTAAAAATTTATTTCTTTACATATTCTTGATGTACTCGTCGATACGAACGCGTGGACGCAAGCGGAACTCAATTCGGAGTTAAAACGAACGATTTACGAAGTTTTAAAGTCTAGGGGCTTTTTAGTAATTTCAACCCCGTAAGTTAAAGTTAGGGTTTTGGGTTTAGGAGTTGGCTGCTGTGCAGCTAATTCCCTCAAATTATACAGCAGCCAATTCCCTCAAATGATATTTCCAACCCGACCTATGTCTCTGTCTCTCTCTCTCTCCTAGGGTTTTTCCGAACAATCAGTGTGAGCTCAATTCCGATGAAGGATTTGTAGATGGACTTCAATGTCAAATCCTCCCTGCTCGATCCATCTCTGATTATCAGTGTTTTTGCTCTGCATTCAAAGGGTTTTGGCACTTGGGTCTTGGAAATGTCACGACAGACACTAAAATGAGCCAGATTGAAGTATCAGCGATGAAATCTCCTCTCACTCCACTTGCGACTCTGATTGGTCGTGAGCTTAGGGGTGAGACAGTTGAGAAACCTTATTTGAAGTATGGGCAGGCTGGTTTGGCGAAGAAAGGAGAAGATTACTTTCTTATAAAAACTGATTGCCAAAGAATTCTTTCGGATCCATCAATGTCATTTTCTGTCTTTGCGATTTTTGATGGGCATAATGGTATATCAGCTGCTATTTTTACAAAGGATAATTTATTGGCTAATGTTTTGAGTGCCATTCCCCAAGGAATCAGTAGGGATGAATGGCTGCTTGCCCTTCCTCGGGTACTGGTTGCAGGTTTTGTTAAAATTGATATAGAATTTCAGCAGAAAGGGGAAACTTCTGGTACAACTGTGACTTTTGTTGTGGTCGATGGTTGGACTGTGACTGTCGCATATGTTGGGGATTCTCGATGCATATTGGACACCCTGGGAGGTGTTGTTTCACTCTTGACTGTTGATCACAGGCTGGAAGAAAATGAAGAAGAGAGGGAGCGAGTTACTGCCAGTGGGGGTGAAGTAGGAAGGCTCAATGTTTTTGGGGGCAATGAGGTTGGTCCCCTCCGCTGCTGGCCTGGTGGATTATGCCTTTCTAGGTCAATTGGTGACACGGATGTGGGAGAATACATTGTCCCAATACCCCATGTCAAGCAAGTGAAGCTTTTAAATGCTGGGGGAAGACTTATAATAGCTTCTGATGGCATCTGGGATGCTTTGTCTTCTGATATGGCTGATAAGTCATGTCGAGGATTGCCTGCGGAGCTTGCTGCAAAGCTAGTTGTTATGGAGGCTCTGAGGTCATGGAATCTAACTGTGAGTGGACTTTTGCTTTCTTAAATGATTTTTATGTTTGGAAATGGATATGAATTTGATTTATACATGGTTTTAAATGATTTCCAAAGCATGTTTATTTCTATATATATTTATTTATAAATATATATATACTTGTTGATAATTATTTATTCAACCATAGTTGTTCTATTTATGGTTATTATACATTTTGAAATGGATTTAATTGGTGATTTGGGATTATTTATCAAGTATGATTATATGATATGAATTGGGTTATACTTCGATATCATTCTTGCATAAATACTAAATGATATTTTATTATATGGTTTTGAGGGAAATATTTATTTATGCAATACTTGATATTTGGGAATTATGAAAAGGATTTCGGCTCCTATATCTATACACATGAGTATGTATGTACGTTTTCAAACACACTAGGTATGCTTTCACTACGTTGTAGTACCGTTCTCATGGCCATAGGACATTTCTCAGATGTATGGGTCACACGCACTGTACTCCAGGGGTATTGTCCGGTAAATACCTTAGTGCAAGCTTGTCTTACGTTTATTGTTGTTTATGGGGAAAAGGCCCCACTACGTAAGGACTCGGGTGTGACGCGCTGCGGCGCCAGGACTTACATGTGTGTGGTACTAGGAGTACAAATTATTGGATAACGTATTGGACTTGTACGGTGATTGAGAGGCTGTTCCTCAACCCGTACATGGGTGATCGCGCATATACCCTGTGTTGGTTTTTCCCGTATTATATTATGTTTAAATTATGAATTGTGATTTATGGTTATTATACCTTTTGATATGTTTCAGTATACTCATAAAGTACCTCTTGAACTACTATGATAGTATGCTTTTACGATTATACTGGATTTTCAAATAGGGGGTTAATATGTTGAAAAGAGAAAGGTTTTGCGAAAACTTTTATTTTTGTCCACTCACACTTTTGTTTTTGCGCCCCCTTCAGAACATAGTGAGATAGCATCTGGCGAGGTCGAGACTTCTACGTGGCAGCTCTGATCTTTCATCCCGACCATGTAGGGATTCTTCTTTCTTTCAGTTTCTATAATAATATCCATCCCTGTTATGGATAGAGATTCTAGGAACTCAGTTTATTATTTGATTCCGCTGTTTCAAATTTAGTACGCTCTGAACCATATGCATATTGACATTGGATTTTTGCAACTTTAATATAATTTAATTTCGTTTTCACAAGTGTTGTCATGCATTTAATGGCTTCGTCACTTACGAGTGTCGGCCAGCACGCTCGCACTCGGTATCCACGTGGGTATCGAGGGTGGGGTGTGTCAACGTCGAAATCTAATCTTGGTGGATCCATAAACTACGAGACACAAATGTGGACTCCCGAATGGGATAGGGCCTTTACCGGAGGCATAAGGTGACGAGACATAGTTGAAGTTGTTCTAATGCTCCCCTCTCTCTCTCTTTAATGTGGTAACAGGAAAAATGGACAGACAGTGGATACAGAATCCGAACATACGTGCTGATGAATATTTGGAAGGGCTAGATAATTTTATTGACTTTGCAATGAGACACAACCGGGGTTCAACTGATATCAAGTGTCCATGCAGGACATGTAACAATCATATGTGGGAGACAATCATATGTAACAATCATATTTGGTAAGAAATTAGATGATGCAAACCTATACGAGATGGAATCACCATGGGGAACAATTACATCATGCTTCATCTTCGTACCAGTCACGAGCGGAGACTGTTGAAGGAAATTTATCTGGTAATGACCAAGTCATGGGTATTGTAAATGACTGTTATCCATACGCCTCGAGAAATGACAATGAGGAAGTGGGGGATGACGTGCCTCCCACCATGGACAAGGAAGAATTCTATAAGTATGAAAGGCTATTTAAAAGTGCCTCCTACCAATTGTGGAGTTGATGCAAGGCAAGATGAAGTTCCGTATGTCAAACCGGTGTTATGATTACTTTATGGGTATTTTGAAGAGGATGCTTGCAAAGGACAATTGTTTGCCTAAAGATCATAAAAGTGCGCAGAAGGTGCTGAACGGTCTGGGCTTAGGGTATGAAAAAATTCATGCATGTGTAAATAATTGTATATTGTTCTATAAGGAAAACAAAGAGTTGGATAAATGCCCTGTTTTTAATGAGCCGAGATATAAAATCACACCTAAAAATAGAATGACAAAGATTCCACAAAAAATGTTGTGTTATCTTCCAATATTAACGCCTAGGTTGCAACGCTTGTACATGTCGGCGCACACTGTAACCGACATGAGATGGGATAAGGAAGAACGAGTTAATGATGATGTTATGAGGCATCCTACAGACGGTCAGACATGGAAAGAATTCGATCGGATGTACCCTGAATTTGCAGTAGACCCACGCAATGTCAGACTAGGACTTGCCACCGACTGATTTAATCCGTTCGGAGTTCTGAACCAAACCCATAACACTTGGCCGATCGTTGTAGTTCCTTATAATTTGCCGCCTTGGAAGTGCATGAAAAAGGAACTTACGATGATGAGTCTATTAATCACCGAAGATCCAAGAAAGTCCATCGATGTCTATTTGCGGCCGTTGGTTGATGAGTTGAAGAATTTATGGGAAACGGTGTGCGTACATTTGATAAGTCCACTGGGAAGATGTTCACCTTGCGAGCAGCAGTGATGTGGACGATACATGATTTTCCCGCTTATGCAATGATTTCCGGTTGGAGTACGAAGGGTTATATGGCATGCCTAGTCTGCAAGGAGGACGTAACATTTAGTTGGCACGCCGGAAAGGTTTGTTATATGGGTTATCGTAGATGGTTGTCGTGGGATCACGAGTGGAGTATGAACGATACATCTTTCGATGGCAACACAGAGGCCCGCCTCAGACCCAGAGAATGGTCGGGAGATGACATTCTGGCTAAGTTGAACTGTTTAGAATTGGGTCCATATGGCAAAGGTGTTACTGGGCCCAGACCTGCTTCACATCATACCTGGAAGCATAAAAGTATTTTGTTTGAACTCCCGTACTGGTCCAAGTTAAAGCTTAGACACAACCTCGATGTGATGCATATTGAGAAGAATGTGTGTGATACATTGGTGGGGACAATTCTAGAAATTGAGGGGAAATCAAAGGACACGATAAAAGCTCGGCTAGATTTGGAACCAATGGGCATAAGGCGACCCTTGTGTATGAAGAAAGTCGGAGGGGAAGAAACAATTTTTCAAGTTTCTTTCTTCCGTACAATTTCCAGCTGGGTATGCTTCGAATATCTCGCGTTGCATGAACGTGGACACAAATCACTTTTCGGGATTAAAGAGCCATGATTGTCATGTGCTAATCCAACGCCTTCTCCCGGTTGGTATTTGAAGCCTGTTGCCTTCTGATGTGGTGAACCCGATAGTGAAGTTGTCAAGATTTTTCGCACAGTTGACTGTAAGGTTGTTGCTTGTGTTGGATGTAAAAAAGTGCGGAGATGACATTGTACACATCCTTTGCAAGTTTGAGCATATTATTCTGCCAGCTTTTTTTACTAGTATGATTCACGTGATGATACATTTGGCAGATGAGGCATTACTTGGTGGACCAATCAACTATCGGTGGATGTATCCAATAGAAAGGTAACGTCGACCCATGGCCTTTGTATGATTCTTCATCATTTTATAGATGTTTAATAATTACAACCATCGCTTTTCGATTTTGCAGGCTTTTTGGGGAGTTTAAAAAATTTGTGCGCAATAGGGCAAAGCCGGAAGGATCCATTGTGGAGGCATGGATCGCATATGAGTCGCTCACTTTTTAAAATTAAAAAATTAAAAAATTTAAAAAATGTAAAATTAAAAAAACTAAAAAATGAAAAAAAAAATATTTTGCGCGACGAAACAACCGCCGTTGCCTAAACATTTAAGCGACGATATATTTCGTCGCTTAAAGTGTAACGATAACATTTAAGTGACGATATATTTCGTCGCTTAAAGTGTAACCATATTTTGTCGCCTAATGTTTTGCCCGACAAAATGCATTCATCGCCTGAACTCTATTGCCACACATATTTTTGTTGCCAGAAATCGTCGCGCGAATGTGGATTGGGCGACGAATGTATTTCCTTCGTCGCCCAAATGCTTGGTCCACGGACTTAGAGTGACGAATTTGGGGCGACGAATTAATGGTTGCCCAAATGTTTAGGCGACGAATGGGGACCTTGGGCGACGAAATTTGTTTTGTCGCCCAAGTACCTTTTTGTACTAGTGCTATTTCAAGAGAAGATGTAGTCATTACCTGTGCAGCACCAAGGAAATGTGGCACCTAAACCCTTTTTGAGACATCAACTAGACGCTTACATGGTAATATCTGCAGCAACATTGTTATGAACCTACACACAAATACAATAAAAATGGTAGATTATAAGCTTTCTAGATCACTTTCGTTAGACGAGTTTGATTTTTACATTAGAGCCAGGTAAAGAATCCACTAATGAATACGTACTTTTACAAGTCTCAATTTGACAAACACTTACTAGACTTGAAGCTTTACCAAATACTTTTGTTCTTGCAGCACACCGCCCTTTGTTTGTTTTCTTTTGGATGAACACGACGCACACAACAGGTTCTCCTCACAAGCAAAGAGAATGCAAATGAAGAAACAAAACAACTGAACTTTAGAGTGAAGAAATCAGCACAAGTGCTTATATTTCAATAGATTTATCATTTTTTAATTTAATAAATTTGAATTTATCATGTTTATTATTACCATAAAATGTAATATACTGTACTTAGATGTGTTTGCATAACACTTGTGGAGCTAAAAATAATAAAAAAAATCATGGAGCTGACATGTGGATAATTATTTATTATTGACGAGACTACTCCTATTAAATGGCAAAATCTACACCTCTCTCCACGCTTTGCTCATTTGTCAAGACTACCTGAGCTGTTGACTACGGTTTCTCCAAGCTCTGTTGCCCATGACAAAGAGATGATTACAAGGAAATTAAGGAGGAATTAATTACTAAATTCTCTCTTTATTAGTTTTCTATATGAAGACATATTCCTTTATTCGAGGAATTTACATTCTATTCAATTAGGATTCTCCAAGAATTATTCCAAGATATTAGTTATTTAATTAAATAAAAATGATATTCATCTTACAGATGATATTCACTATTCACTGGCCAACTAGAAGCCAACATGTGGCGCTTGATCCCACAACCCATGGTCGATTACCGCTCTATAAATAGCCCTCAATCTCTACCAAATTCTGGTACATTTTTGCTACGCACTTAAGCCCTAAACTCCTTTCTTTTCAGAGAAACTTACTTAGGAATCCGAGATCCATTGGCTAACCCACCCCCTCCACTCTTTGGACGCGCTTGGTCTTTTTTCTTGATCAAAAGTATTTATTTGTTTTGTAGGTACAAGTTCGTCAATCTACAAGCGGCAGATTTTTGCTACCACAAATTAGTGCTTTCTTTGAGAGTATTGAGTCAAAATCTCAACGAAAACTCTTGAATTTTTCCACATCGATTTTCTCATACAATCCTTGAATTTTTGGTTCTTGGATTTATTCTTGGAAAGTAGAATATGTGAGAAAATTCAGAAACCACGACAAATGGAACTCAGTGCGTTCAAGAGCATGGACGAAATCGGGGTATCAATGGAACGACTCCTTTTTGTCGCTCTTCGCTATTGAATTTGGAGCTAGGGCTACCACTCCCTCCACAGCGAAATGCAGCCACAATGGCACCAGGCCAACCTCTACAGGCCCAGCCTCGCCACCAGCAAGCCCAGTGGGCTAAGGGTAGGCGACCCAACACCATTCTGCACGAGCCCAGCGCGCTTCAGCTCAGCAGCATCACACAGGTCAACTTGCGACCCACCCACGTCTGTGCGTTCACCCGAAGGTCCATACCATATGCAGCATTAGTTGAACTGAATCGGTCCGAGGTCTCTTCACTGTTTTCCCGTTTTCTTTATCCATCTCGGCTCAAATTTTATGCCCGACGTCCACTACATCTCCTTTTCTCATGGTGATGCCAATCAACTAGGCATCCTTGCTACCAATAGCGACCCAAGTATGGCCTGGTAGGTTGCATACTTGACAAGAGCGCTGACACAACAAATCATTTTGGTTAGCCATCTTCTCGTACACATCAGACACATCATGGAATTGACAACTTGTTCCGAAGTAAGAAAAGAGCAGATGACGAGGTTTCATTCCAAAGGCGTCCTAGCAAGCAGTCGCTCAACCTTGTTTGGACATGCATTCTCACCTCGACCCCTAGGGCAATGTTCACTCTCACCTTCACGGGCGAAGAAGCGTTCATTCTCGACTAGGCTCACGAGGAAATGTGCACTCACGGTTGGGTTCTCTATCTGATGGACACTCAAGGTCTGAACCCAGATGCTGACATACCCCACCCTTGATACCCATGTGGATACCAAGTTCGGGCGTGCTGGCCGACACTAGAAAGTGACGAAGCCATTAAATGCATGACAACACTTAGTTTAAGTAAATTACATTGACATAAAGTTTGAGGAATTTAATGCTAATATGCACGAGGTTCAGAGAGTACTAATTTGAATCAGCGGAAACAAAATAATGAATCAAGTTCCTAGAATTTCTATCCATAACAGGGATGGATATTATTAAAGAAACTGAATAAAAAACAGTAAATCCCTACATGGTCGGGAAATAGAATCAGAGCTGCCACTCGAATGCCTCGACTTCACCAAATGCTCTATCGTTAGGTCCTGAAGGGGGTGCAAAAACAAAAGGTGTGAGTGGACGAAAATAAAAGTTTTCGAAATACCTTTCTCTTTTCAACATAGTAACCCCCTATTTGAAATCCAGTATATTAGTAAAAATTCATACTATCGTAGTATAAATCAAAATGTACTTTAGGTATAACTGGAAACATATATCAATATAAAATCCGTAGATAACAAATCATATTTCCATAACTCGTTTCGCCATATATTTCAATAATATGATAATAGGAAAACCAACACAGGGTATATGAGCAATCACCGATGTACGTGTTGAGGAACAGCCTCTCAATCCTCGTACAAGCACTTTACGTTATCAATCAATTTGTACTCCTAGTACCACACACATGTAAGCACTTGCGCATTAGCGCGTCACACCTGAGTCCTTACGTAATGAGGCCTTTTTCCCAAAAATAAACATAAACGTAAGACAAGCTTGTACTAAGGTATTTACCGGACAATACCCCTGGAGTACAGTGCATGTGACCCAAACATGTGAGACTTGTCCTACGGTCGTGAGACGGTACTACAACGTAGTGAAAGCATACCAAGTGTGTTTGAAAACATACGTACATATATCATGTGTAGAAGTGAAGAATATCATATACTTCATAATTTCCCAAATATTTAAACGTTGCATAAATAGCATTCTCATCGGAGTCATATATCAAATACCAATATTTATGCATACCCGAAATCATAGGCTAAAACCATTTAATAATATATAACCATATATATTCAAATCTCAAAATCATTTCATAATATATATATATGTATATCCATATATATATATATATAAGCATGCCTCAAAAACATTTAAACTTATAATTATGTCAAAGCAATAATTATTTTCAAGCATATAAACCATTTAAGAAAACAAAAGTCCACTCACTGGTATTCGGGAGTGAAATCTCCCTCGGTGTTGCCCTTCTCGAAGTGTGGCGTCGCAGAATTACCTATTTAATATTAGGGGAAAAATTAGAACCTCCCTAATATAAATTAATATAGGCCCTATGGAAAAATATTCCAAAATAATACTACTTTAGCGAAAACGAGCTCGAAAAATGATTTTCGGAGCCCGAAAACCTTGCCGCCGCCGTCCCCCGCCGTCGGCGCCGGAAACGGCCAGATGCGCCGCCACGCCCTGGGAGAAGCATTCACGCGCTGGCCACGCGCTGGCACGCGTTGGCACGTGTCACCACGCGTCGGCACGCGCCTGCACACGTTCTGTGACGTCATCCCACGCGAGGCTGACGTCAGCCACGCGCCTGCTGACGTCAGCACCGTTAGATTTAACGAAATATACCTTTCTGACGGAATATTCTGACGCCGTCAGGAATATTCCGTTACCGTTGATGGAATATTCCTTCTTCTTCTTCCTCTCGTAGGTCGCCAGAGCTGCCGCTGGCGCCGCCGTCCTCCGCCGCCTGGTTCGCCGGAATTTCTGGAAAAATACCGATTTAATCCCAAAACTTCAAAAATTCATAACTCCTTCATTCCTAGGCCAAATTCAACGTTCCATATATCAAAATGAAGGTATTGACGAGTAGAATATTTTCATACCAATTTGGGGCTGGAAAAATGGGTGGGAGTGGCCTGAAATTGGTTGGAAAGATTCAGGAAACCCTAATTCTGTTCTCCTTCAAAACTGCACCAAATTCCATGTTCTTTATGTCGATTTGAACCTACTCAACGTAATAAAACCAATGGTAATTGTTTCGAGGCTTACCTTAGTCGGGATTGTACATAAAATTGAATGGTAGTTTGCCGATATCGTTCTGACGTCGGTTTGGTCGATTGGGTTCGAGTTTGGAGATTCTGAAATCACAGTCTTGTCCAAAATGACGAGATGATCGTAATGGTAATGATCTTGAGCGACGGTTTGACGGTTTTGTGATTCGTCCAAGAATTTTAGGGTTTCGGTGTTTTTGGAGGTTTTTTTGGCCGAGAGAGAGAAGTGGGAAATCGTGCAGACATGGGGAAATTGTGTTGCTGCACAGCAGCCAACCCACAACCCAAAACCCTAATTTCAACTTACGGGGTGAAAACTACTAAAATGCCCCTACACTCTAAAGTTTTGTAAAACGTTCGTTTTAACTCCAAATTGAGTTCCGCTTGCGTCCACGCGTTCGTATCAACGAGTATTCTTTGAATATGTAAAGAAATAAATTCTCACAAGTCATCTCGAAAAGTCAACAAAAGTCAACCCTGGTCACTAGGGGTATTTTGGTAATTTCACATAAAATTTTGGGACGGGTTGTAACAGATGCAGTGTCCACTCGCGACTTATCTCACGGGGAGCATCTTCCAATCTTCAACAGAGAAGGCAGCTTAAGGAACATGATGAACCTCACGACGACTGAAGGTTAAGCTCAATCGGCATTTCATGCCAAGCCCGATCACAAATCATTCATTCTCCAGCTAGAGAAGAGCAGCATGCCTCGTATTCGCGGCATGAACAAGCAAACTACAGCAGACGCAAGGGATAGCGGAGACTTGCAAATTGCAGTTAGAGGCAGCTAGAGGCTCAACAGTCTAGTAGATGTAGATTCAGAAGAAGGTAGAGAGGCTCATCGTGGAATGACTGTATAATTTCCAACGCATCAAGACTCAAGACGAAACCATTAGGTGGGATGTGATGAATATGAGCAGGTCACCATTCATTGATGAGATTGAGCAGATGGAACCACCCTGCAAATTCTCCATGTTGCATTTCACCTCGTTCAAGGGAGACGAGGACCCCGAAAGGCATCTCAAGCACTACCGCAATGCTGTGGTCGTTTACAGAAACAATGACGTACTTATGTGCAAAATATTTGCCATGACTCTACAAGGCGAGGTGCTAGAATGGTTCCACACTTTGGCACCACGTTCCATTCATAATTTCTAAGAGATTTCCTTGGTTTTCACCAAGAAATATTCGTCTTACCTTTCAATAAGGAAATATTATGATCACCTTTTCAGTGTGAAAAACAATCCAAAGGAATCTATCCGCAACTATGTACGAAGATTCAAGGCAGAAAAGGCAAAGATCGTCGATTGCAACGACAAAACTGCAAAATCTGCATTTGGACGGGGGCTCCCTGTTGAACACCCATTGTGCATAGAGCTAATCATGAGTAAAGACATACACTCTTATGCTTTCGCAGAAAAAGCATGCGCTGTGGGGTGACGAGAAGCGAGCTTAAAAAGTGCCAGAAGATTCTCGAAAAGAATCTGAAGCAGTTCAAAAAAAGCCAGACAAAAAGCAGTCACAGCCCAATAAGAAGCAATCGGGAAAGAAGCGCAGAGACTGCTCCTTCGCAAGGAAAGATGCAACGCCCAAAACCTTCACGAAGTTCACAATCCCAATTCACCAGAATCTTCTTAAACTGTAGGCCGAACCCTAATTCAAGCAATCGCCACCTAAAAAGGAGGATACATCTAAGAAGAAGTACTTCAAGAAACTAATGAAGCAGGGTAAGTTTGACAAGTTCCTTGATCAGCTGGTCGCAAGGCCGACTCGTAAAGCAGAGGCCGAAACTAAGCCCCCAAACAAGTTTATCCGTATCAACGGTGTTTTTGCCGAGTCAGAGCATTTGAGGGCCACCAACAATTCTAAGAAGCGAAAAATCCAGCAAACGAAGTCAGTTTCTCAAGTCCAAGTCGCACACAATGTGCCCAATCTAATCATTGGCTTTACTGAGAAAGATGTTGAGGGAATAGACACCACGACTCCTTGATGATCTCTGTCCAATTAGCTCATGCAGTGGTGGATAGGATTATGGTGGACAATGGACGCGAAGTAAACATTTTCCAATTCAGGCAATAGGCTTGGAAAGTACAATCAAACGTTAGGCAGAGATCTTTACAGGTTTCAACGGTTTCACCTTGATTGTCATCGGTATGATCATACTCTATGTTCACACTCCTCAAATTGTCTCCTCGCAAACATTCATGATTGTCAACTACTCGTCTCCCCTTAATGGGATTCTGGGGCGTCTTCGGCTCGTGAAAATTGGGGCAGTGCATTTGAGGAGTACTAAAAGATCTAATTCCGTATCCCAGGCGAAGGAGTCAGTGAGATCAGGTTTGACCAAGTCATGTTCTGCCGATGCATCGTTCAGATCCTGAAAAAGTAAAAGGAAAAGGTCTTCAATCCAGTTGCTGCGACAGAGTTGCATAAGGAGGATTTGTCCTTCACACAATAGCAATCATAACAAGCGTCCTTTATCCCAACCAGCCAGAGAAGACGCCTAGAATTGGCTCTTGACTGACCCTTGAAAAGAAATAAGAATTCACCAATTTTTTTGCGTGAGAACCTAGACATTTTTGCATTGTCAACTACTGACATGTTTGGCATCAATCCCTTGATCGCTTGCTATAAGCTGCACATTGATCCCGTAGTCAAACCTGTGATTCAAAAAAGGCGCCACTTCGTCCCTTAGCAAGTAGCCACCATTGAGGCGGAGATCGACAAACTGCTACCAGCCGGGTTCATCGAGAAGATGGCACACTTCGCATGGCTGGCCAACGTTATGTTGGTAGATTCAGTCCCCAGAATTAACCTACTGGCAGATTCGACATCAGGAAACTAGCTGCTCAGTTTCCTGGATGTATACTCTGGCTATAATCAAATAACAATGTTTGAGCCCGAAAAGGAAAAAACCGCATTCGTCATTGGGCGAGGCACCTACTTCTACAAGGTTATGCCTTTTGGCCTGAAGAACGCAAGATCGACTTACCAACGACTAGTCAACATGATGTTCAAAAAACAGATTGGCAAGACCATGGAGGTTTACGTTGACAACATCATGATAAAAGGCAAGCAGTAGTCATACCACATCACCAATTTGGTAAAAACGTTCGACATTCTCCGGCAATACAATACAAAGCTCAACCCAACCAAGTGCACGTTTGGAGTCTCCTCCTCGGGTCGATTCTTAGGGTACCTTGTTACCCAGCAAGGAATCAAAGTCCATCCAAAGCAAATCAAAGCCATTCTAGAAATGAAGTCCCTGACCACAATGAAAGAGATCCAAGCTGGTACTATCTAAGCTAGAAGATGTATTCATCTACTTGGCGGTATCTAAAGCTGCATTAAGCTCTGCTCTTAGATGAGAAGAGTTGGGGGCCCAATTACCAGTATTCTACATGTCCAAAGCTTTCCTCGATGAGGAAACCAAATACCCAAAAATAGAAAAATTGATTTTGGCACTAATAGTAGCAGCACGAAAGCTTAAGCCTTATTTTTAGGCTTATACGGTTATCATCATGACCGAGTATCCGTTGCGAGTAGTCCTGCACAACCCAGTTGCTTTTCAACGAGTAATGAAGTAGGTGTTTGGAACTTGGCCAACACGGCTTAGTTTATCGACCCCGCATGGCGATCAAAGCCCAAACACTAGTAGATTTCATAGTCGAGTTTACTCCTACCTTGGTTGACGCAGCAACTCTACCTAGAGTAGCACTGGAGGCAGATGAACACTAAGGAGATGTGCCGGCCTCACTTGTAGGAGATCTTTAGCATTTGCATGTCGACAGAGCCTCCAACAATTAGGGAGCAGAAGCAGACCTAGTTTTCATCACTCCAGACAGTTCAATCTTAGTGCAATTCATTACATTAGGCTTCGGAGCATCCAACAACGAGGCTTAGTACTAGGCCCTACTAGCAAGCCTCCATCTAGCAAGGGACTTAGCAGTGAAAAAGCTCACAATGCATTCCGATTCACAGCTAATTACCAATTAAGCCTCAGAGGAGTACATTGCAAAGCACCCAAGAATGGTGTGATACTTGGAGAAGATTCGAGAGTTGCTTAGCACATTCCAGACCTACACCCTCAAACGGATTCATACTTGAGCAAACATTGAAGCTTAAATTTTGGGCAAGTAACAACGATGCAGAGTATGAAGCGCTGTTCGCTGAACTTCGGGTAGCAGCGGAACTCCAAGTGAAGGAACTCTCTATCTTTTGAGACTTAACTCTGTTTGTAAACCAAGTCAAGGGAGACTATGTTGGACTCTTCTTGGCTAAGGCAAAACAAATACTCGAAGGATTCGAAAAGTATGAAATTCAACAACTTTTTGGCTAAGGCCAAACAAACACTGGCAAACATCACATCCACTACAGACTACTCACTCCGACGGACAATTCCGTTCGAATACCTTTTTACTCTGAGCATCCATGCACCAGAACCGAAGTTGGTTGCTACTATCGACACAAAGGAAAATTGGATGGACAAGATCATTGACTACATTCAAGATGGTAAGCTTCTAAAAAATCGTCACTCAGCTAGAAAACTGATTCAGAAGGCTTTAAGATACACTATTGCGTGTGGAAAACTCTACCGATGGTCTTACCCAGGACCGCACAATTTGTGCGTTACTCTAGAAAATAACTTATAAATTCTAAGTAACATCCATTCCGGAGGAAGAACTCTTGCACATAAAGCACTAACAACAGGGTACTACTAGCCCACCATGAAACAATATGCCCTAGATTGTGCTCAAACTTGCGATAAGTGTCAGCGATACGTGCCAATGAACCATCAACACGCAGAAGAACTCAACACCCTGACAGGTGCATAACCCTTCATGTAATGAGGCATCGATCTTGTTGGTCTACTGAAAAAGGCTAAAGGGGATAAAAGTACCTGATTGTAGCAACATATTTCTTCTCTAAATGGATCGAGGTGGAACCCTTACCTCGGATTACTAGAGTAGTTGTCGAGTCTTTCTTCTGGAAGAATATTATATGCCGATTTGATATTCCGCACAATATCCTCATTGACAATGGTTTGTAATTCACCAGCTCCAAAGTCACAGCCTGGTACAAGGAACTCAGAATACGCCATGTCACTTATAATCCGCGATATTTTTAAGGCAATGACCAGACTAAAGCATCGAAGAAGACTATTCTTCAATGTTTGAAGAAAGGACTCTATCAAAAGAAGGGTAAATGGGCAGAAGAGTTACCTGAGTTCTTTCAGCATATCACACAACTGTTTGAAAGGTGACCTGACACACCCTACCCTTGATACCCACGTGGATACCGAGTTTGGGCGTGCTGACCGACACTCGTAAGTGACGAAGCCATTATATGCATGACAACACTTAGCTTAAGCAAAATAAAAGTTTTCGAAATACTTTTCTCTTTTAAACGTAGTAACCCCCTGTTTTGAAAATCAGTATACTGGTAAAATCATAATACCTTAATATATATCAACTCATACTTTATAAGTATAATTGGAAATATGTCTCAAAATATAGCCAGTAAGGAATTGTTCACATTTCCAAAGATTAACCACAATATAGAACAATAGGTATAATAATAGAAAGCCAACACAGGGTATATGTGCAATCACCTATGTACATGTTGAGGAACAGCCTCTCAATCCCCGTACAAGCACTTTACGTTATCAATCAAATTGTACTCCTAGTACCACACACATGTAAGCACTTGCGCAATAGCGCGTCACACCCGAGTCCTTACGTAGTGAGGCCTTTTCCCCAAAATAAATATGAACGTAACACAAGCTTGCACTAAGGTATTTACAAGACAATACCCTTGGAGTACAGTGTGTGTGACCCAAACATGTGAGACTTGTCCTACGGCCGTGAGACGGTACTACAACGTAGTGAAAGCATACCAAGTGTGTTTGAAAACATACATATATAATCATGTGTTTAGATATAAAGAACAATATCTATTTCATAATTTTCCAAATAGTCAAACCTTTTGTAATCGAACATAATCATGCTTAGAAGCCATAGATTAAATATCAATATAACCATATAATATTCATATCTCAAAATCATTCCATAATATATATCCATATATATTTTCATATCTCAAAATCATTTCATAATATATATATATATATATCCATATATATATATATATATAAACATGCCTCAAAAACATTTAAACTCATAATTATATCAAAGCAATAATTATTTTCAAGCATATAAACCATTTAAGAAAATAAAAGTCCACTCACTAGTGCTCGGGAGTGTAATCTCCCTCGGTGTTGCCCTCCTCGAAGCGTGGAGTCGAAGAATTACCTATTTAATATTAGGGAAAGTGTTAAGAATATCCCTAATATAAATTATTTTAGACCTTATATAAAAAGAAACCAAAAATAATACTATTTTAGCGAAAACGGGCTCGAAAAATGATTTCCGGGGCCCGAAAACCTTGCTGTCGCCGTCCACTGCCGTTCGCCGCCGCACGCGCTGGGAAACAGCCGGACGCGCCGCCACGCGTCGGGAGAAGCCCTCACGCGCCAGCACGCGCCAGCATGCGCTGGCACGCGTTGGCACGCACCTGTACGCGCCTGATGACGCCACCCCACGCGCAGTTGACGTCAGTTAGCGGAATATACTTTTTTCTGACGGAATATTCTGACGCCGTCAGGAATATTCCATTACCGTGATGGAATATTCCTTCACCCTTAACCTTTTTCCGGTCACCGGAGCCGCTGCCGGCGCCGCCGTTTTCCGCCGCCTAGTTCGCCGGAATTTTTGGAAAATTCACCGATTTAATCCCAAAACTTCAAAAATTCATAACTCCTTCATTCCTCGGCCAAATTTAACGTGCCATATATCAAAATGAAGGTATGGATGAGTAGAATATTTTCATAATAATTTGGGGCCAGAAAAATGGCCGGAGATGGCCCGAAATTGGCCGGAAAGCTTCGGGAAACCCTAATTCCGTTCTCCTTCAAGACTGCACCAAATTCCACCTTCTTTATGTTGATTTGAACCTACTCAACGTAATAAAACCAATGGAAATGGTTTCGAGGCTTACCTAAGTCGGAATTGTACAGAAACTTGAATGGTAGTTCGGCATTTTCGTTCCGGCGTCGGTTTGGCCGAGTGGGCCCGAGTTTGAGGATTCTGAAATCAAAGTCTCATCCAGAATGACGTGACGATCGTAATGGCTATAGTCTTGTGTCGTGGTTTGATGGTTTTGTAATTCATTCAAAATCTAGGGTTTCGGTTTGTAGGTTTTGTGAGGTTTGGCCGAGAGAGAGAGAGAGAGAGAGAGACAGGTCGTGGGGAGAGAGTGGAATGGCTGCAGAGCAGCTAGGTCAACCCAAAATCCCTAATTAGCAAACGGGTGTAAAAATTATTAAAATGCCCCTACACTTTAAAGTTCCGTAAAACGTTCGTTTTTATTCCAAATTGAGTTCCGCTTGCGTCCACGCGTTCGTATCGACGAGTACTACTTGAATATGTACAGAAAATAATTTTCACTTGTCGTCTCAAAAAATTCAACAAATGTCAACATTGACCACTAGGGGTATTTTGGTAATTTCACATAAAAATTTTAGGACAGGTTGTAACACGACCAGAGAAACCCCGTTCTCCACGGCTTATCGATTTGAAGCCATCATCCTAGTCCAAGTCACAACTATGCTGAACTTGTACATTGAAGAATGGACTAAACTGGAAAACGCTGGAATTCTAAAGGCTAAACTCGACTTTGCAGACAAACGTACAAAATGCGCCCATGTTCGACTTATTGCCTACGAACAACAAATCCGCTCATACTACAACAAAGAGGTCAAACCTCGAAGCTTCTATGTTGGAAATCTCGTCTTAAGGGAAGTGATGAGCGCATAATTGTACTACTTATTTTGTCCCAAAAATTACATTTTCTTGTGACAGTTTGGATTTAAATGAAAGGAATTACATGGTTTTGTGTTTCTATAGTTCAACTAATAAGGAAAAAAATCATGTTGAAATTCTTTGTTTTAATATAATTAGGTTATCTAGTCCAATTTGAGTGGCTTGGGTCTTTGGTTTAAGTATAAAGATTATTAGCATTTACCTATTGGCCATTAGAATTTACATGTGGCTTAAATAAATTTTATTTTAATTTATTTGCAGGCTACTTTTTGGAATAAAAGAGTGATGCCCACGTGACTCCTTCAAATTTCACAAGTTGTTCTTATCCTCCCATTTGAACCGAGAGAAGAAAACAGAGGGATGGGTTAGTCTCTCCCAATTTCCAAGAGTTAGCCGACGCACATGCTACGACAGTGGAGAAAGAGTTCAACCAAGCAAAATCAAAGAAGGGTGGATAATCAACTTTCCAAATTCCACTTTCAATCCGTGGGTCTTCAACAAGGGCAAAAAAATTTGGAATATTTGGCTGTTTGTTCCAGTTGATTGCAGTGGAGATTTGGCTAGTTTCATATATGGTGGAAGTCGAATAGGGAGATGAAATTGCTGACAAGGATTGAGCGAAAAATTGAAGAAGGTGTTGTCAAATAGTGGAATCAATGGAGGTGCATAAATGCACAAAATGGCCAGCAAAGAATTCAAGAGCTTTCGGTTTTCTCTCTTTTATTTCAGTTAATAAATGGGCGTTAAAGTTTCATCGGTTATGGAAAAGAAGAGGAAGCACAAGAGGGAAAAGAAAAAGAAGAGACAACCAATCATTGAAGACGACGAGTTCGACTAACAGAGGTGTGGGAGAGCAAGAAAGATTCAGGTTTTTTCTACACTGAGTTTTTTTTCTTAATTTGATTATGGATTCAATGTTTTGTTCGATTATGTTTTGGCACTAATTTCTTTTCGCTAGGGCTACGGTGTAGCCTAACCATGAATTCTTAAAACCTCAGTTTAGTTATTTATGAATTTTCATTCATTTTGAGTATCATTGTGCTGTGCATATGAGCTTGATTTTAATCTTGGTGATTGGCCACCACTTAGATTTGGATTGAGTGTATTTGATGCGAATTATCACAGATGCCATGTTGTTAATTCGGGTTCTAGCTTCTAGCAAATGATGCCATGAAATCTTTGATGTAGATGCCATGCACTAAGTCTCATGCGGTCTCTTAGTTAGTTCCCAAATCGCTAATGAATTCTTATTTGTTTAGCAATCTAGATGCCATAGATTGCTTGCACATAAGAATATACGTAGTAGTCCAGATGCCATGGATATTATATGAATTAGAGAACTCGACCGTCAATTTGGATGATTATACATGAATAATTAACTGTTGAAATTAGGTTGGATTGGTTATGGTGAATCAGACGCCCTAGTGTTTCTCCCAACTGATTTATAATTTTGTTTTCTTGTTATTCGTCTTTCTCAATCATTTATTAATATTATTTACTTTCTGTTTAGAATCTCAACTTGTCAAACATTATTCAATTTCAATTCTAGTGCAATTTAAATTAGGTTAGATGATTAGAATTATATCAATCTCAGTTGGAACGATCTTGTGCTTGCCTACTATACTATACTACGAACCGTACACTTGCGAGCAATTAAATTTGGACTTAATTGGGTTGATTTCGGTTAATCTAATTTTGGCAACAGAAAGTCTTCAAGAACATTAGAATTCAAGGAGAAGGCAAGCTCTAGGAGAATTGGAAAGGCTCGTACCAAGTAGTCAGAGAAGCAGGCAAACGAACATATAACCTTGCACACCTGGATGAAATTCCGATCACCAAGAGGTGGAATATCGCCAAGTTCCTGTGATATTACTAAAAGCCCCATAAAACAAAATGAACTACTCGTGGTTTGATTCTTCGATGACATGAGAAGATATGTAGGCCATCTTGCACAGATCCAATCACAAAAACCTCAATGTCGTTTGTCTATGTGTAGACATGTTTATGGAGGACACATCTCCATAGTCCGCCTAAGTCAAGGCGCTTTGTCAAAGATGAGTTTCAATGTCCACCTATATTGTATCATCTTTCCTTAGAAGTACACTTGTGATTTGATTCTCCTTGTTTGGAGATATGTAGGCAGTCCGGTTATGGATTCAATCACAGCCTCTATCAACTACCCCTTTCTTTAAACAATAAAGAATGTTGTTTTGTTCGTTCTTTTCTTTTTCCTTTTTTCAGTATAGGGCGTACCCCTAGGGAATACCCAAGGGTTGTGAGTTATAACATTCAAACGTGGGTTCTTGTCATTTGAGGGAATAATCAGAAGGGTGATATGGAAATCATTTGAATAGTGGCTTTGAACTCCTCCCCTAGAGTATGGTTACTTCTATCTTGGACCAGCATATTAAGTCAAGTATGTTTTGTGTCGGCCTTTGTGTCTAAAATGCCAGTAGGTCCAAAAGTGGCATCCAGACTAGGAAATTCTTAAGATGGAATTTCATTCTGACAGAGCTCTAACTCTCAGAAGTGCCTTAGACAAGTCAACTAAGTGTAGTCTGATCAGAAACACTCAAGTTTGATGCATTTAGGGGTCCATAAAAGGATTCATAAAGTGTTTCCTATCCTGCGTTTAAGTGACCATGTCACTAACGAATTCTTCGTTTAGAGTTCCCTAGTGACGAACATACAATTTAGACTAGGAAGGAAGCCCATTCTTGGTTGCTCATTGCGATTTTTAAAATCCTCAAACCGGGAATGGGGCAAGGTGAAAAGAACAAACGAAATCAAAGTTTTTCGACCACCAAAGTGCTTGAATTATTCATTTAGCTTACTAAAAAATTCAAATATGTCGGACTGACATTACTATCTGGAGGCCATTCCGGATAATGATTTATACTTTCTCATCCTTAATCTGATCAATGCAAATTTCAGAGCCGAAGATTTTTCATTAGTTTGTGATCTGATATCGGAGTATGGTGGTACTCCGATTATCCCAGTGAGGATTTTTATAACCACTAAGTTTTAGAGTTAATATTTTGTATAATGTTATTCAAGGCAGAATAAAGCCTGGCTCCATATACTTTCAATGTTTGGCGCTGTTACTTATGATACTGGAGTTAGCTTATTTTGTAATAATTGTTAGATTATACTATATTCTTTGACTTGGAAGCAAATGGTAAAAAGTTCTAAGTGTTTTACTTTAACAGGCTCAATGACTTGAGTAAATTAAACCTATCAACATGTAAAGTGAAGAAAAATCTGATTGCATAAACATTAAATAGCCACAAGTCCCATGACTTGGGCAAAATTGATGTACAACTTTGGGAGAGACAATGCCTTCATCCCTAACAATAAAATGAAAGAAATAAACTAACTCTTTTGTTCCTCAGAGTTAGAGGCGGACACAACGTTCTTGCCTTTGTCTGCAGCAGGCGGAGCCCTTGGATTAGAGTCAGGGTTGATTAGCAGGTTTACTTCGGAGTCCTTGCCAGGATCGGTGCTAGTGCCGGTGTAACTAGATTTCTCTATCTCGGCTACCTCTTTTTCAACATAACTAGGAATGGGAAGCGTTGCCTTTTTTAGGTCTGCCACCTTGCGAATGACGTCTTAACCATCCTTGTGTTCTTTGTTGGCAATTCTGGTGACGAAGCCCCGATCGTAGCCTTCGTCATATTTTAGCTTTGACGCCTCTTTTGCAAGTTACTCAAATCTGCTGACTTGCGTTCTCCAGCAGCCTGTGGTCTTCATGCGCTTTCTCCAACTCCTCAAACATACTCTTCAATTGTCGTCCCAGTTGGATTTTGGTCCCTATCTGTTCTTATAAGCAGTCTCCAGCTTCTTGATCCTGTCAACATAGTGCAAGAAGACCGCCTCCGTATACACTTGAGGCCGTCATCATCGGAGTATGATCAGAATTTGTGGTAAAGTTCAAATCTTTCTCTTGTTCTTCTTGGGCTTGGAGGCTTCAGGCTCAGAGACAATTCACACCCCCTTAATGGCATCTTCCATGTTGATCCACATAGGTTCTGAAATTAGGATCTCAGAACAGTGCTTAACGATTGTGCTTTTCCCATTGGGGTCGTTCCTCTCAAGAGCCAGGAGCCAAGTCCAGTCATGGTGTTCCACTAGAATGATTTTGAACGCCCTATCGATCAACTCCGGGTGACAAACTTTGGCTAACTTGATTTTGTTGCACTTCAAATCCACCGAAGGCGTATTCCGCATGCGAACTCCGAAAGTTTTTCCCTCCCAGTCTCTATCGATTATGAGCACATCCTTGTACCAATCTTTATCTTGCTTTGGAAGATTGGTAATGTAGGTGTCAGGGCTTAAACTTTTCCGCATCGTGTACAAGACATGAAATTCTTGAATTTCGAGTTCGGCCCCATGCCACTCGTTTAGAAGTTCAAAGTTGGTGATGATCCAATATGCTGTTGGAGTTAGGTTGTAGAGTGCTACATTATAGCAGATGAGAACCTCCTTCAGGAAACTTGAGATTGGGAACTTTAGGTCTAAATCGATGTACCAAGGATGGTCTGTTATAGGCGCGAGGATGTCTTTGCCGGTCTCCACCGGATTTTGCATCTGTTCGCCAAGCTGTGGTGAGCCTTGAAGAATGAATCACAATCCTCTTGATTGCAAATTCTAACCATTGGAGGTTTGAAATGGTTGGGCAGAGAAGATGAAGAAGGATTTGCCACCGAGGAAGCCATTTTTGGATATGAGAATAAAAATGGGGGATTGGAAAAGTTGAAGGTTTGAGGTAGGTTGAGATTTCTCGAAGGCTTTTCTGGGTTTAGAAGACTTGAGAATTTTGAAGAAGAAAAGAACGGAAATCCGAGATTTTTGGTTTGGCGATTGGAGTCTGATGAGTAGATTTTATATTATATATTTTGGTTAATATTTTGGAAGAATCTTGATACTTTGAATTGTATTTTCAATATAGGACTTTCAAATTCCTCTGGAGCAAAACATAATCAAATGGACGAATATTGGAGTAATTCCAGTTGGAGGACATTCGTGAGTCACTGAGCTTGATTATATCAAAATATCAGATTTTTCCACAAATTAGTTATTTTCTGGCAATAAAATAAAGGAGCAGTGCGCGGTGCTGGAAAGTCACGTTTTTGGGTTTAAATTGCGTTTTTGGAGCCCAAGACGACCTCAGATGGATTCGTGGCCTTCTGAAGTTGTGTTCAGAATGTTCTTATCTTTAAAACAAACTATCTTGGGCCGGATTTGGAGGAGATTTGAGGCTAAAACGTGGCTGAACAGTTTTTATGCAGAGTCTTCTAGTTTAATTAGGACTCTATTTTTTTAAGTTATTTTATTATTATTTAGTTTCCTAGTTGGAACAAAAGACTATTATTTAGGGATTGTGCGATGGCAATAGCAGATATATTGCTTTTGCCGTTCACAATTGTTAGGGGGGAGCTTTTTATTATTTAATTTTTGGAGACCGAGAACTCTGCTAGGGTTCTTGGAGACTTTCTACCTTAAGGTGTTTTCATTCCTTTTCTTTTTAATAATATTTTCTATGATTTTATTTATGAGTATGCGTAACTAATTTCCATTAGCTAGGGCGAAACCTTAAGCCTTAGCATGAATATGTAGTTTTTATTTAATTGCTTATGATTGATTGCATGCACGCTTTGAATTATTGATCACTGTTTTAAACTATCTAATTGTCTTGATGACTGGCCACCATTAGGATGTTTAGAAAAGTAATTGGATGCAATTTGGTCGGAATATCACCGGAGGATTGAGTATTGCTTCTTGTGATTAATAATTGTAATTTCACCTAAGGCGAATATCACGCTCTTAGGGGTTTACATAGAACTTAGTAAGTCTTGCATGTTTATATTTGATCTGAATATCACAGACATATTGCATGTTAGATATACGTTCGTGCTTGAATATCACGAGGAGAATATATATTAGGAAAACCTAATCTTCAAAGTGGCATGTGTAGATCATAAGTAATTGGTAGAAATTCATAAGATTGCTAGGTGATGGTGGAACCCTAGTGCTTTTATAAACTGGTTTTTAAAACTCTTTTCTTTTATCATATTTGTTTGGGTCAAACTCACTTTACTACCCTCAAGTATCGTGAAATGCTCACTTTGCTGTACTTAGTTTTTTTCGTCTCACTTTCATACCTAAAGTTTGATTTTTCTGACACTTTCATACCTCCGTTAGTATTTTCGTTAAGTTCTCGTTAAAACGTAACGCGGCACTGTAGACAATTAAAAAAATTATAAAAAAAAATTGGGTTCTGGTCTTCTTCCACCCTCTTCCCTAACCCTCTCCTAAACTTGGGTCATGGATCTGATTTTCCTTTCTTCTAATCCTTGTATTCTTGCAAGTATTTCATGTGATTTTGAGCCTATTTGCATAGACATTAAAAATCATATTAAGAAATTGGCGCCGTTGCCGGGGACTGTTTTAGATAATTTTTGTTTAAACTTTTTCTATTTTTTTTAAAATTTTTCGTAAATAAAAAAAAAATCAAATTATTTTAATATTTTCGTTTTATTGCAGAATCTGCACAGTATATGGTCCAGACTAGATCAAGAACTACCCAGATTGCACAGTTTGATCCAGAACCTGAACGCACATTGCACAGACAGCAAAAAGAAAATAATTTGGGTTGGAACTATTCACTAGAGGACACTTTTCTGCATAATTTGTTTGTTGATTTTGTGGACAACACAGTTACAATGGCGTTAGCAATACCTGCAACAGGCAGACCACTCAGAGAGTCGTTGGCTGCTCGTGCAAATGATGTGCCTAATTGTATAGTCTATCCTGTTCAAGAAGAGGGTGACTCGTTTGAGATCAAGCACCACATGCTTGAAATTTTATCAACGTTTCGTGGGCTGCCTAACGAGGATGCAAACATACATATTGGAAAATTTATTGTGGGTTGCAAAAATATTTTGATCAGGGGTTTTTCTGCCGAGGCTATTAAGTTACGTCTTTTTCCTTTTACTTTGAAGGATAAGGCAGAAACTTGGTTGTTCACTCTACCGGCTAATATCATCACTACTTGGCAACAATTGCATACAAAATTCCTTAACAAATATTATCCAGCATCCAAGACATTGAATTACAAGCGGGAAATCATGACATTCGCTCAAAAGCCAAACGAAGAGTTTCATGAAGCGTGGGAAAGATATATCGAGATGTACATTAAGTGTCCACATGCTAATATTGATTCAGATACACAAATGAATATTTTATTTGATGGACTTAATCCTACGTCTAAAAGTCATGTCAATGCATCAGCTGGGGGTTCGTTGTCAAATAAATCTCCAAGAGAAGCATTTGAATTATTTGATATGATGGCTACATAATCTCAACAATGGGCAGTAGAACATTCATAGAAAAGGGGCATTTTTGAGTTATCAGCAGGTTCTCCTAACATGTCTGCACAAATGGAAAAAATGGAGAAGAAAATAGATGCAAAGTTTGATATTCTTTTACAACAGATTGCAAATTCTACACAGCAACAACTACCTGCAGCAACAGTTTGCACTATTTGTAGCGTGACTACACATGATATATTGGGCTGCCCGTATAAAGAATCCTACAGAGATTGTTGAGCAACATGTTAATATGATGAACAGCTATCAAAAGCCTAGAAATGATGCATATCCAACTCATTACAATTCAGATAAACAAAATCTGCAAAGTTCTCTCTGTCTCCAAAGTTGAATAAAAAGTTGATTTTCTGCATTGATGCAGAAAACACTGAAACATAAGCAGAACCTACAGATTCTGCAGAAAATCAAAATCTGTACAGTTCAGAAACTGTCCCAAACCAGGTTTTTTAGCGTGTTTATGAACCTCCACTGCCCTATCCTGAACGTGTAATTCCTAAAGCAAGAGATCAGCAACTCAAAGATTTTATGCAGACTTTATCCAAAGTTCAAATCAACATTCCAGTACTGGAAGCAATCAAGAAAATCTCGTCATATGCCAAGTTTTTAAAAGAGGTTTGCAGTAGCAAAAAGAAGCTTGCAGATTTTGAAAAAGTTGTTCTTACTGAACAGTGCAGTGCGGTTCTATAGCACAAATTGCCACCCAAAAAGAAAGATCCAGGGAGTTTTACAATTTCTTGCATCATTGGAAATTCTAATTTTAAACGTGCATTAATTGATTTAGGTGCTAGTATTAATTTAATGCCTTATTCCTTTTTCCAGAGATTGGGACAAGGAGATCTAAAGCCTACATCAGTTATTCTCCAGCTCGCAGACCGTTCTGTTACTTATCCTAGGGGAATCATTGAAGATTTAATCATCAAGGTTGACAATTTGTATTTACCAGCAGATTTCGTGGTTTTGGACATCGATGAAGATTTGGGAACGCCTATTATTCTAGGAAGACCATTCATGGCTACAACACGTACTCTAATTGACGTGGAAGCTGGCACTTTAACTTTTCGAGTTCAAGACCAGTCAGCCGTGTTCAAGTTGTTCGAAGATGCTAACCACACTGCAAAGCAACAAGACTGCATGCGCATTGACGTATTGGATGGATTAGTTCATACCACTTTTCTAACCAGATCGTCAACTGATCAGTTGCTGAATGTTTTACATGATGGGAATATGAACGAAATTTATAAGGGGGATAAGAAAAAAATTGTTGCTGCACTGGACAGCGTACCAGCACAGCTGCCAAAGTGGAGACATGCACAGGAGAGGAAGTTACAGCTGAATGAGCTTGAGGAAACTCGCAATGAAGCTTACAAAAGGGCAAACATCTCTAAGGAGAAGACTAAGGCTTTTCATGACAGCATAATTCTTTGGAAAGAATTTCACCAAGAGAATGAGGCTTTATTTTTCAATTCAAGATTGAAATTATTTCTAGAAAAATGCAAGTCTCACTGGAAAAGACCCTATTCGGTTACTAAGGTCTGTTCACATGGAGCTGTGGAGATCAAGAATGAAGCTACAGGGTTTGAGTTTAAAATGACCAGACATCGATTGAAGCCATATCTTGAGTTACCCTATGACGCTGTGAAGGAGTCAAAGACTCTGAAAGACGCAGTGACTTGATCACCAGCTTTCTGCTACGTCTAGCTATATACGATAACTAAAGCGCTTATTGGAAGGCAACCCAATATTTCTAAACTCTTTATTTAGTTTATTTTTCGTTTGTTTTTCTATTTTGTTATTAATCTATATTTCTAGATGCACTTAAATACCTAAGTTTTTCAAAATATATATATATATATATCACTTTTTGTACGCAGTGATTTTAGCTTGGTTTTTCATTTTCATGGATTTTGGTTTATTACAGGTTGCTTACAAGGACAATAAAGAGAATCCTATGCTGGAATCATGCACCCAGCAGCAAATCTACATTCACATCAACCAAATCAACCACATCCTATACTGGAATCATGCACCCAGCAACAAGTCTACATTCACATCAACCACATTCTATACTGGAATCATGCACCCAACAGCAGCAGATTTACAATAACACAATTTGCAGAAAATTTAATTTAAATCGTACAGAAACACTGATCAATTCTACTAACTGAAAATTTTTGCTTTTGCAAATTGGAAGCTATCACTTCAACATAATCAACATGCTCCTAAATATACCACATTAATCACATATGCAGATATGCCACATATTCACATATTTAGCATGCATATCAGAATTTAATGGAGCAGTTTTTCGAGACATACCAAGCATCAGAGTCCTCAGTGCTGGGAATATTGTTCCCCCTTTTGAACCATTATCTATTCACCGAGGGACATGTAACAATCACAGAGACAACATTATGAGGCACGCATTTGAAAAAAAAAATTGCAAAAATTGAGCCACAACTGAATTACCTTCCTTGGATCTGGAAATTTCCAGGTGTTCTCGAGCCTTTCGCAGGGGTGCGAGCTAGGAGCACACGGGTCGGCCCGTCTATCGGTCCGAGCTTTTCTATTGGCATTTCTGCCACAACAGGCTTCACTTCTATCCCTTCGGAGGGATGTTCGTGAGACCTTCAGTTGGATGGTTGTTGTCAGGCGTGCCACTATTGGCTTCTGCCAATAGAAAGATGTAATATATATTAAATACTTGCGCCACAAGTAATATAACTTCCGTTCATCGGATTGGGTGACTTAATTAGATAAGTGCAGTTAGGTTCTTTTTATTGCCTTGCCTATTAAGGACTTTATTCTCTCTCGATGTTTATACCAGAGATTGCTTGAGATAGGATTTTGTCATAAACTGGTTATAACAAAAATGCCCCACGCTCGCGCATGCATAAAGGTAAAGACGATAATTAAAGACTGAATGTAAAGACTGTAATTGAAGTGCTTGAAAGTAAAAACTCGTAAGTAAAGAGCGATAAGTAAGAGCTGATAACGAAAGACTTTAAGTAAAAAGATCAATATTATTACATTTTAAGTTCGTCACAGACTGAGCAAATGCCCATCGGGTTGATTTTTGTTCCATCGGGATAGTTTTCTAATCTATTGGGATGCTTTTAAGGCTAGTTCCTTAAGGGAGGTGATCAAAGACTCTCTGGCCTATGATTCTCAATCAATACTATCACCGGTTTGGCTGGATAGCAGAGCTAAATTCACTACTCCTCGGGGGAGTTAGGATATATGATCCTAGGTTGTTGGTCTTTGATTTCTCGAAGTCGCTGGCTACACAAGTAGTGCGAAGGAGAAAGCAGCAGATAGAGACGAAGTCTGTATCTGGGAAAGGCTTTGAGGAGTATCCTCAGAGGTTTCTTTCTGAACTAGAGAGTTCT
The DNA here is from genome assembly GCA_018257905.1 of Gillenia trifoliata. NCBI lineage: Eukaryota > Viridiplantae > Streptophyta > Magnoliopsida > Rosales > Rosaceae > Gillenia > Gillenia trifoliata. The sequence goes on along the minus strand of CM031088.1, from coordinate 7,999,126 downwards.
GTTTTTGGTTGGTTTAAGTGTCCTCTTTTCTGAATCCTCTCCTCGTTTATATAGGCCAGCAGGGAGCCCATGTCATCGCCGTCACTTCTCTCTGTCTTTAAAGACTTAGTGAGGAAGGGCTTAATCTGGAAAGCACAGGTAGCGCCTCTGATCAGCCTACCCCCACTGAGAAAGGGTTCTTTATTCGTAGTCTGGTTCCCTCCAATTTGCCCAGTGCTTTGCATTAAATGCTGTTCAGACTTCTTTTTGTTTTGTTTACTAGTCTGGGTTGGGCCTTTGGGTCAGGCCCATCCCAATGCTAAGTTTTAAGTCATGGCCCAAAGCTCACATGGACAGCTGGGTGCCCTACGTGGCTGCTGTCACTTCACTCGGCAACCGTCATTTAGAGACTTCCGCTCTCTGGAGATCTGATTTGGTTTTCCAACACTGCCGAGATCTTTTGTATTGAATCCTCTAGTGGGGTAGGTGCAGGTACTTGAGTGCTCTAGTGGGGGTAGACTCCTCCTTTTATCCTTCAGTTTTACTGGATTTGGGCCGGGCCTTGTCTCTTATGTTCAGCCCATTGTTGCAGTAGGGCTTTTGGATAATTTTCGGTGTAAACACTTGCCCCTTTAAACTTACTTAAGCCGTTTCGAGATCAGCTTTAGTCAAGTTTAAGACTTCTCGGTTTGCTTAACATCAGCCTTTGAATCTGTGGAGACCATTTAATTCCTTGGTGTGAACCCGCGTAAGCCGTTAATGATCGGCTTTGGTCAAGCTAATGACTCCTTGGTAAATCCCTCTTACCTTGGAATCTGTGGAAAATCCTCTTTATATTCGAGTGGCGAGTCAAGCCTTGGCAACGCCATCCTCAGCATCTCCTAGTATCCAGAAATCCTCTTGGTTCTTCCCATCCTTCCATCCTTGGTGATGATAGAGAAAAATCCAGTATGTCACTAGCCAATCTTTTGCATAATCCCTACAAAAATGGGAACAGGCCCTCAAGGCTTGTTCCAATCCTTATATTGTTTTCATATCCTAATGTACCCACGTTACTAGTGATCGGATTGCTAATGGGGATACTACCATGCCCCGTCCTTGTCGTAAGTCTGGAGTATGTGCATAATCTCTTGGGATCCGGTGAAAACTCCTCTAGGATCCCGTCACCGATCTCTCCCCTGGCCTCACCTCCGGCCTCACCTCATTTTCCTTGATCTCAGGAATGAGGTGAGGTTTTTAGAACTTCGGTTTCTCCAGCCTTCCAGCTCCTCCTGTCAGGGGAGGAGTAAATAGGCTCCCAAATCTTTGGTTGCCTTTCTTGGTCAAAGAGGAAGCTGATGAAGAAGTTTGCACTCGGAAGTTTGCACTCGGCGGATTATGATGTAAAAAGTTTCTCTGGAAACCTCTACTCTAGATTGTAATTAGGGCTGAATGTTTATTAATGAATTTTCTTCTTTCTAGTTTATCTTCAGGTTGTATGAACAATTTCTATCCTATAATAAAACAAGTTTATTTTTCTATCCTATTTGTTCAAACAAGATCTCCCAAAAATAATCTAACTGTCTTACTAATTCACTGACCTTGATTAACATCCCTAATACACCATCGGGTTAGAAAATATCCAATTCGACCTTTTAATACAAAATGAACTGCAAAACTTGGAGGCTTTGGTTTCTAAAAACAATATTATACTTCTTCTGCAAAGGAGCTGGGAATGGACAGAAGTAAGGGTGGGCGCGGTGCGGTTCGGTGCGGTTTCGAGTGAAACCGCAACCGAAACCGAAACATTTTGCGGTGTGGTTCGGTGCGGTTTTGAAGCCAAAACCGAAATGAAACTAAACCGTTCGGTTCGGTTCGGTGTGGTTTCAAACGGTTTGGGTTTTGGTTTCTGTCAAAAGCTATCCACCAACATATAAATCCAATTAAGCACTGTTTTCTAGCTTTTTAGAGGGGTGGCTTGACTAACTATAACAAACGTAAGAGCCTTTTGATTCAGATATTTTCTCAAAGACTTCATCTCTCTCTCTTTCTTTCTTTCCTGCAAAACCTTATTTGGTTACAAAGATCTGCAAATGTAAGAGCCTTGATATTCTATTTATATATATTTCTAGTGATGGTCGTTTACACGCATTATATGCAATCAAATCAGAGTTGAAATCAAGCTCATGGTAGCTAAATTTCAAATCCATCTCATCAGAATAAATCCTATCAAGATTTATTGCAATTTAATCAAGTTCCAAAGTTTTGTTTAGTAGCATATTTAATCCTAAATTGTGTTAATATTATATTTGCACATACATAATATAATCCATTTTCCTTCCAGAAAGGTGCACAAAATAGGAGTTCATAATACACGACAAAAGAAGAAAAGAGAAAATCAAGGCTCAATTCCAACAAAAAGTTTTTAGAAAGCGGAATATGGGGAAAGCTCTAGCAAAAGGTTTTTTCCGAAATTCCTAGGATGCCCTTTCCACTTATGCACTATGTAGACTTATGCAGAACTTCAACTTATGCAGAACTTATGCAGACTGATGCAGACTTGGCTACATCATAAACTTATGCAGACTTATGCAGAACTTATGCAGATTGCAGACTTATGTAGACTTATGCAGACTTATGCAGAACTCCTGCTTCAAGCTTCATCACATATTTATGCAGCATCACAGACTTGCCATCATGCAGAACTCCTGCTTCATCAGTCATCACAGACTTATGCAGCAGAGCAATAAAATCCAGCAAGGCACTAAGGCAGCAGAATTTCTGCTTCAAGCTTCATCACAGATTTATGCAGCATCAGTGCATCACAAACTTGCCATCCTACGGAACTCCTGCTTCATCAGTCAGTCATCATAGACTTATGCAGCAGAGCAATAAAATCCAGCAAGGCACTAAGGCAGTACCCAAGTAACACTGCCTTCACTAATTCGATTCAAGGACTAAGAGAAAGAACACAGACACAGTACCCAGCAGCAAGGTAGTAATAAAATCCATAAACTCTAAGACTAAGAAACGGGATCGAAAACAGAACAATCCAAATTCATTCCTACTTCAACAATCCAAATTCATTCATACTTCAAAAACAGATTTCATTAACAATAAAGGAAAGAAAATTGCAAGACAAGGGTTAAGTCCCGAGCAAGAAAATCCTGTTTGTTTTCTCAAGAAAAAACAGATTTCATTAACATCAAAGTGTCGGTGAAGGCTTGAAGACCTCCAACGCATGGCCAACAAATTCCAATTACAAAATACCAAGTCGTGTTGTCCAATTCCCCTAAAAAAATAATACTCAAAGAACTCTATGAGCAATTGAAAGGTTAAGTATTGCATAATAAATCATATTTTATGCGTCCCCATCAAACATTACGAGCAAGCGATCGATAAATGAGTAAAAAAAAAGCTAATAGTTTGTGATCAGAAGAGATGAAACCTTTGACCTGTCATCTGGGAATTATAAGTTGCAGTTTTGTAGGCCATAATTCTCCAATAATTCACATTTTGATAATGGTTAGTATATATAACGACTAATGAGTAAGGCAACTTAATAAAAGATATTACTTGTGTGACGAACTGTGATGGATGTCAAAGGTCATCCATCTCATTAGCACTTGATTGACTTGCAAATTGCAGGACATGTATGTTTTTTGCTTAAAATATCTGCCTTTTAGCAAACTTGCAAGTTGCTAAAAGTTATTGGTAAAAACATTTCCACATTTAAAGTATCATCAAAGGAGATAAGACTTTGATGTATGTCAGAGATTAGCCTACACACCATGGATGAGGAAAGCACTCCCAAACAAACCGGCTAAATGATTAATATATTTAAGCTAATGGTGACATTATCTTAAATGAATGAAATGCACATATTTTCATATATTGCTGAAGAAAATCAATTAAAATGAATCAAACTCAAATGCTTATATGCCTTATGGATATGGTTGGTTTGTTTAGCATCAGAGCCCTTTCAATATTATCTTTGCGGTGGGGATTGTTCATTTGGGGTTGAGGGTAGAGAGTAGAGACAGAAAATATAGTATAAACCATTCATTTGGGGTTGAGGGTAGATCACAGACTACAAACCATCCATCCATCCACAGAGAAAAGCAACAAAAAAAAAAGAGAATAGAGATAAAGAGAACCACGCGAAATTAGAAGTACAAACCATTCATTTAACATAAACTAAATTAACATACCAATCTTCAACTACATTAGAGGAGCAAAGGATAATTAAGTCACTAAACCAAATATCCTTTACAGCAGAGACAGTACATATTTCACATAGAAACTAAAGAAGGTGCATATATATATATATATATATATATATATATATGAGTACTGTGTCTGGGGGGCTGGAGGAAAACAAATCAGCTGTCCACAAGTCGTTTGTATCATTCAACAACATATTTGTTATCTGATGGGTAGGTTTTGGTGGGTGGTAGCAACCCAAACGTGAACTACAATTTCACTACTCTGTATCCTACTGATAAATTTGATAAATTCGATTAAACCAAACAATATTTACGGGACAATGGTGGCTCCATCATTTACCATACACTCATTTGTCATGAATCAGAGGCCATTAGTTTTGGACTTCAGCCGAGTGGGTGTGACTGAGAGTACTAAATAATCACCCTCTAGATTTTACAATCTTGAGGGTTATGCACTAGCAAGGCACAAACATGATATTCAAAAATCTCCAATTAATTGCACCCAAATGATATACCAAGCAGCAAGCATACATATAAACTAAAGCACAAGGGATATACAATAATACACTAATCAAATCAAACCAGACCTATTGCATATTCTGAAATTTTAGGGATGTTCATTTGTTCAAAATCATTGAATAGCAGGTGAATGAAGGGGATCTGGGGATGCAAGTTCTAAGTTCTTACCATATTAGCTTGAAAACCCAAAACCGAAACCAAACCGTTTCAAAACTGCAAAATCAAACCGTTCGGTGCGGTCCGATTCGATTCGTGTTTCGCTTTCGGTTTTCGGTTTCAAGTGCCCACCCCTAGACAGAAGAGAGCTGTTTGGCTCTGGGCTCAAGGCAATTGGAAAGGGATCCAATGTTATTTCACCCTAGCTAATGGCACATGCTTGGAAGAGACATTGGCACCTTCTCTGGTGTGTTCTTTTCCATTTTCTTTTATTGTTTTCTATTTCTATTTTATTTATTTTTAATTATTTTTCTTAGGTTCTTTTCTTTCATTTTTCTACCAATTTTATGTTTTATTTTAGGCTTTAATATTTTTGTCTTATTTTTTATTTATTTTCCACACCTTGAGGACAATGTGTGATTTAAGTTTGGGGTTGGGAAATAAGAAATGTTAGATTTTTAATTTTTGAGTCAGTTGAAAGTTTTCGTTTTTGAGTTAATATCCATAGATTATTTTAAACGTTAGAACAAATGGACATAGTGAAGGTTGATCCCACAGTAGAGTCTTTTCTATTTATCGTTGCTTAGACACTAATTCGTAAATTATACTTCAAACATTTGCACATCACACCAGCATGGTTTGTGGGGAGTGAGATTGAAACACTTACTTTTTGTCGTAGTGTATGTATATTTTTGGTTTTATATAAAATAAAGTTAGTTTGTGTTATAAAGTAATAATTGTCTCACCCAAGGCTTTGCTTAGTAACCGGGCCAGTCCTGCCTAATCAGCAGTGATTCTCGCGTCAAACGGTAGAGTTTTGGCATGGGGCAGGGTGGTTAGTTGGTTTTGTAGCCTTTACAGCTCGGGTTAATAAGTCCGTAGGGGTGTTTTACACCTAGTGCCCTGAAGCCTTAGTGGTTTGGAAGACGTTGACCTAAAGCTCGCTACACGGGTTGGATCGAAAGCTTAAGGGAACCGACATTGCACGATCACTACTGTTACTGAAAAAAATAAAAAAAATTATTAAAAAAAATTGAAAAGCAAGAAAGAATAAAAAAAATGGTATATAAATGTGTGAAGTGTTAAATAAAAGGGATGAGAGGTAAGAGTTTTGGTCGAGTCTCCTTAATTATGATGGTTCACTTTACACCGAAGGAAGTTTGTGAATTCTTTTCTAATTGATTCTAAATGGCTTAGACTCTGTGGTGGGATTAGTTGGAACTTATGAAAAGATGTTCTAATTTTTAACATGTTCTATGGATTGCAACTTGAAACTGAAAATTTTGTTTTAGCTCGGTTTTATTTAAGTTTTTAGTTCATTAACTTTTATTTTTGTTTTCTAGATTTGTTTTACTTGAGGACAAGCCAAAAGCTAAGTTTGGGGGTATTTTGATGAGTAGATTTTATATTATATATTTATCCCTATTCTTAGCATATTTTGGTTAATATTTTGGAAGAATTTTGATACTTTGAATTGTATTTTCAATATAGGACTTTCAACTTCCTTTGGAGCAAAACATAATCAAATGGACGAATTTTGCAGTAATTCCAGTTGGAGGACGTTCGTGAGTCACTGAGCTTGATCATATCAAAATATCAGATTTTTCCACAAAGTAGTTATTTTCTGGCAATAAAATAAAGGAGCAGTGCGCGGTGCTGGAAAGTCACGTTTTTGGAGCCCAAGACGACCTTAGATGGATTCGTGGACTTCTGAAGTTGTGTTCAAAATGTTCTTATCTTTAAAACAAGCTATCTTGGGCCGGATTTGGAGGAGATTTGAGGCTAAAACGTGGCTGAACAGTTTTTATGCAGAGTCTTCTAGTTTAATTAGGACTCTATTTTTTAAAGTTATTTTATTATTATTTAGTTTCCTAGTTGGAACAAAAGACTATTATTTAGGGATTGTGCGATGGCAATAGCAGATATATTGCTTTTGCCGTTCACAATTGTTAGGGGGGTGCTTTTTATTATTTAATTTTTGGAGAGAGAGAACTCTACTAGGGTTCTTGGAGACTTTCTACCTTAAGGTGTTTTCATTCCTTTTATTTTTAATAATATTTTCTATGATTTTATTTATGAGTATGCGTAACTAATTTCCATTAGCTAGGGCGAAACCTTAAGCCTTAGCATGAATATGTAGTTTTTATTTAATTGCTTATGATTGATTGCAGCACGCTTTGAATTATTGATCACTGTTTTAAACTATCTAATTGTCTTGATGACTGGCCATCGTTAGGATGTTTAGAAATGTAATTGGATGCAATTCGGTCGGAATATCACCGGAGGATTGAGTATTGCTTCTTGTGATTAATAATTGTAATTTCATCTAATGCGAATATCACGCTCTTAGAGGTTGCATGGTTTTTCAAAAGGTTTTCATAGAACTTAGTGAGTCTTGCATGTTTATATTTGATCTGAATATCACAGACATATTGCATGTTAGATATACGTTCTTGCTTGAATATCACGAGGAAAATATATATTAGGAAAACCTAACCTTCAAAGTGGCATGTGTAGATCATAAGTAATTGGTAGAAATTCATAAGATTGCTAGGTGATGGTGGAACCCTAGTGCTTTTATAAACTGGTTTTTAAAAATCTTTTCTTTTATCATATTTGTTTTTAATGAAAATTCGTTTTTTATATTACCTAAAATCAAAATCTCTTTTCTCAATTTTCAATTTTAAGTAGTTAATTAGGAATTGTTTCTACATAAATTATCCAAATAGTCCTTGAGGAGAACGACCTTGCATGAGCATCTATACTACAATATCCTTGTATTCTTGCAAGTATTTCATGTGATTTTGAGCCTATTTGCATAGACATTAAAAATCATATCAGAATCTCTTGAAAGCACAAAAAAAGTCTTCTTGTTTCACGTTGACACACCATCAGACATGTCTCATCATTGTTGTCTTTATGACATGGCACTTAAGGCCGCACGTCTGAATTCAAAACGCCTCAACCTCTTTACAACTATAACAGGTATGGATCAACACGTGTCAAAGGAAATCAAACGATTGGTATTTCGCTTTACTTTGGAAGACATGGTCTTTGGATAACTATTCATTCTCAAGGGGCACGCTTTTTTAGAAGCATAGTTAGGAACATTTGTGGGACCATGAATTTTTCAGGGCCGAAGTATGGAGGATCAGAATTTGCATACCTTAGAAATCCGATCATAGATTCAATAGCTCCGCCAACTGGAATAAGTTGCTCAAACGAACAAGTGATGCCACCACATCCTGCTGTAGTCTGAAAAGGTAGGTGAAGTCTGCCAACTTCGTTGACATCGACCATGCTTGTTCCGCAAGATACAGAAGCCATATTGGACTGGGGATTTGAACTATTTTCTATTATCTTGGAGATTCCTACAATTTAGGGATTAGTGTGCTCAGCAAGTAATCACACTCCTAAGAGGAAAAAATTTCTACCACTAGATTTCCTCTGGGATTCACATGGTTAAATATGGATTCAATTTCGTAAAAGGTCTTTCTCTCATCTACTATATATACCCTAACCTAAGGCATATCTCTAGTAACGCAATCAACGCATACTCAGTTCTTTGCATATTGTCTCGCCCACTGCTTGAGTATTGCTTACTAACTTGACTGTCGAAGAGCCTTTGGCCGATACCACACATGTACCTTAGAAAAAAAAAAAGGATTCTCCACTTTATCTGTATATATCGTTTACACCCTTCGGGATACGCTCTCCAGTGGATAGTGTGAAAAACCTGAATATCTAGACGTGGATGGGTCGCTGCCCCATGAAAATTGGGGGCACAACAGCCTGCACCGACGTCGTTAACCCCATACCTGTTTTGAAGGATTCGTCACTCCTGGCCGAATCCGTGGGCACCCTGGCTTCTATAACGGGAGAAGCATGTGCGCAACACGTTATGTGAAATAGCTATCAACGAATTCTGATACAACTATTCGTACGCGTTTAGTTAGGCGATTTCGTGTCCACACAGGAACCTACCATATTGTGTCACGCAGCTCGAGGGATCAGTGTCAAAAGGTGCAGTCAAGGCTGCCCACAAAATTCTACATGGCCACACTCTGTTCTGTGTGCTTGGTCAGTGAATCTCGTACACAAAACCTTAACATGTTGCACTACTAGCTACGCAGTTCACATGAACTGTGACATACAAGTGGCTTACAAAGCTCAACACCAAGCATATTGTGGCCACGACATGCAAATTGCAGCTAAGTAAGTGTTGCACCTACATTCTCCAACAGAACCTAGCCCTAGTTGCACAAACAGGTTCTCATGGCAAATGACTTTTGTTCAAGCAACAAAGTCAACGACCCACGTATGGCACACTCGTGAAGCTTAATCTACGCTACCCACGGAACCTAGCCTTAATCACACAAAACAGGTTCTCATGGCAATAGGTCTTTGACCAACTTATGGCACACCAGCTGCCATGGGATCGCCGACAGCGCATGGTGGTCAATGGCAAACGGTCAAACTACAACATCACAACTAGCATGTGGAGCACCAGCTGCCTTGGCATCGCTGGCAGGACATGGCGGCTAGAGGCAATTGGTTACCGAGAAGCAGCGTGCGACAAGCTCTGCAACTCAGTGCCCTACAAAGCTAAGATTAACGCCTAAAGTGTGTAAAGTATGAGTGCTTGCTTTGTTATAAGATGTGCAAGTAGCTTGCACCCTTAAGGCTAAAAGTCTTGCAACAAACCTTTAAAACAGCTTACATAAAGCTTTGTTGTGCCACACACTTTGGCTTTGTGGAATACAAAGTTTCATAAAGCTCAATCAACACTGCCCATGGAACCTTGCCTATGTCGCACAAACAGGGTCCCATGACAGATGACTCTCATTCGAGCAATAAAGTCGATGACCAAGTATGGCAGTGCTAGCAGTAAACAGTCAAAGGGTATCAATGCTACAAGCTCCGCAGCTCACGCCTTAAAAAGGAAAAACTGACACCCTAGTCACGATAGCTGCAGACGTCTCCTTTGATCAAAGCCCACATGCAATTGACATTTTATGGCTAAAGGTTTACAAGACACTTCAAGCAAGCAGAATCTTAAGAACATTCAAGCCAATTGAATATCGAAGATGAAGTTAAGCGAAGAAAGAAAAAACGTTTATTAAATTTCTAAGCAAATTGATAAACTAACTTGATGACATTCCAGATCTGATGCTAGCTAAACAAAGGAGAAATAAAGCCTACACGAACAAATGCCAAAAGTTTCAAAGTCTTCGGCTACTTCATATTCAGCAGACTACTCCTCTGCATCTTGAATAATCTCAAGCTCTTTAACAACCATCTTGCTCTCAGCAGCTCCAACCTCCACTACTTCGTCTTCAACAGCTCTAATATTGGCAAGTTTATCTTTAACAACTCCATCCATGACGGCTAAGAAGTCAAATTCAAACGGATCCTCTTGAGAAATGTCAAAAGTTTCAAAGTCTTCTTCGGAAAAGTCATAGTCAACTGACCTTCTTTTAACATGATTAGAGTTGCCCAATTTGTAGAAATCAAGTTGGGCCTGAGGAATTGCACTTTCATGGTTCGCCTGCTCACTCTTCAACTACTCATTCTCTTTACGAAGAGTTTCATTAATGCCCCACAGCTCGTCGAAATCTTTCTACAACTCTTCATCAGCGAGTAGCACAGCCTGGAGTTCATTTTTATTGGATTCAAATTCCTCCGCGATCTTTCGCAAACGATCAATTTCGTTGATGTAACTCTTGGTCATTTGTAAAGCAGGCATAACAAAACTCATATATAATTCTCTTCAGACTTTGAACGTTTTGATAGTCAAGGTAGTAACAATTTCAAGCTTCAAGTCTTCATTTTCTTTGATGACAGCTTCCAACTGCTTAGAAGTGGGGGCAGGAGAAAAGGACCCCTTCAATTTTAACTAAGAGAGCTCAGGCTCCAAACCTACAACAGAACAAGCTTTTGCAGCTGCCATAGCCTCAACCTTCTAGGCATCATGGACTGCAATTTTGTCAAGACGCATAGGTGTGACGGACAAAATCATATTCCTTTGCATAGTACCAAGGAGTGAACATCTTTTTTTTTTTCATTTATGGGGAGTATTCAGATAAGGTACCTACACCAAACCCGGTTCAAATCTAGTTCAAACCTTTGAACCAGAATATTCTCAGATATATTCTGTTGGCATCTTTCCTTTGATGCAGACAAAATATTCTTTTTTTGTTAACTTTAAGGGCAAGTGTCCACTGACATGTGGGCGGCGCGTGACAGCGCGTGTGGTGGCGTACGGCGGTGTGTGAGCCTGTTTTTAAGTACTTTTAGTCCCCGTTTTGGGCAAACAGAGAGAATTTCGAGTTTTTTTTTTTTAGTATTTACGAACTTTGAGTAGTTTAATGATTAGTATACTTGTTTCTCATATAGGGGAGACTTATCCTGAGGAGTACAGAGGCCAGGTGAGGCAAGGCGGTTATGACCCAACTACATATCAGTGAGTAGGCTTTGTTTTCTGAACTGTACTTTACTTAAATAGTTTCAACAATGGTTTTCTGAAGTATTTTTACATCATGCCATGCTTTTACTTATGAGTATAAGTATAAATTGTGTTGTAGAGATTTATGAAATTATGATCGCACGATCATATGTATTTTATTTGCTCATTATACATGCATTCACTCGGTCTCTAGTAAGACCAGCTTCACATGTATGTTCACATCTGCACCGTTACACTCACCTTGAATCCATTGCAGGTGACAGCCTGTACTACCTTGCACTAGGCAACTATGACTCATATGTGACGCGATTAGCGCCAGCTTCACTGGTATGTAGTACTGAACGCATATTTATTACACCCAACTTGTTCCATGTTGCTACTTTCTACATGGACTTGTGTGTCTGCATATCTTAATGAGCATATTGTATTATATATGTTGAAATACTTGTGTTTTATCCGTATCCTTGGCTTAATTGCCTTTATATTGTATTTGTGATTTTCATACTATATGTGGTAGATTTTGAAAATTATACAGGTTTTTACAGAGAGGAGTTATTTATGTTACGAAAAGTAAAAGTTTGAGAACTATTATTTTTGCCTACTCACACTTTCTGTTTTACGCCCCTCCAGGACTTAATAGTTGGACTTAGTGGTGAGCGAGGTTTTACTGGCGGTTCTGACATTCACTCCAGCTAACGTAGGGATTTCCCTTCTTGTTAGTTGTGTAATATCCATCATACATCCTACATCCTACCTAGGATGGGATATACTTACCTTTAATGCACTTTTCACTATGCTTTAACATTGCATGATTTGTAATAAGATTCTTCCCACACTTTTGCGCTTTCTTACTTTTAGTTTTAATTAGTCCTAGACATCGGTTTTAATTTATCCACACTTTTACACATCACTTGCATGACATGGCTTTCGTCCTCCTCTAGGGTGTTGGCCAGCATGCCTCGATTTTGGTATCCTTTTGGATATCTGGGTCAAGACGTGTCATACGCCCTGTGGAACTCGATTTTAATATCACTTTACCCCCTGAAACTTAAAAGTCGCCACTTTACTCCTTGAAACTCAAAATTCGCTCCACATTACCTTGTTTCAGTTAATTTAGTCAAAAAACCATCAAATATGCTAATGTGATTAAAAAATGCATGTGACAATTTAGTCCACTCAAATTGTGACAGATGTATAGGAAGTACATCTTCCTTTGTTTTCTATTTAAATACAGGTAGATGTGAGGGCAATTGTGGAGACATAAATTAACCACATCCAATAAGAGAATAACATGTGGCCTCTCTGAGCTGCCAAAAATTCGTGTCATGGGCTCTCCGTGCCGCCCATGACATATATTATGGGCTCTCCGAGCCATACATAATGTCCTGCCACTAGACCAAACCCGGCCTAATGGTGGCAAGAACCCGACTTTCCAGAGTCTCCCTTTGGGTGTCTGGCACGCCAGCGCTCCTACTAACAGATCTTCAAGACTACTAGCTGGCAGGACTGCGGAGACTGACCTATACCATCAAGGATTGCCTTGTATGGTCTGCGGTCTCCCTTCCTAGCTTTCTGTTGAGGTAGTCTTTATAAATAGCCAGGTCAAAGAGAGAAAACGGTAATCGCCACTTACTGCTCAGAACTCTCTCAAGTTCTCTTTTATCTCTAATATTTTTCTGACTTAGGCATCGAAGGCCCTTTGGCGGACACCCTCTCCCTTTTTCAGGGTGTTCGTCAATTAGGCTAACTGTGTTTGTTTTCTTGTGGGTGAAGTTTTGTCAAATTAGTCATATATACGAAATTTGCATCCACATATACATTATAGGGATGATAAAAATGTTGTGGATTTCATAGCATTATGTCACACCCCCGACCTGGTCTGAAGCGTGACACATTATCATTCTTAATCACTTGGATTCTAAAGTATAAATTTCTGCAAGTAGTAATATCACTTGTATTACAAAAAAATTATATATTTCTATTTCTCATCATGATAGAATTTCAAACAGCCTAAAATGTTCCTATGCTTCCATGTGTCTGTCCGGCCAAATCAAGTCTTTGATATGAAGATGGTTTTGTTTTCTTGAGAATTCAACCACTCGGCATAGTCTCCTTCAAAAGTACATATTTTGGACGGCAACCGGCGATGTTCTTTATGTACATTGAAGAAAATATCAACGCACAATTTTGTTTGATCTTTATTTTGGAAATAATTTCATCCTTTTGTCTTGTTATTTTGTCACATACTTGCATTAATTTAATTCTGAGCTCTTCTCTAAGCAACACCTTGAGTTGGAGTAGATAGAGAGAGCAAATGAAAAAGTCAGAACGAAAGTTATAATTAAGTTAATTAATCATGACCAATTCTTAATGAAAGAAAGCATCTATCATCCTATAGATAACTCAGCAAACCAGCAAGCCGACCACCAAACACCACAACAATGAATTTGTAAAAACTGCACCCACATTCCCAGCCAAATATACAGACAAACACTAAAATCCTGCACTGAATCGTCACGGTACGGGTACGTGTCCCGTTGGATGTAACTAATGTTGATTTTAGTCCAGAGTAGTGTTAGAGTAAACATAATTTCGAAATATATTAGCCGATCACATGATGCAGCATTTTAGGTGTCAATGTTATGGTATGATGAAGAAAATATTATTATAGAAGTATATATAACTTGCAATTGGAGTGTGCATATGTCATTTGGTGAAATATATTGTCTTATTTATTATTTGAGTAAGAACAGTTGTAAGATATTTGCTAATCGAACATGATACATCAATTTAAGCATCAGTTAATTGTTTTTTTTTTTCAATAGAATGATTATTTTCACCAAGTGTGTGATATTTGGGGCTAAGTTACACAATGAGCAAGTCATAATAATTTGGTATTGAACTCGCTATTCACAGGAGTTAAACCTAAGATCTCCCAACTAAACAGAAATATTAATAGACCGTACTAAGTGGAAGCATCAGTTAACTATTAATCGTAATAATTAATCCTATTAATACACATAAAAAATATATCATATGGCAAAGAAAATATGGTAACGTTGCCTTTAATAATTTGTGTGATATAGTATTTGAGTAAGAAACGGTTGAGAGGAATATCCTTTGATGGAATTGACTTGGTTAATTACTAAATAAAAAACAAGTCTTGAATCAGGACAAGCATATAGTTGAACTCGGCCTAGGCCTCTCCATCCAAATAACCATGCATCCCCCTTCCTGCTTTTCTTTCTGAATGCAGACCCTTCAACAATGGCTCTCTCCAATCCACTTTCCCACCTCCAAACACAAACGTTGCCCTATCTTCTCGTCCACATCTTTCTCTTCCTCTTACTACTCGAAAATGTCAAGTCGTTCTCCTTCAACATCTCCACTTTTAATACAAACACAAACGATATAACCTTCCAAGGTGATGCCTTCCCATCAAGCGGAGTCATTCAGCTCACAAAGAATCAAGTTGATGGTCCGCTAACTGAAAGCGCTGGTCGGGCCTCGTTCTCTCAGCCCGTGCGCCTTTATGATGCCAGCACGGGGAGGCTCACCGACTTCACAACCCATTTCACCTTTGTCATGAAAGCCTTGAATGATACATACTACGGTGATGGCATATCTTTCTTCCTTGCACCATTTGATTCAAAAATCCCTGAAAATTCAACTGGGGGATATCTTGCTCTATTTAGCTCCAATTCTTCCTTCAGCTCAACCAAGAATCCAATTGTTGCTGTGGAGTTTGACAGTTATAAAAATAGTTGGGATCCAAGTCCTGATCATGTAGGAATCAATGTCAACTCCATTGTCTCAGTAGCCAACGTTTCGTGGAAAACTACCATAAAAGATGGATCAGTAGCAAATGCATGGGTAAGCTATAACTCCACCTCCCAAAATTTAAGTGTTTTTCTAACATATTCTAAAAATCCAAACTTCAGCGCTGGAGATTGTAGTGTTTCATATATAGTTGATTTGAGGAAGGTGTTGCCGGAGCTAGTAAGTGTCGGTTTCTCTGCTGCCACGGGTGCATGGGTGGAAATACACAACATTCTGTCTTGGTCATTTAGTTCAACCTTGGAGATCAGTAGTAATAATGAAGCACAAAGAAAAATAAGAGTTGGGGTTGGCTTAGGAGCGGGTTTCGGTCTTTTGAGTTGTGGATTAGGTCTATTTTGGTTCATCTCTTGGAGAAAAAGGGCCAAGAAGATAAATGAGGCATATGATATGTCTATGGATGATGAATTTGACAAGGGAACTGGGCCCCGGAGGTTCACTTACCGCGAACTAAATCGCGCAACAAACAACTTCTCCGAGGGAGGCAAGCTTGGAGAGGGAGGATTTGGAGGAGTCTACAAGGGTTTGCTAACTGAATCGAACACAGAAGTGGCTGTGAAGAGAGTATCCAGAGGATCAAAGCAGGGGAAAAAGGAGTACGTAGCGGAAGTGAGGATCATCAGTCGACTGAGGCACAGAAACTTGGTGCAACTCATCGGTTGGTGTCATGAACAAGGTGAGTTCCTTCTAGTGTACGAAATTATGCCGAATGGAAGCCTTGATTCCCATCTGTTTGGAATGAAGCTCCATCTAACTTGGACAGTAAGGCACAAAATAGCCCTTGGCTTGGCATCGGCAATTTTGTATCTTCACGAGGAGTGGGAACAATGTGTGGTGCATAGAGATATAAAGTCAAGCAATGTGATGTTAGATTCAAATCTCAATGCCAAGCTTGGCGATTTTGGGCTTGCAAGGCTTGTGGACCATGGCTTGGGGTCGCAAACAACGGTATTAGCAGGCACCATGGGGTATCTTGCCCCAGAGTGTGTGACAGATGGAAGGGCTAGTAAAGAATCCGATGTCTATAGTTTCGGGGTAGTTGCCCTAGAAATTAGCTGTGGAAGAAGGCCGGTCGAAGCAAAGGCGGAAGCAAGCAGAGTAAGGCTGGTGGAGTGGGTTTGGGATCTGTATGGAAAAGACCAAATACTTGAAGCTGTTGATAAAAGATTGAATACGGAATTTGATGAGCAGCAAATTGAGTGCTTGATGACAGTAGGGTTATGGTGTTGCCATCCTGATCCTACCGTTAGGCCTTCTATTAGGCAAGTGATTAATGTTCTCAATTTCGAAGCCCCCATGCCAAGCCTGCCTTCGAAGTTGCCAGTGCCAATGTACTTTGCACCTGCATTGAGTATGTGTAGGTTCTCCTATACGTCTAACCTCACCGGATCATCAGTAAAAGATCGAACTCAGTGTTCATGTAGCAGTTGCACTACCTATAATTCATCACAGTCAGCCGGCTCTTCGAGGGCTCTACTGAATTCGCACACAGCCGTTGTGTAGTGATGTGCCTCGATTAACCTTTTTTTTCTTTTTAATTTTTTGTTTGATTTCTTTCTTGTCCATGGTTAAGAGCAGGAATTCTTGTGCTTTCTATTGTTTTCGTTTATATAAAGAGTTGGCTTACTTAGATATTTGGTAAGTTATTTTTATGTTGTTAATTAAATAAACTTGTATGAACGGTTGATCATATAGTTTAGATCAATTTGAGCTTTGAACTTGTATTAATATTTCAGGTTTCAGTTTAGAGTAATACTAATTTATGGTAATTTTCTACTGAGTTATTTTACACTATGTTATGGAGATATTTCTTGAGAGTATAGCAAGAACTATGTTCTGCTAATATACTTTTCCTTTCAGGATAAAAAATAAACTAATATTTTTTATTATCATGCCACGCAAATCTTCTTCATATTTTAGATATCTCATGTTTTAACTGAGTTATTTAAGTACTATTCGGTGTTTGGTGTAGTGCGAAATTGGAATATTGTCCAACTTAATAATTTTATTTTTTTGACATAAAATATTCTAAACTATTATAATTTATGAATAAGGAATAATCGAATTTAGATTTAAGGAAGGAGGAACATTATCTTGGGAAAAGTTGACTATATTGTAACTATCACCCAACTTTATTGTCCTAGTCCAGTTTCCAGACAAAGTCCTCAGGTTGTTTTCATCGAACCACTCACTCTGTTCCTTCCTTTGCCTTGATTATATCTGAAACATTGTAGTATTGCCAACTTGTGCGTTCAAAAGAGACATATTTTATTCTGGCATCATTTGCAATAGGAGCTTGGTGGTCAAATTATAGAAAGTATATAAATTTAATATTTTTGGTAATTTAATTTGAACCACCACCATAACATCAACTGTATGATCAAGCAATGTTGTACTAACACTTGTACCTCTCCGGATTATAACTGAATTAAATCCAAGTGGGGCAAACCTCCTGTCCTGTGAGATATATTGGTGTTGACAATATTTAACAACGTTGGCCTGCACATGTTTGAATTTCGACATTTTTGTGACTAAAACGTAAGAGGTATAGAGTCAAAAGTAACCATAGGTTTAAAAATGCAAACCAAATTCGAATGATGGGAATGACAAATATTGGAAAACTCCGTACGTGTATCAGAGCTATCAATATTCAATACCACGAATATTCTAGTAAAATATAGTTTTATTTGGAAGTAGAAATAACTTATCTTCCTCCTCTAGTGACACAGGGTTTCTCCGACCTAGCAAGTTAGCAACGCCAGCTTTCTGCCTCTTTTTTTGTTTTTTTACCAAGCACAAGAGTAAAGTCATCGAGATCGTTTCATTGGAATTCTTGACACCTATTTGTCCATTTGGTTTTGCTCTTTCTTGAGAGTCTGTAACCCTTCAGATACGATATTAGACTTGTATACATTCACAGTTGAGCCATCTTTTAGGATAAACTGTCGTTTGACCTCCTGAATTATTACTCCAGTTGAAATTGACCCCTGAACTATTTTTTTGGTAAATTAACCCCCTGAACTATTTGAAATCAGCCAATTAACCCCTCCCCGTCAGATTCAACGAAATTTCATCCACTTTGCTGTCAAATACTAGCACGTGTCGTATTTTAATTGGTAGCTCTAGTTGACATTCTAACGAATTAACAGCAAATTAGATGGAATCTAGCAGTAGGGAGTAAATCTACTAATTTAGAAAAGTTTAAGGGGTTAATTTACCAAAAAAATAGTTCAGGAGGTCAATTTCAACTAGTGATAGTTCAAGGGATCAAACGGCAGTTTATCCCATATTTTATTATACTCTAGATCTCTCATTGTCGCCGAATGAATCTACTATCCCGCAAAATCGTTTTCTAATTCCTTTCTTAATGATGGTAAATATTGAATATTAGTAAAAATGATAGTTTCTCCAAACTTTCGTTTATAAATTTATAAATCTACTTTGAAGTACTGAATTATAATTAACTTAATTCGATATTTTAATCTAACCATTAACATTAAGATGAAATAAATATAGCTCTGGTTGGAATGGAAAAACTTTGAAGTGATTCAGAAAACCAACTCTTTTGGGACATTCAAAGAAACAACAACAAAATAATCAAAATGAGAGAATATTCAAGAAAAAATTTTGGGTGGTACGTACCATTCAATGGTCCGGCTATTGAATGATCCCAGATTAATTTGCGGTGGGCTCCAAATGAATCTTAAACCATTCAACAGTACGTACCATTGAACTTTGACCTCATATTCAAATTATCTAAAGACAACTTTCTTTAATTTGAGTGCATTAATTCTAGAAATATTTGTTGAGGTTATGGTTTAAAGTGGGGGTTAAAAGCGCATGAGGAAGAAGGTTATATTCCAACCTTGGGTAAAATTCCCTTGCGTTAGAGTTTAACAAACTTCTTTTCATCCTTTGAATATGGCGGTCCACTTGATAGGACTCTCATGCAATCCAGTTATGTTAGCAGTATATGGTGTTGCCAATGTAATTATATTGGATCTGAAACTACACCTCCTCTCCTTCCTTGAGGGTCTATAATAATTCAGATACGTTATTAGACTTGTATACATTCATAGTTGAGCCATTAGATTTTCTTATAACTGCAAATCCCTCTTATCATTGAATTAATCTACTATCCCGCAAAATCATTTTTTGATTCCTTCCCTAGTGAAGATAAATATTGGATTTTCGTAAAAATGGACGGTTTTTGCAAATTTTTCTCTATAAATATATAACTCTAATTTTAAGCACTGAATTATAATTTAATTTGATATTTTAATTCAACCATAAACGTGGAGATGGAATTGAGATAACTTTTGTTGGATGGGAAAAACTTTGAAGTGATCCACAAAACTAACACTTTTGGGACATTCAAAGAAAAAAAAAATCCAAATGAGAGGATATTCAAATTATCCAAAGGCAACTTTCTTTAATTTAGTTAGGAAAAAGTTGTTGAGGTTCTGATTTAAAGTGGAGGTTAAAAGAGTATGACGAAGAATTAGTCAGGGTTAAGTCCCGACCTTGAGTAGAATTCTTTGGTGATAGAATTTAAAAAACTTATTTTAACCCTTTGAATATGGTGGTTTTCTTTGAGAGGACGCTTATGCAATCTAGTCATGTTAGCATTATATTGTTCACCCATGTAATTATGGTGGATTTGGAACTCCACCTCTTCCCCTTCCTTGAAGGTCTGTAACCCTTCATATACCATATTAGACTTGTATACTGTTTACACTTAAATTTGTCATGTTTCCACTTATTTAGGTCTAAAGCCAAATTATGGCATTATGTGGGGGTTATTGTGAAATTAGGCCAAACTTACACCAAGATATTTTGAATGTCTGCAAGTTGACATATTTTCGGCAGCAAAGATGACACTTTTTCTTGTAGGCTAGAGGTGTATTTGCAAGTGGATAGTTAATTAATGTTATCCCTCTTTGAGCAAGTGGATTTAGGTTGGTGTGTGTGCATCAAGTTGGCTTGCTTTCACTTTAGTTTTGTTCTCTATATATTAGAAGCAAAGGCATGAAGGAAGGGACACTCAATCAACCAAAAATCAGAACATACATGTTTTAAGGAAAGCCAATCTTTCAAACAACCAAAAGGAAAAACCCCTCTCTTGAAAGCCAAGAAGTGGCATTCATCAGTTTATACAACCTAGCAACAAGCTTTCATAAGCCTACTCAAGGCTTTAGCAACCATTCACAAAGCTTCAACAACTTGTGTTAAAGCTTTAGATCAGGAAACCCCAGATCTTAGAATTAGCTCTGCCACTTCTCTCTATGTTATCGATTTAAGCCTGAGAAAGAATCTCATTTAGGCTACTCTCTTTTTCTCAAAGAGACAAACTTGTAGAGAAGCCAATCCGATGGCCTTGTCTCCAATCCGATGGGCATAAAAGCCAATTCAATGGCCTTATATGCAATCCAACCATACTTTGGTTGATGTTTACAACTTTATTTATTTACTGTATTTACTTATGTGTAAACTTTCAATTCAGTTTATATATGTTTACTTTGGTACAAGCTATATTTTCTTTATTTACTACTTATTGTCTTTACTATTAAAGCATTCCAATTGAATATAACCAGTTTATATTTAATCCATATTCCGACCATATTGGCCTTGTTATATATATATACATAACAATTAAAGTCCTTAACAGGCAAGGCAAATAAAGAACCTAAGTTGAGCCTCTCACACTTAAAGGCACAATCATTTGGTTAGAAGTTAAATAGCGCAATCTCAAAACACACACCTACACACCGTCTACTAGCGGTACCTAGTAGTGGCACGCTCGCAAGCTCCTAATTTGTGTTCATATAAATTTTTAGGCCTACAACTAAGCGCTAGTGTGAATTTATTCATCGAACATATACATTCACAGTTGATCTATCAAATTTTCTTATAACTATAGGTCCTTCATTTTCATCGAGTTAATCTAATGTCCCGCAACATCATTTTCTGATTTCTTCCCTTGTGATGGTAAATAATGGATATTAGTAACGAAGACAGTGTTGCAAATTCTCCTATGTAAATATATAAAAATCTACTTTTAAGTACTGAATTATAACTTAAGTTTAAATTTCAATCAAACCATAAAAGTTAAGATGTAATTGAGATAATTTTTGTTGGAATGGAAAAACTTTGAAGTCATCCCCAATACCAAATTTTTGGGACCTACAAATAAAAACAAAAAAATAATTCAAATGAGAGGATATTCAAATTATCCAAAGGCAGTTTTCTTTAATTTGGGCAGTGCATTCTAGGAAAAAGCTGTTGAGGTTATCTTTTAAAGTGGGGATTAAAGGTGCATGAGGAAGAATTAGTTAGGGTTAAATATACTGTTAAGCACTAAATTATAAATTAATTTGATATTTTAATCAAGCCATAAGCATTAAGATGAATTGAGATAACTTTTGTTGTAATGAAAAAACTTGATCCACAAAACAAACTCTTTTGGGACATTTAAAGAAAAAAAAACCAAACAAACGAGAGGATATTCAAATTATCCAAAGGCAACTTTCTTTAATTTGGGTAGGAAAAAGTTGTCGAGGTTGTCGTATGAAGTGGAGGTTAAAAGCGCATGACGAAGAATCAGTTAGAATTAAATATTCCAATTTTGGGTAGAATTCCTTGACATAAGGGTTTAAAAAACTTCTTTTAACTCTTTGAAAATTACCGAACTTTTCAGTTCGGTGTTGGTAAGCAAACCTGGTAAGTTTGGTTTTACCAAAATCGAACCGAAATTTATTTATTATTATTAGAAATATATAATATGTTAGTGTATTTGTTATTTTTGGGTTGTAACTTATTATTTCATTTGAATTGTAAGTTTGTAACCTATTCTTTTGGTGTTTGGATGTAACTTTTTAATTTTGCTAGTTGCTTTCTATTCAAGTTTTAACTTGAACTTAACTTATTTATCATGCCATTTAAATTTTGAAGTTACATAAAAATTTGGCACTCAAATTCAAACCCTTAAACACACGTAAATATAACACCAAAATTTGGGGCTCAAAGTCACTTAAATATGGGTTAAAATTGGGAGAGCCCAAAAATTTTGGCCTAACAAACAAAGCCTAATCTAATTTTTCGGTTTACCAAACCAATCCAATTTTTTGGTTTACCGAAAATTTTGGTTTAGTTTCAGTTTTGTTTTTTAGTTAACCGAAATTTTGGATTGGTTTTTGGTTTGGCATTTTCGGTTTGGTGACCAAACCGAAACCAACCCTAAATTATACTAGATTTGGAACTCCACCTCCTCATCTTCCTTGAAGGGTTGTAACCCTTCAAATATGTTTTTTTTTTTGGACCAAAGTGATAGTATTGAAAAAACCCAACTGGGCCAGCAAGTACAAGAAAGGCAAGATCATACCCCAAAGACACGAAAAAGACAGAGGGTAGTCAATACACTCTAGGCAACTAAAAAATCATCCTAGAAATCAGACAAACCACTACTTGCACCCTAATGGTAACCAAAACAGATGTGAGGCTGATAGAACCAAGAGATTATCAGACCTCAATTAGAGAACTGCAAGTGGGCATGACAACTCGTCACACGAAATTACCATAAACAATGAGGGAGGAGGTATTGATGCCCATGAAAAGTTGCTCACCATATAGGGAGGAGTCATTGACGCCCATGAAAAGTTGCTCATTGCGATAACTTTAGGGATGTCTCGAGAGACACTAGGAATCACTCACTAGAAGGGTTGTTGTAAAGGTTAGAGGCCCTTTTTCTTCAAATATCGAATCTGCACCTCCGCCAGAGAAGTTTATTCAGCCCAGGTTCAAATATTTTAATGGAGATTTGGATCTGGACTACCACATCAGGCACTATTGGAATGCTATGACTCTATATAGCAACAACAATGCATGGATGAGCAAGATTTTTCCATCCACTCTGGAGAGGCCGGCCATGAGGTGGTTCTCGGAGTTGCCAGCCTGCTCGATCAATAACTTCGAAACCCTCCATGTCATCTTCACGAACACCTTCTCTGTGTATCGTGATGTCCGCAAGCGCCATGAGGCCGTATTCAACATGGAGCCTCATACCAAGAACAAAAGTCTAAGGAATTACCTAAAGTGATTCCGTGAGGAGTTAGCTAAGGTTGAGAAACCAGATGACATGCTTGCTATGATGGCTTTCAACCAAGGCTTCCACATTCACTCACCTCTGTCTCATAAATACAACAAGAAGAAATACAACTATGTCACTCTGGCGGAATACTTCGATATAGCGGACGACATTATTGACTAGGATGACAGAGCCCGAAAGAAGAGTTCCAACTCAAATCAGGATAAGAGTCTGAACAGAAAAGGGATAAGAGGATGCCTTCTCGTCGTAACACTTTGCCGCCTCCCTGTTGGAATTATATGAGAGGACGCAAAGATAAATCAACCTCATCCAAGCCAACGTAATACATTGCTTTGAATACTACTATCAACAACGCCTTTCACAACATTAAGGACAATTCTTTTCTCAAAATGGCCATGCCTCTTCGAGATCACCTAGCTAAGAAAAAGCCCAATGAATATTGGTCCTTCCACCAGTGCATCAAGCACACTATCTAGAGTTGCCGCATGCTCTACGACCACATCAACGAACTGCTTGATAAAGGATACTGCTGGGAGTTTTTGAAGGACAAGGCCAAAAAGGAAGAACCTATTGAGAAGAAAGATAAAGGCAAAACCGATAGATACGAGCTTATTGATGAGGGAAAATATTGACGTCTAGTGAAGAAACCTACCCTCATCATCAATTGCATCTATGGGGAACAAGAGCATCTGGACAATACTAGAAAAGAAAGGAAAGCCGCATGCAAGAAGCCAAGGATGGTAGCTTCCATCAATAAACCCTTTCCAATCGACTCTAACATCTTGATGTTATCCGATTGAGATCTAGAAGATGTGCACTCCCAACACAATGATGTTTTGGTAATTAAGATTCAGATTTTGAATGCGACGGTTAGTCGAGTGCTGATAAACAATGGATGTTTAGTTAACATCCTCTTCAAAGACGCAACGGAGAAGATGAGAATTCTGGATAATATTAATCATAGTAAGACTACTTTGCACACCTTCGAAGGTACTCATGTCCGATCAATGGGAATGGTCAAGCTAGCGGTTTAGGCGAAACCCTACAACTTACTGGTAGTCTTCCTTGTCATGGATTTCCCAACTCCGCATAATGCCATCCTGGGTCAGAATTGGCTTCATAGGATGAGGGCAGTCCCATCATCATACCACCAACTATTCTGATATCCAGCATCTGACAGAATAAAGAAAATTAGAGGAGATCAAGCCACAACCCTTTGATGTGCTGTGAAAACCATGAACATGATCCGAAAAGGAGAGCGAAGCTCATCAGCTCCAAAAGAGAAGACCGCATAACAACCACAATCTAGGGGACAAGAGATAGGCTTCAAGGAATTTGACATTGACCTTGACACTCCGTAGTTAAAAGCTGATGAGGACGTTGTCTACATAAGTCTCAATCCCAACAAACCATAACACAAAACCAGAGTCTGATCAAAGTTATCAGAAAAAGAGTTACTCACTGCCTTCATGTAGGCAAACAAGGATGTGTTCGCTTGGTCAGCCAAAGATATGCTCTGAATAGATCCTTCAATAATCTGCCACCGTCTCCATCTGAACCTAACCATGAAGTCGATTATCCAACGAAAACATACCCATGGAACGGAGCATAGCAAAATCATTGAAGCAGACCTCGACAAACTTAAGGATGCTAACTTTATAGTTAAAGTCCATCATCAAGATTGGTTGGCCAACATAGTCCTTGTGTAGAAGAACGATGGCAAATGAAAGGTTAGTGTGGACTTCACAGACTTGAACAAAGCATGCTCCAAGGATCCTTATCCTCTACCTCAGATAGACTTACTTGTCGACTCCACTGTGGGGCATGAGTTGTTAAGCTTTATGGACACGTACTCCGGATACAATCAGATCAAGATGTATGAGCCAGACATGGAGAATACATCTTTTTCCATTGATAGAGGTATGTATTGTTATCGTGTTAGGCCTTTTGGTTAAAAATGCAAGGGTAACCTATCAAAGACTGGTAAACCAGATCTTCAAAGAAAAAATTGGAAAGACAATGGAAGTGTACGTCGATGACATGGTGGTCAAGAGCAAAAAGAAGAAGGATCATCTCACTCACCTCTAAGAATCTTTTAACCTACTCCGAAAATACAACATGAAGCTTAATCAAGAAAAGTGCACCTTCGGAGTAGCGTCAGGAAAATTCTTTGCTTACCTAGTCACCAAGCGCTAAATTGAAGCTAATCCAAATCAAATCAAAGCCATTATGGAGATGAAATTGCCTCAAACCGTGGAGGAGATCCAAAGTCTAATAGGAAGAGTAGCTATTTTTAGTCAATTTCTCTCACGGTCCACGGACAAGTGCAAGCCTTTCTTCACTGTTATCAAGAAGAGCAAAGGACTACTCTGGGGCGGCGAATGCAAAAAAGCTTTCACAAGACTAAAGAGTACCTATCCAATCCGCCACTTTTGTCCAAGAAATCAATGAAGAAGACTTGTACCTATACTTGGCGGTATCAAAATGCCCAATCAGTGGTACTCTAGTATGAGAATACTCGAGAGAGCAAAAACTGGTGTACTATGTGTCAAAAGCTCTTCTCGAACTAGTGACCAGATACCCGAAGATGGAAAAGCTTATTCTCGCTTTCGTGATAGCAGCCAGGAAACTCCGACCTTACTTTCAGTCATTCCGAATAATCTACATGACGAAGTACCCACTTCGATCGATTCTGCACAATCCGAATGTATCTTCCCGAGTCATAAAGTGGGCCATCGAGTTGGGGCAACATGAAATCATCTATCGGCCCAAGACTTCGATCAAAGTCGAAGCACTTGCGAACTTTGTTGCAGAGTTTACTTTAGCTAGTTAAAATGTCCAATCCTTTACGGATCCATAAAAAACACTAAAGAATCCTCCCCTTTAGAGACTCTATGTCAACTAGAGCTGTTACAACCCGTCCCAAAATTTTATGTGAAATTACCAAAATACCCCTAGTGGTCAATGTTGACTTTTGTTGACTTTTCATGACGACTTGTGAAAATTTATTTCTTTACATACTCATGATGTACTCATCGATACAAACGCGTGGACGCAAGCGAAACTCAATTCGGATTTAAAACGAACGTTTTATGAAGCTTTAAAGTGTAGGGGCATTTTAGTAATTTTCACCCCGTAAGTTGGAATTAGGGTTTTTGGGTTGTGGGTTGGCTGCTGTGCAGCAACACAACTCCCCATACACTCTGCACGAATCCCTCTCTTTCTCTCCCACTTCCTTCTCTCGGCCAAAACCTTCCAAAACACCGAAACCCTAAAATTCTTGGACGAATCACAAAACCGTCAAACCATCGCTCAAGACCAATACCATGACGATCGTCTCGTCATTCTGAACTAGACTGTGATTTCAGAATCCCCAAACTCGAGCCCAATCGTCCAAACCGACGCTGGAACGAAAACGACAAACTGCCATTTAAGTTTCTGTACAATCCTGACTTAGGTAAGCCTCAAAACCATTACCATTGGTTTTATTACGTTGAGTAGGTTCAAATCGATATAAAGAACATGCAATTTGGTGCAGTTTTGAAGGAGAATGGAATTAGGGTTTCCCGAAGCTTTCTGGCCAATTTCAGGCCATCTCCGGCCATTTTTTCGGCCCCAAATTGGTATGAAATATTCTACTCTTCAATACCTTCAATTTGATATATGGCACGGTGAATTTGGCCAAAGAACGAAGAAGTTATTAATTTTAAAGTTTTGGACATTTTTCAGAATTTTTCCAGAAATTCAGCCGAACCAGGCGACGGAGGACGGCGCGGCTCCGGCGACCGGCGAGAGGAGGAAGAAGAAGGAATATTCCGTCAACGGTAACGGAATATTCCTGACGGCGTCAGAATATTCTGTCAGAAAGGTATATTCCGTTAAAACTAACGGTGCTGACGTCAGCAGCGCGTGGGGTGACGTCATCAGGGCGCGTGCAGCGCGTGGCGACACGTGCCAGCGCATGGCCGGCACATGGCGGCTCCTCCAGGCGCATGGCGGCTCCTCCCGGTGCGTGGCGGCGCGTCCGACCGTTTCTCGGCACGTGACGGCGCGTGCGGCGGCGCATGGCGGCGCCGGAGGCGGTGGACGGCGGCTGTAGGGTTTACAGGCCCCGAAAATCGTTTTTCGAGCCCGTTTTCGCTAAAATAGTATTATTTTTGGAATATTTTTCTATAGGGCCTATATTAATTTATATTAGGGAGGTTCTAATTTTTCCCCTAATATTAAATAGGTAATTCTTCAGCGCCACACTTCGAGGAAGGCAACACCGAGGGAGATTTCACTCCCGATCACCAGTGAGTGGACTTTTGTTGTATTAAATGGTTTCCATGCTTTAAAATATTTATAATTTGGATAGTTTTATCATAAGAAATGATTTTGAAGCATGAATTTATATGTTATGAAATGGTTTTGTGATATTATATATATATATATATATATATATATTTCTCTCTATATATATATATGTGCTTTATGAAATGGGTTTAAATGGTGATTGTGGTTATGTACAAAAGTATGAATATATTTTATGAAATGGTTTATACTATGATCTCACTTATGCGTAAATATATATTGGTATTTGATATATGATTTCGAGAGGAAATATTATTTATGCAATATTAAATATTTGGGGATTATGAAAAGGATATTGCTCCTTATATCTAAACACATGATATATATGTATGTTTTCAAACACACTTGGTATGCTTTCACTACATTGTAGTACCGTCTCACGGCTGTAGGACAAGTCTCACATGTTTGGGTCACACGCACTGTACTCCAGGGGTATTGTCCGGTAAATACCTTAGTGCAAGCTTGTCTTACGTTTATGTTTATTTTTTGGGGAAAAGGCCCCACTACGTAAGAACTCGGGTGTGACGCGCTATTGCGCAAGTGCTTTCATGTGTGTGGTACTAGGAGTACAATTTAATTGAATAACGTAAGTGCTTGTACGGGGATTGAGAGGTTGTTCCTCAACACGTACATGGGTGATTGCTTATATACCCTGTGTTGGTTTTCCTATATTTATATTATTGGTATATATGATGAAAGTACTATTGGAAATAATATTTGTTATCCACAGATTTTATATTGATATATGTTTCCAGTTATACCTATAAACTACATTTTGACGTATGCTACGGTAGTACGATTTTACAATTATACTGGATTTCAAATAGGGGGTTATTATGTTGAAAAGAGAAAGGTATTTCGAAAACTTTTATTTTTCGCCCACTCACACCTTTGGTTTTGCGCCCCCTTCAGGACCTAGTGATAGAGCATCTAGTGAACTCGAGGCATCCGAATGGCAGCTCTAATTCTATTTCCCAACCATGTAGGGATTTACTATTTCTTATTCAGTTTCTTTAATAATATCCATCCCTGTTATGGATAGAAATTCTAGGAACTTGATTCATTATTTTGTTTCCGCTGTTTCAAATTAGTACGCTCTGAACCTTGTGCATGTTGACATTAATTTCAGCAACTTTATGGTAATTTAATTTGCTTAAACTAAGTGTTGTCATGCATTTAATGGCTTCGTCACTTCCAAGTGTCGGCCAGCACGTTCGAACTCGGTATCCACGTGGGTATCGAGGGTGGGGTGTGTCAAGAGCTAGGCATTTTCCTTAACAACCCTCCCGATCCACCTAGCCTAGCTATAGCAAGTCGGTTTAGGTCAAGTTTTGTATTTCCTTTTTCTGTTTCGGGTCTTAACCCACTCACCCGCCAAGTTGTATGTTACAACCCGTCCCAAAATTTATGTGAAATTACCAAAATACCCTTAGGGGCAATGTTGACTTTTGTTGACTTTTCCGTAACGACATGTGAAAGTTATTTTCTTTACATATTCTTGTTGTACTTGTCGACACGAGCGCGTGGGCGCAAGCGGAACTCAATTCGGAGTTCGAATGAACAATTTACGGAATTTTAAAGTGTAGGGGCATTTTGGTAATTTTCCACTCCGTGTGTGGGAATTAGGGTTTTTGGGGTGACTGCACAGCAGCCAACCCTTCCCCTCACTTTGCTGCACGTTTTTCCCATTCTCTCTCTCTTTCTCTCCCATTCTCTCTCTCGGCAAAAACCGTACCGAGAGCAACCATCCTTGAACGAATCCCAAAACCACCAAACCAACGCCCAAAAATCATACCAGAGTGTTCCTCTCGTCATTGTGGACGAGACTGTGATTTTGGAATCATCAAACTCGAACCCAATCGTTCAAACCGACGTCGGAACGGTTTCGGAAACTAACCGTCAATTTCCTGTGCAATCCAGACCAAGGTAAGCCTCGAGACCATTACCATTGGCTTTGTTGGATTGAGTAGGTTTGATTTGATATAAAGTACGTCAAATTTGGTGTAGTATTGAAGGAGAACGGAATTAGGGTTTCCCGAAGCTTTCCGGCCAATTTCAGGCCATCTCCGGCCATTTTTCCGGCCTCAAATAGGTATAAAAATATTCTACTCCTCAATACCTTCAATTTGATATATGGCACGTCAATTTTGGACAAAGAATGAAGAAGATATGAATTTTTGAAGTTTTGGGACATAATCGGTATTTAATTTCCCAGATTCCGGCGAACCAGAGGCGGCGGACGGCGGCCGGCGGCGGAGCTCCGGCGACCGGCAAGAGGAAGAAGGAGAGGGAATATTCCGTTAACGGTAACGGAATATTCCTAACGGCGAGGGAATATTCCGTCAGAAAAAGGTATATTCCGTTAACTTTAACGGTGCTGACGTCAGCAGGCGCGTGGGGTGACGTCAGCAGGGCGCGTGGGGCGCGTGCCAGCGCGTGGCGACACGTGCAGGCGCGTGGCGATACGTGCCAGCGCGTGAAGCCACTCGCCGGTGCGTGGCCGGCACGTGAAATGGTTTTCCGGCGCGTGGCGGCGCGTGCGGCGGCGCACGGCGGCGCCGGCGGCGGTGGACGGCGGCGGTGGACGGCGGCGGTAGGGTTTTCGGGCTCTGGAAATCGTTTTTCGAGTCCGTTTTCGCTACAATAGTATTATTTTTGGGGTATTTTTCTATTGGGCCTATTTTTAATTTATTTTAGGGAAAGTCTAATTTGTTCCCTAATATTAAATAGGTAATTCTTCGACTCCGCACACCGAGGAGGGCAACACCGAGGGAGATTTCACTCCCGATCACTTGTGAGTGGACTTTTGCTTTCTTAAATGGTTTCTATGATTTAAAATGCTTATGATTTTGATTTTATATGGTTTTAAAGTGGCTCTTAAAGCATGTTTATTTATATATATTTATTTATAAATATATATGCAATACTTGATAATTGTTTACACAACCATTATTGTTTTATTATGGTATCTACATTGGGAAATGAATTGATTTGGGATTATTTATCAAGTATGATATTATGTTATGAAATGGGTTATTCTTTGATATTGCTTTTTCATAAAAATGTTAAATGATATTTTAATATATGGTTTTGAGGGAAATGTTTATTTATGCAATACTTGATATTTGGGAATTATGAATGGGATTTTGGCTCCTATATCTATACACATGAGTATGTATGTATGTTTTCAAACACACAATGTATGCTTTCACTACGTTGTAGTACCGTTCTCATGGCCATAGGACAGTTCTCACATGTATGGGTCACACGCACTGTACTCCAGGGGTATTGTCCGGTAAATACCTTAGTGCAAGCTTGTCTTACGTTTACTGTTGTTTATGGGGAAAAGGCCCCACTACGTAAGGACTCGGGTGTGACGCGCTGCGGCGCCAGGACTTACATGTGTGTGGTACTAGGAGTACAAATTATTGGATAACGTATTGGACTTGTACGGTGATTGAGAGGCTGTTCCTCAACTCGTACATGGGTGATCGCGCATATACCCTGTGTTGGTTTTTCCCGTATTATAATATGTTTAAATTATGAAATGTGGTTTATGAATATTATACATTTGATATGTTTCAGTATACTCATAAAGTACCTTTTGAACTATAGTATGATAGTATGTTTTTACGTTTATACTGGATTTCCAAATAGGGGGTTAATATGTTGAAAAGAGAAAGGTTTTGCGAAAACTTTGTTTTTTTTTTTGTCCACTCACACTTTTATTTTTGCGCCCCCTTCAGGACATAGTGAGATAGCATCTGGCGAGGTCGAGACTTCTATGTGGCAGCTCTGATCTTTCATCCCGACCATGTAGGGATTCTTCTTTCTTCCAGTTTCTATAATAATATCCATCCCTGTTATGGATAGAGATTCTAGGAACTCAGTTTATTATTTGATTCCGCTGTTTCAAAGTTAGTACGCTCTGAACCATATGCATATTGACATTGGATTTTGTAACTTTAATATAATTTAATTTCGTTTTCACAAGTGTTGTCATGCATTTAATGGCTTCGTCACTTACGAGTGTCGGCCAGCACGCTCGCACTCGGTATCCACGTGGGTATCGAGGGTGGGGTGTGTCATTGTATTACCAAAGTTGGTTTATAAAATTCCTACCCATGAAAACCCAACCCACCCGATGCATAGCATTAAATCAATCTTTATCTTAAACACATGCCACACGGCATGCTTTTAATGGATGCAAGTTAGAACTTTGTGGTCTTTCTCACACCCTTGCATTTTGATTACTAAAATATCATAAGCCACTTTCCTTCTCAACAACCCCCAACTTCAATTTTGTTGTCGTTGCATCCTCCATAGCCACCCTTTCTTGTAATAGCTAGCCACTCCATTAAACTTCTTCTAAGATTCCTAGTTTTCTATGCATCTTTCTTGACTCTTGGTTCTTCCAAGCTTTTTTGTCATCTTCAAACTTCGGAATCCGTCCAACCTGAACCGAAACTAATTGGGTTGGGTGAGTCGGTGAACATGATTGACTGATCGGCAACGGTTTCATATATATGATATTCTGAGCATGTTGGCTCGACCTACGGGTTGAATGTAAACCCTGTCCAATTCACCCGATGCCCAGCCTTAACATCGATGGATCGTCGAATGTAAACGAAGCAGGGGCAAAAATGTTCTTGATGACGCCAGACGGATTTATACTCGAGGAAGCAATGAAGCTCGGATTTCTAGCAAGTAACAACAATGCGGAGTATGAAGCATTGCTCTCTGACCTTAAGTCAAGGAACTCTCCATTTTCTGCGACTCAACCTTAGTAGTTAATCAAATCAAGGGAAATTGCTGCCTATAATCCGACCATGGAGCTTTACTTGGCCAAGGCCAAAACATTACTTGAAGGATTTGAAAAGTACAAAATTTAACAGCTTTCTCGAAAAGAGAACAGTCATGCTGTCGCACTGGTGAATATTGCATCCTCTGTGGACTACTCACTCAGGTGGACTATCCCTTTACTTCGAGTATCCACAAACCAGAATCAGAGGTAGTTGCTGCTATCAACACAAGAGGCAATTGGATTGATGAGATCATTGACTACATCCAAGATGGAAAACTTCTCGATGACCTTCTGTTACAACCCGTCCCAAATTTTTCATGTGAAATTACCAAAAAAATGCCCCTAGAGGGTTAATGTTGACTTTTGTTGACCTTTGTTCTCATGACACATATCAATTATTCTTTTAGCTTATCCTTGTAGTACTCGTCGATACGAATGCGTGGGGACAAGGGGAGCGTAATTTAGAGTTAAAATGAAGAGAAAAGAAGGCGTCGCCTAACAAGTGGCAGATTTTGATGGGGTCTCGCTTTGATGTTGGGGAGATCCATAAATTTGGATAGAGTCTCTCCCATAGATAGAGGAAAAGTACACGCGTTAGCGTGCTATGGCTTATGCAGTTGATCGGATCAAATAGCCCTTCAAGCAACCAACCAAACCCGGCACATCAAATTCCGATCAACAACTTAGAGGTATGGCTGAGTGGCTTAAGTCATTGGTTTGCTAAATCGACATACAAGAAGATTATATCATGGGTTCGAATCCAGCACGAAAGTGGAACGAGCTAGCAAAATTACGTGAGAGAAAAAACCTCTTAGTGGAGTCCCCCGGAGCTTAGAATAGCACTATTTAGTGACTAGGAACAGAGAGCCCGTTGCGCGTTGTTTTTGTTTGGACGACCTATACTATAGTCAAGTCATCCTCGTATCTTTATGATCTCCTTTTCTTCACCCTACTCATTCTCTCCTTGGCCATCACTCACTCACTCTCTCTTTCCCTCACCTTCGTTCCTCTCGGCAAACCACACACACATACACCGTTGAAACACATAAATCTGGAATTGTGGTTTTCCGTCTAACCCCGACCTACAAACACAATCATGATGATCGCCTCGTCACCCTGGACATAACCTTAACCTTGAAATTGTCGAACTCGAACTCAAACGGACCAAAATCGAGGCCCGGCGTGTGGAAGTTTTTCGGCGAGCTTTTTGTCGATTCCGACGTAGGTAAGGCTCGAGACTAGTACCTTTAGCCTTGTCTCGAGGAATAGGTTGAAATTAATATAAAATGCGTGTTGTTTCATGCCGTTTTGAGACAGATCGAAGATGGCGTTCTCTCAAGCTTTTCTGGCCAAATTAGTATGATTGCATTCCCTTCTTCAATAGTTTCATTTTGATATAAAAATCGTCAAAAATGGTTGAGTTTTTATCTGACCTAGTTTATAACATTTGAAAACTAGAAATTTTTTTTATGAAAATCACTAGTTTGCGACGTGACAGATGGAGGACGGTGATGACGTCAGTGGCGACGACAACAATTGGGGAAAGGAAAGAAACGAAGGAATATTTCGTAACAGTGATAGAATATTCCCTGACGGTGTCAGCATATTCCGTTAGTTTCCAAGGTATATTCATTCCTTTGACTAACGGCGTTAACAGAATATTCTCTAGTGCGTGGTGGCGCGTGAGACCACTCCGGTGGTGCATGGCTGCCCGTGCAACTATGTACGGCAACACACATGGCTGTGCTTGGTGGTGGTCAAGTTTTCAGACAACGGGAATCATTTTTCAAGCACCGTTTCACTATAATCTTCATAGTATTTAAATTCTATTGCCTAGGAAAGGTTATTTTATTTAAGGAAAGTTATTAATTGAATTATTACTTATATTTATGTCAATGTTCGTCTAGATGCTTTGAGAAGCACGACACACAGAAAGATTACACTCCCGAGTATCTGTGAGTAGTCATTGTTTTACTAAATGGTTATTATCCTAGTGTGTGTGTGTGTGTGTGTGTGTGTGTAATTATGAATGGTTTCAAAGCATTGAATTGACCATGCCTACACATGTTTTATATTTAAGATACGTATTTCTTACTTGAGCATGACCATGCATTATACACTGATGGATTTATATGTTTTCACACACACTTGGTATGTTTGCACTACGTTTTAGTACCGTCTCATGGCTGTTGGACAAGTCTCACATGTTTGGGTCACACACACTGTACTTCAAGGGTATTATCCGGTAAATACTTTAATGCAACCTTGTCTTTACGTTTGTGTTTATTATTGGGGGAGGTCCCTCAACATAAGGACTTGGGTGTGATGTGCTTATCGCGCAAGAGTTTACATGTGTGTGGTACTAGGAGTACAATATAATTATAACGTAAAGAGATTGTACAAGTTGGAGGGATGTCCCTCAGCATGTACACGGGTGATTGCTTATATACCTTGTGATTTTATTATACTTAAGTTATCTTGGAAAATGGTTTATCTTGCGACGTTGGATCTTGTGATTTTATTATACTTGAGTTATCTTGGAAAATGGTTTATCATGCGATATGTTGGATCTTGTGATTTGCTTGAACTTATCTTTTTAAAAGGAGATATTCTAGACTTATGCTTTCTACCCGTTGAGTTTTACATGATGACTATATAAGCAGTATAGTACTGGTTTCCAAACAGGGGGTTATTATATTTGAAATGAGAAAAGGATTTTTAAAAAACTTTCTTTTTCGTCCACTCACACTTTTCTGTTTTACGCTCCCTTCAGGACCTAGTAGCGGTGCATCTCAATGATGTTAAGGCATATCGTGGCAGCTCTAATTCCCTCCCGAAAATGTAGGGAGTTTATTTTTTATTTAGTTTCTATAATAATATCCATCCCTGTTATGGATAGAAATTCTAGGAGCTTGACTCTACTATTTATTTCTGTTGCCTTACATTAGTAATGCTCTAAACCTTATGCATATTTGTATTAAGATTTGTAAACCTTTGGCATTTCATTTCTTTAATTACATCAGACCTTTCTACGATTAAATTGTGCAATTTAAGTGTTGTCATGCATAAAAATGGCTACGTAACCTCCAAGTGTTGGTCAACATATTCCAAACTCGGTGTCCTTGTGGATATCGAGGGCGGGGTGTGTCATCGCCACTTTGCTAGGAAATTGGTCCAAAAGGCTTTGAGATACATCATTGTGCGCGAAAAACTTTATTAACGATCTTATTCTGTACCCATACCCTATGTTTTACTCAGAAAAAGGCTAACAGATTCTAAGCGACATTCATTTCGGAGTATGTGGGAACCACTCCAGCGATAAGATCTCTTGCACAAAAGCCATTAATGGCTGGTTACTACTGGCTCACTGTGAGGCAAGACGCCTTGGATTGTGCACAAACGTGCGACAACTGTCAATGATATGCGCCAATGAATCATCAACATGCGGAAGAACTCAACAACCTGACTTGGGCATGACCCTTCATGCAATGGGGCATAGATCTTGTTAGTTCGCTTAAGAAGGCCAAAGGAAACAAGGAGTATCTGATAGTGGCAACTGATTATTTCTCCAAGTGGGTCGAAGAAAAACCCTTGTCTCAGATTACTGGCGCGGCGCGCAAGTCCTTCATCATTTTCCTATTCGACATTTTGCACACCATTCTACCCATAATGGTCTGCAATTCACCAGCTCCAAAGCCACGAACTGGTACAAGGAACTCAGAATCTGTCATCCTACTTTTACTCTGCGATATCCTCAAGGCAATGGCCAGGCAGAGGCTTCAAACAAAACGATCCTTCAATGCTTAAAGAAGAGACTTGAGCAAAAGAAAGGCAGTGGCTAGAGGAATTACTGGAGAATGGTATATCGCACCATCATCCGGAGAGCAATTGAAGAAACCTT
This sequence comes from Gillenia trifoliata, assembly GCA_018257905.1. Classification (NCBI taxonomy): domain Eukaryota; kingdom Viridiplantae; phylum Streptophyta; class Magnoliopsida; order Rosales; family Rosaceae; genus Gillenia; species Gillenia trifoliata. The sequence continues at coordinate 7,962,802 of CM031088.1, read as the reverse complement.
GTTCTCCATGGCTTACGGAACTGAAGCCATCATCCTAGTCCAACAGTGGATGCAATGTTTGACTTTGAGGAATAACGCAGGAAATGCACCCAAGTCCAACTTACTGCCTATCAACATCAGATCCAGTCGTATTACAACAGAGGGATTAAACCTTGAAGCTTACAGTTTGGAAACCTTGTCTTAAGGGAAGTCTTCGAGAACACCAAAGTACCTGTTGAAGGCAAGCTCTGAGCCAACTGGGAAGGTTTGTACAAAGTCATCAAAGTAGGAGGCAAAAGAACATACAACATTGTGAACATGGATGAAACTCCGATCACCAAAAAATGGAATATTGCCAAGGTCCGGTGGTATTACTACAAACCTTTAGAGAACTATACGTAGATTGATTCTTCCTCAACACAAGAAGATATGTTGGCCATCCAACAAGAATTCAACCACAAAGAACTTCAACACCGTTCGTCTATGCGTAGATATGGAGGAACACATCCAAAGCCTGCCTAAGCCAAGGCACCTTCGTCGAAGATGAACTCCGATGTAAACAAATTGTATTATCTTTTCTTAAAACTACACCTGTGATTTGATTTTTCATGTTCGGAGATATGTAGCTAGTCCATCACGGATTCAATCACACCCCTTCATCAAACCCCTAATCTTTTTTTTCTTTTTTCTCTTTTGTGGTACATGGAATACCCTAACATCCCACATATCACACTACTTTGAAAACTCAAAAAAATATTGCAAGTCTAAAAACCCTCAGGGAGCTAGTGTCAGAGGAGTTTCTTATGATAGAGCCATATCTGGACATAGTCTGGTGTGTAGCTCGGGAGATTCAAACCATATCAAGCACGATTATAATAGGTGGACTATGGATATTAGGACATAGTCCCGTTGTTCGTCAACTTCCAAGGCACCATCCAGCTTTTGGATAGTTTAGACAACCTAAGGTTTGTGGGTTATACACTCAAACCCAGGCTCTGGCCATTCGAGAGAGTAATAGGAAGGGTGATCCAGAAATCATTAGCAAGATGACTCTGAACTCCGTCCCTAGAGTACGATTACTTCTATCCCGGACCAACGTACTTGACTAGTACATTCTGTGGTGATCCGTGCCTAAAGCAGGTCCAAAACAGGCATCCAGACTAGGAAATCCTCAAGATGGAATTTTATTCTGACGGAGCTCTGATTCTCGGAAGTAAGTTAGATAAAACAACTAAGTATAATCCGATCAGAAACTCTCAAGACCAATGCATATAAGGTCTAACAAAAGTATTCTTAAGGTGTTTTCGATCCCACATGCAAGTGACTAAGTCCCTAACGAACTTTTAGCTTAAGCTTCACTAGGAGCAAACACACAATTCGGACTAGTAAGGAAGCCCCTTCTTGGTTACACATTGCAATTGTTAAAATCTTCAGTCCCGGAATGGGGCAAGGTGAAAAGAATAAGCGGAATCAAAGTCATGCCCACAAATTCTCATTCAATACTTAGATTAATCTTTTGCAAGTGTTAAACAATCATATTTATTCAGCCAATAAGGCAATTGAAACATGTCGAACAAACATCAAAATCTGGAGGACATTCAGGACAAAACTTAATCACTTTCTCATCCTTACTACGATCAATGCACCAACACAAGTTTCGGGGCAAGAGATTTTACATAGGTTTTGGACATGATATCGGAAGGGACATGCCCCCATTCATAGCAAAAAAGCTCTAAATACTTGAAGGAAATAAATCAACTCTCCATCTCGGAGTTGCCACCCACAATAACATTCTTCCCTTTGTCAACAGCAGAAGAGGGAGGTTTCAGTCTAAATTCAAGATTGACCAGAGGAGTAACTTCCGAGTCCTCACTAGCATCGGTGCTAGTTCTAGCATAGGTAGAGCCTACCGAATAACCCGATAAAACCATGTGCACTTTGGGTTGACCTAAGACCTGATACCTACCAAAAGTTAAACTCAACTACACAAAAGATCATTTCCAACTACCCTCATTTCTAGAAGTTCAACCTCAACACTAAAGTTCCAACCACTTCTCACACATGAATGATGCACCATTAATCTTCTTTCATATTTCACATATATTGACCGATGAACAGCATTGCAAACGGTAACACAGTAATAAAAAACAAATAAACATCCAAGTGATCCAATGATGTACACATCCAAGTAACACCCAACAAGAGTAATCAACCAATGAGATAAATAATAATATAGCATTCCCTAAAATTTAATAAAGCCAATCTTTGTAAATGTCTGTCGTATTTCCCTTACCTCATGTCAGCGAAGAATCAAACTACGTGTAGTTCTTTTGGAACTGTGCTTAGTAATACTGCCGGAGCTTGGCAATGTTCCATCTCTTAGTAATTGGAGTTCCATCCATATGTGCAAGGTTGTATGTTACCTTGCCTCCTACTCCTATGACTTGATATGGACCTTCCCAGTTTGCCCCAAGTTTACCTTCTCTTGATACATTGGTGTTCTCGAAGACTTCCCTTAAGACGAGGTATCTGACTTGGAAGCTTCAAGGTTTGACCCCTTTGTTGTAGTACGATTGAATTTGTTATTGATAAGAGGCAAGTAGGACTTGGACGCATTCTCTGCGTTCTTCCGCAAAGTCAAGTTTGATTTTGAGAAAGTCAACGTTCTCCAGTTCTGTCTATTCTACTGTATGCAAATTTGAAATAATGGTGACTTTGACTGGGATGATGGTTTCAGTTCTGTAAGCCATGGAGAATGATTCTTCGATTGCTTTTCGAACAGTGGTGCGATACGCCCAAAGAACCCCAAATAATTCCTCCGGCCAATTGCCTTTTTTCTAGAGTCAATTTTTCAAACACTGGAGGATATTCTTGTTTGATGCCTCAACCTGGCCGTTCCCTTGGGGGTATCGCGGAGTAAAAGTTAGATGTCGTATTCCGAGTTCCTTGTACCAATCAGTAACTTTAGAGTTGATGAATTGTAAACCGTTATCTGTGAGGATAGTGTGAAGGATACAGAACCAACATACAATGTTCTTCCAAATGATGGATTTGACAACTGCTCTGGTAATCCGAGATAAAAGTTTTGCTTCAATCCATTTGGAAAAGTAATTTGTTGCCACTATTAGGTACTCTTTGTTTCCTTAGCCTTCTTCAGTGGACCTACAAGATTGATGCCCCACTGAATGAAAGGCCATGCCCCAGTCAAGGTGTTAGGCTCTTTTGCATGTTGGTGATACATCGGCACGTACTATTGAAACTTGTCGCAAGTCTGAACGCAATTTTGAGCATCTTGCCTCATGGTAGGCTAATAGTACCCCGTTGTTAGCACTTTTTGGGTCAAAGTTCTCCCGACGAATCTGTAGGCCTACTTTCATGGTTACACAAAGTGTGCGAACCGAAGTAAGATCGTCATAAAGCTTTCTCCATGCTATAATGTATCTTGAAACCTTCTGTATTAGCTTTCTGGCTAAGTGACAATCGTCCGAGGAATTTGTTGAATTTCGTAATTTTTTCTATAAAAATTTGATTTACCAGCCTCTAGTAGGTTGCCCCTGCCTTTTAAGTCCGAATGGCATAACTGTATAACAGTACGTACCTCGATCAATTACAAAGGATGTCTTGTCTATATTGGGCTCATACATTTTAATTTGATTGTATCTGGAGTATGCATCCATAAAGCTCAGTAGCTTGTGCCCTGTTGTGGAGTCGACAAGTAAGTCTATCTGGGGTAGAGGATATGAAACCTTGGGGCACGCCTTGTTCAAGTCTGTGAAATCTACACATGCCCGCCATTTGCCATTCTTCTTTTGTACGAGGACCACATTTGGCAGCCATTCTAGGTGGTGGACCTCGATGATAAAGTTCGCATACTTGAGTTTGTCGATTTTTGCCTTTGTAGTCGTGCTCTGCTCCGTTCCATGATTACGTTTGCGCTGGATGATCAGCCTCACAGTTGGGTCCACATGGAGTCAATGACAAATTATAGAAGGATGTATTCTTGGCATGTCCTCTGTTGACCAAGTGAACACGTCCTTGTTGGCTTGTAAGAAGGCGGTGAATAACTCATTTTCCCAATTTGATAGCTTCGATCCAATTCTGGCTTTGTGTTCCGGTTTGTCGAGGTCGAGGGTTATGTAAACAACATCTTCATTAGCCTTGGATTACAGAGTACTGTCGTCTTGGGGATTGAGATTGAAATCGAATTCGTTGTAGCCCGCTTCTTGACCCTTTGATTGTAATTGCTATGTTGGCTTTTCCTTCAGAGGTGCGGAGCTCCGTTCACCCTTCCTTATTGTATTCATGCTTTCCACGCTGCAACATTAAGCAGCAGCCTGATCATTCTTGATTTCTTTAACTCCGTTCGGAGTTGGATAGCGGAGCAACTGCTAGTAGGACAAAAGTACTGCTCTCATCCTATGTAGCTAATTCTGGCCCAGGATGGCGTTGTGCAAAGTTGGACAATCCATGACGTGGAAGACCTACAAGCAAGTTATAGAGTTCTACCTAAATTGCTAATTTCATCGTTCTGAGAGATCGAATTGGGGTGCCCTCAAAGGTGTGCAAGGTTGTTTTGTTATGGTTTATGTTGTCCAAGAGACCCATCTTTTATGCTGCATCCTTAAAGAGGATATTAACTCTGGACCCATTGTCAATTAGTACCCGGTTGACCATGGCATTTGAGATATGAATTTTGATCACCAAAGTATCATAGTGGGGGGAATGGATGTCCTCTAAATCTCAATTGGAGAACATCAAAATATTGGAGTCGATAGGTAGGGGCTTGTTGATGGAAGCTATCATCTTTGGCTTTTTGCATACGGCCTTTCTCTCCTTCCTGGTATTACCTAGGTATTCTTGTTCTCTGTAAATGCAGTTGACGTTAAGAGTTGGCTTCTTCGCCGGTCGTTGATCTTCTTCCCCGTCGATGAGTGTATAATCGTCGGACTTTTTATTTTCAACGTTCTTCACCTTCTTGGCCTTGCTCTTCACGAATTCCCAACAATGCCCTTGGTCGAGAACTTCCTCGATGTGGTCTCAGAGAATTCAGCAGTTTTGAGTGGTGTGTCTAGTGCTCTAGTGGTAGGAGTAATACTCATTGGGTTTTCGCTTAGCAACAAAATTTGGGAGAGGCTTTGGCCTTTTAAGGTAGATCTTGTGCTTGATGATGTGGAGAACATTGTTGATACCAGTGTTGAGCGTCGTGTAGCTCCTCAGTTTATCTCTGCATCCCCTCTTGTCATTTCGATGTGTAGACATAGGCGGTAGAGTATCACGATCTTCCGTTTTTTGATCGGACTTCGTATCAAGTCTGCGGCTGGAACCGGTCTTGCAAGTCATGTTATCCCATCCGATGACATCATCTGCAATGTCGAAACATTCCGCTAGGGTAGCGTGGTCGTATCTCTTGTTGTTCAACTTTTGAGACAAATGTGAATGGACATAAAGGCCTTGTTTGAAAGCCAACGTAGCGAGTCTGTCGTTCAGATTGTCGACCTCGGATAATTTCGCTTAGAAATGTTTCAGGTAATCCCTGAGGCTTTCGTTCTTGGACTATGGCTCCATGCAGAACACGGATTCATGACTTTTTTGGACATGGCGATACATAGAAAAAGTGTTCGTAAAGAGTTAAGCTAGGGTTTCGAAGTTATCGATGAAACGAACAAGTAGCTCTGAAAAACCACCTCATGGCAATATGGTAGTGCATGATATGGCTGTCTGAATCTGAGTCTCCGCGAAAGTATTTGAACTTTGGCTGGGAGAATCATTCCAGATGAGGCGTAGATTCAATGGCTGAAAACAGAAGGTTCCTTGCTCTGGCGATACTCCTAGTCGCGATCTGGTTTCGCAAATCGGCGAAGTGTCTCAAGGATTGTGGTTCATAGGTTTGCGTCTTTCTACTTCCTCCGATGAATCAGACAGGTCAAAGTCATGATGCATCGGGTCCACTCGAAAAACCCTCGCAGTGTTTAAGGGATCAGAGTTTCGTAAAACCCCATTCCCACCTGAGGTGGCATGATTGGCTGTATGACTATCACCGTTGTCCGTGCGCAGGTGTGGAACAGATGTCTCTGCCATAGTTGATATGAGCATGTTCTCGATTGGCGGTCCGTCCAGAGTTAGGGTGTTCAAATTACCAAGTCCGAACATGGGAATTTGGCTTGGTGGCATAGTCCCCTGGCATTCTCCATAACTTTGAATCATCTTTCGGAATCAACGAAGTTCGACCAGTTCTCCGCTTGGGATGCCTTCACAGTCTTCTGGAGTTCTGCCACAGAAACAGTGACCCTTGTTAGGTCTTCCATGATCTAGTCCATAGTAAGTGGAACCTTGCTAGTTGGAATAAGGTCGACGGTTGAGGCGATGGAAATGTTGGGAAGTTGATTGCTCCCGCTTTCAATGTTGACGCCAGCATTCATGGAGCTGTCCTCGGTCGATATGTTGTGTTAGAGTGATTTGGTGGAGGGAATAGTCGGGGTTATGTTTCCTAATCATGAAGACAAGTGTATGTACAACAAGGGATCTTTAACCTTCAAATACATTGAGGGTGAATACTTTACGATATGATTATAAATATCTGGCCAGAGTATGAATAAGATTTAGGAGTGACATTCCAAATCATATTCACATAAATCATATAGTAAATGATCACATTGGATAGTTGACATGAACAAACTATCAATGTGATCAAGAGTATTGTTTAGAGAAGGACTGTATTGCATTGTTATCTCAAATTGAATAGGTTCTAGTCTTCTCGAGCTTAGCTTGGATAGACACGGCACACTACTTGTCTCATTCATGGCTAGTGGAAGCCCTGAAGATTATTAATCACTAATCTTCACTAAAGGGAGAATTGAAATGTGTTTTCAATTCACAATCAGTAAGAAAGAGTTCTAATCGATCGCTACCTCGCCAACGAGAACCTCAATGATTGTACACCTTCAAAAGGGAATAATTGAAGACTTCTATGAAGTTGAGTTAGAACAATTAAATGGTTTAATTGATTATAGGCTATGACTAATTAAATGTTAATTAATCATACGAAAAAAGGTTTAGTTTTTGGATCTCAGGTTAGTTTTGGGCTGAGAAGGTCCAATGGGCTTATGAATAGTTCAAGCCCATTAACATGAGTTGTATGACAACTTAATGTGTGAAACAACAAAGCCCAAAAGCCCAAATAATGAAGGCTTGGCCGAATTTCACAAGGGAGAAGAAGTGTGAGGATTTTAATAGTACAATCCCACTCAAACTTTGTAAAATTGTTTACAAGTTTGAAATGCGATCACTATTCCCATATGCTGAAAAGTTGAAAATTAAGTTTTGCTCCATCTTCTCTTCTCTCTTTAGCTGAACCTAGAGGATGAAGAACATTATTCATGTTATTCATTCAAATCACTCAAATCCTTCAATTTCGCTAGAACTACGAAAGGTTTGATCTTCGTAGTAGACGAAGTACGTAGGCAACCTTGATTTGATTCGAGGTGCAACCTCAAATCCTTGAAGTAAGGTGTTCTTCTATGGATGAGGATTGAAGGCCCTCACTTGGGTGTTTAGTCTTTGCTTATGCAATGAGGATTCTATAAGGGTAAGAAAATCTCTCAACACTTTGTGAAGTTTGAGTTGAGTCATGGTTCACTACTACTAAGTTTTAAAGGTCATGGGAAAAGTTTTGATTTGAGTACTAAAATGCTAGCTAAGAGCTTTTAATTTGTTAATAGCATGCATATGTGTTGCTCAAATGAACTAACAATTTCAATGTTTCTCCTTCAACTATCCATCCTCAAGTGGAATGTCCTTTCAGATACATAGTTAGGGGCATTTATGGGACCATGAATTTTCCAAGGCTGGAGCAAGGCGGATCAGAATACGCATACCTCAGAAGTCTGGTCATGGACTCGATAGCTCCGATCAAATTAAGCTGCACAAACGGACTAGTAATGCCACCACATCTGCTGTACTCCGAAAAGGTAGGTGAACTCCGACGACTTCGCTGAGATCAACCATTCTTGTTTCGCAAGACACGGAAACCTAATCCGACTGGGGATCAGACGAGTTTCCTATATTCTTGGAAATTCTTACAATCTAGAGATTGGCGTGCGTAGCAAGTAGTCACACTATTAAGAGGAAACAATATTTGTCGCTAGATATCCTCTAAGATTCTTCCGGTTTAATACGGATTTACTATTCTAAAAAGTCTCTCTTGACTAGTATAAATACCCCCGTCTAAGGCACATCTTTGCATACTTTGCCTATTCTCTTGCCCATTGCTTGAGTCTTAATATTGCTTAATAACTTGACCATCGGAGAGCCTTTGGCCGGTACCATACCAGTACCTTGGGTTAATCACGGTTATTTGCTTTCTTACAGGTGGCCAGACTTGCGTAACTCCTCGATTTGCAGCGGTGCACAATTTTAGTTCCAACATATCATAATAACTTTTCTCTATCATTTTTCTATGGATGAAGATGGGTTATTCAAACTTTGGATATCTTTTAACAACATATGTATGAATTCGGTATCTCTTCCAATATTAGAATGAGAAATCAAACTAATCTAATATTGGAAAGAAAAATATACAATAGTTGGTACAATTGAAATGTGAATTGGGCATGTATAAATTTGAGATCTCTTGCAACATTGGAATGAGAAATATTCCTAAATTAATAATAAAAATAATAATAATTAACTAGAATATGGTATAACCGTATAAGTGAAATGTAGATTAGGCATGCATGAATTTGGACGATTACCACATTGGCCAACCTTAGATTTTAATTTCTTTGATTTGATCTTTCCATAGACAAAATTAAGATTAGATATTTCCACTAAATATTATACCTCACGAACGAAACGTAATTAGAAATATTAAATCTCAATCAAATTCATTTTTTAGGAGAAAAATCTGAATAGATTCGAAAGTAAACCAAAATTGTCAATATATTCATTTAATTACCATGTATGAAATATGCACATCCAACAGGAGTTTCAAGCCACTCAGCCAGAATTGCTAGGGTGATATATAAATCAGGAGTACAAAATTACATGTGCACTCCAACAAGTTCTCTCAAAGAAAAGGAAAACGATTATACATTAACAAAAAAAATTTACTCATCACTTGTCTAATCTTCTGCAGCCCTTTTTATTCAGAAGCTTTAATTCGGCAAAGTATAGAGTGTGCCATCTACAATTACTACCGACTCAACACAGGTATGCTTGAGCAAATTTTGATGTATCCCATAATTTTTCTTAATAGTTGTTACTGTGCAGAATTGTGTGAGTACTTGATTTATATTCAAAGACATGTTAATGTACCATCTAATTAAGTAGTGTCAATTTGCTCTATTCGCTTAAATAAATCTTGAGTTTAAATCTCGTGAAGACACGAAGAAGAGTAGATACAATTCTCACCTATTTACTAGATTAGAATATAATCCTTTTTTCCCTAGAAATATAGCACAGGACTAAGAGTAGACTAAACAAGAGATTGGTGTTTATATAATCTTCCTACGAGGAAGGCCCAACATGAAGGGAACATTGAAAACTTTGAGACTCAAAGATAGAGGATAAACTACCATTCTTACAAGTTTTCTATGCTTATATAAATTTAATCATTAATCATTAAAATAATCTAACTATTAATGATTAAATTTGTGTAAGCATAAAATACATGTAAGTATTCTAGCCAGATTCCAAAGATATAGGCCCCATACTTTTCTTTTTATTGACAGAAAACACTTTTCTTTTTATTGACAGAAAACACTTTTCTTTTTTAGAAACTGAAAATATGTCCAACTCTTTTGATAAGTTAGACATAATACCTAGAGTGTAAATGATTAATATTTTTTCTTCGCATTTATACTTGGATCCTTTAGTATTTCTCTTCCAAATTGATGTGTGTAGTGTCTACAAACTTTTTTTTTTTTGAGATTTACTCAATTATCTTAAATACTTATGCATAAATCAAGATGTAGATTATGTAATAGAGAAATTATTTTTGCACATCTTTTTTTATAATCACCCACGTATTTTATGTCTCTTACCTCACTTGTAATTTATTCAATTCGAAATAGAACGTACAAAATAAAGAAAAAGAAATGCGTGCAAATTATTTTTTAAAAAACATATAAAATAAAGAGAATTTTTATTGACACTTCAAAAATCGCATTGTGCACTTCAAATTTTTTATATTTTAAAATAAAAATAATTTTTATTAAAAGTGCACAATTAGTTTTTTAAAGTGCTAATAATAGTTTTCAAAATTAATTATTAATATAATACTTGTCATGTAGTCAATATAAGGGAAAACTGTCATGTTGGCATTGGCAAATGTAAGACCAAAAATTTTAGGTGTTTCGGAATAAGAATACTGCAATTATTTTAACTTTTTTTTTAATATTTTTAAATAAATATTTAATTGTTAAAACACGTAGATTATTTTATAATTTGGAGTAAAAGAAAGACTTACATGGAACAGGTTCACAACCACGTGACTTTTCTTGTCCAACAATACATTTTCATGTGCAAATTTTTCTACACATTTATGTAAGTTACACTCTTGAAATAGGCAGAAAAATGTAATAGAAGACAAACCATCGGCGCATCACGCATCAGGCTGTTGCCATGTGGCACTGCTTTATTATCACGGACTCGAACTCATTCTTTCCTTTTCCAGATTCCTTTTTTTTGGACTGAAACCTTTTTTCCAGATAAATTGTTTCGCATTTGCGGCCAATGTATTATAGTACTCAGAAAAAGTTCCTGTGACCTCCCCATGGATTCTTGAGCACAACACCTCTTGTTTTCTTGTGCAGTGGGTTAGTTTAAAAGACAGCTTTGGTCAAGAAAGATCTTTAAACCAAGGAAGATACTTAAAATAATATTGTTTTTGGATGCCAAATGTTAATATTTTGCATTGGTCGTAGAAGGTTTGAGAAAGTTATTATTTGGGGACATCCACTTGGGGATTGGATTAAGGAATGTCTTGTCGTTTAAATATGAGAGATTACATAAACAATACGGTACCAAAAAAAAAGTGCAATAGTTAGTTATTAAATATAAGGTACGATAATTGTTTTTGGAATAACAATGATATTGTTAATAAAAAACAAAAATATACACACTTTCGATATATTTTTTTTTCACTATTTTTGCAGTATAGCAGCACCATTCTTACTCCAATAGCAGCTATCATGATTTTTTATTTAATAGTGATTATTGTTCTTTATTTTTTTGGTAGTGGGGAAAGTAGATTAGCATTTGAAAATTGGAATGAGATACCTGCATATCTTATTGATTTTTAAGAAATAATTAGGTGTTGAAAAAAATTTAATTCAAATAGTCAAAAGAGGGTAATCTAGAGAGCTAATGTATAAAATTTAATTAAAGTGAACTTACACTGTTTCAAGTATAAAAGGATAGGAAAATAGTAAATATAGAGAGCTAAGTTGTTGAAAGGAGCAAGCCCAAAGAAGAACAAGAGAGCTAGTGCAAAATGCATGCGTCAATATTATTCCACTTCCTCCGTAAGCTTTTAAAAGGTAACCATCTTTTTCTGTCGTTCCACCATATATAGAAAGTTTAGAAACAATGATTAATCAAGCTCCCTAGGCTTTTAGTCCACACTTTTTTGTCTCTCTCGATTTGGGATACACATGTCAACTTTGGAATTGTGCAAGTGCAATAAGGAGAAATTTATACCACATGGGTACACGTGACGTTTTATGTTAATAATACAAGAACATGTGATAAAAAACTATTAATTCTTTTATTATTAACAAAAGACGTCACTATAAAAGTATACATATTTCAAACTACCAATAAAAACATATATATTATCGCATGCAACCTATGCATCCCAATATTGTTTTAACTTTTGTGGTCCTGCTATTAGAAATGTATTAAATTTTCTATTTGAGGGACTATGCATGAAATATGCAAAAAGTAGTGGTTCAAAGCAAAGTGTGAATGTCACGGGAGGGGCTTTTTGTGGAATTACGTGGATGTGGTTCCCATGTTCAATGTGGTTTGGAGTCACATGAGGGTGTATTTTTTCTCTGATCTGTTGTTCCTGCCCTGGCGTGTCACAGGTGGGTTCTTTGTTGGAATTTCTTCTACAGTTTGACTGTTTGAATATATTTTTATTCGTTTTTGGGGTCAAATTTTAATTGTATGTATCATATAATGATACGTACTGTTGAATGATTTAAAATTTGTTTGAGATTAACCGCAAATTAATTTAAGACCATTCAATAGCCGTACTATTCAATAACCGCAAATTAAAATGGGGGAGGACGTAAACAAAGGTCAGAAGTAAACAAATCGTAAATGAATAAGAAATGAAAATTGGATAGCTAATAGCTACTTTGATTTTAGTCCATTCAATTCATGATTTTGAAGTTATTTGATTACGAATTTTAAAGTCTGTCACATATTATTTGATTCTTTATATGTTAATAAATGTGAGAAGCTCTAGAATTGAAATAACTCCATTTCCTTTCGTACCAAAAATATAAAAAAAAACCTTTGATTCAGGCAGAACAAAACGCTTACATGCTTTTTCGAGGTACGCTTTATGTTCTATACTATACAAAACTCAGTCATGGTGTTCTAGAATGTAGCAAATATTGCGTCTTAGCTGGTGTCAATTCTGACATTATAAAACTGAATATTATGCAGTCGGCTTTTCTTAGTCTACAGAAAAGCTGGGAAAAATTTTTAGTGGTACTTACTATTTAATGGTCTGACCATTGAATGATCTCAGATTAATTTGTGGTGAGTTTTAAATAAATCTTAAATCATTCAATAGTCAGATCATTGAATGGTACGTAACATCTAAGTTTGAATCGAAAAACTAAATATTTCTGAGTCTCAAGTTTTGACAACCTAATCCAATGTCCAAGGAACAGTGTTGAAAACTTATTAGGAGTTGTCCCAAAAAAGTAAAATAAAAATGGGTTATGTCTTTTGTGATTTTAGATGGCTCAACATAGGCGACAGATTTAGGTGCATTCGGAACATTGCCACATATTGTTATAATTTTAATTAAATTGTAACACGTGTTTAATTTTATTATTATATTAATTACAGAAGTATAATATATCACTATATAGTGCCCTTATATTATAACACATAAAAAATATACAACACGCGACAAATGCTTAATTACACACACCCACTCGGGCATATATCTATCTGCTAGCCACAGACCCAACCACAAATATTGTCGCAGGTTGAGCTTTCTAGGTGGTAGGGTTAGCGGGATTAGGTTAAGTGGTCAACCTAGTTACGGTGGATACATTTTCTAATTGGTGTGGTTGCAAACAGCAACGATAATTAGCAGATGTAATTAAGCAGTCGTGATAGAAGCACCAAAAACACAACTAGGGGATTAGTTTCAACTGATTACAGAATGACTGCATTCTATTACTATTTGATTGTTAATTACTTCCTAAAAATTAGGCACAAACACTTTGCCACCTTTCTTGACGCCCTTAAATTAACGGAAAATCACCCGTCATCATGCTTGCTCTCTACCAAATACCAATAGGCAATTATATAATATTCCGTTACGGTATGCCACTTCACAAATATGTCAAACTTTGGTATAACAGCACAAACAGCTCCGGAGAAATAAACCCAATTGAAATTTCAACAATGTCAAATCCTCAAAATTTGTCAAAAGTTGGAACAAAATTCTCAAATTTGTCAATAATTTCAGGTCACCTTACCATCCTACGCCCACATAACATTATTGCATGACAAAATTGCCCTTTCCTTTTTGAACCAGAAGAGTAGGTGGGTTGCCTTAATAGCAGCTGTGATACATAAAGAATCAAGGAAATTGCCCTTTCCTTTTGAACCAGAAGAGTAGGTGGGTTGCCTTAATAGCAGCTGTGATACATAAAGAATCAAGGAGGTGATTGTTGGAAACTCATGCACCAAAATTGCGAATACATGCAACATGCCAAAAGGGAGCAGAACTCATTCTCCACCTGCGGTTATATAAAGCTCATATATTCACTTGGAAGCATTATATATGTCTGCACGTTTTTGAAACCTTCAGGATCCAAAAAAGAATTTAGTAACGACCAGAGAAACGAGAGAGAGAGAGAGAGGGGTACATTCTAATAAGATAAACTCTTTTGTGCGTTGTCCCACTTTATAGTTTTTCTTTTGCTTCCAAAAGAAAAGACGGCCATAAATATATAGGAGTTTATCTTAGGACTCGAATAATTTGCGCTAATCAAGGTACAGTAACCATTTTCTTTGGAACTTTACAATCTAGCTCGTGTGTTGTGATTAAATTCTGGTGCAGTTAATTTCCATTAACCATGCATATATTTATCTCATTAATGCAAATATTGCATATCTTTTGATATATGCTGTTTAAAATTTGCAGGGTGGTCGAAAATGGAGAAGGTACGGCAATGGAGTTGGGTCCTTGGGATATTAGGAATGCTCGCTTTGCTCTTCTTCTTGCCTGATGATGGTAACTTCGCGACGGTTTCTGTAAGGTTTGTTCATCCTCTACCTTCCTCTTTCTTTTTTCTTCGAATTCGTGGTGATCGGAAAACTACAGATTCCGAAACTTAGTTGAGAGGAAAAGGCAAGCTCTTTCTGCAAAAGAGAGAGTCGTGCATTGGAATTTTAAATGGTGAAACATCTCAGAGAGGGCGACGAGCTCTGACTTGAGTTGCTAACTGTTATATTTTGTGGCCTATAAATAACGGTCCTTTGAATTCTTTTTGCTAACAGTTGAAGAAGCAGATTATTGTTATAGAGAGCCGACGACGTCCCAAATAATTTTTTTTGTTTTGTTTACAAAAATATTTTATTGAAATTAATGCTTTTATTATTCTTATGTTTTTTTTAAAAAAAAAACAAACGATATTCTTGTTTTGTTATTTTTATGTTTTTTTAATACAATCGACTGTGTTTTTTCTTCTCAAGTTCTAGTTTTCCGTATTATTTTATTTTCTTGTGCTTTTTACGAGACTTCAAGTCTTCATCAACATTTATATTCTTCCTCTGTAAAGACTTTTTATAACACCATTTCTCAGATTCAATGTCATGGTCTGTCTCGTGAGTCATAACTTATTAGGAGGTTGTAACTCTCTCTCGCTTTCGTTGCTGAATCTGAATGTTATTACAAAGATCCTTGAATAATTTCATTCACACCTATATGTATTTATAGGATGTTTGTAGGACCACTATGTTTTGCCTTTTACCTTCGTTGCAGTCTTTACCAGAAGTCACCGTTAGTACTAGCAATTCACAAGATCAACATACACATACACACTACACAAAAAAGATTATAAAAAAACAAATTACAAAAAAACATATAAATGCCCTTGCATACTAGGATTAACAGATCAATTTTGGACTTAATTTTATTTGGATTCGAGGTAAAATTTGGTACTAAATATATCTAAGATAACGATTTTCAGACTGATATTTCAGGTGACCGAAAATTGTTCTGTGTGGCATGCATCTTTGTTAAGGGTAACTTACATTTAGGATTTCCTCTTAAATTTTTTTTAAGTTATTAGATAGAGAGACACAATGACTCTTAATAGCTTTATTAGACACTTTGGCCATTCAACCTGGGACTAAAAACACTTTGGTCCAGTCTTTTGATTCATTATATTCTTTAGAATGTACTAATTTATTACTTAATCGTCACGAAGCCTGGTCAAAATTAGAGCATATCTCATAGAATTCTTTGTTTTGAAAAGCAACGCTTTCTGTTTATCTTTTTCAAACTGCCCTATTGACTGGGATTTCCCCTTTTCTGGTTTTATTTTTTATATTTTATTTTTATTGTGGTTGTGGTTTGTCCTTAAAATTGCCTGTCAACATCTCCATAACCGAATTAGTTTAATAAGAGTTACTAATAAATATTTTACCATGTAATTGCAGAAGAGCACTAAGGAGCGTTACTGGATCAAATAATCTCGACCAAATGCTATCAAAAATTAATAACCAGGTAAAACTGCAGTAACCTTTTGTATAATAATGATATCATATTTCAAATTATTTTCTTAATGTCTGCATGCCATTGCCAAAATATCACATGACCACAATTCATTTCTCTTTTAGGTGGTAATGAATAATGGCATTGTCCGGCTTACGTTTTCTTATCCCGGAGGAGACGTCATCGGAATCAAGTACAAGGGAATCGACAACTTACTTGAAATAAAGAATCATCAAAATAATAGAGGGTAACACACAAATTTTATAAAAATAGCAGATAAATATGTTTCTGTTCACTAATCACGGATTATTATTGTTTACACATAGTTTGAACTTTAACTTATGTCAAACCTATCATTTAGGTATTGGGATGTTGTCTGGAATAACCGAGAGACAGGAGGCGTGGACAAGTAAGTGCTCTGATTCCTTCCTTACTTCTGCATATTTTCATATTTTTGGATATATCTCTACATTCATGTTAACGATATATTTACCGAAATCAAAATTTTTCCATATTATGGCTCATGTGCAGACTACAAGGGACAAGATTTAAAATTATTACAGCGAGGGCAGATCAAATAGAAATTTCTTTTACTAAAAAATACGATGTTTCTCTCGGTAATGCCACACTTTCCATGAATGTTGACAAAAGGTATGGTCTTAACCTTTCCCAAATAGAGACAAAAAAGTAGAGGATATGATTAAATTTATGCTTGAAATTCTCTTAACTTTACTTTAAACGTTGCTGCAGGTACATAATGCAGCGTGGTCGCGCCGGGTTCTATGCCTATTCCATATTTGAGCGTCCCGAAGGGTGGCCGGAAGTGGACATTGATCAAATTAGAATTGTTTACAAACTTCAACAAGACAAGTAAGTGTGAAATAGAAAAAAAAAAATTGGCATTTGTCGATGCAGTGTGTTGATTTCTAATCGGAAACTGTGAATCTACTATATTATTATTAGACTCTGACGCACTGCATCAGTCTACCACTTATAAAATGAAAGCTTATGTTTATTTGTTTCATTTTACAATGCAGATTTCAGTTCATGGCTGTATCTGACGACAGACAAAGGGTCATGCCAACAGCCGATGATCGTTCTAACGGTATTAAACTTGCCTATCCTGAAGCTGTTCTTTTGACCAATCCAAGCAATCCTGACCTTAGAGGAGAGGTACCACTTACACTTAGCCTATCTTCACTTTTATTATCAATATTTTGAATTGGTCCCTAAATTTGCATCCGAATTTAAAATTCGTTGTTGAACTAAAATTCAATTAATTTCCATCCCTTAATTTAACAATAAGTTTGGGGTTGCAGGTGGACGACAAGTACCAATACTCAAGTGAGGACAAAGATAACAAGATCCATGGATGGATTTGCACTAACCCAGCTGTGGGCTTTTGGATTATCACACCTAGTGATGAGTTTCGCACAGCTGGGCCTTTCAAGCAGGACCTCACCTCTCATGTAGGCCCAACTGCCCTCTCTGTAAGTACACCCATAAAAAATCTCCAGCCACCCACATTGGCCAATATTCAAAAAGTTATTGAAAAACTTAATTTCTCATCAAATTTACTTGATCCAGATGTTTGTTAGTACTCACTACGCTGGGAAGGAAGTTGGGATGAGATTTGCAGAAGGTGAGGCATGGAAGAAAGTTTTTGGGCCTGTCTTTGTGTATCTCAATTCAGTTCCGAGCTTAAATGAGTCCGCTCTCTGGGAAAACGCTAAAGAGCAGGTACGTAATGTAACACTACGTACACACATTTCCATTGTAAGGAAGGATTTATGTTTATTTAAATTCAATTTATATTGACCCTATGATTGTTGTTAGTTGGTTGAAGAAGTCAAGAGCTGGCCATACAATTTCACTCAATCAGAAGACTTTCCTAACTCAAGCGGACGCGGATCAGTTGCCGGTCAATTACTAGTACGGGATCGGTATGTTCCTCTTCAGACACTTCAATTTTTTTTAATTCCTTTTTTTTCCTCAAAGGGTTCTATTTATTCCTTTGTAATTATAAACGTTGTTCTTGCTTTAGGTACATCAACGAGAGCCTTGTTTGGGCAAGTTCCGCATATGTAGGATTGGCTGCACCTGGAAATGCTGGATCATGGCAAAAGGAAAGCAAGGTAATTCGTGACACTACTTTTTATTCGCTCATGTTACACGGAAACCGTTTGGTAACAATTTTGTTATTCAAGTCTTGTTTGTTCTTATTAAAATGAGAAAACATTACCAAACAGGAGATAACATCATGAGAGAAAAATACTATCGACATTTTTTGTGTACCAAACGTGCCTGTAGTAGTGTGAATATTATAAGGTCAAATGCAAGTTCTTATAATTTGCTACAATTTGTTTTAACAGGGTTATCAGTTCTGGACTCAAGCTAATGAGCAAGGTTATTTCCTCATTAAAGATGTTCGACCTGGGAATTATAGTTTATATGCAACTGTTCCCGGTATTATTGGGGATTACAAATATGAGGCTAATATTACAGTTGAACCAAGTAAGTTCTCTACGATGGAATACACAATGTTTAGCAAATTTCTGACTATATATTAACAATACTTAATTATATATGCAGGAAGTGAAATCAATTTGGCTAATCTTACCTACGTACCTCCAAGAAATGGTCCCACCCTGTGGGAAATTGGCATACCGGATCGATCCGCGGCCGAGTTTAACGTACCGGATCCAAATCCCACCCTTATGAACAAATTGTTCACTACCAATCGGACAAACAAGTGAGTTTTCATATGACAGTCATATTTGTTGTTTTGCTTGTAGTGTAATTATGTTCTCTTATTAAATAGTTTTGGCACAATATGTTATCGAACTATCAATCTGAACCAAAGTTGACTGTTTGATGAGAGAACATTTCTTTCTGTTTAGCTATATAGAAACTCACTATTTGTTCATACATTTAAATTTTTTTTCATTTGCTCACAGGTTTAGGCAATATGGCTTGTGGGAACGATATGCAGATTTATACCCCGATGAGGATCTCATCTATACCGTCGGTACTGATAATTACAGTGATAATTGGTTTTTTGCTCATGTGACAAGGTACTTGTTTTACCTAACGTAACAATGCCTCTGCTTCTTTAAACTTGTGTCTTGCTAATCTAATCAAGCACTGTAGGAACATCGGAAATCGTACGTATGAACCAACAACATGGAAAATTCTATTTGAACTTCAAAATTTGAAAAATCCCGGAAATTATACACTCCAATTAGCATTGGCCTCAGCCACTAATGCAGAAGTGCAGGTACTGTTTTAAACCCATAAAATGCTAAACAATTTGCAAATGACATAGCATTAGTATTATTTGTGGTTAATTGTTTGACATTGTGTTCAAACCAGGTTCGATTCAACAACCAGAGCGCCTTCCCACCTCATTTTACGACAGGGCTAATAGGGAAGGACAATGCCATAGCTAGGCATGGAATTCATGGTTTGTACTGGTTGTTCAGTATTATTGTGCCGAGCTATCGACTACGAGAAGGAAACAACACCATCTATCTTACTCAGTCAAGAAGCTTGGGAACTTTCGAAGGAGTGATGTACGACTATATCCGACTAGAAGGACCTCCTTCTCAAAGGTGATCATATTGGTTCCGGTACCAATTGAAAAGTAGTGACATGTAGATGCTTCTTCAAGACACAAGTAGTGTAAAGAGAACCACAGAAATTAGTCATTTATACAGAAGTTAATCCCATTCTTCAAATTGTTTTTTCTGTTTGCAATAAAATTAGAGCCTAGGCATAAGTCAATCCCATTCCTTGCAGTGTTTATATTTAATAATGCAATCCTGTTGTTGATACTGTTGAGGTAGGTTTAATAAAGGATTGGTTTTTGTCTCCAGCAATTTATTCCATCAAACATAACAGTGCACAAGATTTTCCTTCTAATTAAGTGTCTTGACTCTTAATTCACACTTATTAGTAAAAGATGTTTGTGGATGGGACATAGCTCACTTTTAAGTTTAAAACTTTCTGGTCGATTGATTCACTGAATAAATATATATATCCGACCCCTTTTTATTTTTGTACTCAATTAAATGAGCAAACTCAAAATTTTCCTATAAAAACGCATTCTGCACTTCTTTTAAACTGATCAGTCATCTTTCTATGGAGGTATTGCAATAATTTTTTGTCCATTAAATGTAATGTCTTACGTCGTGGGGTTGTTGAGCCTGATTGTCTTGTTATGGAGAGCTGGAGCACCTCTGTTTCCGCTGCTGTTGAATCCATCTTGTTTTGTTGAAGATCATTTCAATCTTTCTGGCTCTCCATGAGTGCATTTTTAAAGGAAATTTCCTGATTAAGATGAGTATGCTTTGAGTGTTTTATGCTTTTGGGTTATGGTGTGTACCTAACTGATGCTTCCCAACTCTTGCAAAAGCATGTAGGTGAATTGTTTGAAGGAAGAAATCATTACTCTCTATTCGTAGCTTAGAGCCAAAATGTCTCTCATGGTCTCCAGCCACCCCATCATCTTGGCAGTGGCTGGGGGAGAGATTTCTGAAGGTGAATTATGTGCTAAAATATAAAATTCGGGTTTATGGAATAATTTTGATGTTGATTCTTCTCCAATGTGGAATTATTTATAGAGATTACAGAGGACTTTACGAAGAAGTAGGAAAGCTATTTATAAAGGGAAAAAAATCTCATAATTCAACGTGGAGTAGGACTCTCACCAACACTCTCCTCAAGTTGGTGCATAGATGTTACTCGTGCCGAACTTGCCAAGAGAGACATATAACATGCCTTGCTAGCAACTACCTTCGTAAGAATATCTGCAAGTTGATCTTCAGACTGTACGAATGGAAACTAAACAATTTGTTACGCCAACCTTTCCTTAATAAAATGTCTATCCACTTCAACATGCTTGGTAGGATCATGCTCAACTGAATTATGAGCAATATTAATAGCAGCCTTATTGTCGCATAATTGATTCATCAGACCCTGATCTATAACCAAGTTAAGTAAGCAATCACCGTAACCACAATAACTCACATAGTCTCTTTGCCATGCCTCTATACTCAACTTTTGTATTACACAAAATTATCATCTTCTACTTCTTGCTACGCTATGTAACCAAATTTCTTCCAACAAAGGTAAAATAGTCTGAAGTAGATCGATTGTCAATAAAATTGCTTGCCCAATCTGCATCAGTAAATCCTCTATCCTCAAGTGGCCATTGTTTGAAAACATAATCCCTCTTCCCAGTGTAGACTTCAAATATCTAAGAATTCAAATAACAGAATTCATGTGATCTTCACTTGGAGAGTGCGTAAGCTGACTCGCCACACTAATTAAAAACATATGCAATATCAGTCCAGGTATGTGACAAATCAATCAATCTTCCTACTAACCTTTGGTATCGATCCTTGTTGGTAAGAATTTTATCTAGACATTCTCCCAAATGATGATTTTGAACAATAGAATATCTGCAGGCTTACAATCAAGCATCCATGTCTCCATTAACAGATCCATGACATATTTCCTTTGGGACAAAAATATGCCCTTTCTAGATCCAGACACTTCAATTCCCGAAAAAAATTTGAGTCCACCCAAATATTTCATTTCAAATTCTATAGCCAAATACTTTTTCAATTTTTTAATCTCTTCTTTATCATTCCCCGTAATAATCACATGTGGTCCAATATTCTAGTGGATAGGGTTTTGGGTTTCCACCCATGCATCCCGAGTTTGAAACTTCCCCCTCCCTTAAATTATTGTAATAGTTTTGAACTCTTCCCCCTCCCCATAATAATAGTAAATAAAAAAATTTAAACAAATCTCAGTAACAATCATAGCATCTACATTATTAATAAGAGTAGTTACTTTACCTCCACGATGCTTCAAGAAAAGAATAAGATCTGTAACTAGGGGGAATGCCATACAAAACTTGCCAAACCAAGCCCGAGGTGACTGTTTCAATCCATACAATGTCTTTTTAATTTACACACCACTTTTCGATAAGTGTGTGATGTGCAATTAGGGAGAATGTCCATATACACCTCCTCCTTCAGATCACCATGGAGGAAAGCACTATTCACACTAAACTGTTGCAGGGGCCAGTTCATCAAGCTTTGTACACTGATTCTTATGGAAACGAACAAAAATAACACATACAAACACCTGTGGGGTGAGCATCAATATAGATGGCAAAGGGCCATAGGTAGACAAAGTCTGTAACGAAGTCTGAAAGTTCAAAACCTTAGATGGCATTCGGTTCAGCAGTAAGAATAGCATCAATAACCACTAGGGGTGTGGGACATGAGCAGTCTATAATATATGTCAATTTTTGCGCTCAGCGACACCATTTTGTTGAAGTGTTTGAGGACAAGTTGTTGTTAGAAAGTTTTCATAAATATAAAGTGGATTATTTGAAAGCTGGTGGTGAAAAAAGAAAGGGGCAGTGGAAGAAGAATTGAAGCAGTGGCTAGTGGGTTTGCCTTTGATAAACAGTTGCAATCTCAGAAATTTAAATGAGCAGTCACAACCCATTTGTTTGACAGGCATCGCTTGGCAATTATCAAGAGATGTTGGTTAAAACAGTTGATCATTCTCAAAAATAAATCTGAATGGTCCATTTAATTTTCAGAACAAGTACAACTCTTCATTTAGAGTTGTCACCCAAACCAAGAGACAAAACTAAATGTGATATGCCTATTCGAATAGACACAATAACCTCTATAAATAGAGGGATCATACGGGCACATTTAATCATCTAATTTTTTCTTTCCTTCCCTTCTTCCAATTTCTAACTAAATCCTTTCCATATAATTACATTATTTTCTTACGTATAAAAATCTCTAGTAATTAAATATTTACAGATTAATTACTAGCTATATCTTGAGTGTTCTTGTTTATCTTTTTGAGTGTTTGGTTCAACTTTGATAGTGCAAAACATTGTTGAACATCGGAGCGAGTCCGGGCTTCATTGTATCCACAAGGCATATTTGCAATTCCCCTTTGCACACAAGTAGTGGGAGCAAATAGTGTCTGAAAGATAGCGTATTTATACGTGCCTTGAAGCAAGCTATCTTTCATTCTTCTTTCTAGCCATTACCCACATATTATTTAACAGTTGTTTGATGTACAATACCGAGTCTCAAAATAGTGCTTAAATTCGTGATTCACATATCATCACCATTGTTAGTGGGGATGTCTATATATAATTCATCTACTTTGACGGCCGTAGTGCACCATGTGTTGAGGAGCATAAATTACCCCCAAGGAACCACTAAAACCTTTAACATAGGGAAGTGTAACTATGACCAAGCAACATGGTGCACCACGGCCCTTTTACCCTTTATGATCTAGGTGTAAATTACCCTTTTACCCACTATTATAGATCATAGTCAAGATCAAGGAACATACATGAGACTCGTAACCAAGGTTTCATGCCTAGCTATGCCCACTAACGCACAAACACAAGGGTATAAGGGGTATGACAATAGTGTTAATTCTGCTTCGATCATCATGAACAACCACCAACTTGAGTGTTGAGAGTTTTTCTAGTGTAGGTACCCCGCTCCTCATTGTTGGCAAGCGGAGATAGTGTCGTTGTACATCTTAAAACGGATTGAAGATTGCTTGTTGGAGGGCTCTACATTTTCTGCTCAAACAAGGGAGGAGGAAGGTAATTGCGGAATCAGACGTTCAGACGTGTCAAAGCTTATTGAGACTATTCAAGGTAAAAGGGTTGTTGACGTTACTTTGAAGGGACTTATACAGAATATTCAGACTTTAACTACCATGGTGGGCACTATGAGTTTTCATTTTACACCAAAATCATGTAATATATCTGCTCACGCCATGGCCTCTTATGCTTCTACTTGGTGGCAGTCTCCCATGCCACTTTTGAGCGCGATGTAAACATGTCCATTTGATAAACAAATCTATCTACTATTTGACAACACAGATAAAATCTCTGTTAGTTTTGTTTTGTTTCCGTTAATCATGGTAAAACAGTTTCAACCAAAAAACAAAAAAAGTTAGGGTTCTTTAGATATAGGCCCTTGTAACTTTTGTTTTTCAAACTTAAACCCATTTATCTTTAAACATTCAAATAAAACCCAAAATTCAAACTTGTTGACATATGAAAAAATAAGTAACCTATTATTACAAATTATTTACAACTTATGCCACAATACCCTAATTATGTTAATGAAGCAATTTAACATTTTAAAATTCAAATAGTAGGTGCACTATTTGTGGGAGTGAAAAATTGTGTTCTTTCAAGAGTTGACTTCACAATTATAAATTTATGGTATGCAAATAATTTACCTATACTTTTTATGTAAAATACAGTTAAATTAATTTTTAATCAAATGACATATATATAAATTTATTTATATAAAAAAATTTATATGTACTAATACCTATATATAAATTTATTTATGATTAGCACGTTATTTATTTTTGTAGGTAAATTATTTTACATTTATTATTATTTTATATGCAAATAATTGACCTATATTTTTATGTAAAATACAGGTAAATTAATTTTGAACCAAATAACATTTCTTTATTTTGTAGGTAAATTATATTGCATGAATTTTTGCATATATTAGACATGTTTTTTTTATTATTATACATGTGTATGTGTAAAATAATTTACCTACATTTATATGTAAAATATAATTTTTGTGACATTAATTAAGCATGTATTATTACATATATTAGGCATGTTTTATTGTTATTATATATAAGGCAATGAATTTGTAGCATTAATATTTTTTTTCTTTTTTTCGTTTTGGAAAGTCATTAATTCTCTCTTACTACCTGTATAGAATTAATTGTGTACACATCAAACATTCAAATATGAGTATTTTAGGCATCCAAAAAATTTAAAATGTGTAAAGTCAAACATAATTAATGAATTTGCTTATGTGGAGTCTAGTCAATGAGTTATATTCGAGTAAAAAACTTATGTCGGGTTTTATATAGAGAAAATTAAATTTCAAGGGCTAAAGTCATATTTTTAGAAAAAGTTACAACCGTTATTTTTAGAATTTTGTTAGCTGTATTCTGATTAAATTTTTATGGAAGTTCCATATACCATGCAGTGTTTTTGTGCTGCTTGTGTTATATATATGTGCAAGTCTTTTTGTACTTGTTATATAATTTGCAGGTAATCGATCGAATATGGAGAAGGTAAGGCAAATGAGTTGGATCATTGGGGCATTAGCAATGCTTGCCTTGTTGTTTTTCATGCATAGTGATGGTGTCGAGAAGAACCCAGTAAGGTCCTTCCTCTATCTCTTCTCTTTCTTCTTTCTTGTTTAGTGCAACGGTGAAACCCATCTTTGCAATAGAGAGTCATGCGTTGTCTTTTTAATGTTGATATTATGTCTGATAAAAGGTGATGAGCTCTGAGCAGCTATCTGCTATTTTAGACGTACTACAATATATATAACTGTCTCGATATAGTTCTGTTTTGTTTTTGTTATAGATAGTTAATTCCCATGATGACCGATAATAATATTTTTTATTAGAGTAATGCTTGAGATGACACATTCCGACTCGGATGTACACGTGGACACCCAAAAGTCGGATGTGCTGGCCGACACCACGTATGGTGACGAAAGCCAATTTGAAGAAGTAAGAATTAATTTGAATAAATTAAGATTCAAGTGTACACAAATGTACGGGCGGAAGAATTTAGTACAACAGCAATCGTACAAAGTACGGAATACGAAGTATTACAATACCAAGAAATTTAAACCTTCGTCATACCACCGCCCTTTATCGTCGACAGCTTCAGCCACTAAACCTGGAGGGGCGCAAAACAAAAGGGTGAGTGGGCCATAAATAGTCATTTTTGTAAAAACCTTTGCTTTCTGAAAATAGTAACCCCTCGCCGTCAAAATCAAGTAGTTGGTTGGGAAAACCGTTCTTGAAAACATACTATAATAGTAGGTAGAAAAACGGGGTAAGTACGGAAATATACTTACCGTCTGAAACGGGCAGAAAGTCACCGTTCGGCATAAAACTACTTTACCCGAAGGTTCGTAAAATAAGGATCTACGGAAAACCCGTAAACCAAATAAATGCCCCCGTGGCATCAGTGAAATTCGGTGATAACACCACAATGTAAGACTATAAGATAAACGCTCATATACACAATCACGTGAAGCTGGCGCATATGCGCATCACAACGAGTTCGAGTCGCCCATACGACTTAGAACAGGCTGGCACCTACTATGGATTCATAGTAAGCGTGTTGGTGCGTGTGAACAATCACGTGAAAGTGGTCCTGGTCCACAATCCAAGACTACAAGATAGATGCTCGTTTAGGTATTGCAAACACACAAGTTCACACAGGTATATTCTGTCATGAACAGGCTGGGTGTGTAAGTAACAGTACGCTCGTGTACACAATCACGTGAAGCTGGCGCATATGCGCATCACAACGAGTTCGAGTCGCCCAGGCGACCTAGAACAGGCTGGCACCTGCTATGGGTCCATAGCGAGCGTATAGGTGCGTGTGAACAATCACGTGAAGCTGGTCCTGGCCCCGGATGGTACACTAAACACCGTGTAAGCAACCTAGTTGAGCATATGAAAACATACTACTGAATACTCTACATAAAACCAGGTGGGGTAATTTCCCTATACGGGATGCCCCCAAGCTAATCAATATATATGGTATTCTCGGGGCCGTACCCGAAATACCAAGCATATAACTAAAATACGTGAAATACCAAGAATACGCCACATGGGTACCAAGGTATAGAAATACCAACTTAATGGCAAACTAGGTGAACCCAAAATACGATAGAAAATTACCATATCCAAGGTTCACCCAAATACGGCTCAAGGCCGTCAGATAGGTATAAAACCCATAACCGCAAATAGGTACAAGTAGGGAATTAAAATACTTAATTCCCTAAATTCCCTAAAATAGGGCCGGTTCGATACCAGCAATACGCGTACAAAAAGATACGGAAATCACCAATTTAATGGTATAATTCCCAATTGGAAATGTAGGCCCAAAGCCCACTAATTTCCATGGCCTACCGAAATACTGAACCGAAACTAGTAAACCGAGTAAATACCACGAAGTACGAGGTCTACCAATAATACGATATAAATATCCATTTATAATCACAATAAAATGTAGGCATAAACCAAATATACTTTCCCAAACATAAAACACATTTAAATAATATAGGGAAAGGGCCCACTCACAAATACCGAAGCGTACGTCCTCCGAGCGCCAAGGGTCGCCAAACCTATTTTGGAACACCCAAGATTAATAAAGTAATTGAAAATACGAAGAAAACGGCGTTCGGAAACCCGAAAACGGAGTTTCGGGGTCGGAAACCCCAAAACCGCCGCCGTGGGCCGCCGTGCGCCGTCGCACGCGCCGCCACACGCTGCCATTTGGCCTCACCTATATGAGATATCACCGGTACAATGATTAACCTCATAAAGGTAACGAATTAACTAATTAATTAAACCTATCCCTTGCTTTCTCAATTTGGAGGTCCAAAACACCTCAAAAATTATCATGCGTACTACCCCGAGGTAGTACACGTCGTCACGAGTCGCCCCGTGAAAACAGAACTCGATTTGGACCTCCCACGCGCCCTCACGCGCGGCTTGAAGATCGGAGCCTACGGCTCCACGCGCAGCTCCACGCGCGGCTCACGCGCGAGCTGGTCAGCTGAGCCGGTGAGCCGGTCAACTCGGCTCGGCTCAAGCCGGTTAACACGGCTCGGCTCAAGCCGTCAACGCGGCTCGGCTCAAGCCGGTTCGGTCAATGCTGACGTCAGCAAGTCCGGTCTGAACCGGTCTGCTGATGTCAGCAAGGCCGGTCCAACCCGGTCCAATGACGTCAGCACCGGTCATCCCTGCCAGAATTCCGGTCGCCGGCGCCGCCGCCGGCCGCCGTCGCCGGAATCTGGGAAATTTGGCCGGATTTCTGGGGATTTTCCAAAGCTTCATAACTTCCTCGTTTTAAGTCCAAATTGGACGATTCAAGTACCAAAATGAAGCTAGAAGTGAGGAGATTTAGAATTTACCACTTTGGGGGCCAAAATAGGCCTGAGTTGGCCGAAAATTGGAGAAACAATCTCGGGTACAAATGAGCCGATCACCAGGACTTCAAATCTCGGCCAAACTCGACCAGGCAGGGCTCGAGCAAGGTCCTTGGGACCTTGAGGAGTCGATTGGTGCACGAATCAGGGACCATCAAGGTCGAAATCGACGAGAAGGCTCGTCGGGAAAGGCTCGGGTGCCTTGATCAAATTCCCAGTTTCTGGGTTCAAAAAGCTCGACTGGGTTTGAGTTTGCAGGTGGTGAGGTTCACCAGCTCAAGGCTGGCTGGGGAGACGATCGTGGCTGGGAGAAATCAAAGGCAGGGTGCCTTGAGAAGATTTTTGTGTGCCTTTGCCTTTTGTTTTCTGCAGAGAAGAAGAAGGAGAAGAGGAGGAAGCCACGGGTCAAGGCAGAGACAAAAGTCCAGATTTTCTGGGATAAGGCCACATGGGCCAACTGACAAATGGGCCCCAGCCCAAAAGTGAATTACGGGAAACGTCGAAAATCAACGCCCGTAAAATATTCGTTCGGAGTCCGAACGACGTACGGCTCGCGTCTACGCGTTCGTATCGACGAGCACGTCAAGAAAATACAAGTGAATGCGTCGTACGAGTTACGACGCAAAAGTCAACCGAAAGGTCAACCAAGGGCAAAATCGTCATTTTGCACCTCCGGGAATAAAATAATATTATTCCCGGGACGGAATGTAACATGAGAGACCACATATTTATACCACATTGATGGTGCAAAAAAGGCTAAGTTTTCGGGGTGAATTATTGGTTTATAAGAGTTTTCATGAAATTGATATATTTGGTGTTTAATTACAGAAGATTACTAGCGGGTTTTACTGGGGTCGATCAGTTGCTAATTACAAAGACTAATAACCAGGTAAAGTGCAATAACTATTTGTTAGCTTGATCTACATTGTACTTTAATGACAAATTTTCTCATAATTCAGTGAACGCTTTCTCTTGCTTTCCCTATTTTTTAAAAAAAACTTATTTTTTCACGTCAGTTTTCTTAATATCTTCATGCTATAAACTCTCAACGACGATGTCTTTTAGGTGGTGAGCAATAATGGCATTGTCCGACTCAATTTTTCTTATCCGAGAGGAGACGTCATTGGAATCAGTTACAAGGGAATTGAAAACTTACTTGAAATCAAGAATGCGCAAGATAATAGAGGGCAAGCATACAATTTTATTCGATTTACAAACATCAGCACTGATTACTTTTGTTTACTATAATTAATAATACATGCATAATTTGGGCATTGTTTGAACTTTGATATATGTCAAACCTATAATACAGGTACTGGGACGTTGTCTGGAACAGAGATGGAGGTGAAGACGTGATGGACAAGTAAGTCGTCTTCCTTCATTCTCTACCTAGCATACTAGGTAATCTTTCCAATTTTGACTAAAATTATGTCCATAACTCATTTGCAGGCTACAAGGAACTGGATTTAGAGTCATTACAGAGAGGGCCGACCAAATAGAGATTTCTTTTACTAAAACATATAAGGTTTCCCTCGGTAATGCTGTACTTCCCTTGAATGTTGACAAAAGGTATGGTTCTAATCTTTCTCAATTAGAGAATAAAACATATGTACGATTAAGAATTGTTATTAGCACTTCAAAAATTTTATTATGCACTTCTTTCATTTTTATTTTTTACCAAAATGAAGTGGAAGATATTTTTTTGGAGTGATATAACAGCTCTTAATTAAAGAAGTTTATTAATCTTTATGCTCGAAGTTCTCCAAACTTAACATTAAATTCTTGTGGCAGATACAGCTCTTAAAGAAGTTTATTAATCTTTATATTCGAAGTTTTCCAAACTTTACATTAAATTCTTGTGGCAGATACATAATTAATGCAACGTGGTCGTGATGGGTTTCATGCGTACGCAATATTCGAGCGTCTTGAAGGGTGGCCGAGAGTCGATGTGGATCAGATTAGATTTGTGTACAAACTTCAACAAGACAAGTATGTGTGAAAGTGTTAAAATTACGTAATGCGTCGGCACAGTGTGTCAAATTCTAATAAAAACGATGAACCGGCACTATATATTGTTATTAAAGTTTAACACAATGCTTCAACCTTATCCAATTGCTAAGGGATCAAAACGTCTTGATTAATTATTATGAAAACTATCAATGGCAGATTTCCATTCATGGCTATATCAGACGATAGAAAAAGAGTTATGCCAACAGCCACGGACCGTGCAAAGGGCAAGCCACTTGCCTACCCTGAAGCTGTCCTTTTAACCAATACAAGCAATCCTGACCTTCGAGGAGAGGTACCACTTAACCTAGCATCACTTTTACAACTATTATATTCTTTTTTATACAAGGTATATCCTACACTAATTTACACTAAGATGAGAGAGGGTTTTAATTCGGACACAGTGAATCGAAAAAAAAAATTCTAACCACCAGAGCAATCGGAGAATACAACTTTTTGGTGTTATTTTTCATTTTTACGTTTTATACAGTTGCGTCGAATTAATTAATGGGGCTGATGTTGCAGGTAGATGACAATTACCAATACTCAACTGAGGACAAAGACAACAAAGTCCATGGTTGGATTTGTAATGACCCACCTGTAGGGTTTTGGATAATCACATCAAGTGATGAGTTTCGTACAGCAGGGCCTTTCAAACAAGACCTTACATCTCATGCGGGTCCAACTATTCTCTCTGTAAGTCCACTCATCTAATCAAATCTTTCTCACGACCATCATTTGCCATTTCCATATCATCGGTGACTTCTTCACATGATCCAATAGATGTTTGCTAGTACTCATTATGCTGGGAAGGAAGTTGGGATGGCATTCAAAGATGGGGAGGCATGGAAGAAGGTTTTTGGGCCTGTCTTTGTCTATCTTAATTCAGTTTCAAGATCAAATGATTCTATCACACTCTGGCAAAATGCTATAGAGCAGGTATTTTACTAATATTATATTATAGGCAACCATTTCTCTTTATTTTTTAATGAGATAGTAAATATTCAAACTTAGTATCCCTCACAACGTTTAGAAGAGAAGCAATATTGCACTATTATTCAACTTATAACGACTAGAAAATATTATTTTATATGCTTGAAGAAGTCAAAAGATGGCCTTACTAATACGAGATCGGTACGTTCCTCATTGACTATTTAAATTCTTTTTATGTGTAAAAGTTAGATTCGTACTCACTCTAAAATTTGATCTTGGTTTAGGTACAAAAGATGGCCTTGCTTGGGCAAGTTCCACTTACGTGGGATTGGCAGCACCTGGAAATGTGGGATCATGGCAAAAGGAAAGCAAGGTAATTTTTGAGATTTTTTCTTTGGTGACGTCTCTCTCAATATTGAGCAATAAATAAAGAAAAAGTACCTTCATTTTTTGTGAACTTATTCTTTTTTTATTTTATTAAATGATGTATTTATACTAAAGAGTGTGAAGAATAAATTGATATTAAACTTGTCATCTACGAGATTTGAACCTAACACCTTTCTTGTGAACTCATTCCTTAACTGAAACATAATTTTTTTTTGGCTTTTTATTGCGTACTTTTTGTTTCAGGGTTATCAATTTTGGACTCAAACTAAGCAAGGTTATTTCCTCATTAAAGACGTTCGACCTGGGAACTATAGTTTGTATGCAACTATTATTACAATTGAACCAAGTAAGTTATCTTTGCAAAATATATATATATATATATATATATATTCATTTGCCAAAAAAAATTACAATTGAACCCAGTTATCTTTGCAAATCTTTCATTACCTTAATTAACATTTGAAAGAAGAAACAATTATCTGTACCCTGAAAACAAATTATAATATGTCAGAAACCTCTTTCTTTTGTTGGTCCAAAACGTGAATGAAGAAATTTACAATGCCCAAATGACTAATGCAGTACAAAACAGTTACAAATTTTCGGACTAGATATTCACTACATCACTGAATTATTTATATGTAGGACGTGAAATTAATCTGGGTAATATAACTTACGTACCTCCAAGAAATGGTCCGACCCTGTGGGAAATTGGCATCCCGGATCAATCAGCTGCCGAGTTCAATGTACCCGATCCGTCCCCAACTCTTAGGAACCGATTGTACACCAATCACACAGACAAGTTAGTTTTCATATAGCAGTCGTATTTTGTTTTACTCGGATGGTAATATTCTCTTGTTAGATAGTTTAACACATTATCAGACTGCGATTTTTGAGTGCAAAATTGTTTGACAAGAGAACATTTTCCTTTACTGAAATATACAAACTCAGAAATTAGTTTGTATGCTTACAAAAGGTTCTATTGCTTATAGGTTTAGGCAATACGGCTTGTGGGATCGCTAAGCAGATTTATACCCTAACCATGATCTAATCTACACCGTTGGTGCTGAGAATTACTGTGAAAAGTGGTTTTTTGCTCATGTAACAAGGTACTTCATTGTTTTAACTTAACATAACATGGTAACAATGCCTGTACCTCTTAGATTTGTAGGTCCTCTTAATTTAATCAAGCATTGCAGGAACACTGGAAATAATATGTATGAAGCAACCACATGGCAAATTCTATTTCAACTTAAGAAGTTGACTAATCCCGGAAATTATACACTCCAATTGGCATTGGCCTCAGCCAACAATGCAGAAGTACAGGTATCGTTTGAATCCCAGAAAATGCTAAACAATGTGCAAATTACATGGTATTAGTATAGTTTTTTACTTGGCTAATTGTGTGTTTGACAATGGGTTCCAACCAGGTTCGATTTAACAACCAGAGCGCCAAACCACCTCATTTTACCACAGGACTAATAGGGAAGGACAATGCTATAGCAAGACATGGAATTCATGGTTTGTACTGGTTGTTCAGTATTATTATACCGAGCTATCGACTACACGAGGGAAACAACACCATCTTTCTTACACAGTCAAGAAGATTGGGCTCTTTCGACGGGGTTGTTGAAGAACAATTCAGAAATAAATAAAATAACAGAATTTGAAAATACTTTATTTATATAATACTTGCTTACTAAAATGAAATAACAAGAATAAATACAGAAAAAATTAAATGATACTAACTTGATTGATCACAGGTAGAGGCTAGCGTAAAAGCTATGTCCTTCGAACAGTATTTCCGTCCCACTCTTGTGCTTGTGGTTCTACAACGTCTGCTCGACCAGGATACAACTACCTAATTCTACAACCCGCACTAGATTATAGAATTCTAGCGAATTGTGTTTGTGTGTTTACTCTCTGGAAATTCCTACAGAAGTGAAGGAAGGAATGGAAAAAGATATATAGATGAAACTGAGGACATGAATTATATATAGGCTCTTTCATACCTCTTCAAATACCTTTTGGATGTATCTGAAGCTATACAACTCTTTGAAGAGTTGTGTCTTTTAATTAAAACGTTTTAATTAAAATTTAATTCGGAAATTAAAAACTAATTGATCAGATTAGTTTTAATTCTTAGGCCCCAAGTGCCCCAAGGCCCTTGTCTTGATTAATTAATATTAATTAATATTAATTAATCTTATTATTATGGTATAATCATCAAGCCTAATCCACATAATTTTGAGGCCCAAACCTCAATCCTCATTCCATTTGGCCCAAGCCCTAACTACTTTTGTAGAGGGAAGAAGATATATAAAGTGTGTTGAAAATTTGGTTTTCACCAATGTGGGACAAGGAGTCTCAAAACTCCAACAATACCCCACATTTTGAGACGACTATTTGGTTCCAGAGAAAATAAGATACGAGAGTAAACAATAGATGTGACATACATCAGGAGAGGTGTCTTTTGAACTTGAACCTACCTTAGTATATACTTATCGGACTTACTAGATGACGCAGTGAATATAAAATCTTGAACTGTTCATCTCCGCAGTAAACCAAGACAATAAGCAAAACATATGTCACACCAACACATCACAAATTCATACGTTTGTGTTCGTTTTGGTCCTGAACAAATCCTGGATTCATGAGAGCTTTAGAGAATGTAGCCACTTAATTCTCATAAATGCGACCCCACATTTACTCTCATATAGGTGATATTGATTAAGAATAGGCTGCTACTATTCCACTTGTTTTACAAGTATCAATATCATTAAACTAAAGTATCCTACATCCATCAGCAGTCACCACACTTCGTCCATCATAGGAATGGGTATGTAAGTGTGTTTCTTCTTTGAATCTAACCAAACCAGTTTGCCTATTGAACCTAGACCATGGGATCTCCAATCAGCTAGGTTAGGTTTCCGTTTGGTAGGTTCATTTTACGCTATTGGCTTTAAACCCATTCCCCTCGATGTATGCTTAACTTGCTCTCTAGATAAACCTTTAGTAAGCGGATCCGCAATATTATCCTTTGACTTGACATAGTCAATAGAAATTACACCACTAGAGAGCCATTGCTTAATTGTATTATGTCTTCGTCTAATTTGTCTAGACTTCCCATTGTATACACTATTTTTAGCTCGATATTGTGCAGCTAAACTATCACAGTGTATACATATTGCCGTTACAGGTTTAGGCCATATGGGAACATCTTCCAAAAAATCTCTTAGCCACTCAGCTTCTTCTCCAGCCTTATCGAGAGCTATAAATTCCGATTCCATTGTTGATCGGGCTATGCACGTTTGTTTGGAAGATTTCCAAGATATTGCTGCTCCTCCCAAAGTAAATACATAACCGCTTGTGGATTTTGTATCAGTACTATCAGATATCCAATTCGCATCAGTAAATCCCTCAAGCACAGGAGGATACCTTGTATAATGCAATCCATAATTTATTGTATGCTTTAAGTATCTCAGTACTCGAATTAAAGCTTCCCAATGATCACGCCCAGGATTGCAAGTATATCTACTCAGTCTACTCACTGAGTATGCTATGTCAGGCCTTGTACAATTCATAATGTACATAAGGCTTTCCAATGACTTGTGAATATTCACGTTGAGATATAGCATCACCATTATTTTTCTTTAGTTTGCTATTGGCATCAAAAGGTGTAACAGCATCCTTACTTTCCAAATGACCATACTTTCTAAGTGTAGCTTCTATATAATGGGATTGTGTAAGAATATAACCTTCTTGGTTTCTTTTGATTTTTATACCAAGAATCACATCAGCTAGTCCAAGATCTTTCATATCGAAACTTGATTTTAATATCTTCTTGGTCCAATTTATTATCTCTTTGTTTGTTCCCATTATAAGCATATCATCTACATATAAACACAACATAACGCAAGCATTATTTTGAGTTTTTGTGTAGACACACTTATCACACTCATTTATCTTAAATCCATGTGTGATCATAATATGGTCAAATTTCTCATGCCATTGCTTTGGAGCTTGTTTAAGTCCATATAGTGACTTCACAAGTTTACACACTTTGTGTTCTTGACCTTTAACAACAAACCCCTCGGGTTGTTCCATATATATTTCCTCATCTAAGTCTCCATTTAAGAATGCAGTCTTTACATCCATTTGATGAATTTCCATGTTATGGAGTGCAGCTATAGAAATCAACAGTCTTATGGAAGTAATTCTTGTCACAGGTGAGTATGTATCAAAGAAATCCAAACCATGCTTTTGACGGTATCCTTTAGCTACCAAACGAGCCTTATATTTATCAA
Organism: Gillenia trifoliata; assembly: GCA_018257905.1. Classification (NCBI taxonomy): domain Eukaryota; kingdom Viridiplantae; phylum Streptophyta; class Magnoliopsida; order Rosales; family Rosaceae; genus Gillenia; species Gillenia trifoliata. The sequence continues at coordinate 7,927,151 of CM031088.1, read as the reverse complement.
TTGTACCATCAGGTTTTAACTTCTTCTTAAAGATCCATTTGTACCCAATTGGCTTATTACCAGGGGGCAAATGGACTAATTCCCATGTATGATTTTGCATAATGGAATCGATCTCACTGTTAACTGCATCCTTCCAAAATGGAGCTTCAGGAGTGGACATAGCCTCCTTGAATGTTTGAGGCTCAGTTTCAGTTAATAAGGTCACAAAATCAGGCCCAAAGTCCTTTCGAATTTTTGTCCTTTTACTCCTTCTAGGTTCAAGTTCTTCTTCTTCTTGAACTCTAGACGAGGATGAACCATCATCATGTACTCTAGATGAGGATGAACCATCATCATGTACTCTAGGTTCGTCATTAACCTCAGATATATCATTATGTAATCTCTTTTTCAAGAAATTAGACTTGCCCATTTTGTATGGAAATATATCCTCAAAAAATATTGCATTTATAGATTCTATAATAGTATTGACATGTATATCGCTTATTTCGGAATGAAAAACTAAGAATCTATAAGCAGAACTATTAGATGCAAAACCAATAAAAACACAATCTATAGTTTTAGGACCTAATTTTGTTCTCTTTGGTAATGGGACTTGTACTTTTGCAAGGCAACCCCACACTTTCAGCAATTTAAACGTAGGGGTTCTTCCTTTCCATAATTCATATGGTGATTCCTTTCTCGTTTTAGGTGGAATTCGATTCAAAATTTTATTTGCAGTAAGTAAAGCTTCACCCCACAAATTGTGTGGAAGCCCAGAACTATTCAACATGGAATTTATCATGTCCTTGAAAGTCCTATTTTTCCGTTCGGCAACACCGTTTTGTTGCGGTGTATAGGGGGCTGTTGTTTGATGAATTATGCCATGTGTGGCACAAAATTCGGCAAAGGCATGAGACTCATATTCTCCTCCCCTATCGGACCTTAAGATTTTTATCTTCTTGTTAAGTTGATTCTCAACTTCTGCCTTATATGTCTTAAACATATCCAAGGTCTCATCTTTACTATGAAGTAAATAGACATAACAATACTTACTGAAATCATCTATAAATGTTACATAATAATTCTTTCCACCACGAGTTGGATATGATCTAAAATCACACAAGTCACTATGAATTAAATCTAACAAATCATTGGTTTTTTCATGCACAGATTTAAAACTTTGACTTGCAAATTTTGATTCGGTACAAGTCTCACATTTAACATTTTGTAAGTGATCAAGTTTGGGCAGCAAACCTAAATTATGCAATCTAAAAAGAGAACGAAAATTTACATGTCCTAGCCTAGAGTGCCATAAATTAGACGAATCAACAATATAAGCAGAAGCATTATTTATTTCATTCATAGCATTAGCAAGTACATTTAGTTTGAATAATCCATCAGCAAGGTAACCCTTTCCCACAAACATTCCCCCTTTAGTTAATACAAACTTGTTGGACTCAAAAACCAGTTTGAATCCCTTACTACTAAGGATAGGACCAGAAACAAGATTCTTCCTAATATCGGGGACATGCAGTACGTCAAGGAGGGTTAATTCCTTTCCAGAAGTGAATTTCAGAACACATTTCCCTATTCCAGCCACAACAGATGCAGATGCATTTCCCATAAACAATTTCTCATTCCCCTCGACTTTCTGGTACGCGGAGAACATGTTTCTATCACCACATACATGGCGAGTTGCACCAGTATCTATCCACCAATCAGCATGGTCAGATACAAGGTTGATTTCAGAAATCATTGCAGCCAATTCTTCTACATCATTTTGAATCAGATTTGCGCGGTTGTTGTTGCCTTGATTTCCAGGACCTTGATCCCTTCGATGGCGACATTCTTGAGCCCTGTGGCCTAGCTTTCCACAAACCCAGCAACTTCCCTTAATTTTCTTGAAGTCTTTGCCTTTCATACTAGGGACGAAATTCTTTTCCTTCTTCTTATTTTTCTGGAATTTTGGCCTTTGCTTTGATGAACTTCCTTCAACAACATTCGCCTTGACTTCCATACTCGAACCCAGGCCCTTCTCATTCTTTCTGTTATCTTCCTCAATTCTCAGCCTTACAATGAGATCTTCAAGGGTCATCTCCTTACGTTTGTGTTTGAGATAATTCTTGAACTCTTTCCAAGAAGGTGGCAGTTTTTCTATAAAGGACGCCACTTGAAAAGATTCATTGATTACCATCCCTTCAACATGAATGTCATGGATGATTTTCTGGAGATCTTCAGTTTGAGAGACAACGGACTTGGAATCGACCATTTTGTAGTCCAAAAATTTGCCCACGACAAACTTCTTTGAACCAGCATCCTCGGTTTTGTATTTTTTCTCAAGTGATTCCCAAAGTTCCTTGGCTGTTTTGCATACCACATAGACATCATACAGTGAATCATCTAATGCATTGAGAATATAGTTTCTGCAGAGGAAATCATTATGATTCCAGGCATCTATAGCCCTCAAAGTTTCTGCAGGAATTTCATCTCCTTCTGCACTAGGCACAGTCTCACGCATGACATTAGCCAAATTTAGAGTTGTCAAATAAAACAGCATTTTCTGCTGCCATCTTTTGAAGTCTCCACCCTTAAATTTCTCAGGCTTTTCAGAATGAGGCTTATTTCCAGATTGTTCCATATTACTGTTCGAAGATTGTTGAAGAACAATTCAGAAATAAATAAAATAAAGTATTTTCAAATTCTGTTATTTTATTTATTTCTGAATTGTTCTTCAACAGGGGTCATGTATGACTATATTCGACTAGAAGGACCTCCTCAATGGTGAACATATTGGTTTTAGTACCGACAGACAAGTGGTGACATTTAGAGGTTTCTTCAACAAGAAAAGTCACTGCTAGAAAAGGAAGGTGTCACTGCTCTGTGACCAATACTAAGTACTGGTGTAGGATTGCTTAACTTTTTAAAAAAAGCAGATGTGTGAAAAAGTTAGGGTACAAAATGTGTTTGGTAAATGAGAAAAAACAGCTTTTTTTTGACAATTGTGGGTCATTATAAGCAGAAAAGCCGAAGCAGCTAAAGGCTGCTTTGAAAAACTGGCTTTTTTTCAAAGCATGCGGAGCAACAGTGCATGTTTAATGAAACTTTCTAAATTTCAATAACACCCTCGTCTTTTTTACAAAATGACTGTCCTTGTCCTGAACATTCAATCTCGAAGGATCTTCTCTCGTACTCTCTCGTTCTCCCCTTGCATCGGACCCCTAGGACCGCTAGCGACCTTGTCTTCCTTCAATTGGCCAAGCTTTCCGAATCCGTCGTCATCGGCGCCCGCTGGCTCCCAAACTTTTCCTCTCTCTCTCTTTCTCCCCATCTTTCTCTTTCTCTCTTCTTCCCGTCTCATCGAAGCCCTAGGACTGTCGGCAACCTTGTATTATTTCAAATTGGAGTTCCGATCTCCCCTATTGATGTTTCTGAGGCTACAAGCTTCTAAATTTAATTTAAAATTTCTGGAAGTATTAGAGATGTTATGAAGAAGATGAGGACATGAAGAAGATGAGGATCCCTCCTCCCTCGATGCAAACCCCATACCCTAAGCGAAACAGACCTCGAGCTGTGAAATCGGCGAGAATCAGTTGGAATAAATGAGAGAGAGCAAGAGAGAGACAGAGAGAGAGATTGTGGGCGGTAGAGGTTGTCGTCGGGGGAATCTTTGGTGGCATGAACGACGGGGTGGTATGGGATTTGAGGCAAGTTGTTGGGTCTGTTACTTTTTTCATATATTATTTCTCAAAATGATTTTTTTGAATGTTTTTATTCCCTAATATTAATTCATATTAATTTTTTAGGTTAATTAAGTGAAAATTTATATAAATATTTTAAAATAATATATTCTTTTTAGTCATTATACATATTCAAAGCACTTCTACATGAAAACTTACCAAACACTTTGACACAACTTTTTATGCTAAAAGCGCTTTTATAAGTACAATTTACCAAACATCTAATTGTTTTATTTAAAAGCTGATTATTCTCACTACACAACAAAATTAATTTTTTTTAAAAAGCACAACAATATCAAACTAGCCCTAAGAGTTATCCATGTAGTTGCCGATGAGGCCACGGCATTGTGCTCCTTAGTCCTTTCTAGACGTTGCCATTGCTATTTTGTCATGGCATGCGTGATCTGTGGCCAATTCGTTAATAGATCTTCTGTTGATCACATCAGCTGATCATACCAAAATCAGTCTCATTCTTTCATTTGTTTATATCTTTAAAATAAGCTTAGAATACAAAAGTCAATCCCATTCCTTGCAGTGTTTATGTTTAACAATCCAATTTTGTTTTTTATACCTTTGGGATTTTCCTTTTTTCAATAAAGGATTGATTATGTCACCAGTAGTTTATTATTTCTTTTAAACATGACAATATTGCTTGTGTTTACCTTTATGTAAATTTCCTTATCAGGTTCTTTATGTGAGAAAAATGAAACACTAGAGAGTTTTTTTTTCCCTTTTTCCTGGTTCCTTCTACAAAATCGTACAGATGATCAATTTACAACCCTTCTTCGTGAATGTTACGAATAAAAAAGAAAAGAGTGAGATATTGTTTCTTTGATTAGCTTAAGATCTTAAAACATAAAATCGCAAAACATTTAATCATGTTGGGGAAAAGAGAGAGAGAGAGAGAGGGGTGGTGAAGGAGATCTGTGTCATGGTTTAAGAAAAGAGAAGGTACGGGAACCATGGAGAGGAACCTAGTTGTGTTTTCTTGGAACCTACTTGTTCCATCACTTATGATTAATGTGTTTTTATTACGGTACAAACATCATAATCAGAACTGTTCATTTTCTTTATCATTATCTAGAGATCATATCTACAAAATTTCATCCAACTTGGATATTATTTAGTCATCCATGTGTGTCAAACTAATCGACTGTTTTAGTAACAAATAGCATCTTCATGATAAACCACCTATTTGATTGATGCATATGAATGACAAAAATATTTTCAAATTGAATGAATTTTTGCAGATATGATCTTTAGATAATGATATAGAAAATAAATGGTTCCTATGATCATGTTTGTACGGTGAAGATACTTTAATCATAAGTAGGGTGCTCTCCATGGGGGGAACACGAATTATCCATCTCTAACTCTATTTTCATTTTAATTATGGGTGGTTTTTTTTTGACACCTCACAATTTGTTAAAAACACACACTTTAATTTTAATATTGAATAACTTATATGCCTATATAAAATGATAATTTAAGCCCTAAAAGTTTTGTAAATAATTTTATGAATACACCCCCAAGTCTATAAATGAGATAACCTACATTACAATAAATTTTTTTTCAAATTCTCAGACCTACTCTAACCCTCCGTTGTAGAACAGAGTAACCCTAACCATTAAAAAGGCAAAATACTCACACATTTTGACTGAAAAAAGAAACATCATATTGACAGGAACATGAAACAGTACTTCAGTAGGGCTTTTTTCGAAAATCAAAAAAACTTTTGACATAGAAGTGCTGAAACTTTACGCAAAACAGTGTACTGGGAAGTGTGGGGTGCGAGCTAGGGTAATTTATGTAAGTCAAGTGGTGCATTAATATAAGTATTTTTCTTTTTGTTTACTTCAATACCCATTTCAACATTTTGATGTGTAAAATGTACATATGACATGTTGTGGTTAAAAGCTTAATTAGGTTAGACCATGGATTAGAAGAGAAGTTTAGTGCTACTAGAAATAGGTCTAATGAGGCTTAGGAGTGAAATTTGGGTTGGGTAAATTCGAATCCATTCATGTCTAATCTAATTTTAAACTTAATCAAGTGGATTAGAATAAAGTAAAAATTCGTAGAAACAGACCTCGGCAACTGAAGGCAATCAATGAAGATATATAGGTTGGAAAAATTTCTTGGGTGCATGTCGAATTTTCTTGATTATCCTATTACAAACTTAGAGCATTCTATTCAAGATATTCATATTTCGAATAGGTTTATACGTAATGCTAAAAATGTATTAATTCTTATTTAAATGTATTGAGAATGAATCTACTAGAGGTTTCTCTCTATAATGCATTTATTTTCCTATAAAAAATTTTAAAAAATTTCCCTCTATCTTACCGCCATACTTTTTTGCAAATCACAACTGTGACAAACGCCTACATTTAAAAGGCCAAAAAGATAGTTGAGATGATAATATAACATTAAATTAGTTCTGGCTATGCGTACTAGCCCTGCCCCCTACTTTTCTATATTTGTACCGAAGACATATACTCTACCCTTGTTGTGGAGCACTCAACACATATACTTGAGAGACTACACTTTCTCCTCTCACTCACACTCAGTGCTTCAAAAATGGCAAGGGCTCCAGAACAAGAATATCCTGTGAAGGCCTTTGGCTGGGCTGCTAGAGACACATCTGGCTATCTCTCTCCCTTTAACTTCTCCAGAAGGTAAATACATATATTAATTCAACCACTTACTTTACGTGTTGATATAATATGTGTGTGTGTGTGTGTGTACAGATCAACAGGTGATGAGGACGTGAGGTTTAAGGTGTTGTATTGTGGGATATGCCACACCGATCTTCATAACATCAAGAATGAATGGGGTATCTCTTTGTACCCTATGGTTCCTGGGTACATAACCTTCAAACTTTTGATTATCCTTCTTGTTAATATATATTCTTTTACTTTTATGATAAATCCATAATATTGTTCACATGATCTTTCGTTTTCAGTTCTATATAGCCCATGCCTAGACTTTATTTTACTTATATCTTTCTTTTCTTTGGTTTTCTTTATCAATTTGCTTTTCTAAAAAATATACGATTTAGAAGAGGGAGCATAAAAAATACAAATAAAGCACCATGCAGATAAATGTACTCCTTCCTACGATCTCGAGTTCAAATCTTCTTCTTTGCACTTAAATATCGCATATATAAAATTTTTTGAACACATATATGTTCAATTACGCCTTCTAATACTATCATGCGTATGTGAGAAGAAAAAAAAAACCACAGTTTGTTTAATCTATAAGTTATAAACTATAAACTTTGTTTTATAACAATAATCCATAAGTTATATATAGACTATTGAGTTTTCAATTGATCCTAAAGGGATCGAATTGGCTTAATCCATATTTGATTAATTTATTATTTGGATTATCAGATCTAATTTGTTAATTGTATCGAAAAGAATCTAATTCGAATTGGATTATCTTCAACCCCTATAGAAAAACTTATGTTAACATATCAAATTTGAATTGTATTCAAATTATAGGTTCAAAATGTTAATATAATATGGATCTTGGGTATCAATATTAATACAAATTATAGGTTGAAAATGTTAATATAATATGAATCTTGGGTATCAATATTTTGAGAATCTATCTGAATAGATTGTGACTTGTTTATTTGATGATATGAGGGGTCTTTAAGACTCACCCTTGTTTCTAATAACGTTTTAAGTTAGTTTTGAGATGATTCAACTCGTTATATGATACCTAAAAAAGAAAATATCAATCCATATTTTATTAGATACCAAAAAAAGAAAATATCAATCTATCTGTTATTAATTACATTGAACTTGGATCGCATTCAGTTCGATAAGCCTAGTTTTCAATAATATTGGTGAGCCCAACTGTCCCTGACTCCCTAATAAACACACACCATACTGGCAACTGCAAAACGCATTTATATGTTGAGCAATCAAATATGTGGTTTAGATGAACGCTGTAAATGCAATTTCCATTAATGACCAACTCAACTCATATAATAATTGTACTGCAATTGCTTTTCAGTGTTTGTCCACCAACTCAAGGGCATAGCGTGTAATGCAAATCAAACTACTTATTAATTGTTGACCCACAGGAAATAAAAAGGCATATTGGATATTAACTTTTGATGATTCGGTCCACTTTATATTTCATACCTTATTAACAAGTAAGGTATTGGACTACGCGAGAGATTTCTTTAGTGTACTTTGTATACAGAACGGTACACCATCTCTTATATATATTCAAGCATGCCTAAAATATTTTGATATCCAAAAGAAGTAAAACGAAAAACAAAATTGGAGTTTAATTTGACTAATTTTCAGGCATGAAATTGTGGGGGAAGTGACAGAAGTGGGAAGCAAGGTGAGTAAAGTGAAAGTAGGAGACAAAGTGGGTGTGGGTTGCATGGTTGGTGCATGCCATGCATGCGAGAGCTGTAACAGCGACCTTGAAAACTACTGCCCCAAAATGATACTTACCTACAGTTCCATTTACCCCGACGGAACTGTCACATATGGAGGTTACTCGGACACAATGGTCGCCAATGAGCGCTACATTGTTCGTTTCCCTGAGAACCTGCCACTTGATGCTGGTGCTCCTCTACTTTGTGCTGGGATCACAGTTTATAGTCCCTTGAAATATTTTGGCTTAGCCGAGCCTGGTAAGCATGTCGGCATTGTAGGCCTTGGCGGGCTTGGTCACATTGGCGTGAAATTCGCTAAGGCTTTTGGAGCAAAAGTGACTGTGATTAGTACCTCCCCTAGCAAGAAAGATGAATCTCTCAAGCAACTCAGGGCTGATTCATTCGTGGTTAGCCATGACCAGGAGCAAATGCAGGTTAATTTCTAGCAAATTTAATTATGATATCTTTTTTTTAGGGTCAAACTTCAATGGTACGGCATGTACTATTGAATGGTTTAAGATTCATTTGGGACCTACCACAAATTAATCTGGGACCATTCAATGACCGTCCCATTGAATGGTACGTACCACCAAAGATTTTTCCCTTGCTTTGCTCTCATTGAATTGATCGTCCTTTTATTTTTAAGTAAAAAAGGATTAGGTGAGATTAGTTCCTCTGTACGTATTGGGTTTCAATTGCAGGCTGCCATAGGCACATTAGATGGCATCATCGACACAATCTCAGCTGCGCATCCCATTGTTCCCTTACTTGGTCTTTTGAAGCCCCATGGGAAGCTTATTCTGGTGGGTATACCAGAAAAACCACTTGACCTCCATGTGTTTCCTTTAATCATGGGTAAGTTTAAACTTCCTGGATAATTTGACTTGTATATTATCTCGTAAATTATTTTGGTCTAGAATCTAAAATGATTATGAAAATGTGAATCTAGGAAGGAGGTCGGTGGCGGGTAGTGGAATCGGAGGAATGAAGGAGACCCAAGAAATGATTGATTTTGCAGCAAAACACAACATAACGGCGGAGGTTGAAGTTATCTCAATTGATTACGTGAACACAGCAATGGAGCGTCTTGCTAAGAATGACGTTAGATACCGATTTGTGATTGATGTTGGAAACACACTGGCTGCTAGCAAAGCTTGAAGACTCCAGAAGGGGAATAATGAAATGTGTTGTAAGGTCTAAGTAACTACATTTCATCCATGTAGGTTGATTTGTGTATGACACGGTTTATTTTGCTTGTATTCGCCATTTGATATGGCAGGCATTATATAAATCACCTTTAAGATGCTAGGGTGTATTATCTTTCATATTATCAATCAATAAATTTTGAGGTTTCTCATATTTCTCTGATGAATTTCAATTTACTTATTTTGTAAGGTTATCGTTTTCTCTTTGTCACACAGTGTCATTATGTGATAAATCTTTTTATGCATGGGTACAGAAAAAGCAAACAATATATAAATAGGCAAAAATAGAGAGAACTTTTGCTAGAAATTGAAGTGGAACGGGAGCAATGTATCGCACTATTTTATTTTCTTTACAGGTGTCAGACAAGAGAAATGGATTTAGGGAAGGAGAGATGTGGGAAACTTGTATTATTACCTTCTGCTTTAATAATTTGTACTGTGAGGAAAAGAGAGAATCGGGTTATCAGATTGATACAATACAATCCCTTTATATAGGGTTTTCTCCGGACAAAGTTTACTGTAGCACATTTATGGCTATAGCAATAACATTAAAAAATGTTGTAGCTATTTCAACAAGGAAGAAGGAAACATGTAAGGCTAAAGAGATAAAAAGTCCTCTTTGCATAGTGAAACTTCATTCAACCCACGTGGGTATCCATATTTTCAACACTCCTCCTTAGATTCCCACGCATAAGTGATTAGTTGCCTTATTAAAACCTTGCTAGAAAAAAACCCAATGGAAAAAAATTGTAGCAAAGGAAAAAGAGTGCAACTTTGCTTGGATGATTGGTATACTGTTGAGTGCACTTTAGTTGCCTCGTTAAAAACTTGCTAGGAAAAACCCAGTGGGAAAAATCCTAGTCGAAGGAAAAAGAGTACAACACGCATGTGTCCTGGATGCTCCCCTTGACGAGTATCTCACCCTGATTTTGCATGATTACTAAGTTGGCGTAATCCGATACCATGCACCAGCCTCTGGAATGTACACTTAGGTAGAGATTTGGTGAATAAGTCTGCTAGGTTATCGTTGGAACGGATTTATTTGACTTCAATAACTTTAGCCTTCTGAAGCTCATGTGCATTGAAAAACTTTGGAGATATGTGTTTAGTCTTATCGCCTTTGATGAATCCTTCCTTCATTTGAGCAATACACGTTGCATTATCTTATTCAATGATAGTTAGAGTGTTTGTTTTTGAAGATAGACTACATGAGTTCTGGATGTGATGGATCATTGATCTTAACAAAAAACATTCATGACTGGCTTCATGGAGAGCAAGTATTTCTAAGTGATTGGAAGATGTAGCAACTAGTGTTTGCTTCGTTGAGCACCATGAGATTGCCGTATTTCTATAAGTGAACACATATCCAATCTGTGAGAGTGTTTTATGCGGATCAGAGAGAAAACTAGCATCTGCATATCCAACAAGATTCTAGTCATCTGAGGGTTTCTCGGAATAGAATAGGCCCATGTCTGTTGTCCCACGAAGACATCATAAAACATCTTTGATTCCCTTCCAATGTCAAATTGTTGGAGCAGAGCTATATCTTACTAACAAGTTGACTGAAAAACCTATATCTGGTCTAGTACATTGTGCTAAATACAATAAAGCACCTATTGCACTCAGATATGGTACTTCTGGATCAAGGATCGCCTCATCATCTTCTTTTGGACGAAATTGATCTTTCTTAGTGTCAAGAGATCGAACTACCATTGTTGTGCTAAGTGGATAAGATTTATCCATGCCAAATCGCTTTAAGACCTTTTCAATATAATTTGATTGATGGACCAAAATTCCACTAGCACAATGTTCGATCTGCAGGCCGAGACAATATATTGTTTTCCCAAGATCTTTCATTTCAAATTCGCTTTTCAAATATTCAGCAGTTTTGTTGAGCTCTTTAGGAGTTCCAACTAAGTTCATGTCATCGACATATACTACCACTATAGAACATCCAAAGTTGATTTCTTAATAAACATGCAAGGGCAAATGACATTATTGGTATATTCTTCCTTGATTAAATATTTACTAAGACGATTATACCACATTCGTCTAGAATGTTTTAGCCCATACAACGATCGCCTTGATTTGATTGAAAACATATCTAGTGGTTTGTTAGTTGTTTCAGGCAACTTAAGTCCTTTTGGGACTTTCATATAGATGTTAGTATCTAATTCTCCATATAGATATGCAGTGATGACATCTATAAGTCGCATATCAAATTTTTCTGAAACTACCAAACTTATCAGATTACGGAACGTAATTGCATCCATTACAGGAGCGTATGTTTCATCAAAATCAATTCCAGGCCTTTGTGAAAAACCTTGCTCAACGAGTCGCGCTTTATACCTTGCAATCTCGTTTTTCTCATTGCGCTTTCTTGTCAAAACCCATTTGTAACCTACAGGGTTCACGTCAGGCGGTGTTTGGACTGTTGGTCTAAAAACACTTATTTTTTCCAAGGAATTTAATTATGCCTGGATTGCATCTTTCCACTTAGGACAATCATGTTTCTGTTTGCATTCATCAACAGAGCGAGGCTCAATATCATCGCTTAATATGATTTCAATGGCTATTGTAAATGAGAATATATCATTGATGATCATTTCATTTCTATCCCACAATTCATTAGCACATGCATAATTTATAGACATTTCTTGACTTTCATGTACTTCTACCTCTTCAGGGACATGTGTCTCATCAAGGACATTTTCTTTTTCTGGAAATACTAAATCATGAATTGTAGATTCGTCATTCATTTCTTTTTCATGAATGATTTCATTTGGATTCATAGGTGTCATTCATTTCCTGGGGGTGTCTACCACGCTTCAGGCATGCAGTAGATGAATAATTCGATGCCACATTATTTTGCCCAATAGGGACATCAATTCTTGCTAGCGCAATTGCAGCTGGTATGTGTGATTTTGTCACTTTTGTTGCACCATTAAATGCATCTTGCATTTGATTGACAATAATTTGAAGGTGAACGATTCTTCTCACTTCATTTTCACATTGAGTACTTCGTGGATCAAAATGAGACAAGGTGGGTACATCCCATGTTAATTCTCGCGCGTTCGTTTGGAACGGTGGTCTTTTCTCCCCCTAATAGCGGGAAACTTGACTCATCAAAGTGACAATCCGCAAAGCGAGCTGTAAAAATATCACCCGTCAAGGGTTCCAAATATCGAATGATAGATGGTGAATCAAAACCCACATTAATTCCCAGTCTACACTAAGGTCCCATTTTGGTATGTTGTGGCGGTGCAATAGGCACATAGACAGCACAACCAAAAACTCGTAAATGTGAAATGTTTGGTTGGTGCCCAAACATGAGTTGTACTGATGAGTATTGATGGTTGGCAACATCTCTCAATTGAACTAATGATGCATCATGTAGAATGACATGTCTCGATAGAAAAACTGACAATTTTGTTTTCATGAGCAGAGTGCAAGCAATTAATTGAAGCAGCATGATAAAAGCTTATGCTAAACCATTTTAGGTATGGATATGAGGAACAGGGTGTTCAACATCAATACCCAGTGTCATGCAATAATCATCAATAGTTTGAGACATAAATTCACCAGCGTCATCAAGTTGAATCAACTTAATAAGATGATATGGGAACTGCGCTCGTAATTTAATTATCTGAGCAAGAAGTCTCGCAAAAGCTACATTTCGAGTAGACAAGAGGCAAACATGTGACAATCGTGTAGATGCATAAACTAAAACCATGAAATACCGAAATGGTCCACAATGTGGTTGAATAGGCCCACAAATATCCTCTTGAATTCTTTGCAGAAATGATGGGGATTCTACATCAATCTTAGACTGAGACGGTCTAATTACCAACTTCCCTTGAGAACAAACCTTGCAAGGGTTATCATTTGATATAGCAATATGTTTGCTTAATAATGAGTTGGTAATGATCCTATGCATCATGGTGGATCCTGGATGACCTAGACGGTCGTGCCAAAACATGTAAATTTTTGGATCAATGAACTTCTGGTTCATGACACTATGTGCTTTAATTGTCTTTATGTATGTATAATACAATCCATTCTGTATACCACGCAACGTCTCCAATGTACGCTTCTGGGTATTAAAGGAGGTAATGCAAAGATATTTCACATTGTCTTTATCTTTCGTTTCAACGTGGTATCCATTCAAACCTATATCTTTAAAACTCCACAAATTTCTTGTGGAGCGAGTAGCGTATAATGCATTTTGTATGGATAATATTGTTCAATTTGGTAACATAATCTGAGCTTTCCTTGAACCTTCAATTATGTCTGATTGGCCAGCTAGTGTTGTTACTCTTGCTTTTGTAAGCATCAAGCTTGAGAAATATTTTCAATCTCGAAGTATCATATGCGTGGTTGCGCAATCTGCGAGACAAATATCTTTGCCATTGTTCATGCTTTGAGAATAGCCATAATTTTTATCCATGTTTTCTGATGAGTAAGACAATCATAGTTAAAACACTTTATTTATAAAAAGAAAACTACAATACCACTTTTATTGAATTGGAATTACAAGTCTCAAACAACAAGTTAGATAATGAAAAACAATAATACATTGAAAATCAAATTGATTCAATCGGACCCATAATCCTCATTCCCCCTTTTTCACAAAGAAGTCAAAAACATCCATATGGGTTGTGTCTAATTGACCTGATATGTCGAACACTGGATCAAGTATATCCTTCAGATCAGCCTACTCAATGAAATTAGTGTCTACATTCTTTCCTTTGAGTGAGGCCTTATAAAGATCCACAAGATGTTTTAGGGTACGACATGTACGCGCCCCAATGTCCATTGCCACCACACCTATGACAAACTCCTTTAGGATTTCTGAGGGCGTTATTCATATGAGCTTTCCCTTTATAGCAGTTTACATTTTTAAGCCTTGGGGTTGAATTATGCCTTGGACCCTGGTTGTAATTATGAACATCGTGGTTCTTGTCCCTTTCATTACATCGGCGTCGTTTGTGGCCATGTCCTTGTTTGTAGTTACTGCCATGAAATGAGGTGGTGTTTGCTTTAAGGGAAGCCTCATTCACTTCTGGGAAGCCTCATTCACTTCTGGGAATGGCACCGATCTATTCGGTTGGGACTGATGATTTTTCATCAAGAGCTTATTGTTCTGCTTAACCACAAAGAGTACTGATATCAGTTGGTTGTACTCTGTAAAACCGCGCTCTCTATATTGTTGCTGCAAGAGCAAATTAGAGGCATGGAAAATACTAAATATTTTTTCTAGAATGTCTGCTTCAGGGACATCCTCCCCATAAAGTTTCATTTAGGAGCTGATCCTAAACGTTGCAGAATTATACTCCGTGACTGACTTAAAATCCTGGATTCATAAGTGTGTCCAGTTATAACGAGCTCTTGGGAGAATCACCGTTTTCTGGTGATTATATCAGTCTCTCAAGGCATTCCAAAGGGCCAGTGGGTCTTCAACCTCTTTAATCCTTCATGGATGTGGCAACAAATGAAGATCATGGCTTTCACCCGATCTTGGGAGGAAGCAGTGTTTCCTTCCTTGATGGTGTCCCCAAGATTGCCTGCCTCAAGATGGATCTTGGCATCTACAACCCAGGTAAGGGTGACAAAATCAAGCTTTGCCAAGTTCGCCAATTTTTTTTTCTAAAAGAAAAATGAGATATGTATGAACTTGCAATAATATGGACTTTGGAGGAAATTTAGGAACTTCTAGTTCTTACAAAAATTTTCATTTTTGAACTTCAGGCCAAAATGATAAGCACTCGAGACTTCAGGCTCAAGGTTAACTTAATTAGGACATTAATTAAAATTGTTAGGTAGTTAGTAATATTCGTTACACAGGCACTGCCATCAGTATCGAGTATTACTACCAAAAAAAAAAAAATTAACGAGGAAGGCTAGGGGTGGGCATCGGGTGGGTTGGTCAGGTTAGACTTCAACCCGTTGCTAACCCAATAGGTTCGGGTTAGAATTATTCAAACCCATAGTCACCCAAGAAAATTGGCAACCCAACCCACCCAAACCATTCTTAGGTGGGTTGGGTTGGGCGGGTTCCACGGGTTGAACTTGATTGGTTTCTTTCTTATTCCTAATGTAAGTAAGAGAGACACATAATCAATACTTACGTCAAACTACACATAAATCATGTGAATTTGATATTGTTATATCACTACATGTTACTAATACATACATTTCACTATTCAAATCGAGCATTACTAAACAAGTGCATTTAAAAATAACCAAATTTCATGTATAAATTTATTTAATATACATGCATGTTCAAGAATTATTGTCATTCGGGTGGGTCGGTTTCAATTGAGTTAATAATACTTCAACCCAACCCAACCCACCTATGCACTAGTAGAAAAAATAGCTTGCGTGACAAAACTTTAGGCGACGGATGAAATTTCGTCGGGCAAGAGGACTTTAGGCGACGAAAATCCTGTTTCATCACTTAAAATGTCATAACATTTAGGCGACAAACACGTTCGTCGCTTAAAAATGAAATGGCCGATGAATAGATACATTCGTCGCGCAACAGATGGAAAAAGTGGCGGGAAAAGGAGAATTTAGCGCCAAATTGAGCTCGACAAATTGTTTCGTTGCCTAAAATATCTAGTGCGACGAATGCGTCATCGCGCAAAACCAAAAATGAGCGTGACTTTAGGCGACGATTGTATCGGGTGGGTTGGTCGGGTTGGTCGTTAGACCCGCTAAAATGCACACCCATAAGGAGGATGATTGTACCGCACCACTCTTAGCATAAATGTAAAGCAAGATAGGCGATTACACCGCACCACCCAAGTTAGCAGCATAAATTAACATAAATAAATACTAGGTTAGTAGTCAAGAGCTACACAAAATAAAAAATCAAAATATAAGCGGTTATTAACATGAGGACTAGGAGAAGCATTGGTGGTAGTAGTTCTTCATTGTGGTGGCGAGGGATCACAAAACAAGCGAGGAAGAGAAGGAAGAGAAACAGTAAAATCCTTATGGGAAACATTTTTTTCGGCGAAGGAAAAATGAAAATTGGTTAGGGTTAGGGCATCGTACTGATAAAGTGTTATAAATAGGCAAAAATACAGATAACTTTTGCTAGAGATTGAAGTGGAATGGAAGCAATGTATCACACTTTTATTTTCTTTATAGGTTCCAGACAAGAGAAATGGATATAGGGAATGAGAGATGAGGGAAACTTGTATACTATGAGGAAAATAGAGAATCAGGTTATCAGATTAATGCAATACAACCCCTTTATATATGGTTTTCTCCGGACAAAGTTTACTATAACATTTATGGCTATGGCTATAACAATTAAAGAAGGTGGTAGCTATTTCAACTAGGAAGAAAAAAACATGTAAGGGTAAAGAGATAAAAAGTCCTCTTTGTAACTTTATTCAACCCACGTGGGTATTCATATTTTCAACAAACAAATCTTTTATATTCTTGTTTACACTCAAAATTGCCATGTTTACCCCTATTTTGGTCTAAAGCCAAATTATGACATTATGTAGGGGTTATTGCGAAATTAGGCCAAATTTACACCAAGATATTTTGGGTATCTGCAAGTGGATAGTTAATTAATGTTATCTATCTTTGTGCAAGTGGAATTAGGTTGAGGTGCGTGCATCAAGTTGGGTTGCTTTCACATTGGTTTTGCTCTCTATATATTAGAAGCAAAGGCAGAGAGCTGGGGACACTCAACCAAACAAAATTCAGAACATACATGTTCTAAGGAAAACCAACCTTTCAAACACCAAAGAGGAAAACCTCTCTCTTGAAAGCCAAGAAGTGACATTCATCAGTTCAAACAACCCAGCAACAAGCTTTCATAAGCCTACATAAGGCTTTAAGCAACCATTCACAAAGCTTCGACAATTTGTGTTAAAGCTTTTAGATCAGAAAACCTCTGATCTTAGAATTAGCTCTGCCACTTCTCTATGTGGTATCGATTAAGCCTGAGAAAGAATCTCCTTTAGGCTATTCTCTTTTTCCCAAAGAGTCGATGGGCATAAAAGCCAATTCGATGGCTTTGTCGATGACTTTGTCTTCAATCCGATGGGCATAAAAGCCAATCTGATGGCTTTGTCGATGGCTTTGTCTTCAATCCGATGGGTATAAAAGTCAATCCGATGGCTTTGTCGATGGCTTTGTCTCCAATCCGATGGGCATAAAAGTCAATCCGATGGCTTTGTCGATAGCTTTGTCTCCAATCCGATGGGCATAAAAGCCAATCCGATGGCTTTGTCGATGGCTTTGTCTTCAATCCGATGGCTTTGTCTTCAGTAGTAAAGACAGTTTATATTCAATCTATATTCTAACCATATTGGCCTTGTTATATATATCTACATAACAATTAAAGACCTTAACAAGCAAGGCAAATAAAGAACCTAAGTTGAGCCTCTCACTTAAAGGCACAATCTTTTGGTTATAAGTTAAATAGCGCAATCTCAAATCACACACATACACCGTCTGCTAGCGGTACCTAGTAGTGGCACACTCGCAATCTCCCAATCAGTGTTCATATAAATCACTAGGCCTACAACTAAACGCCGTGTGAATTTATTTGTCGAACAATTCTTCTTTTCAATTGATATATAGCAACATCAGTTTAATTAATCGCGCAAAGAGTACAGAAAATCAGTGAAGCCACCAATCAAGGCTACGAGTACTAATTATGGAGAGCCTTTAGTTCGTGGGAAGCAGAAAGAAATTGGTATAAAAGGGGCATCAGCCATGTGAATAACACTAGCGCCAAATTAGTAAAGGTCGTTGTCTTGTTGAACTTCAAATAAATTTGGAGTACTATTCAATTTTCATTTGCAGACTTTGTCAATTGCGTAGAACCGCCGCATCACTAGGTAAATTGCATGAAAGGAAACGTGGAAAGTAAATATACTAGTTTCTTGACTCTTTGAATGGCCACATTTAGTCATACAAATGAATCTCATGAGTGGCGGCTAAAATGACTTGGATTTTTCCACTACTTCAATATGCAAAACCATTTTTGAAACCTTTACCGAGGTGATCGAAGTTTTCTAAGACTTAATTTTTCCAGCTAAATTCGTATATATACGTCATCCTAGCGAAAACAACGATCAAATCCCTCCACCACACAGTACTTATATGTAGACACGGCCTCACTACATGTCTAGCACTTTACAATTTATCTAAAGCTGTCATATTCTTTTGTTAATTTAAGAGAGAAAATGGTGACATCTCCAGAACAAGAACACCCTAAGAAGGCCTGTGGATGGGCTGCAAGAGATTCATCTGGTGTTCTCTCTCCCTTCCAATTCTTGAGAAGGTTATCAATTCTTTGTTCTACCTTCTGGATCTCTGTCGATTTGTTATTTCATTTATTTCCCTTCCAATTCTTGAGAAGGTTATCAATTCTTTGTTCTACCTTCTGGATCTCTGTCGATTTGTTATTTCATTTATTTCCTGTTCATTTCATCCGTCTAGGATCTGTGTGTGCGTTTGGTTCCTAGGAAGTACAATGAAATCAAGGAGAACAAAATGGTAGTTTTTATTGTTTGTGATACAAAAGATGGCGGGGAGGGGGGAAATCAAACATATATAGGGCCTTGGGTACATATATAAGCGAATCAGAATGCGACCTACCCAACTTAATTGCCCTAATGTACTACAATTTGCTTGCAGAGCAACGGGAAAGAACGACGTGACCTTCAAAGTATTATACTGTGGGATATGTCATTCAGATCTTCACATGGTCAAGAATGAATGGGGTATTTCTACCTATCCTGTACTTCCCGGGTACGAATGCTTACCAATTTATAAAAAAAACAGAAAGTTTATTTTAATTTACTCTCACCATTGATTACTAAAGTAGACATATCTAGCTAATATCTCGTACAGATCAGTTGCTTATTACAAATTTGCATTTCAACACTTATGAAATGGATTATGATAACCATGTAAATGTATGTTACCTTGATTTAATTAATTGGGTAATGCAGGCATGAAATTGTTGGTGTAGTGACTGAGGTAGGCACCAACGTAGACAAATTCAAAGTTGGAGATAATGTCGGTGTTGGATATATGGTGGGAGCTTGCCAATCTTGTGATAGTTGTGCCAACAACGCTGAGAATTACTGCCCCAAAAGAATAATGACATGTGGCGGCAAGTACCATGACGGAACCCCAACATACGGAGGTTACTCTGATATAATGGTGGCTGATGAGCACTTCGTAGTTCGTATTCCAGACAACCTACCTCTTGATTGTGCTGCTCCTCTCCTATGTGCTGGGGTTACAACTTATAGCCCCTTGAGATATTTCGGACTTGACAGACCCGGCATGCATGTGGGTGTGGTTGGCGTAGGTGGTCTAGGTCATGTGGCCGTGAAGTTTGCCAAGGCTATGGGGGTTAAGGTCACAGTGATAAGTACCTCCCCTAATAAGAAAGAGGAAGCTATTGAAAACCTGGGTGCTGATTCTTTTTTGGTCAGCCGCGACCAAGAACAAATGCAGGTGATTACTTGATTAAGGTCAATTAAATTGACGACTTTAAGCAGATCAGTGAATAGTGTGGCACGTAATATTCTATGAGTTGTGTTAAATGTGTAGGCTTCCATGGGCGCAATGGATGGTATCATTGACACAGTTTCTGCAGTCCACCCTCTCTTGCCTTTGCTTGGTTTGTTGAAGTCTAATGGAAAGCTTGTTTTGGTCGGAGCACCGGAAAAGCCACTTGAGCTACCAGTTTTTCCGTTGCTCGCGGGTAAGCATATGAGTTCACTAATTAACTTATTATAACCTTCGATTTGTACTAAAGAAAATTAAGGGCATATTTGTTATTAACAATTTGATTCTAGTGTTTTGTATTGCTTTTTTAGTGTTTTGATTCTAGATGAAACAAATTCTGAAAAGAAAAACTGATTGAAATTGTTTTTATTTTTTAGTTTTATTTTTCACTTTGTGTAGCATGTTATTAAATTTTATCCCTCCCCCATCCCTCATTTTCCTCCCTTTGTTCTCCCTCTTTTAAGTCACTTCTATCTTTCTATATATTCTTGTTAGTGACACCCTCTAATTAATGGGCTGTGCATTTGATAGAATGTCAGTATTAACAACAAATTATGAATTGCACTTTTAGGAAGGAAGATAGTAGCTGGTAGTGCCATTGGAGGAATGAAGGAGACTCAAGAGATGATTGATTTTGCAGCTAAACACAACATAACAGCAAACATCGAGGTTATTCCAGTTGATTATGTGAATACCGCTATGAAGCGTCTTATCAAAGCAGATGTTCGATACCGTTTTGTCATTGACATTGGAAACACATTGACGTCTAGGTCTTAAGTTAACCACCCTAAATTCTTCTGCAATGAGAGAATAAGATTTGAAATTAAATTTGATCATGTAGTTCGGTTTAAGGTGTCTTCTATAGGTTTGGTGAAAATTATACCTTATGATAATTACAATGTAATGTGCAGATTCTGTATAAAATTTAGGGAGCTTTAATGAAAATCACTTTTTTTTTTAAAAATTTTTTAATAAAAAATACCCTAATAACTTTATTTAATTAAAAATGTCTCAATTTTAATAAAGAGAACAAAATAATTAAATAAGTAGCGCCCACATAGGTTTGTGATATATTCGCACCCAGTGGCGAAGCTATGTTGGAGCGAAGGGGGGCGGCCGCCCCTCCGCTCGCAGGAAAAAGAAGGCCGAGTGACCCTTGAACCCGGTTTGGCTGGAAAGTGGGCAGCACCGTAGCGCGGTGGTTCTGAAAACTTGCGCAGCTCAGCAACAACTCAAATTTATGGAGTTGCTGTGGTAAACTCCGTAGAAAGCAAAGTGCTTTTCGAGATCGAATAGTCCGATCTTTCGAGAAATTTTCGAGAAAATCATTTGAGAAATTTCTGAGAAAATTAGGACCTTCTGTTGCAGATTTTCTCGGGAAAATTTTTATGGGTGAGGGAGATGGCAATTTCTTTGGCTCGTTGAGAAGAAAAAGTAAGCTTCTTTTTTGTACGCAATCGACTAACAACTGAAAGCTCACCTGCCAATTTAATGAATACTCGTTCTGCTAGTTAGCTTGCGAAGAAAAAAATCCTTGAATTTATCAAACAACGGGCGGCGCCAGTGAAATCCAAGACAACATTTTCTAGTCAAAACACACGGAAAAGCCAAATCAATGATCAAAACAGAGGCTTGGGCTTTTTTGGTACTATGAAAAGGTTGGGCTTTTTTTATGAAAGGTTTGGGCTTTCGATATTGTTTAATAAAATTGACCCAACCCAACTATTCATTTGTAATTTAGCCTCATCTTAGTTTTGCGGTAACTTCTTCGCTCATAGTAAAGTGTATATGTTTAAGACTCTTAGGTCCATGACATAACAATTATGTCACCAACTCATAGTATGATAGTAATGTGAATAAATAATTTCATGTAGCGGTGTGATCGTCACACTTAATTTTTTTAAAAAGATTAATGTGATTTTTGCTCTCTTTTTCTACTCATGCTCTTCCATGTGAGCTTAAGGGTTGAATGAATCAAAAGAGAATCAAGAAACAAAAATAAGAAGAGAATGCATAATGAAAAAACAAGTGTGAAAATCACTAGCTAAAATGTTATTCTAATTTTGGTTGATTACTAATTGAGAGGAATTAGTGATCTTGCAAAAGAGTTAGTGAAGAAAGGGAGGTCTGAAAGTTATATGTTAGTGTATAAGCTTCTTACATTGACTTTGGTGTTACCGGTTGCAACCGCTTCGGCGGAGAGAGCTTTTTCTTCTATGAAGATTGTGAAAACACCATTGCGCAACAAAATGGGAGATCAATGGTTGAGTGATAGCATGCTTGTTTACATTGAGAAAGATGTATTTGCTTGTATTGATAATGAGCCTATTATGTGACGTTTTCATGACATGAAACCTCGCCGGCAACAATTGTAATTTGTTTGTATTAATTAATTATGGAAGACATTACCATATAAAAAGATTTAGTTGTTGCTATTTTTCTTTAACTTTGCATTCTTTTGAGTTCGCCCCTCCTCTCGAAAAATCCTGGCTTCGCCACTGTTGTGCTGCCCACTTACCAACACTGATAGACTTTTTTTTTCTTCCTTTTTTTCCGTGTGGCAGCTTCTTGTAGAGCCTCCCCTCCCTTTTATGTCATACCTTTCTACAACCAGATTTTTTTTTTTTCTTTTTGTATTTGTGTTACAGCTTATCTATTCACATACCAAATCATTAATTTACGAGTCTTTCTCTTGTTCCCCAAATTTTAATATTTGAAAGTGTAAAATACATTCCAACTAACATAACAACTACATTCAAACACAATCAAGTTGGAGAAAAAGAGAAGTTGGTGACAATTGATTAGACAAATGAGCGATATGGTGGATACGGATCACCTTTCAATTACAATGTCCTTTGTGCTTTGCAAGAAATAAATTTGAGACATTGAAAAGGAAATGGCTCAAAGATAAAGAATCAAAAGCTAGCATAAAATAGTTAAAAAGGAAAGGCTGTACACAACCAACTTTTTGTTTGTTTAAATAGCACAACCATGCATCATGCATCATTTTGGAACAAACTTTAATTTGGAAATAGTAATTTTAGAAATAGTGCTTATTTTAATTTAGATTTTAGAAATAGTGCTTATTTTAATTTGAAAACAATGATTTTATCTTTAATTTGGGTAATTTTTTTGAGTTTGTGTTATGTCATCTGAGTTAAATAATACAAAGGTAAATTCATATTAGATACCAAGTTGAGTATAGGTTTTAAGAAAAAATACCATATTTAAGGAAAAATACTAAGTCTAATTAAATATTTTATGATAAGCCACAAACTTTATTGCAAGTGATTTTATGACTAAATAAAAAGTCCCATAATACAACCATGCATCATTTAAAATAAACTAAGTAATAATATTACAACCCAAAAAATTAAATAAAAAACTTTTATTTTTTAGTTTTATAAACAATGCTTATTTTAATTTAGAAACAGTGATTTTAACTGTAGTTTGGACAAATTTTTTGAGTTAAATTATACAACCATGCATCATTTAGAACAAACTAAGTAATAATATTACAATCAAAAAAACAAAATGAAGAAAAAAATTTATTTTTTAGTTTTATAAATAGTGAGTCTTATAAACATTGCTTGTTACATCCCGTTTCAAAAAATTAGAAGTATTTTATTCCCGGAAGGGGAAATGACGAAAATGCCCTTGGTTGACCATTCGGTTGACTTTTGCCTCGTAATTGCAGCACGACTCTTCTCTTTGTATTTGTCGTACTGCTGCTAATAACGCAGACGCTGAAGGAACGTCGCTGGCCCGAACGAATATTTTACCCGGCGTTGGTTTCGACGCTTTTCCGCACTTTTTAATTCGGGAGGCTGGCTGTTGGCTGGGGGCCCAAATGTCGGGCTTGGCTCCATGTGGCTCCATCCCACAAAATCTAGGATCTTTGTCCCTCGTTTTGTCCTGAACTCTCTCCTCTTTCTCTCTCGCAAAACACGAACAAAACACACCACATACAAAAATGCTCAAGGCACCCCGTGCCTTCCTCCCTCCCTCTCCCGAGCTCACACCGAGCCGTTTTTCCCTGGCCAAACAAAACCACAAACCTCCGAGCTCCAACCGGACCCGGACACGTGAAACCACCGGAAACCCAGATTCTTGAAATTTTCCTCGGCGAGGCTCGATTTCGATCTCACTCATTTCTTGGTGAACTCCGATCCTAAATCACATCAAACTCCGATCACCATTAGACTCGGAAGTCCCATGAACCTTGTTCAAGCCCTTGATGGCACTAATCGTCGAGAATCGAAGAACTGAGATCGGCATTTTTCACTGTATTTCTTCCTACCAGGCCACCGCGCTTTTGGCCCCAAAATGGTAAATTAATATTATCCTCAATCCTAGTTTCATTTTTGCACAACTGCAATTTAACTTGAAATGAAGAAGTTATGAAGCTTTGAAATTACCTGGTAGCTCCGCCACTAGATTCGCAAGTGCGCCGCGACCGGGCACCGGGTGTGGATGACTGCGCGCACGCCGCCGCGACGCGCCAACCGGCCGACCGGCCTTGTTCACGCCGCAGAACCGTTCAGACTGCGCCGACTGCCCGCCGAGCCGCGCGTGAGACGTTGCTCGGGAGCGCGCGTGAGCCGTGGCTTTCCACGCGTGAGCCGCGTGGCGCGTGGGACTCCTTTTCACCGTCTTTGCGAGGCGACTGTGGATTTACTGCGTACTCACTCTAGGGGCAGTACGTATGATATTTTTTCGAGGTGTTTTGAACCTCCGTGCTGAAGAAACAAGGGATATGATTGGCTCAATTAGTTAATTAGGGTAAACCCTTTATGAGTTTAATCATTATTACTAAGGGATATCTCATATGGTGAGACTTATCCAGAGGATTGTCGTGGCTACCCAGACCGGGGCTACGACCCGCCACCTGCTGTGTGAGTGAGCTGGGTCTTTATTTTGATAAATGTATATATACGTATGGTTTTTCAATGCTTCTTCAAACTCCTAGCATAACTCATATCATATACGTTTGTTGGAGGTAGAACATTCGTATTATATTGCCATACATGTTTTCATACTATTGCTCATCAATAGATGTATAACACCCTGTGTATTAGTACTCGCCTTGTGGCCAGGACTAGCCTTGACGCTTGGAGAAGTCACTACCGCATCGTTACGCAGCCTTGGATCCATTGTAGGTATTTTAGCCGTTCTAGGCTGGGCACTAGGCAATCCCGAACTTGTGTGACCGCACTTTGTGCACTCGGCCGCTACGTTAGACTCGTCATTGTAGTACTCAGCCGTATTCTTTTATACCTAGCCTCGTTCCTTGTGGTTTAGCCACTTGGACTTGTGTGTTTGCTACATATGTAAGTGAGCATGTCAAGAAATCATTGCCTGGGAGTACTCCGTATATTTTTATTATAGTATTTTGAGGTTCATACTCCGAGGGTATGACGTATTTTCTCAAACTATACTTGTTTTCACGAGGGGGTTAGTAGACTTTGAAAACAACCGCGTATCAAACTTTGCTTTTGACCCACTCACCGTTTATGTTTTGCGCCTGTGATTTCTCGTTGGCTTGAGCTTGTGACGTCGAGACGCTTGCAGTATGACAATGTAGGGGTTCTCTACACTTGTAATTATTTTGTATCCTCTACTCGTTCACAACTTATTATTTTATTATTATTCTTCCGCCCACACTTCGTGCACTCCGACCCTTTTTAATTCAATTTTCTTTTATTTATTCTTCAATTCTTCTAAATGGCTTTCTTGGCCACCTAACGCGTGTCGGGGCGCATTCTCTCGACACCCGGCATGTCTTAGGACGGATGTGTTAGATTGGTATCGTGAGCATGGTTTTGCAATCTCCAGCTCTTCCTTCCGTACTCCCGTATCTCACCGTCTCGTTGGTGTCGACTTCAAATTTCGTGAATCTTAGCAATATCTCAGGTCTTTACCGCCAATGTTGTTCTCGAACACACCGTTCCGAACTCTTGGAGTCGTGAATCTTGTTCTTGAATCTTACTCTTGGAATTGAAAATGTCCTAACTCTACACCTTTCGTGTATTGTTGTTCCTTGGGTTAATTCTAAGTTCTTCTTAGTGTCATACCACCGACGTCAGATATTACGCAGCTTTGGGTAGTTTTCCCACTTGACAGCTTTATCACTACTTTTCCGGTACGCGTAGAATTTTCTTTCTCGTTTTCTAACTCTAAGACACTTCAGCTTGGTTGACGGGAACTTGGATGTTATGTGTGACGTTGACTTTCTTTATTAACTACCAATGGAATCATCAATCTGTGAAATCGGTTCAAATGTCGATTTCGTATTTTTGAGTGTGGTGTGTCAATTTGGCACAATCGTGATGAATTTTTCATCAAGTGCTTCCTTGGGAACGACGCTAGGCGTTGATGTTGGCGGAACCTGACTAATTTTGTGTTCGACAAGTTCTAGTGGACTAAATTGCGGAGACCTAGTTTCACAAACCCATTGTACCGATGGTGTTTTACACTTTAACCGACGACCAATCCCACGGCAACGCGTTGAACAATTAGTGCGTTTGACCGGACGCGCTTTTCGACTCTTGTGGTTGTTTTTGGCTATCGCCGAGTAATGCCAATGGTACCAACTTGTTAGCAGTTTGAGGCTTGGAGACGGATTTTCCTCCCGATTATTCCGACTAATTTCTCTCATTTTCATTCGAAAATGGAAAATTATCACTTGAAATTCTTGTACGATACTTTCCGCACGTGACGACTGCAAGGGACTTTTCGATGATCGTGAACCGAACTCAGTTGACTTTCTCCGTTAATTCATGACTACTACTTTCGACAATGGAGCAAATTTCTATCTTCGAGATGTTGTTGAACGGCGTGAGCTCCGCATAAATCAAGCTTTTTTTTTGTCGTGACTCAATTTCTTCGAACGTCAAGAACTCTTCCGTACCTTCCTGATCAACGTTCTCTGCCTACTCATGACTTTATCATTCAAATCGCATCATCTTCCCACTTGTGTATGTGGCTATCGTGTATCCTTCGTTTTGGACTACTCGTATGGGATTGCTTATCTACTAGTGACAGGTGATTGAATTATAACTTCGTTTTTGACTTTAGTAAAATGGCTATTAACAACTTTCAAAGTGCAACTTTAACCTTTGCCGAACTGCAACCTTAACGGGGGAACCAACGCCCGAGGTTGGGTGAGACAAACACCTTTTTGGTCCCCTAAGGAATCCTCGTTTTCTTCGCCTGTGGTTGTTTAGCTTTGAATCATCCAACAGTTGAATCAACTCCAAAGATACTGCTGGTGGGGTGATTCACCGTTGAATTCGTTTTCACCCAGCTTTTATCGCCTAATTTTCACGATGTGACACTCGTCATCTTGGTGAGTGTAAGTTTGAAACTCAAGTGCGCCATGTTCAGGGACAAACTGGGACACAGTAACTAACCAAAGGTCCTGCGTAACCCAGTCGCCTTTGAGAAGTCTCAGCCTGATCCACCTGGTGGAGGAACAAGCCCTCATCGCCTACTCTACTCCGGAGGGACGACACCGGCGAGGTAATGTCACTCCATACCCCGGAACCTTCTCCGTATTCGTGTTATCCTACTCGCATCCCGGTGGTGCCGTGCGCTTCCAAGGCAAAAACAAAGTGCCTGTGGGCGCAGTTAACGTAATCGACCAAATAGAATGCTCGTAACGATCCCGATCTTGGATTGGGTGCGCTATTTATTCTTAAACTTTTACTAGAGTCATAATTGATACGGGTGCTACCTACTTGGTTATTTCACCGTTGTTCATTCGAATTATCAACCACATTGTACTCCTATCTAGTACGATATGGGAATCGCTATGCCTGAGGCGAAGCCTCGTCTATCTTTAGGGATTATCAATGATGCCTTGTTATCATCAATTAATCTAGTAGGTTGTTTACAATCTCATCCCTCTAGATATCGTGGGTTTGACGTGATCCTAGGAACGTTAATATACCCGCTCATGCCATTGTGGGTTGTTGGGCTGAGGTTGGTCACCTTCTTCGCCAAGGCATGTTAACCGTGATGTTTACCGCGAGCACCGAAAAATCGATCGTGGGCTGGATTTGCCTACGAAAGCAACGAATCATGGAGTTCCTGCCTATGGTTGTATCACACGGTGGTGTTGGAAGATGGAATTTCTCTTCTAAGCCGACGATGCACCTATTGTCAACAAATTTCCTTTGGGATCTTTCCTGATGATCTACCTGACTACCGCCTAATCGAGAAGTGGAATTCACCATCGATCTTCCTGTGCACGATTCTATTTTCTTACCCTTACAGATCCGTTGCTCCACCGTATCGGTGGGAGTCGAAGATTCAACTTCTCGAGAACTTTTCTCAAGGGATTCTTTCTCGCCTTGCACTTCATCTTGTGGAACTCGGTATTGTTGTTCAATTGAAGTGACGGCATTTCCTTAAGACTCGCATCGATTTTAGGTAACCAAATCACACGATTAAAACCGTTATCCCCTCGCCCGAATCGATGATCTTTTGACTAGCTCCGAAGTGCACATGTTTTCTTTAAGATCGGTCCAAGTCTGGACATTCTCACCAAGATCAAGAACGTTGTTGTGTTTTTGACTACTCGGACTCGTTGCTTAGCCTCTACAAGTTTTCTTGTCATACTCTTCGATTGACAACGTTTCCAAAGAATTATGAACTTGATGAATCGAGTACTTCGTCGTATCTCGACAAGTTTGTTATAGTCTTTGGCCGGTACATTCGTTTTCCACATCCGAGGCCGATCAAGTTAAATCTTGCTTTTGGTCTTGATGAAGTTTTAGAGAGTTTCAAATATGCCAATTTCAACAGTGCTAGTTCTAGCTTACTCATGTGTCTTTCCTCGGGGGCACATAATTTCATGATTGTATTCTTGCTCGATTCCCATGTTAGTTGCACCCGTGATTTCTAGGGCTGCGACCGCAAATGTTTCTGTGAGATCCGGCTTTTCTTGACCCGCCGGCTTGGCTACCGACGTTCGTGGAAGGACTTTTCTTCTTTGCCCCGCTCTCACGAAACTTGCCAGAAAGATGAATTTCAGGGCGTGACGTCGGGTTCCATCAAAATTTTAACCGTCAAGTTTTGTCTTATTCTCGCTTCCGGTATTAGCACATCCCAACGACGGCGGTAACTACGAGGTCTACAAAGTGATACGTCATCAACGGGTTGGATTGCGTGGCAGCAGAGACATGGACGGATAATCGCCTGCGCTCTTTGTAGGCCGCTGAGCCCGCATGAGATGAATTATCCTACCCATGATTTGGAGCTTGTTGCCATTATCTTAGTCTCCGAAGATTTGGCTTACACTATCTCTTTGGTGAGACGACTAATTTCACGACCACCACAAAGTTTGAGGTGTCTTTTCTTCTCCTCGTGGGACCTCAACTTCGCCAAAGGAGACGACGGAAATGATGAGTGACTATGATTGCACTATCGAATACAACCCCAAAATGTGCAAACGTAGTAGTTGATGCCCCCTCAATAAGCCTTCTAGACGACCTACCTTCCACTAGTCATATCCCCTCTTTTGATTGAACTTTGAGGCATTGGTGCTCACCTGGAGTGGTGGTGTTTGATTTTAACATGAAATCGCTTTCTGCTCGCGTACAATTGTTATTTCTTCTCCCGCATCTCTTTCTATGAGCTTCTTTGGAGGAATGTAGTAAACAAATATGGCTTTCATCTACCTCATTGTATTTCTTATGGAAATTTCGGGACGAAATTTTTATAAGTGGGGTAGATTGTTACATCCCGTTTCAAAAAATTGCTATTTTATCTCCTAAGTGGGAAATGACGAAATGCCCTCTTGGCCAATTACATTCGGTTGACTTTTTGCCTCGTAACTGTATCACTCTTCTCTTTGTATTTCCTTGTCGTGTCTGCTGCCTACGAACTCATAGACGCGAAGGACGTCGTTCTGGCCCGAACGAATATTTTACGGCGTTGGTTTCGACATTTTCCGTACTTTAATTTTGGACAGCTTTGGTTGTTGGGTCAGCCCAAATGTTAGCTGGGCCCATGTGGCCTTATCCCACAAAATCTGGGATCTTTGTCCGTTTTGTCCCGAACTCTCTCCCTCTTTTCTTCTCTCGCAAACACGAACAAAACAACCACATACAAAATGCTCAAGGCACCTGCCTCTCTCCTCTCCTCTCCCCGAGCTCACACCGAGCCGCGTTTTTCCTTGGCCAAACAAACCACAAACCTCCTCTCGAGTCTAAACCGGACCCCGGGACACAGGAAACCATCGAAACCCGCATTCTGAAATTCTTCGGCGAGGCCTCGACATTTCGATCCTCTACCATTTCTTGGTGAACCCGATCCCAAATCATCAAACCGATCACCATTAGACTCTTGGAAGTCCCAGAACCTTGTTCAAGCCTTGGATGGCGGCTGGTTGGCCTCAGAATCGAAGAACCGAGACGGCATTTTTCACCTGCGGCTTCTTCCCCATTTTCAAAGCCACCTCGCCAATTTTTGGGCCCCCCAAAATGGTAAGTTAATATTCTCCTCACTCCTAGCTTCATTTTGTGCTTAAATCGTGCAATTTGGCCTTGAAATGAAGAAGCTTTGAAAATTACCTGCAATTCCGACCAAATTTCAGACATTCCGGCGACGGCGACGGCGGCGGGCGGCCGGGAGTACGGCAGCCGCGACCGTGAAAATCGGCAAAGGGATGACCGCGATGACGCCGTTGATGAAGCCGCAAACCGGGCCGACTGCCTTGTCGCCAAATTAACCGGGTTCGCATCGGCACCGACGGCCGGCTTGGCCGCGTGAGCACGTGCGCCCTGAGCCGCGCCGCGCGTGGGAGCCGCGCGCTGGGTGCGTGGGGACTCCTTTTCAATTCCGTCTTCGCGAGGCGACTTTAGATGACGCCGTACTACCTAGGGGCAAAAGACGTATGATATTTTTCGAGGTGTGTTGGACCTCCGTGTTGAAGAAACAAGTGGATAGGTTTAATTAATTAGTTAATTAGTAACCTTTATGAGTTTAATCATTATTACTATGATATCTCATATAAAGTACACTTATCCGCAGGATTATCGGCTACCCAGACCGTGGGGCTACGAATCTCTGCCCACAAAGAGTGGAGTGGGTCTTTGTTTGATAAATGTATATATACGCATGGTTTTTCAATGCTTTCCAAACCGTTATATAACTCATATCATATACGTTTGTTTGGAGGTAGAACATTCGTATTATATTGCCATACATGTTTTCACTGTTGCTCATCGTAGATGTATAACACCCTGTGCATTAGTACGTTCTTGTGGCCAAAAGACTATCCCTTTGACGTTGAGTAGTCACTACCAAAGACTGCTACGCAGCCTTGATCCATTGTAGGTACTAGTCGTTTCTAGGCTAGTACCTTAGCAACTCGGACCCTGTGTGATCGCACTTTGTGCACCGCTAGCTGCTAGACTCGCGTCATTGTAGTACTCGCCGTACACATTTTTATACCTAGCCTGCCTCTTGTGGTTTAGCCACTTGACTTGTGTTTACATATGAGTGAGCATGTCAAGAAATCATTGTCTGGAGTACCGTATATTTTTATTATAGTATTTTGAGGTTCATACCCGAGGGTATGACGTATTTTCTCAAACTATACTTGTTTTCGCCGAGGGGTTAGTAGACTTTTGAAAACAACGGTTTTATCAAACTTCTGTTTTTTGACCCCACTCACCGCTTTATGTTTTGCGCCTCCGTGATTGTTGCTCAGGCTTGTGACGTCGAGACGCTGCGGTATGACAATGTAAAGGGTTCTCTACACTTGTAATTATTTTGTATCTCTACTCCGTCTCACAACGACATTTTATTATTATTCTTTCCGCCCGCACACTTCGTGCACTCGACCCTTATTTAATTCAATTTTTCTTTATTTATTCCTTCAATTCTTCTAAATGGCTTTCGTGACCTAACGCGTGCTCTGGCCAAGACTTCCCGACACTGGGCGTGTCCGGACGTGATGTGTCATTGCCGGTTTTAATTTATATGTGATTTTAACTTTAGTTTGGGTACCTTAGTTAAATAATACAACCATGCATCATTTAGAACAAACTAAGTATTATTTCAATCCAAAAAAATGAAGAAAAACCTTTATTTTTGAGTTTTGAAATTAGTGTTGCACTACTACAAAAGTGTCTTCCCAACGGAAGTTTTGTCGCCAACATGTACTTCTAGCAAAGTTCGAGAAGCAAACCTTTGAGCAACAAAATACAAATATTTGACACGCAATAAACTTTGCGCAACTAATATTGGGTCTCATAAGCGACGAAGCTTCGCTCTCTAAAACTTATAATACAGAAACTTTGTCGCACAAAGTAAAGGCGACTTACATACTCATTGCCCTAATTTGTGTTTACCTAATGGTCTTCGTATCAATAAACTTTGCAGCGATGAAAGACATCGGTTAGTAACCCAAGGCACAACGAAAATTGGCCTTGTGCATGTTTTTGGTTTTGTGTTTTTGTTTCTTTTTTAAAAGTTATATAAATAATTCAAGTGCAAACGCTTACACTAAGAAAAGGTGTACTAGCTTTAAGTTTTGGGTGATGACATACTCTCTCCGCGCAACATGTTTTTAATTTTTTTTAATTATTTATTATTTGTAAAATTAGATATTTTAATTAGTTTAATGATTTGGTATTTAAAAACACAAAAAAATATAATAAACAATGTACAAAATCTATTTATATTATATATAGAAATGGTACAAACAATAAATTTAGTATCCCGATACAAAATGACTTTGGAGGTGGCGGGCTGGAACTACCGGGTGAGGCGGCTGGGAAACCCGATTGAAATCTAATGCCGACAACTATGTGGAGTGTAAGATCTCGGCTCATTTGGTTGCCCTACGCAGCGCCTCAAATGCCGAATTTCCATCGTCAACATGGTAACCTGGCCCCAAGCTTGATTTGGAAGATGAGTAACTAGCCTTCGCGCAGTCTCGTGATCTCTCCATCCCCCGATAAACCCTACTGTGCCTACGGTACTGCTGGTCCTGGGTCTAGCCTTAGTCAAGATTTGAAAACCCACATCCTACTGTCACCTCCTCGATACAGTGGTGTCTAGTAAGTCGCATACTCAATTCCTCTTCTATAAGAGCATTAAAATTTTGTAATAAATATAAATGAAAGAAAAGCAATGGGGGCTAGAGAAACTTACATATAGTCAGTCACCCATCTCATCCTCGCCTGAACATATGAACATGTCAAATTCTAAACTTAGAACCGTTCTAAGAAACCGCAAAGAGCCAATAAACATTAGAATAGTGCTTCCCTATCGCTCTCTCCAACCTATGAGAAGGGCTTCGAACCTGAGTGGTGAAGAACTTTCTTTTTCGACCTATTGATCTTGTTGACATGAGATCTCTTATGTTAAACCCAAAATTTTAGTGCATATATTGGAATAAAATTATTAAAATATTATCATACCAAAACTTAGGCTCCTAAAAATGTTTACATAACCACTCCCAAATACTATCTTAGCCTGCCCATCAATTCCTTGAGTAGCATTTGGCGAAAGTGCATCGTTTCTACAAAAGCTCCGAAAATGGTGGTGGAGATCACTCTTTCACTCAACGTACAACTTCATGAAGAGGTCTTCTAGCGTAGGTGGTCTGGTTCAGATCGAGGTTTTCAACATCAAAGTTCCGCTTGCAAATATCATAAATAATATTAAAATATTAATAATAATAGACTTCCTTTATAAAAAGTACTATTAAAATTTGAATACACTTCGCCATAGCTCATGCCACATCGCCTCTTTCTCTGCCTTTCGACACTCTCTTTTCCCATGTTTTCCACGCATAAGGCAATGGGTCCACACTATAGCCTCTATGTCGTGACCAAGGTGTCAGGCCGGGCTGGATGTCAAAGCAACATGGTGTCGTAGATCAAAAGTGATGGTGATCCGCTCATTCGACACACATGTAATACTGTGGTAATTTGAGCTATCTCGTACGCCCTTCCGGTTTTTTTCTTTGTTGCAAAATAAACATGTTTGGTTAAAACCAACTCGCACCCTACCAAAAAATCGTAACCTCCCGTAAAAATATAACATTTCATAATCCACAAACAATAATACAACATATATCCACATCCAAAATATTTTCTAAATAAATTATATTTATATAGCACAACCCATTATATTATCCATATCAAATCAATATTTCCAACATGCAATCAGTTATAAACATCAAAAAATATTTTTAATATGCAATTAAATGGAAAAAATAAGAATAATAGATTGGAAAATTTATATTACTTTGTCTGCGATCCCTCTCCCTCAACCGTGGATGTTAAGTGAGTTCGAGCCGGGCTAGGCTACAGACGATGTCACCGGTGAGCCCGACGAGCCACCAAGACATGCATCAAAGGGAAGCATCACGACAAGGGGAGCACTATTGGCCGTAACAAGATGTGCGAGTGCACTAGCAACTCGATCGACGGTGCGTAGAAATCAAACTCGACATCCGTAAATTGGACCCAAATTAGAATTGGATGTAACCGTAAAGTCTTTAATGCTTATTGAAACAAATTTGAAGGATTTAACACTAGCTCACACACCCACACCAACATAAAATTTCCGAAAATTCATTTAATTTACTTATTACAAGATCGTACAATTGACCAAAACCATTCAATTTACTTATGATCATTTATACTAATTTTAGATGCTTTTTTTATTATTTATAAATTAACTTGCAGAGCCATAAATATTAAACTCAGCAATCACCAAACTATTAGATCTCCATAGATTTTATACATCAAGAATAAAGAAGATTAAAACAAATAAAAAGTTGCTCCATGTGTTGGAGTTTTACCTCGCTTAAATTCTTGTGTTCTCGTAATTTAGTTTTTCGTACTTTATTTATCTCGAGTAACAAGGATTGATATCCGCTTTCACCTTAAGTTGTTTGATTGTTTTGCATTCGTTCACACAAATTGTTAATCACAATTTAATTTCATTCCGATGCATACCCGATCAACGTTTAATAATTAAAGTTTGAGAAAACTGGATTAAGCCTATTCACCTCCCCTCTCTAGCCAAAGCCTTTGTGTTACAATTGATTGAGTTTTCACCTGCATTTGTGAGTGTGTGTCCTAGGTTGTTATTTTTCATACATGGAGCGAGTTCTGGCGTTTCGATCCTTCGTGTTTAACGGTATTACCAGGGCGTTGGAAAGCCTGCATTGAGCTTTCACCTTAGGTGATCGTGTTTGGTATAGTGTTGAGTCTAGGTGGACTTCTCCCACCTATAATCCATGATAAAAGAGATAAGACTAAACATAGTAGGATCAAGGGACTACTTCGATATTAGTTCTACCACCAACTTTCATGTTTGAATGGCAATGCGCTCATTCATCTCCTGGCTATTGAGTTCCATCGGACTTACTTGTGAGACTTTTTGAAAGAAGCTTGGGATATTCTTGAATTAGCTTATAAGGAAATAAATCTACTAAAAGATAGCAAATTTCCAATTGCTCATTAAACAATTTGTGAAAAGAAGCTTAGAAATATTCCTAAATTACCCTTGGAAGAAGTTTTCAGGCTAAACTAGTGAAAAATTCTTTCTAGCTTTATCTTCTCGTTTTCAAACCAAAATCACCGCCATTGAGGAAGCTAAAGATCTTAATTCCATTAAGCTCACCGAATTGGTGTGGTTCTCTCCAACCTTATGAGATGAAACTTCATGTGCTTAAAAGAAAGATAAACTTGTAGCCTTTCATAAGAACCTATTAAGTAGTCGCAGAAGATGGAACCTTGATGTTTGGGAGCAAAATTTTGTATCGAAAGAGAATTGTGGACTAAAAAGGAAATCCTAGATGAGGCACACATTTCAACTTATGTTATGCATCTAGGCAAGATTAGCATGTACCAATAATATCCTATCTTATTACTTATTGGGCCGTGGATGAAAAAGGGTATCACAATACGTAAGCCAACAGTTTTACTCACAACAGTACAAGGGAGAGGTAGAAAACCTCGTGTTTATCACAGACTTCCTATTCCAAAGATGGAAGTGGAGAATGTTACCATTGACTTTTTGTACGGGTTACCACCTACCCGGTGAAGTGTGGTGGTATTTGGGTGATTGTCGATCGACTCTTACTAAGAGTCTCACTTACCAATTTCCCGCCAAGACTACAAGTTACATAAGTTAAACAGGATGTTCATAGATCGATTGTCAAACTTCATATGTACCGCCATCATCTAAGATAGAGAGATCCTAAGATTCACTCCAAATTCCCTGACAAGATTTCAGATGCCAAGGAACGAAACTATCGTGTATTACATCGCCTTCATCCACATACCGATGGTCAACTGAAGATCTATCCAAACCTTCGAACATTATGTTGAAAGTTTCTTATACCTTCATTTGGGGTAATCGGGAAGATCACTTGTCACTCGATAGAGTTTTCCCACAATAACGGTTATCACCCAAGGACAGGTATGGCACCATATGAGGTAATGGTAGCCGTGAAGGCTATGTGGCATAACTCCATTACTGTGTCAGATGAGGTGAAAGCCGAGCACTCAGGCCCAGAGTTGGCATGAAACTACGGTGAGCATTCGTGTGATTAAGCATAACCTCAGCAGCTCAGATAGGATGTAGAGTATAGTAGAGATGTGCACTTTAAGGGACCAAGTAAAGTAAAGTCAAGGAGCCCTTGTTTTTGAAATTGTCGCCCGGAAGCGGTGTGGTGAGATCACAGCAACGTGGAAAAGCTAAGTCCCCAATACATTGGTCCTTATGAGATCGTTGCGTGTGTACGCACGCTATTGCTTATAGACTAGCTTTTCCACCGTGAAGTGCTATCAATGGCACATGATGTTTTTCATGTTTCTATGTTGAGGAAGTATGTACCGTGAAGTCACACGGCTGCACTTCCACCCTGCAACAGTAAAAGGATTTGAGTTATGATGTTTATCGATAAAGATTCTAGACAGAAAGAGAAGGTTCCGAGGAACAAGGTGATACCGCTTAGTGAAGGTTCTATGGAGTAATCACGAGGTTGAGGAGCATTGTGTGCTTAGTATCCGCAGCTGTTCTAAGAGTTTTGTTTGCAAAATTTTGCGCATTTAAATTTTTTTCTTGCAGAAAGGGGGGTAGATTGTTACAACCCATCCTTCATTTTTCCATGTAAATTTTCGCGCATAGTCAGGAAATTACCAAAATACCCCGAGAGGGTAAGTGTTGACTTTTGTTGACTTTTCATCATGACAAGTATCACCATTCTTTCACTCTTATTCTTATAGTACTGCTGATATGAATGCGATCTGTTTAGCATAATTTGAAGCTGGGAATTTAACATTCTACGAGACTTAAAGTTCAAGGGCGATTTAGTAGTTGCACGTTGGTAGCATTTTTGTAAATATTTAAATTATTTTTCCCTTCCTTAAAATTGGGAGAATATTTAAAAGTAAAGAAATTATAATTGGTCAAAACCCTAAGCCTATTTTTCCCGACTTTCCTTTTCTTCTCGACGACACACCCACAAACCAAAATTCGTTGAATTTCATCGAATGCATAACCTGCACCACCACAATGATCTTTCCCTCCCCGTTGAATGAAGCCCTGTCCTCATCTCTTGAAAGTCAGAATAAAAATCATTCAAACTAAGGAACTCCAACGAGACCCCATTGCTTATAAATTTTCCGTTGTTTCCGACGAAGGTAAGAGTCGAGACAACTACCGGTTGAGTTTTTCATATATTATACACCTTAAACGGTTTAGTTTGACATCGAAGGGGAAGAAATATGCCCCGCCTACTAAGTTCCGCGAGTTCGTGTGTTTCCGACCTATTTCAAAGCCATCTACGATTAGTTTTTTGATTCTCATCAGGCATAATCTTATTCCTCTCTCTACGTAAGCTTCGTTTTGATATAAAGATCACGAAATTTGGTTGAGTAACAAAGCCAAACAGAATTTATACATTTTCCTCGGCTAAAATCTCGCAAAAACCTACACACAGTGCCTCTTTTGCATCGAAGTCGATTCGACCACCTGACACTCCGATCCATTTCCAAACTGGCCGAATATTCCTAGAATATTCGTCTAACATAAGCTAACGGAATGTTTGGACTCATTAATATTCACATATTTAACGAAATATTCCATTATACTTAACTAATATTCCATCCAATGGAAAAAAATTCCGAACATTTAATATTCCAATTGAGCCTGCTTTCTCTATATATCTCGTGGTATTTAATTAGTTGTACCTTGAAGGGTTATTTAATTAGAAAGTTATTGTCGATTCTTTAAATTATGTTTAGGGACCATACATCTGTGCATTTGCAAGATCAAAACCTATGCAGACTACGGACATTTGTTTTACATAATGGTTTTTATCCTAGTATTTATATAAATATATAGTTACTTATGGTTTGAAAAGATGATTTGATCATGCCCCATACATGTTTAATACTTTAATTTGATTACGTATTTTATTATTTTAATAATTTGAATATTTATGAAAAATATGATATTTGAGATACGAATTTCTTTATCAAGTATGATCATGCATTTTACACCGACAAATGTATATGTTTTCACACACTTGGTATGTTTAACTACGCTTATACCATCCTCACGGCCCTAGGACAAGTCTCACACATGTGTCACACGCACCGTACTCACTAGTAGAAAAAAATGGCTTGGTTTACGAAATTTGGGCGACGAAGAGAAATTCGTGGGCCCAAAGAACTGGCGCACGAAAACCATATCAAGCCGCCCTCGTATTTGGTTTAGGCGACTAAACATTAGGGCTAGAATTTTTTGTCGCCAAAGGACCTTAAGGCGACAAAACTTAAGGCGACGAAATTTTTTCGTCGCCATGTTTAGGCGACGAACAGTCCTCTTCGTCGCCCAAAAGATGGAAAACCGGCGCCAAATAACATTTTTTGGGCGCCGAATTTGGGCGATTTAATAAAATTCGTCGCCCAAACACTTTGAGCGACGAAGGTTTGTGGCCCAAACTTTGACTATAGGCTAATTTAATTTAATTTTAGGCGACGAATAATTTCGTCACCCAAAACTCATTAGAAACCTTTTCTACCCGAGAGGCGCTTTTGCGTAAAAATCTCGCAAACCTCTCTTTTTCTACCCGAGACCAGTTTTCCAAATCTCTCTCCCTATCTCACTCATCTCCTCACCACCTCACTCTCTCTCTCTCTCTCTCTCCCCAAGCTAGATTTTGCCCTCCTCCTCCACCTGCACCACCATTTACTATCCTCCTCCTCCTCCTCCCCCTCCTTTTCCTCCTCCACCACCACCACCACCGGAAATCGTTAACGTAATTTTAGTTTTTAATATTTTATTATTATTTATGAATTGTAATTAACATAAATTAATTAATTTTGTATAGGTTTGTTGCATAGAGTTTTGGAGGAGCACCAATTTGAAGGTATTTTTCTTGATTATTTTATGTTGTTGAAATACGAATTTATTTTGAAAGTGTTGTCTATAAATGATTTGTATGTGTTATCAATTTTATGTTGGGAGCAAGTACAAAGCTAATTAATGGTAATTAACTTTGGTAATGGCTTATTTTGTGTTGTAATGCATTTGGTTAATAGTACTAACTTCGTATCTATTTTTTTAACAAAACCTTAGTTTCCCGTTTGAGGAATTATCGATTCGTGCATGGATGCGAAAGCGTGACCGCGATCCAATTGATTCCTGAATTGTCCCATTTTGATTAGCTTGAGTGGCACATTTGGTGTGTCGTAGTTTGTGGTTCACGGATTAGGTTTCATTGTAAGTTTTTGCAAGATTTTCTTGCTGCCCTTCAGACTGCATGTAGATACTGGTATTCTACGGCTGTGCACTTGGAGAACCTAGAGATGCCGCCAAAATTTGCCCATGTCGAAATCTAATCTTGGTGGATCTCGTAAACTAC
Organism: Gillenia trifoliata; assembly: GCA_018257905.1. NCBI lineage: Eukaryota > Viridiplantae > Streptophyta > Magnoliopsida > Rosales > Rosaceae > Gillenia > Gillenia trifoliata. The sequence goes on along the minus strand of CM031088.1, from coordinate 7,887,362 downwards.
GGCATTTACTAAACAAAGTAATTTCCGAATGGGATAGGGCCTTTTACCTGAGTCATATAAAGTGACGAGACATAGTTGAAGTTATTCTAATGCTCTCTATCTCTCTCTCTCTTGTAATGTGGTAACAGAAAATGGACATGAAGTGATATATAATCCGAATGTATGTGATGTCAATATTTGGAAGGAGTAGATAATTTTATTGAATTCTAACGAGACACAACCGTGGGACATTCTCATATCAAGTGTCCGTGCAGATTATGTAATAATCATATGTGGAGACCCCTAACCATGTTCGGCCATCATTTGTAAGAAATGGATGACGATACCTATACCATAAGGAATCATCACGGAACCATTATGTTAGTTTCGTCTTCGTACTCGCCTACGAGCGGAGGTGAAAGAAATTTATCTGTAATACCAAGTTTCATGGGTATTATAAATGATCAAGATTCCGTACGCCCGATCAATGACGATGAGGAAGCTGGGATGATGTGTTTCGCGATGGACAAGGAAGCATTTGATAAGTATGAAAGGTTATTGAAAATGCCATACAAGTACACCTGTTACAAGAATATTCGGTTCTTACTATGATTGTGGAGTTTTTTGCAAGGCAAGAGAGTTCCGTATGTCAAACCGGTGTTATGACTACTTTATTGGTATTTTTTGCCAGATGTCTCTCCAAAACATAATTGTTTGCCTAAAGATTATGTAAAAGTGCCTGTAAGGTGCTAAATGGTCTCTACTAGGGTATGAAAAATCCATGCATGTGTGTAAATAATTGTATATTGTTCTATATGAAAATAAAGATTTGGATAAATGCCCTATTTGTGACGAAACCGAGATATAAAATCACACCTAAAAAAAAGAAAGACGAAGATTCCAAAAGTGTTGCGTTATCTTCCATTAACTCCTAGGCTTGCAACACTTGTGCCATGTCGACGCACACCGCAACCGACATGAGATGGCATAAGGAAGAAAGGGTTAATGATGATATGAGGCATCCCGCGTATGGCTGTGCATGGAAAGACTTTGATCGGATGTACTCGAATTTGCATCAGCACTCCACGTAATAAGTTAGGGATCGGGACTTGCCAACACGGATTTAATCCGTTCGGAGTTCTAAACCAAACCCACAGCATTCTGGCCGATCAGCCGTAGTTCCTTATAATTTTACGCCTTGGAAATGCATGAAAAAAGGAATTTTACATGATGAGTCTCCGTTAATCAGCGTAAGATCTAGGAAAGTCCATAAACGTCTATTTGCGCCGTTGGTTGATGAAAGTTAAAGAATTTATGGAAAACGGTAGCGTATATTTCCGATAAGTCCACCGAAAAGATGTTCACGTTAAGTAGCAGCAAGTGATGTGGACGATACATGATTTTCCCGTTTATGCAATGATTTCCTGGTTGGAGTACGAAGGTTATATGGCATGCCCAGCTTTGCAAGGAAGACGTCACCTCCGATTGGCACGAAATGTTTGTTATATGGGTCATCAGAATGGTTGTCGTAATTACGCAGTGGCGTATGAACGATATGATCTTCGACGGCAAACAGACTCCGCCTCGTACCCAGGAATCTTCGCGAGAGATGATATTCGCCAAGTTGAACAAACTTTAGAATTCGGGTCCATCTGCAAAAGTGTTACTGCTGTGCACTATCTTCGCATCATAACTCGGACGCATAAGAGTATTTTGTTTGAACTCCCATACTCGGTCTAAGCAAGCCGAGACACAATTTTGACGTGATATATTGAGAAAATGTTCGTGATACATTGGTGGGGGACAATTCTAGACATTGAGGGTAAATCGAAGGACACGATAAAGCTCGTCCTGGATTTGGAACAAGATGGGCATAAGGCGCCTCGTGGATGAAGAAAGCTGGCGTGTACTCGTAAAAGCTCCCATCCGTTTTTCACTCGTGGAAACCGAGGGAAGAAACAATTTTCAAGTTTCTTTCTTCCTGCATAATTCTGATGGGTATGCTTCAAATAGCTTCTACGCGGTGAACGCAGACAAATCAATTCTGGATTAAAGAGCCATGATTGTCATGTGCTAATCCAGCGCCTCTCCTAGTCGGGTATTCGAAGTCCGTTGCCTTCCTCGATGTGGTTAACCCGATAGTGAAGTTGTCCATTTTCGCCCGCCTGACCTGCAATATCACAAGTGGTGTGTCGATGTAAAAGTGAGATGAAATTGTACACATCCTTGCAAGTTCTAAGCAGATTTTTCCGCCAGCCTTTTTACTGGGCAGATAGATTCACTTGATGATACATTTGGCGGATGAGGCGTTGCTTGCGGGACCGCCAACTATCGGTGGATGTATCCAATAGAAAACGTCGACCCATGGCCTTTGCATGATTCTTCATCATTTTATACTTGTTTATTAATTACAAAAGCCGTTTCGATTTGCAGTTTCTTCTGTGGAGTTTAAAAAATTTGTGCGCAACAGTAATAAGCCTCGGAAGGATCCATTGTGGAGGCAGATCTAGGCATGAGTCGCTCACTTTTTGCGCAATGTATCTAACTGATGTTTAGACGACTTTCAAATCGTCCCAACGCAATAATGACGGTGGTGTTAGGAAAGAAAAACTTTCTGTTTCCGCACAACCGCACGTCCGTTTGGCTCTGTCACCAAGAGGCAAACTATTTTCCTGGTAAAGGACATGAAGGTAGCGCATTGGTTCGTACTCAACAATTGTGACGAGATTGGCCCGCTTCGGAGAGCATGAACATTTGATAAGCAGTTCATCCTTCAAATTTACATGCCGAGAAACACCGCATTGTTTCGTTGTTTCCATGCGAATATGTAAGTTTTGTACTCTTTGGTTTCTTCACATTTTAGGTTTTTCGTCATTGTCTTCATATGATCTTGAACTAACAAGATTAGAATTTTTGTACTCTTGCACTAGGTTTTGAAACTCTATAAAGAGAATTCACAATATAATAATCAAGAATTATATAACTTCAAGGCTGACCGTTCGCGCCGTAATTGTACTGTGGTGTCATGTAAACTACGTTAAGTTTGTGGATGCTCAGCGTGATGACAAGTTGTTAACTCAAAATAGGGTCTTCTGCCCGGGCGGTGGTGACAAAGGCCGATATTGAGTTTTATGGCAAACTAACAAGTGTTGTACAAGTGTTTACAAAGACCGATGCCAAGTGATTTTGTTTAAGTGTCATTGGTTTGATACAAACTAAACACGAACGAGCAAGTAGTTTAGACGAAGGGGTTAGTATCAAGAACACTATGATTTTAACTTTAGTTTGGGCAAATCTTTTAGTTAAATAATACAACCATGCATCATTTAGAACAAACTAAGTAATAATATTTCAATCCAAAAAAAAATGAAGAAAAACTTTTTATTTTTGAGTTTTGGAAATAGTGCTTGCACTACTACAAAAAAGTGTCTTCCCAACGAAAGTTTTGTCGCCAACATGTACTCGGGCAAAGTTCGAGAAGCAAACCTTTGAGCAACAAAATACAAATATTTGACACGCAATAAACTTTGCGCAACTAATATTGGGTCTGATAAGCGACGATAAGCTTCGCCTCTCTAAACTTATAGCGACAAAGAACTTTGTCGCACAAAGTAAAGGCGACGACATATACTCATTGCCCTAATTTTTAGGCGACGAATGGTCTTCGTATCAATAAACTTTGCGCGATGAAAGACATCGTTGGGTAACCCAAGGCACAACGAAAATTGGCCTTGCATATTTGGTTTTTGTGTTTTTTGTTTTTTTTTTTAAAAGTTATAAATAATTCGTTGTGCAAACGTTTACACGGCAAAAGGTGTACTAGCTTTAAGTTTTGGGTGATGACATAATTTCTCCGCGCAACATGTTTTTAATTTTTTTTAATTATTTATTATTTGTAAAATTAGATATTTTAATTAGTTTAATGATTTGGTATTTAAAACACAAAAAAAATATAATAAACAATGTACAAAATCTATTTATATTATATATAGAAATGGTACAAACAATAAATTTTTAGTATCCTGATACAAAATGACTTTGGAGGTGGCGGCTGGGAACTACTGGGTGAGGCGGCTGGGAACCCGATTGGAAATCTAATGCCGGACAACTATAGGGAGTGTAAGATCTGGCTCATTTGGTTGCCTTGGCCGCAAGCTGCTGCCTCAAATGCTGAATTTCCATCGTCAACATGGTAACCTGTCCCAAGCTTGATTTGGAAGATGAGTAACCAGCTTCACAGAGTCTCGCATTCTCCATCCCCCGATAAACCCTACCAGGCCTACGACCAAGGGTCTGGTCTAGCGTCTTAGTCAAGATTTGAAAACCCACATCCTCAGTCGAAGTCACCTCCTCGATAGGGGTGTCTAGGGGAAGCTGTGATACCACCTCTTGGAGAAGAGCATTAAAATTTTGTAATAAATATAAATGAAAGAAAAGCAACAGTTAGAGAAACTTACATATAGCTGCTCAGCCATCTCATCCCTCAGTTGAACATATGAACATGTCAATCTCCGGAAACTTAGAACCGTTCTAAGAAACTGTTAAAGAAATAATTAAATATTGGAATAAAGGCTTCTCCTATCGCTTCTCCAACCTATAGGAGAAGGGCTTCGAACCGGAGTGGTGAAGAACTTTCTTTTTCGACCTATTGATCTTGTTGACATGAGATCTCTTATGTTAAACCCAAAATTTTTTAGTGCATATATTGGAATAAAATTATTAAAATATTATCATACCAAAAACTTAGGCTCCTAAAAATGTTTACATAACCACTCCCAGTCATCTAGCTGCTCCATCAATTCCTTAGAGTAGCATTTGGCGAAAGCAGACTTTGCTTCTACAAAAGCCTGAAAATGGTGGTGGAGATCACTCTTTCACTCAACGTACAACTTCATGAAGAGGTCTTCTATGTAGGTGGTCTGGTCGGCATCGAGGTTTTCAACATCAAAGTTCAGTTGCAAATATCATAAATAATATTAAAATATTAATAATAATAGACTTCCTTTATAAAAAGTACTATTAAAATTTGAATACACTTGCCGATAGCTCATGCCACATCGCCTTCTTCGTCTCCTTCGACACTTTTCCCATGTTTTCCACTGCATAAGGCAATGGGTCCACACTATAGCCCCTATGTCGTGGACCAAGGTGCTGTGCTGGTCGGATGTCAAAGCAACATGGTGTCAGAGATCAAAAGTGATGGTGATCCGCTCATTCGACACACATGTGACCTTCGCAGACTTGAGCTATCTGCAATGCCCTCTGGTTTTTTTCTTTGTTGCAAAAATAAACATGTTTGGTTAAAAACCAACTTGCAATTCTACCAAAAAATCAACAGAACCTCCCGTAAAAATATAACATTTCCCATAATCCACAAACAATAATACAACATATATCCACATCCAGGCAACATTTTCAACAATTATATTTATATAGCACAACCCATTCATATATTATCCACATCAAATCAATATTTCCAACATGCAATCAGTTATAAACATCAAAAAATATTTTTAATATGCAATTAAATGGAAAAAAAAATAAGAATAATAGATTGGAAAAATTTGCTTATTACTTGTCTGCGATCCCTCTCCCTCAACTGTGGATGTTGCGTGAGTCTGAGCTGGCTAGGCCAGTGCACGATGTCACTGGTGAGCCCGACGAGCGCTCACCAGTACATGCATCAGTGAAGCATTGGACGACAAGGGGAGCACTATTGGCCAGAACAAGATGTGCGAAAGTGCACTAGCAACTGATCGACGGTGCGTAGAAATCAAACTCGACATCTGTAAATTGACCCAATTAGAATTGATGTAACTGTAAAGTCTTTAATGCTTATTGAAATAAATTTGAAGGATTTAACACTAGTCACACACCCACACCAACATAAAATTTCCGAAAATTCATTTAATTTACTTATTACAAGATCAGACAATTGACCAAAACCATTCAATTTACTTATGATCATTTATACTAATTTTAGATGCTTTTTTATTATTTATAAATTAACTTGCAGAGCCATAAATATTAAACTCAGCAATCACCAAACTATTAGATCTCCATAGATTTTATACATCAAGAATAAAGAAGATTAAAACAAATAAAAAGTTGCTCCATGTGTTGGAGTTTTACCTCGCTAAATTCTTGTGTTCTGTAATTTAGTTTTCTGTACTTTATTTATCTGAGTAACAGGATTGATATCCGCTTTCAATCTTGTTGTTTGATTGTTTTTTGCATTCGTTCATTACAATTGTTAATCACAATTTAATTTCTATCTCTGATGCATACCTGATCAACGTTTAATAATTAAAGTTTGAGAAAATTGGATTAAGCCTATTCACCTCCCCTCTCTAGCCTTTGTGTTACAATTGATTGAGTTTTCAATTCGTACTAGAGCAGGTCCTAGGTTGTTATTTTTCATACATGGAGCGAGTCTCTGGTTTTGCTTCGATCCCTTCGGTGTTTAACGGAGACAATTGTGCATGTTGGAAAGCTCAGATGAGAGCTTTTCTAAAATCTTTAGGTGATCGTGTTTGGTATAGTGTTGAGTCTAGGTGGACTTCTCCCACCATAACTGTTGATAAAGAGACAGTACCAAAACATGAAGATCAGTGGACTACTTCTGATATTAGTTCTACTAATTGGAATTCTCGTGGCTTGAATACAATGTTCACATCCATCTCTCCTATTGAGTTCCATCGGATCTCTACTTGTGAGACTTTGAAAGAAGCTTGGGATATTCTTGAATTAGCTTATAAGGGAAATAAATCTATCAAAAGATAGCAAACTTCAATTGCTCATTAAACAATTTGTGAAAAGAAGCTTGAAATATTCCTAAATTACCTTGGTAAGAAGTTTTCTGAGGCTAAACTAGTGAAAAAAAATTCTTCGGGCTTTATCTTCTCGTTTTCAAACCAAAATCACTGCCATTGAGGAAGCTAAAGATCTTAATTCCATTAAGCTCACTGAATTGGTAGGTTCTCTCCAACCTTATGAGATGAAACTTCATGTGCTTAAAAAGAAAGATAAACTTGTAGCCTTTCATAAGAACCTATTAAGTAGTCAGAGAAGATGGAACCTTGATGTTGGGGAGCAAAATTTTTGTATCGAAAGAGAATTGTGGACTAAAAAGGGAAATCCTAGATGAGGCACACATTTCAACTTATGTTATGCATCTAGGCAGTACTAAGATGTACCACACTATCCGACCTTATTACTATTGGCCAGGGATGAAAAAGGGTATCGCCAAATACGTAAGCCAATGTTTTACTTGTCAACAGGTGAAGGCGGAGAGGTAGAAACCCTCAGGTTTATCACAGAGACTTCCTATTCCAGTATGGAAGTGGGAGAATGTTACCATTGACTTTTTGTACGGGTTACCACCTACCCGGGTGAAGTGTGGTGGTATTTGGGTGATTGTCGATCGACTTACTAAGAGTCCTCACTTCTTACCAGTTCGCCAAGACTACAAGTTACATAAGTTAGCGAGGATGTTCATAGATCAGATTGTCAAACTTCATGGTGTACCAGTTTTCATCATCTAAGATAGAGATCCGAGATTCACTTCCAAATTCTGGACAGCATTTCAGGATGCCATGGGAACGAAACTACTGTACAGTACCGCCTTTCATCCACATACTGATGGTCAATCTGAAAGGACGATCCAAACCTTCGAAGACATGTTGAAAGTTTATGTTCTTCAGTTTGGGGTAAATTGGGAAGATCACTTGTCACTGATAGAGTTTTCCTACAATAACGGTTATCACTCCAGCATTGGTATGGCACCATATGAGGCATTGTACAGGAAGGCGTGCATAACTCCATTGTGTTGGACAGAGGTAGGAAAGCGAGCACTTGAGGGCCCAGAGTTGGTGGATGAAACTACGAAGAGCATTCAGGTGATTAAGCATAACCTGAAAGTAGCCCAGGATAGACAGAAGAGTATAGTAGACAGGCACTTTAAGGACCGCAAGTATAAAGTTGGCGATTCTGTGTTTTTGAAATTGTCGCCCTGGAAGGGTGTGGTGAGATTCGGCAAACGGGGTAAGCTAAGTCCCCAATACATTGGTCCTTATGAGATCGTTGCGTGTGTACGCACAGTTGCTTATAGACTAGCTTTTCCACCAGAGTTATCACGGGTACATGATGTTTTTCATGTTTCTATGTTGAGGAAGTATGTACCGCAGAAGTCACACGTGCTGCAGCCTCAGCCTTTGCAACAGAAAAAGGATTTGAGTTATGATAAGGAGTCGATAAAGATTCTAGACAGGAAAGAGAAGGTTCTGAGGAACAAGGTGATACTGCTAGTGAAGGTTCTATGGAGTAATCACGAGGTTGAGGAGCATTGCAGGCTTAGTATTCGCAGTTGTTCTAGTAATTTTGTTTTGCAAAATTTTGCAGACGAAATTTTTTCTTAAGGGGGGTAGATTGTTACAACCCATCCTTAATTTTTCCATGTAAATTTTCGCGCATAGTTGTGAAATTACCAAAATACCCCGAGAGGGTAAGTGTTGACTTTTGTTGACTTTTGTTGACTTTGTCATCATGACAAGTATCAATTATTCTTTCAGCTTATTCTTATAGTACTCGTTGATATGAATGCGTGGACGCAAGCGGAGCATAATTTGAAGCTAGAACGAACATTCTACGAGACTTTAAAGTTCAAGGGCGATTTAGTAATTGCACGTTGGTAGCAGATTTTTGTAAATATTTAAATTATTTTTCCCTTTCCAGAAAATTGGGAGAATATTTAAAGTAAAGAAAATTATAATTTTGGGTTTCAAAACCCTAACCCTATTTTTCTCCCTGACTCTCCTTTCTTCTTCTCGACGACACACACCCACAAACCAAAATTTGTTGAATTTCATCGAATGCAGATCACCCAGACCACCACAATGATCTTCCCTCCCTGTTGAATGAAGCCCTGGTCCTCATCTCTTGAAAGTCAAAACCGAAATCATTCAAACTAAGGAACTCCAACGAGACCCCGCTGTTCGGCAAATTTTCCGTTGTTTCCGATGAAGGTAAGAGTCGAGACAACTACCGGTTGAGTTTTTCATATATTATACACCTTAAACGGTTTAGTTTTTACGCAGATCGAAGGGAAGAAATATGCCCCAGTTTCCAGCGAAGTTCAGGCGAGTTCTGTGTGTTTCCGACCTATTTCAGGCCATCTACGATTAGTTTTTGGATTCTCAATAGGTATAATCTTATTCCTCTCTACGTAAGCTTCGTTTTGATATAAAGATCACGAAATTTGGTTGAGTAACAAAGCCAAACAGACCCTATACATTTTCTGGCCAAAATCTGCAAAAACCGGCCATGTTGCAGCCCAGACCGAGTCGACCCGACCCAACCTGTTAACCCGATCCATTTCCAAATTCGGGTCGAAATATTCCTAGAATATTCCGTCTAACAGAAGCTAATGGAATGTTTCGATTTTGACAGAATATTCTGTTATATTTAACGAAATATTCCATTATACTTAACGGAATATTCCATCCAATGGAAAAAAAAAATTCCGAACATTTAATATTCCAATTCGAGTCCCGTTTCTCTATATATCTCGTGGTATTTAATTAGTTGTACCTTGAAGGGTTATTTAATTAGAAAAAGTTATTAAGTCGATTCTTTAAATTATGTTTAGGGGACCATACATCCAGGCATTTACAAGATCAGAACCTACAAGAGGACTACGTGGACATTTGTTTTACATAATGGTTTTTATCCTAGTATTTATATAAATATATAGTTACTTATGGTTTGAAAAGATGATTTGATCATGCCTATACATGTTTAATATTTTAGATTTGATTACGTATTTTGATACGACACTTGAATATTTATGAAAATATGATATTTGAGATACGAATTTCTTACTTGGGCATGATCATGCATTTTACACCGACAAATGTATATGTTTTCACACACTTGGTATGCTTTAACTACGTTTGAGTACCATCTCACGGCCGTAGGACAAGTCTCACATGTATGTGTCACACGCACTGTACTCTAGGGGTATGTGTCACATGTTTGTGTTTGTTATTTGGGGGAGGTCCCTCAACGTAAAGACTTGGGTGTGACGCGATGATCGCGCAAGGGCTTACATGGGTGCGGTACTAGGAGTACAAAAGTGATTATAACGTAAAGAGTTTGTACAGGGTTGGCCAGAGGTCGCTCAGCATGTACATGGGTGATTGCTTATATACCTTGTGATATTTTGTTGTATATATATATATATATATATATATATATATATATCGTGATATCTTGGAAAAATGGTTTATATTGTGATAAGCTGGAATTTATGTTTTACCATGAATTTATCTCGTACAAGAAGGTTTTCTGGATTTATGTTTCTACTCGATGAATTTTACTTGATCACTGTATATGTAGTATGATTTTATTTATATACTATTTTCCAAACAGGGGGTTACTATATTCAAAAAGAGAAAAGTGCAACAGAGGGGAATGACTCGTGACTTGAATGAGGCATCAAGAGATCGCAGTGATTGTCCAAAACCGACAAGATTCATCTGGAATCTCATAAATTCAATCATGGGTAACGATAAGAAATGGTGAGGGAAGGTTGGAGCTCGGATGCAGGCGAGCTGGCATCAACGGGCAATTATGGAGGAAGAGGACAATGTAAAACGTCGTCGTTTCAATTTGGGAGGGGTTTGGACATGCAGCTCGGTGGCACGGCTTTCACGGCTTCAAACCGCAGCTAGCTCGCTAGGGTTTGAACAGAAACCCTATCTTCTTTTTTTTCTTTCTTTTTCTTCTCTTATACACACATGTTTAAATCACCACAATTATAATATAATGATAATAATTGTAAACAATAATTTAAGCAGAAGATTATAATTCTTTTAAAAGCATAAAATTAGGGTTCATGCATCATGGTGAAGGTTTCATGGAATAAAGTCTGAAAAAATATTGAAATGGAAACCGTGTTTTAGAAGCTGTTTGGATTGGTGATTAATATTGTGAACGGGTTTGTAGAAGAATAGTCTTCAATTCTGGATTTCCATCTTCAATGCGTTGAATCTTGTTCAACATAGAATAACAAGGAAAAAAAATTGAATCAATAGCAAGTATATAAATTCCATAAAATAAAAAATAAATCAAAATAAGAATTATTAAAAGTAATACTCCCCATGATTGAAGATGGCCAAATTTCTAGTGTAATTCTCTTTAGCACAGGGTCAAGAGCGTGCTGATAACGTGTTGTGACCTAAATTTAGAGAGAGAACTAGGCAAGAGGTAAGAGAGAAAGAAAGAAAGGCTTAAGGACGAATAACTTGCTCTCCAAGTAATACAAAGTACAATAGGAAAGATTTTTTAGATCCCAAAGAATTCCTAATTTATCTCTACTTAGAATTTACACAATTACACTATACCAATATTAATTGTAACAGTATCAAGATTCTTTTTTTCCATTTTTTATTTATTATTCAAGAGAGGGAAATATAGTATATATCCATGTGAATGCACATGTTGTTAATAGCGTTTCTTTTTCAAGATAATTGTAGATGACATGACATATTAGTTTTAAATTTCTTTTAGTATTTAAAAAAATGAAGAAGAGTGGATTTATATCTAGTAATCAAAATAAAACACCGCTCAGCTACAAAAATCACATCTTTTCTCTTTTAATTAATAATCATAAAGCCCTAAGCTACAGACTACTGACTCGCTTAGAAGTGCTTTTAAAATGACAGAAAGTGTTTTTGGTGAAATGTTTTTGGAACTAATCCTAAGTAATAATGCAAGTAAACCTAGAAAAGCACTTGAAGTGTTTCCTACAACAAGAAGCACATAACTGGTGCTTCTTGCAGGTAGCACTTTAAGTGCTTTTGAAACCCAAAAATATTTTTTTTAAAAGCGCTTTCAATCATTTTAAAAACACTTCTAAACGAGCCTCAAAATTTCTCCAAGCTTTGTTGCCCATGGCAAGGGGATAAGACAAGATAATTAAAAGTAAAATTAATAACTAATTCCTACCTTTAAGCTTTTCTTATTGAAGATTAATTATTTCAAGGAATCACAATCAAATTCCAACGAGGATTCTCCAAGATAATTCTAAGATATTATTAATTATTAATAATATCTTTGGGATTATTTTCATCTCCATTCTGCGGATGACACACCTTGGTCAATCGGATGATGAAACATGGCATGGAAACCCTACACATGTGGCCAGCCTAAGCTCTATAAATACCTCATTGTACACACTTCTCAAGTAAGTTGATGCTATGACACTCAACCCTAATTCTCTCTTTTTTCAGAGAAACTGACTTAGGTGTTAGTTCATTGGCCAAACCGCCCACCCCCCACTTCGCTGGGCCCGTGGTCTTGGCCTTAACTAAAGGTGTTTATTTATTTTGTAGGTACAAGTTCGTCAAATCTACAAGCAACGGATTTTTGCTACCACAAATTGGTGCTTTCATTTAGAGTTTAATTGAAAATTCTCAATAAGCTCTTGCAATCTTCTCCTCGAATTTCCCCCTATTCGATTTTATCACTCTCTAAATCTTTGAATTTTTTTGTACAAATTCTTTGATTCGTCCTTGGGAAAAACAAAACATTGCTGAAAATGTCGTGACCACGACAAATGGCACGCCCTACGACTGGAACAATTGCGTGGTTCCAGTCCCAACCTCCATCAACCATTTCTGCAACCATTGCGGTAAGAGCAGCCACAAATGCAGCTTCAAATCAGGCCCTCAAACATTTGTCATACACTCTTGCAAGCCTTGCAGGCCAAGTAGACAGCAGTAGCAGCTGCACTTGAAGCTTAGTTGGGTTACCCTTCCTTCCAACGTGCCTTCCAAGACCAGTGCTCAAATCTCAGTCCAGCAAGCCCCAAAGCCTCCAATCCAGGCGACCCGGACCCGTGCCTCAACCAAACGCCCTTGCGCAGCAGACCATTCTAGTGAGCCAAATTCTCAAGCACATTGACTTGCAGCGTGCTCCTGATAAGGTTTTTCGAAGCATAGAAACGTTCATTCTCAACTTGGCCCCGCGAACGAGTGTACGTTCATGGTTGGGTCCACGCTCCGAAGAACACTCAAGACCTGAAGCAAGGCCTAATGTTCCCCAATGACTCGAATTGCAGAGAGCTCTTCCCATCTCACACTAGAGTAGGCAGCATAAGGGATAAGAAGAACCTCGAGCCAACTTTAGGTCAAGTTCAATAGGCTCTCATCGCCAGACCCGATCACGAGTAGCTTGCTCACCAGCTAGAGACGAACGCTGTGTCCCGCGGCAAGAACGAGCAGACCACCAGGAAGAGCAGCACAGACCTGAAGATTGTCGCAGGGGAGGGAGGGTAGCCTGAGGCAGCACTACCTCAACAAAGGTGAATCCAGGAAGAGGAAGAAAGGCTCCTCAACGAGCGATTGCGTGAGTTCCAACACATCGAGACAACGAACGAAGTGATGATCAAGTCACCATCCAACAATGAGATTGAAACAGTATTTGATTCCACCTCATTTATTATCCAATACGAAAGCAGAGGAAGGCTTATTCATCCACTTCGACGAAGGCAGCATGACACACTTTGACCCGAATATCCATGTGGATACCAAAATTGAGGCATGCTAGCCTGCACCCGAAGGGGTGACGAAAGCCATAATATGCAAGTAGTGTGGAAAAGTACGAATAAATTAAGACCATAATCTAAAATTAAATTATACTAAGAGTTGAGTGTGCAGTGTGGGATGAATCCTTATTACAATGCATGCAGTGTTAGAGCAAAGATAAAAGTGCAGCAGTTGTAAAGAATATTCCCATCTTGAGTAGGATGAATATTTATACAAAATAAGGAAATAACTTCCTACATTATCGGAAGTAGATGTCAGCAAGTGCCAGTAATCCTCGTCTCCACTAGAGTACAACTACTCAAGTAAAACCTTTGTTTTTCGGAACATAGTAATCCATCGTTGTAAAGCCCATATAGTTTCCAAAATCATACTACATAAGTATGAACACTAAGATAGATAATATAAAGCAGTTGTATCAAGGTAATGGGTAAATCACATAAATCTCGATAATATAATATGCTCATCAACAATAATGCAGTCACACGAGTCCGTACATAAAGTAGCTACATATATAGGATCTGTGTATAAATTTATGCTCTAGTACCCCAATCACGTGAAGCTCGCGCTAAGCGCATCACACCCGAATCCCAGAATGCCTAAACCAACCTAGTACAGCTCGCACTAAATGGATCCATTATGAGCATAAGTGTAGTGTGAATATACACATGAAGCTCGTCCCGGTTGTGGAATAGGTACAATTGATATGCTAAAAGCTAACACATAATTTAAAACCCTATAATGTAATCGTAATATGGATAAGTAGGGATCGTTCTAGGCCGAGGATTAGAAGGGTATGCTAATCAAATTAAAACAAACAAAAACTAAACTAATTAAAACAAATAACAAACGAATGGGGGGAATTTTAATTTGACTTAACTAAGACTAAACTAAATTTTGCTATGTAAACAAATTGAAAACAACAAGCAAAATAAGTTGAAGACAAGTTTGACGAAAATGGTGAAAAGCTAGTTAAAAGATCATTCTCCACACACAAACATATGCGTACAAGTTGATTACCAATTATTCCTTCTATAAACCGTGAATGACAATGCCCCAAATTAACCGTAAAACGCACAAACTAATTCTTAGATTTTCCTAAGTTCATTGATTTGAATGAAACGCAACTCGCACCAAATTATTCTTATCAAGTTATCTAACTATGAAACACATGATAAATAAACATATCAAAGATCATTAAACTTCGTGAAAATCATAAACATTGACTAGACAATTATAACTATGAAACGTACGATACTCTTGCCTAGGATTTTACTTAACACAATCAATGTCCCTTCTATTTTTACTACTTATGAATACAAGTTCATAACGATTAGGTGAAACTTACTTATGTTGTAGCACCAAACCCTATCATGCAAACTAAGTTGGCCACCTTAATAAACATGTAAGGATAAGTTCTTTATAAAACAGATAAGTAAATCACATTCACAATTTATGAAGAAATAATTAGATAAATCAACTCATAATAAACATATGGCTTCAAATTCACCCTCACCTATAAACGAAATTAGTTACTCATGATTAAAAAACAATTCACAAGAAACATTGAAAAACAAACTAACAAAATCACAAAGGTTCGAATAGATACAATTTTGAATGCCACGGCTTCGACTTGAACGTCTTCTTGTCTTCACCTTGGATGGATGGATGAATTGAAGGATAAATGGAATGGTTTTTAGGGCTGAGGATGTGGTGGTATGCAGCAGAAAAAAAGGGTGATGTATGCGTGAGGTGTGTAGTGAGCCAAATTGGTGTTTCTTTGATGTATTTATGCGTCTCCAAGTGCTTGGATCATTAAAGGACTCCAAAAGCACGATTTAGAGAGTGTTTAGACATTCTTAGGACTTTGTATCTGATCTGAAGTAAGTGTACAGACATGCACAAAACAACTGCCACGTCTTTTCCTTGAAACCAAATCCAACTATGACTCTTCTGCCTGTTTTGACCTTTCTGCACTAAAATAATATTAACTAATTCTACAAGCATCGGCATTGAGATCTGAAAACTCGTACGGAAACTACACATCCAGAGTTTTCCATCCATATATGGCAGGACACATAATTCATCCTGAGAAAGTCCAAAGAATCATGACATATAAGAATCACTACAAAGATAAACTAAAGCCCTTCTGACTCTTTAGCATCTTCTTCATCGCAGCAACATTCACTAGCTCGCAATTAATTAATTAAAAACTATTTTAAAAAACAATGAACATGTCATAAAAGAATCACTCAATTCCTCACTGGGCATACTCTCATTTTCATTCACACTTTCTGACTACACTCCCTATTCTAGATATATGTGAGAAGATTGATGTAAACATGAAAACTAAAGCTCACATTTGATATAACAAAGAAAGCACTTTCTGGAAAATAACGCTCATGAAAGGAATGCCAACTTAGAAGCAAGAACCAGGGATCTCATATGCTCATATCAAATTTAGACTTCACTAATTGAAACACATTAACAATCAAGATAAAAGTCAAGTGTTGTAATGGGGCTAACAAAGAAAGGATAAAGATAAACAAAGTTCTTAAAGAGATAGTAGTGCCAATTGATGAAGTAGACTTTGAATTCTTATGACCCCAATACCCAACTAATAAAACTATAGGGCTAGACTTCACGTTATGGACCAGTCTTCAACACTCAAAACTATATAACTTCTTTTCTTTTCCTTCTTTTTTTTTTCTTGATTTTTTTTTTCAAACATTTTTTTTTAATGAATGGAACTAAATACATAAATTTAACAAAATACAAGGAAAGATAAAACAAAACCAACAACCTCTCCCCCACACTTGTTCTTCACTAACCATAGGTCAAAAGAAATTCCCAATAACTCATGATCAACTACTCCTTAAGAAAACGGTAAGGATATTCCTATACTAGACTAGGTAGGGACAATGCTGGTTAACAAAGAAAATAGGCTACAAGGCTCAAAAGGGTTAAACTTACAATACACATGCAAGGGGAAAAGGCCATTTGGCTATGGTGGTTATCTAGACACCTTCATCTTGTTATATTATTATGCAGCCAATTTTAACGCTTTGAACAAAAATGGCATGAGTTCTAGCATTTGGAACTAAAAATATGAAAAAGCTTTCTAGATAGTAACTAAGCAAAGAATAATGAGATCATGCAATGACTTAGAAAAAAAAGAAAGTTTAAAGATTAAGCGTAGACAACTCTCCAAACAAAGCATAGGCTCAAATCTCACAGGGTTGTAGCGTTATTTCGAGTGACTTTCTTCAAGTACGTTGAAAACACAAAACTTTTCTTTCGCGATTAAATGTGAACTTGAAAATAAAAACTACAACTAAGTATCAACCAAAGAGCATATCAACCTTCAACCTATGTATGTAACTTTCCTTAAAGTCATGCAATTAAAAATCAAATCATCATCATAGTGTTGGAAGATATCCTAAGACACAAAAACAAACAAACAAACAATCTAAAACTACCCAAGAAAACACAATTTTTTTTTCGATTTTATTAAAAACAATGAAAAACAACTTAAAAACAATTTAGTAGTGAAAAGTGGTAAAAATCGAAGAAGAATCATGCAAAGCAAAGCAAACTGTTCACCCCCCACACTTAAACTAAACAACAAAAAATAAAAGACAAACAAAACAAAACGAATACATCCTTCACGACATGCTCCTCAAAACATTCACGCATTTGATCTTTGAATAGAAGGTGATAGTGATCCTTCCGGGTTGTGGTGTTTAGCTTTCGGTAGTCAATGGAAACTCTCCGACACAATGATGAGGAGTTGATTGGTGGTGGTAATCTCGTCCAACTTGACCATGGGGCTCGAATGTTACATTACGGACGATAGGGAGTTGATTGGTGGTGGTAATCTCATCTAACTCGACGAGATGAGGATGGAAATCACTCGGCGGATACTCTGCAACTTCGTTGGAAAACACACAGTTAGGGTTTTGCAATAGAATTGGGATATACCTGAGAGTGTGAGGAGTCGAAAGAGACCACTTTGGTGACTTGCCGTCACTGGGAATGGCTAGATCTCACTGGAGAAGTTGAGCTTGCGTCGAAGTTCTTTGTACAACAAAAATGGAACTCAAACTCGAGTTAGTGGTGATGAGTCGATGAAGGAGAACGGCTGTGGTACCTCCGCTAAGAAAAAGAAGGTTTCTTCGGTTTGTGTAGGGCAAGTTCACTTGAAGGGAATAATGATTTAAATAACCAAAAACACTGATCAGAAAACATTAGTTTAACGTCCACTTGCAAAATATAGTAATGCACCACTTGCTGTCTAGAAAATTCCAATCTGCACTACCCGGGGTGCATAATTAGGAAAAATGCCCTTGGCCTTCAAATGCCCGTAACTCGTTCGTTACATATCTGATTGATGTCTCGTTTGCGCTCATGCATTTGTATCAACGAATACTATTTAAATAACTCAAGAAAGGAAAAAAAAAATTTTGAGCTCAAATGTCAATAAAGTTAGTCTGTCAGAGGCATTTTTGTAATTTCACAACTATCACTCCCCAAACCCGGGGTCGACAGAAAACTAATAAATAAAACCCCATGCAAGCAAAAATTAAAACAAAGAAAATAAAATAATATTATTGTACATCACATAAGTTCTCTAGACTTCCCATGAAATTCGACTACTTTTCAAGTCTTCTCATTCAACACCTGTCAATAATTCATAAGGGGTGAGCTACTAGCTCAGTAGGGCAATAACCACAATGCAATGTAACACATCGGAAGCAATAATGATGCATGAATGTAATGTTTCCTCTTCATCCTAATTTTGTTAACCCAGTTAACAAATAATCCCATTTCTTTTCATTAGTCATCTTGTCAAACTCTCAGTCCCAAGCTGGAAACCCGAATAGAACGTTTTATCGGACTCTAACCGAAAGGGCTTCACTCCCTTATTTGTGCACTTTGGGCTAAACATAGATCTTGGTGCCCTGAGAGTGGACTCAACTACTTTTATAGTTCCATATTTTCATAAATCACATACTTTTCCAATTTCGAACTCCAACAAATGATCATGCAATGATCATCGTTATTCAATTCCATTGATACTTCCCCAATGAGTCCACAATGCATGAAATAGTTATCATTCATGATAATTAACAATGGATATCAACATGACATTCCAAACAAACAATATTGTTCAAGAATCAAAGATATACTCATAAACACATGAATCTCATGTTGATCAAATAGTCATACAATTTCACCAAATAACACATATCAAATATCACATGTATAAAGCCAAGTAATATATAAGGGTTCCCCGAGAATTTCCCCTACCTCGATTCCAAAGCAATAGCATAGCTCCAAACTATTAACACAAGAATCCATCACTATGATAAAGCGCCTATTCACAAATACAAACCATTACTAAATGCATGACATGTACTCGAATCTTAGTCGAAATACTAAAGCTACAAAATTCCACATAACTCAAATCACACAACACTTATGTACCTTCTAAAATAGCATTACCATAATAGAAGAAACGATTGAGTAAAGTAACTTGAGAAAATAGGATTTAGCTTATCGATATATAAAAGCTTTAACAATACTACAAATAATGAAATCTGAGTAATGAGTGTTAACTACAGATATATGTTTTTATTTCATATAGCCAAAACTATATATAGTAGACATAAATGTCTATAGTTTGAACACGTGAAAACTAGTTTGTTTGAAATTCAAAAGTATATATAATTATATAAGAAAAGAAACCCACTACGTAACCATATAAAGTAGTTTAAACACAAACTTAATATAGAAAAGTAAATTAGAAAGAAATATAAGAGAAGAATGAATATTGTAAAAGCAGCATCATCTTCTCCACAAAGCTGCAGAGAAACAGTTTCAGTCAACCAAGATTAAGCCCGATTTTGAAGACCCATAACTGTACCAAATGATGAAAACTTGTATGGGTTTCGAAGCTTGTTTTGTGTATTTTAAAACCATATAAGATTTGAAGAAAACAGAGCTATAAATTTAAAGCTATGCCAAATACAAAATGGAGTCTCAAAACTGAAAATGCAGAACTTGCTGCTGTCTGGCAGCTTCGTGACTCAACTTTTGACATGGTTTTGATCAATCAAAACTCAATGGAATCCATAAATTGGGTTTTGATCCTGGACATGTCTAGTTTCAAAACACATAATATTGGATTAAAAAGAATCCATAAGGCCGTTTAAATCAAGAGTCAAAATAGGCTACTTTAAATTTAGTTTTTCAGAAAACAAAATCAGTTTCTGCAACATAGAACCCAGACTCTGTTAACCCAAATTACAACTTCAGAAGTAATATTTAGCATGTTATAACTGTATAGCTTTATTCTTATCACATGTGCAGTCAAGTTGATCTCCAATTTAAAGTATAACAGTCATGCATCTTTGCAGACATGCATATATAAACCACCAAAAATCAACATGACGAGTTCTACAAACTTTCATATATGTATATATATATATATATCTATATAGTAGTTATGGAAAGACTAAAGAAAGTATGAGAATCTTTACCCATAATTATTATGCTACACGTTTGAAAAATGATCTATCACGCTTGTGTCCGATGATTTGGATCAACCTTGGTCTCTTTCTTCTAATTCGATTGTAGACAAGGAGGCATGAAACAGATTTCCTATTTTTTGCTGGAATGAGAAACTGAAACTAAGAACGCTCGAAGGCATAGAGGAAGATTAATGGAAAAGGGAACGGAGGAGCTCTGCTATAAATTGTTCCCGCAAATATTCAATTTCTTCTCTGATCGATCTCTCTCTCACTCTCTCTGTTCTCTCCCTTCCTTTCTCTTCGGCTGGATATAAGAGCAACTCCAGCCCAAGCAATTGCTGGGGGGGGGGGGGGGGGGGGGCCCCAAAAACACCGGGGGGGGCCCTGCTCGGGGGAAGGGGGGAGCCCTGAGCAAGAGCCCGTCAATTTTTGACCCACCAAGCCACCTCTCGTCTCTGCTTCCCTTCCTTTCTTCGGCCGGATATAAGAGTAACTCCACCCTGCCACTGGTCAGGGGAGGCCCAAATTGCCAGAGGGAGCCAGAGGGATGGGGTGGAGAGGTGGGCTGCTCGGGGGAAGGGGGGAGCCCGAGCAAGAGGCCTGTCAATTTTTGACCCACCGAGCCACCGAGGTCGCTGACGTCAGGCTGGCGTCAGTCAAGAATTTTATATTTTTTTGCGTCAGGCGCGTGGAATACATACGCGAATAAGGCGCGTGGAATACATACGCGAGTAAGGCGCGTCCCGACAAGGTCGGCAGGGTGTGGGGGCCGCCTGTCGGACACTTCGATTGTTACCGTTGAGGAAGCCACGTGGCTTCCCCTGGACCGTGCGATCTCAACGGCTCTTTAATTTGAGCTGTTGGATCTGCAATGGTAATAAAAAAATAAAAAAAGGATTTAATCTCAACCGTTGGATATGAGATCAACGGTTGATATTAATTCCTTTATAAATTCAAAAAAAAATGTTTTAAAATTCTGAAAAGTTACCGTAGTGACACGTGGCACAATTTGGAGCGTTGAAATTCAAAATTTTTTAAATCCAACAGCAGAGATTAATTAGGTGAATAAAAAATATAAAAAATTGTAAAAAATCTGTGAAAATCCGGAAAATTTTTTTTTTAATTTGTAAATTATTTTTTTACTTTTCTATAAATACCTTGGCAATATCATCTACCTTACACCACAATTCCATATTTTCTCAACATCTTTCAAGCTTTCTCTTATCTTTCTCTCAAAGTTTCAATCCATTTTTTTTCAAACAAAATGACAAATAAAATTATTTTGAATTATTTTATAAATAAATAAAAAAATACATATATTTTATTGTTATTAATTTTTCGGATAATGACACGTGGCGCAACGAGAACGATTAAAAATCTTATCCGAAATTACAAATAAAAATTATTATGTATTATTTTATGAGTATAAATAATACTAATATTTAATTGCCAATTGCCAGGGCAATTTAATTGTAGGGGTGGAGATGTAAAAAGCAATTGCCAGGGGAATACACTGTTCATTAGGGCAATTACTGTTCATTGGGGTGGATTGAATAGTAATTGCCTGGGGGGAGGTGGGCAACGCTGGAGTTGCTCTAAGAAGAAGGCCAGGCGGTGCCTTCTTATCTGATAGCTAGGACCAATAAGAATGGCATCCTAATCTTGTAAACCAACTAGGTGTTGATAGCCATTAAAAACAACATAATAAAATATTCAGAATATAATATAAAATATTTAATTAAAATATTTGTATTTATTAAAAATACATAATAATAATAATATAATTAAAATTCATGTCTTTACAACAACTTCAAGAAAAAATACAGCAAAAATTAAGGATGGGTCGTAACACAACAGCTCAACTCGATGGTGCGTCTGGGGCCAGGTGAGCACTAGGAGGACATACCAGCCCAACTTGCAGGAGACTTTTGGCATTTGCATGCCGATCCTCCAAGTACCAAGGAGCACAAACATGCCACGTTCCAGACGGTTCCATACTAAAGTAGTCCATTCACTCTAGGCTTCAAGGCTTCCAACAAGACCTCACAAGCTGAGGATTATCATCGTTATCACTTGAACTCCAATCAAGCATATCCAGATGAGTTTGAAGTCTCAAGCAGATCGACGAACAAGACCTCACCAGTTGAGGATTATTCAAGTTGTACTGCAGTCCTCTTTTCGCAAAGTTCGCTCAGCTGCACATTCAACACTAAATACCCTGACACCCATATGGGTATGCTCTCTAGCTCGAGAAGGTAAACTAATTCTGCGACACCCATTTGGGTATGCTCTCCAGAGCGATAGGGTAAACTAATTCTCCAACACCCATCTGGGTATGCCTTTCAGCTGCCACGTGTCACTGGACGCACGACAACCTACAACGGTGTTACTCATAATTAACCACCATAGGCTATTCCTGGGATCCCCAAACTTGACTTAGTTAACTGAAGTATTCTTGCCCCTGGCCGAATCCCTAGAAACTTGGCTTCTTTACTGTAATAGGCATAAGTGCAACACGTTCCCTGGACAACTACCCACGAATTTTTTATACAACTAATTAATCACATGTTGTGACTAGTTAGCCGAATGTCATGTCTACATGGGACTCTATCATGTTGTGCTACGAGCTACGCAGCTTAACGGTCCGTTTACCTAAAGTGCAGTACGTTTCCCAAACAACTGACCCACGAATGTCCATACGACTACTCACATTCCCTCGGACTAGTTAGCGCTTTTTGTGTGCATACAGAGCCTTATCATGCTGTCTTACGGGCTATGCAGCTCAAAAGATCTGTGACTTCATATTACAAGTGCAGTACAACTTCTGAGCAGCTTACCTAAGACTTTTTCATGCCACACGTTGCTGCCTTGTGGATTACAAAATCTCATAAGCTCAATTTACATTGCCCATGGAACCTTGCCAAACGACTTTTCATAAGCTCAAAATCTCATAAGCTCAATTTACCTTGCCAAGCTCAATTTACAAATAGGTTCTCATGTCAAACGACTTTTCGTTCGAGCAAAGAAGCGAACGACTAGCTTGGCAATGTCAACACAAGGTTAGGGGGCAGCAGCATACGACAAGCTCGACAGCTTAACGCCCTGTAAAGTCGAAACTCACACACTAGGCAAGTTGACCATGAGCACCTGCTTTGTTCAAAGTCGCGCAGATAGTTTACACCTCCATGGCTCAAAGTTTAGTAACTCGCTCCAAGCAAGCAAAGTTTCAAGAACATTAAAGACAATTGACTAATGAAGATGGAATAAAGCAAAGAAAGCAGTTTATTGAATTTCTAGCAAATTGATAAATTGGCACGAAGGCAACCAAAAATCCAACTCAAGCTAATCAAATTTTCTAAGTTTAATCACTGGCTTTCAAGCAGCCACCTCGCTTTCAGCAGCCACATTGCTCTCAGCAGTTGGCACTTCTACTACCTCATCTTTAGCAGCTCCAATCTTTACAACTTCATCCTTAATTGCTCCATCTACAATAGCAGGCCACAGTCTAGCAAGCAAGCTAATCTACCTGCAAGGCTCCGTGCCTCTCTTTCTCAGCTCCGACCCCGCACCATCTTTCTTGCGGCTCTAGCCCACAACTCTCTTTGCCTCACTAGCAAGCAAGCCGTGACCCACACTAGCCTGAAGCCTAACAGTAGGCCAACTCGCCTGCCAACATAGAGCTAAGCGCTTCTCTCTCTTTCTCCCTTGCACGCATGACAGGCCATGTGGCCCAATTCTTTCTCTTGCACAACACCTAGCTTGCGCCAGCCTCCAGCTTGTGGCTCTAGCCGCGCCTACAGCTCGCCAAGGAGCTCTAGCTGGCCGCACTGATTTCCACCAGCAGGCAGCCCTTGCTGCTATGTCACCCATATGGGCCTCAACCCACTTATCCCAAGCTGCCATGTGGCAACAACATGAAGAAGAAAAATAATTTTTCTTACCTTTTGGCACAAGCGCAACGACGAAGAAGACGACAATCAACCCTTCATAGAACATACAAAAAAGAAAATCAAGGGAGAGGGGGGACAACATGCTCTGTCTCTAGTCAAAGCTCGTAAAACACTTATGTTTCAAGTCAAAGCTCGTAATTCATTGCAAACAAGGAGACAATTTTTGGCAGTTCTATTCTACATCTTCTGCACTCCCTACAAACAACACAGCAGATGTGGAGGCATTAATAATCCAGAATATTATGAAGCTAACACATAGACTTTTATTCAAGATTGATGAAGATGCTCTTATTAAATGGCGAGTCTCGCATTTATTTCCATGCGCAGTTCAACAATCAAAAAGCCTTGAGCTGATGACTATGATTTCTCCAAGCTCCGCTGCCCATGGCAAGAAGATAAGACAAGGAAATTAAAGGTAGAATTAATAACTAATTCTTACCTTGAAGCTTTCCTTATTGAAGACTAAATCCTTTAAGCAAGGAATCACAATCAAAATCCCAACGATGGATGTCCAAGATAATTTTAAGATATTATTAGTTTAATTAATAATATCTTTGGAATTATTTCCATCTCTATTCAACAGATGATACACCTTGGCCAATTGGACACTGACAAATGGCATGGAAATCCTGCACATGTGGTCGGCCGAAGCTCTATAAATACCTCATTCTACACACTTCTCAAATAAGTTGATGCTACGCAACTCAATCCTAATTCTCTCTCTCTTTAAAGAAACTGTTTTAGGCATCGGAGGTTCATTAGCCAAAATCCCCCTTTCCCCCTCCACCCCCACCCCCACTCCCACTCACACTCCATTGGGCGAGTGGTCTTGACCTTAACCAAAGATGTTTATTTGTTTTGTAGATACAAGTTCGTCAAATCTATAAGCGACGGATTTTTGCTAACCAGAGTGTCTATGGTTCCCTTGAGGCAAAAATTATTGGGTGCTCTGGAGTATCCCGTACTCCGGATTTTTTAGCAATTGGATCTTAATTTTTATATTTTAAAACAAAAATTTAACGGTTAAAATATCTGGAATACAAAATACTCTAAGGTATACAAGAAAATACCTCAAAAATACTCCGGAGTATGCAAGAAAGTACCTCCCTTGAGGTATAAGGTCTTTAATTTACAGATAAAAACAAATGTTCAGTTGGTGCCGACTACATTGGTGTCTTTTGTTCTCTCTGAATCACATACCTAATTTGTGGAGGAAATTTCTCAGAACAATAAAATGACGTCATTACTTTTCAGCGAGAAAGTTTGCAATATGTACGCAAACGGCACTCTCTGATTTTCCATTTGCTCAGCCAATACGTCAGCCCAGCCTAATCGCCACGGCATCCTCCTCAGTCCTCACCATCTCTCTCTCTATATATATACAGCCCAATTGCTAGTGGCTACCCTACTTCCACGCTCACCATCTCTCTCTTACAGTCGAATTCACTTTTAATTGCTTTTCGTTATTTTTTTGAGAAAATTAAAATGGTGGAAACTCCAGAGCAAGAGCACCCAAAGAAGGCATTTGCATGGGCTGCTAGAGATTCATCTGGCGTTCTCTCTCCCTTCAAATTCTCAAGAAGGTTATTATTATTATGCTTTACAACTTTTCCATTCATTTTTACGCTTGATTATATTTCTATCTTGGACACATTTGTATTATAGTCACAAACAAAACTCATCAATTTAATAGTATAATGTGAGGTAATTAAAATTTTATTTTTTTGGCCATGGTTATTATTTTTTGTAGTAGATGGTTTTATAAGATCTGAGTTTTTCATTTGTGTCGAAAATTGAACTGATTTCGTTGCAGGGAAACTGGAGAGAAAGATGTTTCGTTTAAAGTATTGTACTGTGGGATATGCCATTCGGACCTTCACATGGTCAAGAACGAATGGGGTTCCTCTATCTATCCTCTGGTCCCCGGGTAAGTGGCCACATTTCTTTTCATCTTTTTAATTCAATGACATGACTTTCAGTTTGATTAGTTAAATATATGTTTATTTTTCTTTGGATATATAGGAAGAGCTATTGAGCAACCAACAAAAAATTCGAAGAGCTATTGAATTTTTTATGGAATCAATTCGATGGCATATATAATTAGTTTATATTGGCGGAATTCAAAGAAACAGAACCCATAAGTACGATGCATGCTATAAGGAACTTTTATTATATTTTATTCAAGAAATAAACTAGGGTAGGGTACTTACACTATGACATCCTTGTTACAACGACCCAAATTAATTACACCAAATTAAAAGCATTTCTAGCAGTTTCAATCCCCTAAACCATGAATTTGGTGCTACAAACACTAAATTCATGCATTAAATTTGTGCACTAAATAGTGTGACACATTTTACACCATATAAATTTTCATTACAACTATTAATGAATTTCAAACTTGAATTAAAATATACAAATTTAGTGTAACTATCATTATTTTTGATAAAATGACCTAAATCTATAATGACATCTATAAAGAAGTTCGTCTCTCTATAGACATGTGTGCAAAATGGTATTTTGATATAAATGTTGAAAATATATACTAGGCAGTAGGCTTTCACACACTCTTTTTGTCTTTCACACATTTATCTTTATATTTAAATGGTAAACTGAATAAATTAAACGAAATCAATAAATAAGATTAAATCAAAATGTGTATGAAGAGAAAAAAAAATTTGTTTATCATTTCCCTAACTAAACCGCTATCCTTTTGATGCCTTCGCCAATATAGTCCGCAAAGTTTTGTATCCTGCTGGGTCATATAGTTCGCCACATAACTATATCGGGTTGGTGTTTTTCGGTAAATATTATTGCCGAGTACAGACGAAAGTGAGCATATTTATATACGTATATATTTTGAGGACGCTGCACACTGATATATTTAGCCATTCAATTAGTGAGCCAGAGTAATTATTTGATAGGCCATAAATATCCATGTGGCAACCATTGAATGTGGAACAACCATCATGTATGATGGTTCCCTGATGAACTGTAGTCTGTAGAGCTGCGTCATATATGCTTTATTTTGCAGTAACATCCGAGCTCCTTATTTGATTGCTGACAACAACTGAACTAAGCAGTTTGTTATGAAATTTTGCTAGTGGAGGAAAAAGATTGTAGACAAAGGATGAAAGTTTTTACTCATCTTTTTAATTTTTAATTTTTTTAGCCACTGGGGTGGGCTAAAATAAAAATGACCCCTTGGTTTAACTGGCTAGAATTATTAAAGTTTTACAATTATTCCTAATGAGTTCTTGTAATATGAAAATGCTATCAGTTTAACTAATTAAATATGAACTTAATTGGGTATTGCAGGCACGAAATTGTTGGTGTAGTGACAGAGGTAGGAAGTAAAGTACAAAAATTCAAAGTTGGAGACAAAGTAGGTGTTGGATGCATGGTGGGTTCTTGCCACTCTTGCGATAGTTGTAACAACAACCTCGAGAATTACTGCCCCAAAATGATACTCACTTATGGTGCCAAGTACCTTGATGGTACCATGACATATGGAGGTTACTCTGACATCATGGTGGCGGAAGAGCATTTCATGGTCCGTATTCCAGAAAACCTACCTCTGGATGGTGCTGCTCCTCTCCTATGTGCTGGAATTACAACTTACAGTCCCTTGAGATATTTCGGACTTGACAAACCAGGCATGCACGTGGGCGTGGTGGGTCTAGGTGGTCTAGGGCATGTCGCCGTCAAGTTTGCCAAAGCTATGGGGGTTAAGGTCACAGTGATCAGTACCTCCCCTAATAAGAAGGAAGAAGCTATTGAACATCTTCATGCTGATTCATTTTTGGTCAGCCGTGATCAAGATCAAATGCAGGTGATTATTTCAACAGATTGCCATTTTTACTTTAAATTGATTACGTTTGTGTGTGTTTATAGCACAAGGTGATCTTATATGTCGTCATGTAAATCTTGTAGGCTGCCATGGGCACATTAGATGGTATCATTGACACGGTTTCTGCACTCCACCCTCTCTTGCCTTTGATTCATTTGTTGAAGTATCATGGAAAGCTTGTGATGGTTGGTGCTCCAGAGAAGCCACTTGAGCTTCCAGTTTTTCCTTTGCTCATGGGTAAGCATAACACTTTTCTCATAGTTTAGCCACCCACGTATAGTTGTATATATATACAACTGGTGATAGGTCATATTTTCTTAGTTTGCTTTCGATGTTAACCTTCTAGTTGTGCATTATAACTGGTGTATTATGCTATTAACAAACATTTATTTTCTAATTATAGGAAGGAAGATAGTAGCCGGTAGTTGCATTGGAGGTATGAAGGAGACACAAGAGATGATTGATTTCGCAGGCAAGCACAACATAACAGCTGATATTGAGGTTATCGCAATTGATTACTTGAACACTGCCATGGAGCGCCTTGTCAAAGCGGATGTTAAATACCGATTTGTTATCGACATTGGAAACACATTGAAATCTAGCTCTTAAATTTTGCATCCTATGTTGTTGAATTGCGGTTGAAGCAAGAAATTAGATTTGATCAAGTTGTCTAGGAAACTTTTCGTGTGAAAATTATACATTACGAAGCCAACTTGGTTCAGGGGTTGGATTCTAAATAAATTGAATTGCAAGTATGTTTATCTGAGAATGAGGTTTTTATTTTATTTTATTACAAACTGTAATACTACTATAAAGGGAAGGAGAAAGGTATAAACCTCAAATATAGTGAGTTGAAAAAAAAAAAAAAAAAAAACCTAACTACCATTGTAATCCACCACTTGCTATGGGAGAATGAGGTTAAATCTTTGTTTTTTTTTATCTGTTTGTTATCGTTGTGAACAAGAAAGTTACATTATTTCAACAGCAACAAATTGCGACAATAGATGTAAACAAACCCGGCACCATGTGGGTGTGGGCAGTAGGCCATGTAGATGTAAATTAGTTTGCCAAGGTGGGGGCTAAGATCACACAGTAAGAATTGCGACAATACATCTTCATTCCCTTTTGTTTCTCCCTATGTTAATAATCAGGATCAGATGTAGATGTGTTGATTTGAACAAGTTGCCATTTTAATTCAGGTGCCATTTTAATTCAGGTGCATTTTTTCTATGACCTAATTAATGTCGTTTGATGAACCGTTTGGAACTGCTTAACTAGAAAGTCTTTATACTACTGTAAGCGCTTTTCTTGGCTTCGCTTTTATCCCACCACACATTGATGACAGACTAATCCTCATACTCATACAACTCCGGTACCACATGAGGCGACATTGTACTTTTGGTATTCGGGTCAAATGGTACGCCAAAACCATGACCACAAAACTAGCAATTTTTGGTCATACAAAAGTTAGTTCTTAAAACGAAAGGACATGAAAATGCTCTTTTCATCCATCAAGTAATCAACCAAAAATTTATGGAGGTAGCTCAGGTAAGCTCCCTCAACATATCAATCAAACATTACTCTACTTTCGCGGGAAAGTTGTTTGGTCAGCCAAAAAAATTTCATTCCAATTAAAGAGAAGCCAATAAAGTTGGATTATGTGAAAGGATCCTTGACTTTCCATCAGCAAAACCTCCCTAAAGACTAGCACTACGTCTCTCTCTGTCTCTGTCTCTCTCTCTCTCTCTCAATTCTATATATTATACTACGTTACATATTCAGTTTTTAGAAGTTGTGTGTGTAATGACGTAACTTATACTTAAGAGAAAATGGCGAAATCTCCAGAACAAGAACACCCGAAGAAGGCCTTTGGATGGGCGGCTAGAGATTCGTCTGGTGTTCTCTCTCCCTTCAAGTTCTCAAGAAGGTTAATAGTTAATTATTCTATCTTCTTCTTCAAATTTTTATTTGGTTATTTGCGGTCTTAAATATCTCTTCTTTTTTTTTTTGTTCTAAAATCAAATCGAACTGGTTTGATATCAGGGAAACGGGAGAGAAAGACGTGACATTCAAAGTATTGTATTGTGGTATATGCCATTCGGACCTTCACACAATCAAGAATGAGTGGGGTATTACTACCTATCCTCTAGTTCCCGGGTACGTATTCACAAATCAATATCAATGTGCATCAACTCTTTTTCCATGGAGCATCAATTCGTAAGCTCCATCATTTGAATATTATCAGCACTTTATGCTTCCTAACTAACTAATATACATTCGATTGTTCTTCATTGAATTCGGAAATGCAGGCATGAGATTGTTGGTACAGTGACAGAAGTGGGAAACAAAGTACAAAAATTTAAAGTTGGAGATAAGGTAGGTGTTGGATGCTTGGTGGGTTCTTGCCGATCTTGTAATAATTGTTCCAACAATTTTGAGAATTACTGCCCCAAAATGATACAAACCTATGGTTCCAAGTACCATGACCGAACCATGACACACGGGGGTTATTCTGACATCATGGTGGCTGATGAACACTTCATAGTCCGTATTCCTGACAACCTACCTCTTGATGGTGCTGCTCCTCTCCTTTGTGCTGGGATCACAACTTACAGCCCCTTGAGATTTCATGGCCTTGACAAACCCGGTATGCATGTTGGTGTGGTTGGTTTAGGTGGTTTAGGACATGCAGCCGTGAAGTTTGCCAAGGCTTTGGGGGTTAAGGTCACAGTGATTAGTACCTCCCCCAACAAGAAGGATGAAGCGATTAATCATCTCAAAGCTGATTCATTTTTGGTTAGCCGTGAACAAGATCAAATGCAGGTAAATATTTAAACATTAATTTGCATTTTTGATGACTTTAACTTAGTTTTGGTCGCTGTGTGTTTATAGATAATTAAGGTGACCTAATTATATGCTGTTATTTCACTTTTGTAGGCTGCCGTGGGCACAATGGATGGTATTATTGACACAGTTTCTGCAGTCCACCCTCTCTTGCCTTTACTTGGTTTGTTGAAGTCTAATGGAAAACTTGTAATGGTTGGTTTACCAGAGAAGCCTTTTGAGCTTCCAATTTTTCCATTGGTTGCGGGTAAGTTTTTTACGTGACAAATATTGTAATCAGCTTGAATATTGAAAAACTAATATTGTTTATTGAGAGAAGTATTGCATGAAAAGTTGGTTGTCCTACTTTCTAGATGAAAATTGAAGTGGACGATAGTTGTATTAGCAACCCTTTCTTCTGCAATTACAGGAGGGAAGCTAGTAGCTGGTAGTTGCATTGGAGGTTTAAAGGAGACGCAAGAGATGATTGATTTTGCAGGCAAGCACAACATAACAGCTGACATCGAAGTTATACCAATTGATTATTTAAATACAGCGATGGAGCGCCTTGCCAAAGCCGATGTTAGATACCGATTTGTCATTGACATTGGAAACACATTGAAGTCTGCTTCTTAAATTTTTCACATCCTAGACTCGAACCGATGAAAATAGATTGAGTTTTGTTTTGTAGTCTACCTTGTTATTAATTACATTCTTTTAATAATACGTCTCTTCTAATCATGACCCATAGTACAATGTGATAGGCTCTGTGGGTTGATTTGAATGAAGGAGTTGATTTGAAAGTTAATTACATTTTGGATGATTTTTTACTGTGGTGTCGGTAGTTTACAATCCTCGTACACCAATAGGTGCGAGTCACAAGAAGATAGGAACCATCCATTGTGACTTGTGTTTAAATTTGCCTAACTTACTTAATGAAAAAATTATTATTATTTGTCGCCAAATTTGGACAAGAGGAATAGGCTTTTGTTTCAACAAAAAAGAGATTTCTTGATGCCTCATCCCTATTGACATGATGAAGAAAGCTCACGAAATGTATGAGGCACTTGAGCAAGGTACTGTCCATCCTTCTTGATACATCAAATGGATATGGCGCACTGATAGGCACTTTGATTTCTTTTAAAATTAGGACGAGAAGGCCAAGGTAAACAAGGTCTTCCAGATTCCTTTCCATGAGGGAAACAAACCATCCAATGGCAAGATCGTAAAACCGTACAATGGCATGAGCATGAAAGACCTTCTATACGGTTTTTTCGCAACACATTCGAACACTACGCCAAGGATGGGAGGTTCGGGATAAAAGCAGCGGAGTTCAGTTCCCTCTACCCTGGCTTTGTAGTGTACACTTACCAAGTTTTGGTTAGGGAGAAAAAGTCTCACATTGTATGAGATTGATGCTTGATTGATTTTGACACATGACATTTGCATGCAATTTCTTTTTGACGAATATGCAAATTTAAGTTTGCATGACTTGTTCTTGTGATTCGAAAATGAAATAAAGTTGTAATATGTTTGGATTAAAAGAACAAAAGTAGGTTTCTATTCCTTTATATTGGAGCCAGCCAGTAGAACTCCACAGTGAATCCAGTCATCAAGGGTTTAGAGTGTTATCCAAGGGTCCTCTCGATAAACCCTAAATCATGGGTTACTGTGTCTGATTGTGGAGATCTTGCCTTGAAGTTAGGGAATTTGTTTTAGTTTTTGGTTTTCCTGTAATCCTGCCCTAATTTGAAGAGCAGTGCTTAATCTTGGTTTCCTCCCTGCTTGCTTCTTTCCATATATAACTGTACACATCCTTGTAATCTTTACAACTGAAATAAAAACAAAGGTTATTTGAAATTCAACATGGTATCAGAGCAGTGTCGTTCTTGACCTGTTTTTACAAATCCACCTATGTTCTTCATTTTTTCTAACCAACAAAAATGGCAGAAGAAAATTCTGTGAATCAAGAGGCTGAAAGCTCTTTGGCTTCACCTCCTTCTTCAAACCTTTTTGATATGGATATTAATCCAAATCAAAGGCTCAGTTCTGTCTTACTAAATGAATTCAATTCCTTACCTTGGTCAAGGGCAGTGTCTTTGGCACTTGGCAGAAGATCAAAGCTGGTGTTCATCAATGGCAGTACTCAAGCTTTTGAAACCTCATCTCCTAACTATGAATCTTGGTTGTGTAAAGATCAACTGGTCATTGTCATTCATGGTTTATAGAAGGAATAATTGGTAATCAACTTGTACGCATATGTTTGTGTGTGGAGAAGGATCCTTTAGCTAGCTTTTCACCATTGTCATCAACCTTGTCATTTTAAATCTTTAAATTTGCTTTTGAATTCAATTTTAATTTTAGTTAACTTTGTTTAAAATAAAAAATCCCCCATTCAATTGTTAATTCTTCTAATTAGTTTAGTTTTTTTTTGTTTTAAGTGGTTAGCAATTCCCTCTAATCCCTAGCCTAGAATGATCCCTACTTATCCATACTACAATTACATTATAGGGTTTTAAATTGTGTGTTAGCTTCTAGCATATCAAGCTCATCCTTCTAATTTTGTGTTGTCTATTTTATTTCCCAAAATATGTAAAACTGACACTAAGCGTGATACATGTCAGTTATCCAAGTTTGCTAGGTTACCCTTCAACTCTTCTGTGTCTAGAGCTAGTAAGTTTTTTGAAATTGTACACTCGGATATTTGGGGACCAACTCTTGAGTCGTTTGATGTCTACAAGTATTTTGTAACATTTTTGGATGATTTTTCACGAATTACTTGGGTGTATATTTTGAAATTTAAAAGTGAACTCATGACTGTTTTTCAAGACTTTCATAAACTCGTCACTACACAATTTTCCTCTCAAATTCAAACCTTGAGATCCTACAATGGCACGGAGTATATGCCCAATAACATTTCACACTACTTGAGCATTCATGGCATCATTCATCAAACAAGTTGTCTTGGAACACCTAAAAAAAATAGGGTAGCTGAAAGAAAGAATAGAGATTTACTTGAGAAGATTAGGGCTCTTATGTTTCAAATAAATGTGCCAAAGAAATTTTGGTCTCCAGGGTTGCTTACTGCCACATATTTAATTAATCGACTGCCTAGTAGGGTTTTAGGGTCGAAATCACCCTATGAAGTTCTAAAAGGTCGAAAAATGAATTTGTCTCATCTTCGAGTTTTTGGATGCATGTGTTTTGTTCACATACAGGCATCTCATCGAGATAAATTCGATCCAAGAGCTGCCAAATGCATGTGTGCCGGATATTCTACCACCCATAAGGGGTATAAGTGTTATGATTCCACCACTAAAGAAATTGTAGTGTCAAGAGATGTTCGATTCAATGAGGACACTCCTTTCTTCAACAAACCTGCTCTGAAGAATTTTGGTCAAGGAGAGCACATTCTCGAGCTTATTCCAATGCCTACAATTATCTCAAGCCTTGAGAGTTCATATGTCAGTGACCAAGGAAACACAACATCCTCACCCATTGATGTGTCCAGTAACCTCGATCAAAATGTGCAACCTGAGCAATCTCAACATTCACATGATAATGATCAGCAACCTGAGCACGTTTCTTCCATCCCAGTTCGCAGAAATTCATCTCGTGATCGACATCTGCCACAACGGTTATTGGATTATGTGACCTACAATGCACGTTATCCAATGGTTGATTGTCTTCAGTATCAAAATTTATCCACTGCTTACTCTGCGTATCTTAATTCTATTTCTAAGAATCATGAACCCAAGTGTTCTCAAGAGGCCAATGAATACAAAGTGTGGTGAACAGCTATGAAGGAAAAACTGAAGGCATTACATGACAATTATACTTAGAGTGTGGTCAAACTACCTCATGGAAAGAAGGCAGTGGTGAGTCATTGGATACACACAAAAAAATTCAACTTTGATGGTAACATTGAAAGACATAAGGCTCGCTTGGTTGCTCGTGGTTTCACCCAAACCTTTGGTGTGGATTACAAGGAAACTTTTGCTCCTATTGTCAAAATGAATAGAATGCACTTGTTGTTGCCCATTGCACTGAATCATGCATGGCCATCGTATCAAATGGACGTCAAAAATGCATTTCTTCATGGCGATCTTGAAGAAGAAGTGTATATGAAGCTTCCACTTGGCCAACCTCAAGCATGTGATTCTTCCTTGGTGTGTAGACTTCACAAATCTATCTATGGATTGAAACAATCTCCTCGAGCTTGGTATGTAAACTTAAGCTCAGTTCTTGAGGAAGTTGGGTTCAAACGCATCAATGCCGACTCATCTTTATTTGTTCGTTTTGGTTCAAGTGGAACTCTTGTTGTTCTTATATATGTGGATGATCTTATTGTCATTGGAGACAATGTTGATGAAATCAGTTCTCTCAAACAATCTCTTCGTCAACACTTTGCAATCAAGGATCTTGGTGTGCTTAAATATTTCCTTGGCATTGAAATGGCTACTTCACACAAGGGTTTGTTTTTTAATCAACAGAAGTATGTTCTCAACTTGCTTCAAGAGGCAGCAATGCTTGATTGCAAGCTTGCTCACACCCCTCTCGATCGACACCAAACAGAAGATGGATATGGTAGGCGAACCCCTCAACAATGTGACTTACTATCAAAGGTTAGTCGGCATGCTTATTTATCTCACTATCACAAAGCCTCACATTACCTTTGCCGTTAGCCTGGTTAGTCAATTCATGCATGCACCAACTACAACCTATCTTCGTGTTGTCAAACGTATTTTACGTTATCTGAAAGGGTCTATTAGTCAAGGAATTCTGATGAAAAATAATTCTGACACTCAAATTCTTGGCTACACCGATGCCGATTGGGCTGGGAATTCTCTTGATCGCAAGTTGACTACTGGGCTTTGTACTTTTGTTAGAGGGAATTTGGTTACCTGGAAAAGCAAAAAAAAAAAAAAATGTGGTGGCAAGCTTCAGTGTCGAGGCTGAGTATCGAGCTATGGCATCCACTACTTGTGAACTCATTTGGCTTAAAGGTCTGCTATCAGATTTAGGGTTTCCTATCTCTCAACCCATGACACTTGTATGTGAAAATCAAACAGCCATGCACATTGCGTCAAATCCAGTTTTTCATGAGCGTACCAAGCACATTGAAGTTGATTGTCACTATGTTCAATCCCAGGTTCAATCCCAGATGATTCAAACTCAATATGCTCGAAGCCATGATCAATTAGTTGATCTATTCACCAAGCTCTTACACTTCGCTCAGCTTCAGCGATTATTAATCAAGCTTGGCTCGCTTAATCCACTTGATCCAACTTCAGGAGGAGTATTGGAGCCAACCAGTGGAACTCCACGGTAGATCTAGTCATTAAGGGTTTAGAGTGTTATTCAAGGGTCCTCTCGATAAACCCTAAACCATGGGTTACTGTGTCTGATTGTGGAGATCTTGCCTTGAAGTTAGGGAGTAGAACTCCACGGTGGATCCAGTCATCAAGGGTTTAGAGTGTTTCCAAAGGTCCTCTCGATAAACCCTAAACCATGGGTTACTGTGTCTAATTGTGGAGATCTTGCTTTGAAGTTAGGGAGTTTTTTTAGTTTTTGGTTTTTGTGTAATCCTGCCCTAATTTAAGGAGCAGTGCTTAATCTTGGTTTCCTCTCTGATTGCTTCTTTACAGGAAGTGTTAGAGTGTGATTCACTGTCTTCTTCTCATATATAACTGTACACATCCTTGTAATCTTTACAACTGAAATAAAAACAATGGTTATTTGAAATTCAACACTTTAGCTATTTCTATTATTAAACAACTTTATGGGATTTTTGGACTATGCAAGGAAAAGGACTTCAACAAAAAATAAAAAAGTTGCGAAGAGCCATCTGGACAAAATCTAACTCTATCCCAACAAGAACGAGCTACCTCTCTCTAACTCTCTTTGATTTTTCTGCAAAATCCAAATGGCCACCGAGGAATGGGCATTGCTGATCAAACGTTTAGAAAGATGTTTTTCTATGGTAATTCATGGTCTACGCGTTCTATCCCCTCTTGTACCAATAGCTAATAGTCTGATAATGAGAAATCACCTAAGCTTGGGTCGACGAGAAGGCAATGTCATTCCACAGTCGATTTTGATGAAATGTGTTGTGCAACATTCTGACAGATGCTCATGATGGTAGTGTTGTTCATTTTTTTTTTTTTTTGCTCAAAAAGTTGGGTATTGTCAATTACCAATCTGTTCACAATTTTTTGTGATACCACACTAGCATAATTCCCACACAACCAGAGGGCATTTCTCTTATTCGGGCTTGCCTTTCGGACAAGGACGACCACTTGTGCGTTTCTTTTTACTTCAGCCTTGTGTTCAAGATTAGACACACCATATATAATTTGGACAGCGATCGCCCGGAGATGACATAGGCAAAGGTTTTGCAGGATAATGAGTTGATGCCGCTGATTAAGCTACATAAGGCTCGTCAGCAATCCTCCCCAACACTCCAAGTGTTGGTTGTTGGCAGCTCGATGAATTGAATATTGTCGATGAAGCTCTTAGTTGCACGGATTCGGCAGACAACCTTCTCTTTAAGACCAATCCAAAATTTGATTTTGAGCACATAAGTGAAGACGTCGAAGGCCTGACATTGTGGCTTCAAAGGAGTACCCATGTCCACTTTATATTCCTTGCCTACAAGTTCATAACAAAATGGAGAAAAAGGTTGTTGAGGATTTTGTACGATGGTTGTGGCCCCTCTTTGCCTTCCCTTTTATCTTTACTTCTCCAAGAATACCAAGATGCTTTTGTTTCTCAAGACGGTTGAGGAGATGAATGAAAGGCGGAAGAGAGGGTGGTTTCAGGTTAGATTTGGTAAGTTTTAGGCGTCCGAGAGGTTTTTAGCCCACTGAATCAGCGGCTTAGCTAGCTCAGTCTTAAACTTAGAATCTATTTTATAAGTACCTTAGGTTAGTGAGAGGCCCAAACTTAGTTGGCTCAGTTATTGAAGGGAGATGGTACCCTTTGGCCCAAATATGTGGGAATTGGTTAGACTTGGTCGGCTCAGTTATTGAAGGGACATGGTACCCTTTGGACCAAATATGTAGGAATTTGTTAGAGAGAGGCCCAAACTTCCTTAAGTACCTTAAGTACTCATTGTTTTTCTTTATTTTCTGCATTTTAATATTTTTTTGTATGTATTTGTTATAGTAATCAATGAATTGCAATCTATTTCGTGTTCATCTCTTTTTCTGTAACTTATCAATTGTTCTCTTGGTAAAATTCTTCAATTTGCAAATTTTGTATTTATAGATTTGGTACAAATGTGGAAAGACAAACGCGGATTTTGTGGCTTTGGCTTTGGAACAGCATGGAAAAAGGATGTGGAAGAGAGCAAAGGGAGATACACGACTTTAAATAGTGAGGAGAGTGCTACTATCAACCGCATGTTAGAATATGAGCATAAGACTAGGATAATTTCGATGGCTTTTGTAGCTCACTTCCAAGTCTGCACGTTCAAGGTCAAACACCCCGAATGTCTTAATCCAGATGGGCCCAATCACTTTCTTACCATTCGTGGCTCAAAGGAGATTTACAAGGTTAGCAAAATTGGTGCTAAGAATTTTGAATTCAAATCTTCAACGTGAAATATGGAGATTGTATCAAATTCAGACATGTATTAATTTGGAGACAAATCAAGGTTGATGGAGACAATCAAGGTTGAGCAGAATCTTAACAAACAATAATTAATGATGAGGAAGAGCTTAAACTACTATCTATAAGACCCCTCTAGCTCATTGTTAGAAAACCCGGACCAAACACAAAAATTCATCTCTTGTTTTCTATACACCCTCGTGCTTTTATATTTATTTTCCCATTCTAGATGTAGCTTGCACTTTCAATTCGTATTGTAACTTAATTTTCTCTCGCTCGTAGCGTGATTTTTGTTTTCTCACACTTATCGTAATTCCTATTTTCTCGCACTTAGCGTAATTATTATTTTCTTGCACTTAGATTAATTTATTTTCTTGCGATTTACCTTCATGAATTTTATTTCATGGCAGTAGGAGTATTGTAATTTAATTACTTATCAATTCGATCCATTTGACCATTTCGTTTGGGTTGATGCTATTAACCACTAAATTCATTCCACTCCACTTTCACGAATAACGTCCATTCTAAAGTCCTTGCACCCAAGGCATGGAGAACCCTCGACCGAGATGTGTTTCTTCCTCGGTCCTCAATCACATTGAAAGAAGTCAAAATTTAAGCGCAACCCCAAATCACCAACTTCTCTTTACTCGCTCAGCCTTAGGTCGCGAGTTAACACTCCCGTACAAATCAAGAAGGACCAAGAGATCTGAAACCCTTGGGTCACGGCCGAGATCGATTTTGAGACCAAC
Source organism: Gillenia trifoliata (assembly GCA_018257905.1). Lineage (NCBI taxonomy): Eukaryota > Viridiplantae > Streptophyta > Magnoliopsida > Rosales > Rosaceae > Gillenia > Gillenia trifoliata. The sequence continues at coordinate 7,848,263 of CM031088.1, read as the reverse complement.
AGGATTGAAATGGTGTTTGTCCTTCGAAGGGAAGATCTCTAGAGTAGTTATCAGCAACACGTACCTCTCAGGTGAGTCTTTATTACTAGCCTCTCCAGGCATCTCGATGTTGTCAGGACGGATTCCTCTGGTTAGCAGCGCACATTTTGTTTATGTTTTTCCTATTCTTAAATGCCATATCGGCCACAACCTTGGCCATGAGAGCAAGAGCAGCCTATAAGTCATTTGGCTCTTAGTTCCTCTGAGGACTAACAAAGTTCTCAAAAGGTGATTGGGAAGGAGAACCAGTAAGATCCATCTTTTCTTTTGAGGTTCTTCTTGCCACAGTTCAGGCTGAAAAATGTGGTTGAATGGATGATGAAGCAATTCTCAGTCTTCCTTGATTCGCTTCCAACGCTTGAGAGGGCGTTTGGAAGCTTTAGACATACACATATGTCACACTGTCTCAATGGGCGTGCCAAAAACTATGTTGGTGTCAAAACTCGGGCAGAGCCTGACTAGGTTCAACACACATTTGCCTTGAGTGTTACTTCGGTTTCAATGCCATGAGAGGGCTCAGGAGAAACATAAAAGAGGCGTTCCACTATTGGAGATTCCAATAGACAGTAGTGTGTTTAGAGTTGTGTTGTGTTTGCGCATAGATCTGACTTCTTAACCAAATGATTGTGCACAGATTGGAATGATGGTTCAGTTAAGTTCTTTTTTATGCCTCTAGCGAACGAGGATTTGAAATCCAGTGCGAAAATAAGTGTTTGTCTAAGTTATAATTGAAAATGAAAGTAGAAAAAGAAATAGAAATAAGAAATTGAATATAATCATTTCATGATGGAATCGAGATCACAATCGTTTACAAAAGGGCTGATAAGCCAATCTAAATGACTTGAAAAGTAAATAAACTTGGAAATCTAAAGAAAGCAGTAAAATCTAGCAAGATTCAAACAATGTAAGGCGGAATAATGCTTGTAGAGCCAAAAATAATCCTGAACATTATAAAGTTGACACGTGAATTTTCATTCACTATTGATTAGAATACCCTCATTAATTGGCAAAGCCCATATTTTATTGAAACCCTAGCTCAAGGAACATTAAAGAATAGTGGGCTCATTCAATGCAATCCAAGAGGAAAAGACCCGAATTTATTACTCGGCAGTTCAACCATGCTAGAAGCCCTGAGTTGTTAACTACAATTACTCAAACTAAATTGCCCATGGCAAGAAGATAAGGCAAGGGAGTTAAAGGAGGAATTAATCACTAATTTTTGCCATTAAGCTTTCCAATTGAAGACAAACTCATTTCATCAAGGAAGACATTCAATCATGATTGATCAAGGATTCTTCAAGATAATGTTTAGGATATTATTAATTAATTTTGATAATATCTTCATGCATTATTACCAGTACCTTTAAGATATTATTAGCATCTTAAATATACTATCACATACTGTCATTGCACAAGTACAACTCCATCCATCGGATGACACTACATGGCCAATAAGAAGCTGACACTTGGCGTGGGCTTCCCCACCCATGTGGTCGACCTAGTAGTGGTCGCTCTCTCGTTTTTTCATGGAGAGCCTTTGTGGTTTTGGTCACTCTCTCTTTCTGAAGAGGAGAACTTTTGTAGCTGTTATGACTTACTGCTCAGCCCTAGATCTTAAAGCGACAATTGTTGTTCAAATCTGAGGTGGTGATTTTATGGTATGTGTGCTTGGCAAGGATTATGCGGAGGAAGCTTGACGTTCGTTAGAGGTGACTCATAACATTTTTTGCCGACGATTGTAAGATCATCAATGGGTGGTGCAGTCTTTCCTTCGTTGGGTTGTTGTAGTGGTTCGAGGGATTCACAATCATGTTTTCTTATTGTTGCAAAGTCTTCATGTTATGGTACAATGTTTACCTTGTGTCTCTTGTTGGTGTTAGGACCGGTTCGTTAGGCTTAGGCCTTGTGAGCTTATCTTTCCTGTTGGTTAGGTGTGGGTCTCACGTGGTTAGGAGCAGAGCTATGTATTAAGTGCCCTGAGCTATAGCCTAGTGCAAGTTTGGCCAATTTGTTATTTTGCAACATATATTTTGAGGTTTTTTACATTTCGATATTATATAACTAGAGGTTTTTGACAGTTAGCCCACCCCAACCAGGTTTTTTTAACATTTTGATAGAAAATAATTAGAGGTTTTTGACAGTTAGACCACCCAAACCAACTTTAGATGCAGTTTCTTCAACTTTACCCTTATCTAGTACGCAAAAGTCATTTTTTCTTAAACCAGTTTCTGTCACTTGCACCTTTCAAATCGTACAATTTAAATTTAGGCCTTCTTCATTGTCCATATATAGTTTGGTTTTTTAATTAAGAAAATATTAGCCCATCCCTTTTAAAACTGGTTTCGCCCTTGCTCATGATTGAGGAATTGTACCTCTGAAAAGTTTATTTTGTGTTGTGTCGTAATTTTTTTTGTTTTGTTTTGGTTGTGGTTTTGTTGTCAGTTCGCTTGGCAAAGGACTATGAGGACATATTTTTGATGTCTCATATCAAGGCTTCTTTGCCGAAAGAGTGTCGTCTTTTGCAAGTTCATCAAAAAGTGATGCAATTTTGGTCCTTGTGAGCGTTATTTTTCTATTTGGTTGGATGTGGTTACGTGTAGTAGGTTTTGTATTGTCTTTTGTCACGCCTCAGACCCGGGGTCAGTGGAAAAAAAATAACTCAGCGTCCGATGCACGAGCTAAAATTAAAATAAATAAATAACACTTATAGCCTCACATCTAATCCAATCTCAGCCCGCCTACCAATTGCTTAGTTCTTATACTTGACAAAAACAATAGAGGGATGAGCTTCACAGCTTAGTAGGGAATAACCTTACAACAGCAAATTAACAATACTAAATTAAGTGTCATATAATCAAGTATCAAATCATTATTAATAGCAATGCAGAGTGCAATGCAAATTCTTCATCTATACCTGTTAATCTGTATAACTAAACACTCAGAGCTCATACGTCCCATTCCATACTTATACAACTTGGTCCTGAGCGCTTAATTATATGAACCAACCCACATCCCAAAACATCCCAGAACTCCTCTTTTCTTAGTCATCTTGCCTAAACTCTTCGTCTTCAGTCCCAAATTACCCTAAAAGAAACTATGCACTGTGGGCTCGCCTGAGACTTGGTACCTACTAAGAGTTTGGCTCAACTACACAAAAGATCCTTTCCATTACCCTCATTTCCAATTCTTTGTCAACACTAAAGTTCCAACCACGTCTCACATATGAGTGATGCACAAATAATTTCATTTCATCGTTCACATATACCATAGTATATTCTCAATAAATAACATTCCAAACGGTAACACAATAATCAATAACAAATAAACATCTAAGTGTTCAAATGATGTACACATATCCAAGTAACACCTAACAAGATTAATCAACCAATGAGATCAAATAATAGAGCACTTCACGAAATTTAATAAAATCAATCTCCGTAAAGGTCTGCCGTATTTCCCCTACCTGGATTCCAAAGCAAGCAAGCAAGCAATATTCCTTACCAACATTTCGATTAAATACAAGCGTTGTGGGTAACTGGAGTTCCTAGTCCAACAATTAAAATGTCTCTCTATGTCCATATATAGTAACTAAACTTTATTCCCCATAACAATAACTATATCCAATAAGAACCTTCACTTAACCAAAATAATAATTCTGCCTTTAAACTTTTTAAAAGCTCGAATAGGTCCCTATCTTTTGATAATTGCACTTTGGCCCTTAAACTTTTTGAAAATTACATAATTTCCCCAAAACTTTCATGAAATTCGCAATATGGTCCCTGGCTGCAGAAACTGTACAGCTGGGACAAGTTTCCAGAATTTCATGCCAAATCATTCTTGTTTGAAGCCTATCAATCCATTAATCCAAAGCATGCCTTGAATGCTAATAATCCCATAATAAGTCCTTTGAACTATTATCCAATTTCATCATCTATACACCGTCTTAGCAAGGCTCTCATACAATTGTACATAAGAGAGTAGAAACTTACAAAAGTTTCAATTGAATCTCCAATCCATCATATAAGGCCTCCTGGTTCATGAAAAACTTAAGCACATCTTCACTTAGAATTAAACCCAAATAGGTTATTATTCGAAACTGGAAATATTTCAAACCTCGAGCAAAACTCGAAATAATTTACCTTCGAATGTAGAACTCATTGTCTTGAGCTCATGGGCGAAGACGGAATCGAATTCCGAGTTATAAATCAATAATTGTAGTACAAATCGTCAAAATTCTCCAAAAGTCATAACAATATTCTCTAAGCACTTCAAAAATTCAGGGTCTCACATCTTTTTATTGCATTAGTAATCATGGAATTGTATTCGTGGTGGTTGATGTTCTTCGTTTTATTCAATTAATAAAATACTTATTACGGGTTAATTACACTAACACTCCGTGGAATCAGAAATAATTCAAAAAATTGTGGATCTGACACGTGGACGAATATTATTTATAGGTGAGACTACCTTTATTTAATTATTAAATTATCTCTCTTAGTTTTCCATATGAAGACTGATTCCTTTATTCAAGGAATCCATATCCTATTTAATTAGGATTCTCTAGGGATAATTTATAGATATTGTTTTATTAAATATATTTTTGGCAATTATCTCTCCATCCATCCTACGGATAACATTCGCTAGCCAACTAGAAGTCGACATGTGGAGTAATCCTACACCCCATGGTCGGCCACTCTCCTCTTATAAATACTTCAATCTCCACCACCTTTTGTTTAGCTTTAGCTACGCAATCAAACTCTAAACTCTCTCTTTTCAGAGAATTTCAGAGAAACTAACTTAGGCATCGGAGATCCATTGGCCAAACTGTCCCCCACCACCCCCCTGTCACATCCCAGACCGACTTCGCCGTAGCACGATATTGTTCGCTTTGGGCCACACCCTCACAGTTTTGTTTTTGGGAACTCATGAGCAACATCCCAGTGGGTCACCCATCATGGGATTGCTCCAGCCCAAACTCACTTAACTTCGGAGATCCGATGGAATCTAAAGCCAGTGAGCTTCCAAAAAGCCTCGTGCTAAATGGAGATAGGCATGTACATATAAAGCACATCACCCCCTCTCCATTGGTCGATGTGGGATGTCACAATCCACCCCACTTAAGTGGAACCCGGCGTCCTCGTCGGCACATTCGTACCGAACGGCATAATGGCTTTGATACCATTCTGTCACATCCCGGACCGACTCCGCCGTAGCACGATATTGTCCGCTTTGGGCCACGCCCTCACGGTTTTGTCTTTGGAACTCACGAGCAACTTCTTAGTGGGTCACCCATCATGGGATTGCTCCAGCCCAAACTCGCTTAACTTCGGAGATCCGATGGAATTCGAAGTCTGTGAGCTCTCAAAAGGCCTCGTGCTAAATGGAGATGGGCATGTACATATAAGGCACATCACCCCCTCTCCGTTGGTCGATGTGGGCTGTCACACGCGGCCTCCCCAACCCACATGTGTGGCGGTGTGGTCTTGGCCATGATCAGCAGGCTTTATTGTTTTGCGTGCAGACTGTTAAGTCATCAACCAAAGAAAATTTGCATCGAAAATTGGTGCTTTCATTGAAAGCATTTAAGTCAAAACTTACGAACCTTTTTTTTTAGATCATTTCTCTATTGAAATTTCTCTTTCTATTTTCTCGCATAATCTCCGACTTTTTAAGTGCTTGGATTCATTCTTGTAAAATATGGCGGGAAATTATGAAACTTAACTGGATTTGCCTTCAATGCACGAAGTCGCTCTCTTCCTGTAGTTCGATGAGAAATTTTCTTCACAAAGTCTATTCATCTGCCCGACATCCACAACATATCTAAATTTTAGGAAGATCCAAACGACACGATCATTCCGTATGTCCAAAATTCAAAACAGTTTTCACCTGCAAAATACAGATCATTGCGGTTGGAGGTGCCAAAACCCTATTTTCGTAGCTCGTATCGAAATGGTTTCTTCATGAAAGTTGTTCTTCTAAATCGAACTACGTTATCTAAATTTCAACTTCATATGTATAGTCTAGCCATTGCTTTGATTCCAGGACACACCTTAGGGCGTAAGACCCATAAAAGTCCAAGACTCCACGACGACCGCCTTCCAAACAAGGCTCTTAGCTCAAATTTTCTCAAGCCCAACAAGTGCTAGTAGCTTCAGCGCACCCAGCCCAGCCTCCCACTTGCAGCCCGCCTTGCAGCCCATGTGCTTGTTCAGCTAGCCTCTAGCTGCCCAACCCCGTGGCTCTAGATAGGCCTTTAGGCTCTAGCTTGAACTAAATCGGGCCTACGCCCCCAAACCAATCGTTTCCACGGACTAGTCGCTTGACAGAGGAATCGAGGGTTGAACCAGTGGGTATTTCCGTCTCATTGGCGGATTTATACTAAAGGCCATTCTTCAAGTAGATTGACGAACAAGACCTCATCCCAGGATTGTCTGCTAACCTATCTTTGGTACTATGTTTCCCTCCGTAGAAGTTCACTTAACTCCACATTCAACAATCAATTCCTATGTTCTTCACAGAGGGTAAACTATTTCGCCGACACCTATTTTTAGGTATGCCCTCCAAAGGCGAGAGGGTAAACTAATTCTTCGACCCCCTACAAGGTAGGTCACTACACTACCCATGGAACCTAGCTCTAGTCACACAAATGGGTGTTTCATGTCATACAACCTTCACTCAAGCAATGAAGTTAACGGCCAACATGTGGCGCACTAGTTGCATATGGCAAATGCCGACAACACATGGTTGGTCAAGAGCGTGTATTTTGGTCAAAATATAATGACATCGACCAACATGCGTACATCACCGCACACAGAACGCCAAGATCACATGGTGGCTAGTATCACCAAGACGACAATGCACTAAACATGGCATGCATGCCTCGGTACCGCACCTTTTTCTTCCTCGCAGCCCAGCGCCCAGCCGCCCCGCAGCACAACTCCGAGGCTCCCAACCGCACCACCCAAACCTTGGCCTCCCGAGCCGGGACCCTTACCACAGTGGACCTCCTTCCACTTGATCGTAGCTGCCCACAGTAGCAAAGCATAGAGAAAAAAAGCAGGGAAGAAAAAGTTTTCAAATTTTTCTTACCTTTGGTGTGATGAAGACGAAGACGAAGACGATTTACTCCACTCTCCAAAGGGGCAAGCAAAGAAGAAAAATTGAGGGCGTGGAAGAAAATATCCTTCGACTCGTGAAAACAAAGTACTTCTAGGTTTATTTAATTTATTTATAAAGAAAAATAAAATCTTAGTTGCCTTTGGATTTCATCACCTTCTAAACTTTTGCTTCATATCAAAGCTCATAATCTAAGGCATAAGGAAAGTATTTTTGGCACCCCACTCAACCGAGGCTTCCACACTGCAACACTCCCTACAATAAAGACAACAAGTGTGGGGCTTTTTTAGATTCGTAAATAATCCTAAAATTGTAGACCGACACATGGACGAATATTCTTTATTGGTGAGACTATCCTTATTAAATGGCGAATTCCACACGCACGTCTTTCATGAAGACTCCCGCTGCTCCTATGATTTTCCAAGCTCATGGATCAGCTGGTAGCTGAGATAATTTATGAGGGGAAATTTACTATTAAATTATCTCTCTTAGTTTTCCATATGAAGACCGTAACATCCCGTAAAAAGTTTGTTATAAAATACTTTCTCTCGTGGAATATTCTCTACACGTATGTTGTTTATTTCTGCACACGTGAGCGCAAGTTTATCGTTTTGGTGGGTGCAAAATACCCCAAAACCCAATTTTTCCTTATTCTTTCTTTCCCTTCCTCTTCCCGTCACTTTCTTTCCCCGTAATTTTTGACTTTTTCTCCCTTTTCTCTCCTCGTGCACAAGGCACACCGACGGAAACCCGCTCTAATTGAAGCCGAACAAAATCACCACCTTCTTCGCCTCGACGCCCGTGACTCAACGTGCAAACCGTTCGTCCAAAACTCTCACCCGCTTGACGGAAACGCAGAACCTAAGAACCGGACCTTCTCACTATCTTCCTACCAATCTAGACCAAGGTGAGGTTTCTAACTACCACCATTGTGTTCTCCCTGAGTAGATGAATTTTCATAGGTCGTTTGCCCGATTTTGGTTGAGTTTTTGATGTAGATCAATTTGTTACAAGAACTTAAACCTTCGAGGCAATTTCGTGCCATTTCGAGCTTGTACGACCAATCCAAAGGTACACCGTATCTCTACTCTTCTCCAGCTTCATTTTGATATATGGCATGTAATTTTTGGACTTGAAATGAAGAAGATACGGAGTTTTGTATCATCAAACCGCCAAAATTAAGCGACATGGCGCAAGGACGGCATGCAAGGCTCGCGTAATCGGGGAAAACATCAGAGGACCCACAATGACGCTGCAAGGATGTCAACAAACCGGTTCGCACTGTCTTGATGACGCCACGGCTAAACCGCTTGAGCCGAAGCCGTGCTGACGCTTGAGCCGAGCCGTGTCGACCCGCTTGAGCCGAGCCGGCTGACCGCCACCGCCGCTTGATCACCTTGCGTGAGCCGCGCGCTGCTGTGGAGCCATAGGCTCCGACCTCGAGGCCGCGTGGGGGGCGTGGAGGGTCTAAATGCATCTCCGTTTTCACGGCTGACTCAGGATTTACGCGTACAATGAAAGGGCAGACGATGATATTTTTCGAGGTGTTTTTCAACCTCCCGTCGAGCAAAACAAGGGATAGGTGTAATTAATTAGTTATTTAGTAAACTTTATGAGTTTAATCATTATTGCTGATATCTCAGGTGAGACCTATCCAGAGGACTACCGGCTACTCAGACTCCGGGGCTACGACCCGCTACCTACAGTGAGTGAGTGGGTCTTGCTGATAAATGTATATACGTATGGTTTTCAATGCTTTCTTCAAATCAAGTAGCATAATTCATCTTACATAATGATTGTTGGAGGTAGAACATTCTCCGTATTATATTGCCATACATGTTTTATATTGTTGCTCATCATTAGATGTATACAATTCTAGGTATTAGTACTTAGTCTTGTGCATGTGGACTAGCCTTTGACGCTTGGGAGTAGTCACTATCCTGCACTGCTACGCAAATTTTGGATCCATTGTAGGTACTAGTCGTCTTAGGTTGCACTAGGCAACCTGGACTTGTGTGACTCGCACTTTGTGCACCAGTCGCTAGCGTTAGACTCGCGTCATTGTAGTACTCGCCGTATTACTTTTATACCTAGCCTGCTCATTGTGGTTTAGCCACGTGGACTGGTGTATTACATATGGGTGAGCATGTCAAGATATCAGTATCGGGAGTAGAAGACGAAGACGACGATCGACTCTCCAAAGGGGCAAGCAAAGAAGAAAATTGAGGGCGGGTTAAAAAATATCCTTCGACTCTGCAAAACAAAGTACTTCTAGGTTTATTTAATTCTCTATTTATAAAGAAAAATAAAATCTTAGTTGCCTTTGGATTTCATCACCTTCTAAACTTTTGCTTCATATCAAAGCTCATAATCTAAGCAGACAAGGAAAGTATTTTTGGCAGTCCCACTCAACTGAGGCTTCCTACACCTGCAACACTCCCTACAACAGCACAACAAGTGTGGGGGCTTTTTTAGATTCAGAAATAATCCTAAAAATTGTAGACCTGACACATGGACGAATATTCTTTATTGGTGAGACTATCCTTATTAAATGGCGAATTCCACACGCGCTGCTCTTTCATGAAGACTCCCTGCGCTGTTCCTATGATTTTCCAAGCTCTGTTGACCGCTGGTAGCGGAGATAATTATGAGGAATTAATTATTAAATTATCTCTCTTAGTTTCCCATATGAAGACTGATTCCTTTATTTAAGGAATCTCCATCCTATTTAATTAGGATTCTCCATGGATAATTTCAAGATATTGTTTTATTAAATATATCTTTGGCAATTATCTCTCCATCTATCCTACGGATAACATTCACTGGCCAACTAGAAGCCGGCATATGGTGCAATCCTACATTCACTGTCCTCCTATAAATACCTTAAATCTCCATCACCTTTTGGTAAGCTTTTTCTACGCAATCAAGCCTTAAACTCTCTCTCTCTTTTCAGAGAAACTAACTTAGGCATCGGAGATCTATTGACCAAACCGCCCCCCCTCCACTTGTGTGGCGCGCGTGGTCTTAGCCTTGATCAAAGGTATTTTATTGTTTTGTAGATGCAAATTTGTCCAGTCATCAACCGGTGGAAATTTGCATCCACACACCCCCTGAGGTTTATCGTGGTTTCACAAAACTCCCTCACTTTTGAAAAATAACACTAACACCCCCTGAAGTTTCACTTTACTTTCACATCACCCCTGAAGAACGACTTTACCGTTACATAAAATTAAAAAACTTTATAAACAAATAGAAAAACAAAACAAAAAAATTCACATTAAACATTAAAAAAAAACAACAAAAAAACCCTAGGCGTCAGTGTGAATCATCTCTGCCAATCCAATCACACCAAGAACAATCATACAGTTTCAGCCTTTTCAACCATACCAAAAGAATTTTCAATCCAAACCCAAAAAAAAACCCACTGAAGCCCAACAATTCCGCCTTCTTTTTTAAATGTTCGATGTAATAATTTAATTTAGTTTCCTTTTTACTTATTTATAACGGTTTTTTTAATTATTTAAATAATTATATAAGGTTAAAGTCGTCCTTCAAGGGGTGATGTGAAAGTAAATTAAAACTTTAGAGAGTTTTAGTGTTATTTCTCAAACGTGAGAAAGTTTTGTAAAAACACGATAAACCTCAGAGTGTTAATGTAATTAACCCTACTTATTACCTTCAAAAAAGTAGTTGGCACGTAATTGGTCTAGATAGTGTAATAGGTGCATCGAATAGGGCCAACACGGTGGGAAGTAGGAACCATTGGGGCAAGTTCCCCCGCTCAACTCTTTTGTTTTTCAAAAGAAAGGACCATTACTAATTTAGTTCACTTGACCTAAATAGTCTTAGAATTGCTCTGCACTCCATTGGCTTGGTATCCGCTTCAATCATTTAAGCAACGAAATATATAGGACCAAGTAACCTAGTTTCCCACTTGTTATAAATTAAATTGAATAATTACTCTTAGTACTATAGTCTAATGATATTCATTTTCAAAATCTCGTCAGGCAACAAAAATTCAATCAGAAAAATGATCTTGATTCTAGGGAAAATAGTACATTAAGGTCAATCGAATATATTTCAAGATACTCCCTCTGTGTTTGACAAAATTCCAAACGAGAAACTAACAATGTTGCAAATCAGACAATTTACTTATATCAATTCCTTGAACAAGGTTCTGAAAAATAGATTTCGGCAGTGACTTGGTGAAGAGGTCGGCAAGGTTGTCTTGGAAATGGATTTGCTTGATTTCAATTTTTTGATGATCTTGCTGCTAATGTGAGAAAAAGAACTTCGGCGCAATATATAGGGTGTTGTCTCCTTTGATGTATCATTTCCTGATCTGGTCAATACAGGCGGCATTATTTTCAAAGATTGTTGTTGGTTTATTAAAAAATATGTTAGTAGTATACTTATGGGCCCACAAAACCAGTCATAAAATGCCATGTTGATTAATAAAAAGGTAAAAAACTTGAAAAACTAAAATGAAAAAAAAAACCACCTACCACCTCCCTCACCCACCGCCAACTTCAAACCACCAGCCACTCCTGCACCCCATCTGCCCCAATTGCAATCCAGCCCCACCCCACCCTCTTCCCTGATTATCATTCCCCCAAGCTTCCTTGATGCCTGATAGTAATCCTTTCCCCTCGCACTTTCCATATCTCCAACCCTACCCGAGAGCCTAGCTTCCCCATTCTCTCTCTCTCTCTCTCTCCCTCTCTCTCTCTCCCTCTCTCTCTCTCCCTCTCTCTCTCTCTCTCTCTCTCTCTCTCTCTCTCTCACCCTCCCCCTCTACCCATGCCGTTAACCCCACCCACCCCAGATTTCCCCCTGACCCCCCTCCCATCCTTCTTACGTTTTTTTTCCTTATTAGTTACTGTAAAACTTCGATAAATTAATACTCTTGGGACTGGAAAAAATTATTATTTTAACGAGATTATTAATTTATCAATAAATGAATAATTTATTAATTTATCGATAAATGAATAATTTATTAATTTATAAAAGATTTTCTGTTTTCAAAGAAAATATGTTCATGTATCTTATAAAAAGTCATAGTCATATATTCATGTATTAGACAAATTTCTAATGGACATTAAAAAGAAGAATATATAAGGTTTTTAAAGATACATGTATATATCAATTTATTACAGCAAGCCATTTCTGGTCTACGCTATAGAAATGTAATGGATGTTGAGGACATTTTGAATTATCCTACTGAAAATAATGCAGTGATGGAATCGCCAACTGATGAAGAGATCATTGATGCAATAATGAATACGACTACCAATGAGGAGCATGAAGATCCAGATGATAGTTGTGATCTACCAATTGTTTCTCCAAAAGAAGCCTTTCAAGCAATAGTAACATTGAATAACTACTTGCTACAAAATGAAAAAGATATACCAAATGTGGTGTCTACATTGCAAAAAATTAAGGATCAGGTTCAGTTCAATTTAGGTGCAAAGAAAAAACAAGTGACTTTAGAAGCATTTTTTGAGAAAAATTGAAATTGTTTGGTAAAAAGTCTATCATATGCATTATGAATTGTTATGTACTATATTTTTATATATTTTTATGTATTTTAATGAATTATTAATTTATATATCCAATGGGCCTTAAGAAAAGTTAGAAAAAATTATTATCTTATGCATTAAGCAAAATTATTATTTTAGTACACATGCCCGAGTCGGGACTGGAGTTTTTTATTATTTAAACGATATTAATTTATCGAATATTAATTTATCGATGTTTTACTGTACTTTTGCTTTTTAAAAAATTTAGTTACTTTTAAGTCTTAAACTTTTGTTTATTAATCCAATTGGCACCTTATGATTGGCTTTGTGGGCCCATGCGTTTGCCCAACACATTCAAACAGATAATTTGACAGAATATACCGAAAGTAGAACAACTTAATAGATAAAATGATGAAATTGATCAGTTTGAAACAAAAAAGACTAAATTTATCAATTTGCATAACATAAAGGACCATTTCTGATAAAAACCCTTGTGTCTAATGCTGCCATCAGAAGTTCCACATTCCTCAAGAAGCGGTAGCAATTTCATTAACACACGAGAACACAATTACACACAATTAATCAATACATTAATCTATAATTCACCCAAATATGCATAAAAGTACTACCACAAGCAAGCGCCTCCGTACTAGCACAAGCACTCTGGTACAAATCCTCTGCAAAGACGGCAGACACAACAAATCTATACCGAGGCACCCGCAATGTCATCGATGGCAAGCGAGACCACAAAAATCATCGCTGACAAACGAGGCCACATCATTTGCTATGTGAGACATCACCCGCTAAACGCGGTACAAACAAAAAAATACACAAATTCAAGATTGGAGTCCACCGTCAGCTCATCTCCACCGATTGGGTCCTCTCTACCTGAGAAGATACCGCTTCTGTAAGATCCGCCGCTACTGCAAGCCAACAAGGCAGAGCCGCCGCAGATCTAGCTTTGTAAGGGCGGCGCAGTCGAGAATCAGTGAAGAACACTGGTAAAATCAGTCATGGGTGGTGGATCCGACCCACCAACAACCAATATACCAACCCGAAACCACAGAACCACAGATCTTGCCCCAAATCAAGGGAAAATCCTTGGGAGTGGGAAAATTTCGAATTTGGGGAGGATGCTCATGGGAGCCATGAAATCCAAGTTGCCCACAAAATGGTGGGGAAGAGTAGGTGTTAGGTCACACCGATGAATGGACAGAAATGAAATAAACAAGAAGGAGGACGCCAGGGGAAGATAGTCGAAGGAAAGGGTGGGGAGGTGAGGTGAGGCAGGAGGTGGAGGGGCTAAAAGGAAGAGTTGTGAGAGGTTAGGAGAGGTGGGAGAGGCTAGGAGAGGCTGTCGCCGACCCCAAGCCTGAGCAAAGCGGCGGCAACTGAGATTGGGTGTATATTTAGGGTTTGTTTTTAGGACAGGCAGAAAGGCTTCGTGCAGAGAGAGGTTTTACAATTGTTATTATTCTTCTGGGTAAACTGCCATTTGATCCCCTAAACTATTACTCCAGTTGAAATTGACCCCTTGAATTATTTTTTTGGTAAATTAACCCCTTAAACTTTTCTAAATTAGTAGATTTACCTCCTACCACTAGATTCCATTCAATTTGCTGTTAATTCGTTAGAATGTCAACTAGAGCTACCAATTAAAATACGACACGTGCTAGTATTTGACAGCAAAGTGGATGAAATTTCGTTGAATCTGACGGTGAGGGGTTAATTGGCTGATTTCGAATAGTTCAGGGGGTTAATTTACCAAAAAAATAGTTCAAGAGGTCAATTTCAACTGGAGTAATAGTTCAGGGGGTCAAGCGGCAGTTTACCCTATTTTTTTAGTATAGAAGATCTCTCACCATACATTAATGGCGGAATAATTTCTCTTTTCATGCATTTCTGGTACTACATGAGGTGACAACGCATTTTTGGCTCCCGGCATAGCCGATGGCCTTAAAAAATAAATTCGTGGAGTTCGAACTTGGATTGAGGTTTTTAAACTTTTGCTCGCAATTCACTAGACCAACCCCTTAAAGCTTTTGCATTATGACTTTAATATATAGAACAAAATAAATTTTTTTTGGTCAATAATAGAACAAAATGTTATAAAAATTAAATAATTACTTGTAAGTGGTAAATTGTCTTGGTAGTTAGGCTCTTTCTCTTCAATGCACCACGTTCCTAATTCAAACCTCTCGAAATTAGTGTAAACTATTATTTGTAATAAAAAAATTTAAAAAATAATAAAATAAAGTGGGTTGATTTTTTTTTTAATAAAGCGATAGAGTTAATAGGTTAAGAGAGAGAAAAATTAATAAAGATCAAATCCACACTAAAGTGTATAAATATAATTATTTTCTACTACTTCAATAAAATACCATGTGGGGTGTGTCGTGATTTGTTCAACGGTCTCGAGTTTCCACCAGGAATGAAGAATGCTTACTAGCCGACTTGTGGTAGTAATCATTGGTTCACTTTTTAAAATTTACTTTGAGGGAACAAAATATTTTATCTAAAATTGATTTGGTAAAGATCCAAATTAAAAAGTAAGGGAAATTTAGTTTAAATACCTATTAGTAGACAATTTTAACCTAAAATACCCCATTTTCAAATTAAATACCAGTTGAAAAGTCAACATGAACACAAATTAAAACTGGGACTAAAATTCAACTTTATTACAAAAATTGCCACTCCTGTTCATTCGTCTCTCTCTTCTCTCTGTCTTCTCTCTCTCTCTCTCCTCTCTGTCTTCTCAACCGAGCTTTATCTCTCGCTCTCAGATCAAGTTCAACCTGAGCATTTCACATTTCCGGCTCTCTCTCTCGCTCTCAGCTCAAATTGAACCCGACGATTCCATATCTCCCTCCTGTCGCTCCCTTCATTCAACCGTGACCTGCAAATCACTCTCTCTGTGCATAGGTAAATCATGTTTCCCTTTTGCATTTTTTAAAATCGGAACTGATTTTTTTACTTGCTATACATCTTTCATTGAAGCATCTTGATTCCTTGTTGATTGCTGCTTCTTGGTTAATTTTTTATTAGAGTTTTTTTATTGATTGCGGATTAGGGATTCTAGATTAATTGGTCTCTAATTCAGGAATTTACGTATTGGGGATATAGCATTTGCAAGGGTTTTCCCTGTGTTTGATTTTAGGAATTTGATATACAAATTAGCATATTCAGAGCATAAATGTCAGTATTCAGAATCAATTATTTTCTACTAAATTGGCTTTTGTCAGACAATCTTTCGTGCGCAATTGAATCGATTAATACTATCTCAGCAATGCAATTCACAAATTAGTTATTAACCTTTTTGGGTCACTGGTTGCTGCACTCTCATTCAATTATCTGAACTGTTAGGCATTAAGAATAATACTAAGGGATGATATGAAACATGTATAGTTTCCTTAGTGGTTCAACAATGATCACATTACATGACTCACATGTCACTGGACAACAGTGACATGTGTTTTTTACTGTGTCACCGACTGTCAGTGACTTGCATCATTATGTCTTCTTTCTTGTATTTGGATAAGATTTCATTGTGATAGGAATATACATAATTTTCTAGTCATTCACTGGCAGTGACGTTAAAAATTCTCAAATGGCACGCATAAAGCTAAAGGCAGGAAGGATCAAAATGGACAAGGAAGATTCACCTGAATGCAGTGATAATCAAGAAAGAGAAATGGAAGGAATGGAAGAAATGGAGGAACCACAACAAGCACAACGAGATAAACAAGTCCAGTATCGCAGCAACATGTTGTCTTTCTTAAAGACAATAAAATTGGTCAAGACTGACATCAAAGGAAGACCACTTCAGTTGCTCAAGGCTACACCATTTTGGCCCATAATAGATGCCTACATCCGTGGAAAGATCAACAGAAATGATGCAACAAAGTCTGATGAAGACTTAACAAAGTTGATCAAGGTGTACAATCCAAGTTCTAAGAGCTTCGATTTTGGAAGCATATCTGTGGGGATAACAGTTAATGATATCTCTCAAATACTTGGACTACCCACAGATGGCACGACCCTTCCAATGGACAGAAAAGGAAGAGAAGCGACATCATTTGTCCAAACCTACTTTGGCAATTCCAAAACCATAAAGAAGGCCATGGTTGACAAGGCTCTAAAGAAGGCGATCAAAGATGCTAATGATCAAGAAAGACAAAAGAAAAAGGCTGCACAGTCACCAAGAAAGAAAGAGGATGCGCCGTCAACAAGCAAGAACAAAAAGAGAAAAAGAGGACAAACCCAAGAAGTGGAAGAGGAGAGAGATTTTGAAAAGGATGTAGCACGTTTGATACTGCTCATCCTTTTCATCACACTCTTGTTTCCAAATTCTGGACACCACATATCGTGGGATTGTGTTAAGCATTGCGAGCAGTTGGACAAGATATCAACATATGCATGGGCCAAGGCCGTCCACGATTACCTGCACAAAGTATTAAAGGGCAAGAAGGAAAAACCAACTTCAATTGGTGGCTGCCAAGTAGCGATTTTGGTAAGCAAATTAAAAGTTACCCTAACATATTTATAATTATCACTACATGCCATAACAAATATTGATTGTGTTTACTTTTCAATTATAACAGTTTTGGCTTTGTGAAAAAACGCAAATCATACCTCCAATCAAAGGAAGGAAAGAAGAAGTGCTGGGAATTGCTAAATGGAGTCTGCCCCAATTGCACAACGTGTTGCAAAGGCTCAATCCTATTGATCTGCAAGTAAGTATCACTCTATCACAATTCTGTTTTCAAAATTTAAACCAATCCAATTCAATTGTCTACACTTTGGTTAATTTCTTGCAATTTTGTTTTTCACTACAGATTTTTTTCGAAAGGCAACACTCACAAGAAAGCTTTGATGCTGAAGACAACAGACCACAGCCATCGTTTGAAAATAACGAAAATGGAGAAAGTTTTACAAATTTAAGAAGGACGATTCAGATTCTCACGAATGAGAACGAGAAACTGAAAAGAGAAGAAGCCACAATGAAGACGGCATTAGATATGAAGGAGGAAGCACTGCAAGAAGCAAAAAGAAACGCAATAAGACTGGAAGAAGAAAATGCAAAGCTAGTGCTCGATAACGAAGCACTGAATGAAAAGGTCCAGCAATTGGAAAAGACCATTTCTGAAGACAGCAAAGTGCAATTGGAGAAAAAAAATGAAGAACATGAAAAAGGAAAAGAAGCAAGCAGATTATCTGACGAAGCCAATGAATGCACAGCAGAGACAATGAAGACTCAAAATGTTCTCACACCCGAGTCACCCAAGGTTCATTCAGTTTCAATTCGTTCCCCTCATCCTAAGACTCCTCAAAATATGTCTCCTCATTGCATAAATCAAGATGTCATCATGTACTCATACGTTGTACGCTTGAAGAATAAAAAAAGGATCAGCAAAAAGGATGACATATTCGAATATCAAGAACCAGGACGGAAAAAGAGAAGACTCCGAAATAACAAAGAATCAGATTACACGATTCCGTTCTCTTTCGATATATTGAATACAAGTCCTGGTGGTACAGTCCAGTTGGTTGATGATGTGGAAGACAAAGAAGAGGAGGAACGAGCTGACACAGATGAACCTATAAACTGGGATAAGAACACTGTCTACAAACTTATGGATTCGGGGACTCAAATTCAATTGAAAGATTTCTGGGACAAATCCACTCGAAGGTAATAAAGCTGACTCATTGCTTATCTAAATTCTGTAAAATTTTATACAGTGACTATATGGTATGACTTCAGCTTTTGTTTTTGTATATGTGCAGTGACTATTTTTGGCGAGGAGATATTCGCAACAACTACATGGAACGTCAAGACATCAATAAGTTGCTATCTGATTCTGCAATAGCAAATAATGTAAAGGAACAAATGATATATCTCAAAATGTTATTTCTATAGTTCTTTTCGGGTTAATTTTGGTTGCTTACAATTCGTTGTAATAATGCATTTCAGGCAATTGATGCATATGGAGAACTGTTGCAGTATGAGATGACAGAACAACAGTCAAGTCCTCCATGTCGAACAGAATTTTTGGAAAGCTGGAGCTGGGTAAGTTTCTGGGTAAATCTGGAATAACATGTTGATCTAAAATCTGAAAAAATGACAATATCACTTTGCATTTCCTTCTCATTGTCATACAGTGACTTGAGATGTCAAAGTAAAATGAAAAGTTTTCATTGATTGGATTCTACATTTTTGCATGATCTTTGTATATGTTTAGTTTCAGTTTTACTTATTAAGTGTAATGTGTGTGTCATTGCGAGATATACGCGTCAAAGTAATAACAATATTGCTAAAATATTTTGTATTTCTTGACAGATTCATACAAAAAACCATAATGTGAAGGGTATCCATCAATCTCTCTTTGAACCTCTCTTTTTCAAACTGGGAAAATCTGAAAAGTTGTTAATACCAATATACACTAAGAAAGCATACCACCATACACTTCTGGTGCTGGACAAAGATGCTCAAGGATGGTTCCATTTAAACTCAATGAGGAAAAGAAGACCCGAACAAGACGACACCTTCAAGGATGCTGAATATATGGTAAATAATTATTAAAAGTGTACATGACTTGCATATTATATAATCCAAAAAGAAAAAAACACTAACATGTTTGCTTACAATGCAGGTTAATTTGATCCGTAAATGGATGGTTGCTGTTAAGGATCAAGCTGAAGACATGTTGCAACAAGGTTGCCGAATGGCAGTCAATAAGCGACAGGCCGAAGAAGGTGAATTGCAATTCACTGAAGTGCAACTTACTGATGATGACATTAAAACCATCAAGTGGATCAGTACTGCAAACTTCAATGACTTTGATCTCAAAGTCGAAATGGAGTGCCCTCAACAAATTGACAACTCGTAAGTTTTATTATCAAATCTTAGTAATAATTTAATTTATATTTTTGGACTGAATAACATGAAAAATATAACTTATAATTTCTATTTTTCGGACTGAATAACATGAACATTATGACTTACATTTTCATTATGATATATAGATTGGATTGTGGCATCTTTGTGATGTATTACATGGACAATATATCAAAAGAGCAAGTGCTGCCAAAAAGAGTGAGCAAACAGAAGATGCAAAAATATCGGGCAGAAGTGATTGCACGGTTTATTCGCCACAAACTAAGCTGGAACAGAAAGCAAGAAGCATCGTTGACTTAGAAGCTGAAATTTGAATTTGAACTGTGTCATCAACTTTGGAATGTTTGTGTAATGATTCTGTAATGTTATTAAGTAAGGGTACTTCCCAATTATACAACTGCAAAACTTATTTTTAGTTGATTTCCATTTAACCTTTTTGGGATGTTGACTTGTTAATTTCTTTGTTCTATAATAACTTTTGCATGAAATAATGAGTGGTTGGTTAAATTTGTGTTGACAAAACTTGAATCCACTAAAAAAAAGTTCATGTCATTGTTGAACAGTGCTTTGCTCATGGGTAAGCTGGGACATGTTTACATTTTTGTTTTCTCGATACAACGATATATTTGGTTTTGAAGTAGACGATGACGTGTTTACCTTTTAAACTGTCATGTCCTAGGCAGCAAACTTCTTAATTTATAAGAGTTGATTTTGCAATTACAGGAAGGAAGTTAGTAGCTGGTAGTGCATTGGGGGTATGTAAGAAGGAGACACAAGAGATGATTGATTTGCAGCCAAGCACAACATAACAGCTGATATTGAGGTTATCCCAATCGACTATTTGAACACTGCCATGGAGCGCCTTTCCAAAGTGGATGTCAGATATCGATTTGTCATCGATATTGGAAAACACATTGAAGTCTACCTTGTAGATTTTGGATCGATGCATGGTAGAACTGTTGCCCTTGGGAGATCGAATGGAAATTGAGTTCGCATTCAAGGGAATGTAGATTTTTCGGGTTTTTTTTTTTTCTTCTTATTTTTGAAGAATTAACTCTGCTTCTGGCTTTTTATGTTTTATTTTCACATTATGAGCGGAATGTAATAGTGCATTTTGAATTAATGAATAAATAGAATGGTGTGGATTTGAGAATTTATATTCGTGTGGGATATATTTTGAAGAACAAGGTAAAAAGACAACAATAAGGAGTCATATGATAATTCGTATTTGCAGGACAGATATATTTTTTGTACATATGCTATAGCAGTAGTCCTGATCCTTAATTACTACCCAAGCTAAAATAATCACAATGTTTGAAAATGGCTAACACATTGAATCACACGTGCATAAATACATTGAATCATTACAGGCTTGAGACCAAATTATATCCGTAGTTTGAAAATGGCTATGCCAACATATGTGTGGAATTAGAACAAAAGGCAGGATTTGGTGATTACGTACTCTTAAAAAAACATGTGATTTCAAACCCATATACAGATCTTCCAGGAAGAAGAAATCCTCCCATTAGGTGATAACAAAGAAAGGTAAACAAGTGAGTATTAATTTTATTATCCAGCAAAAAAAAGAAACTGAAAACAGAGCATCTTATAATTCACTAGCAAAGTTAATATATGATATACAGGGAATCTTGGGTATACGACTACAGTAATGATCTTTTCTTCCACGTTAAAAAAGGCCCCATCTGCTTCCATACATTCACCGTCAGCCTTCAAACTCCTAATAACTTCTTCAGCATCCATTTCCAAAATAGTATTGACTTAGGCCTTCTCCAATGGAAGGCCAAACTCTAAATTTAGTCCCTTTTCTTCAAAATCCATCTTCTCAATGAAGGGCCAAAAAGAATCTACTTGAAAAGATCTGCGCCAATTTCTGGCTACTACATTCACTTTTGAGATGAATGAGCTACCACTATTCATGAAATCCCACGGTTCAAAAGTTGTATGAGACATCACATAGCAAAGAATTCCGTGCTACGGTTTCATGTTTTATCATGCACCCAGCTTTTTGTTCATAAGATGACATGATTGTTTAAATCTAAAGACTAGGATCATTTTTTACATTTTTAAAACGTAAAAAACAAATTTTAAAACTAAAAATATATATGAAATTTTGTTAAATAGTTTTCAATCTACACCTTTATCACACCAAAATATTTGTCTCAGAAGATAGATATTTTCAATATACATCATTAAAAAAACAATGTGTTCCAAAAATTATATTTAAATAGGTACAAGTAGTAGTTTAATGATTTAAACAACACATAGTAGTTGATGCAAGTAAAATTATAATATTCTCCAATATGCTAAAAAGTAATAAAATATTGAGAGAAATAAAATATAATCCATGTACTATTGAGATGAAAATTATAGCCTTGCACTATTCTTTAAAAATTAAATTTTAAGTGTGCTATATTTAAATAGTGGTTAAATATGACCAAACCATTGAAGATGGCCTTATACCCCATCTCATGTGCTATTTGGAAGACCTAGACAAGCAGCCATAATTTCAGTCGCTTTAGGGTGAAAAACTTCCTCGAATACCTTTAAAGTAGCTACCATTAATTCTCCATGATAGTTGCGAACCACCACCAAGCCTACACCTCGAACACCTGTGATTAACAGTCCCATCCACCTCGAATACCTGTTACCCATTTTCGTCTCTTTTAAAACCTGATTTTTTTTTCTAAATTTTACAAATCTCTCTTGAAAAAAAAAAAAAAACAGAAATTACCCTAGTGCCTAAGGTTCTTTCTACTTTGCCTCTGCCTCCATCCTTATCATCCCATTTCTACTTTTGCCATCTTTTGTTATGCATTTGTTATTAAAAAATGAGCACGTCGGCGAAGAACCTTCATGCCCTCCCTTCATATCCTGAAGCCTTGAATTTTTTACCCTCAATTATGAGTTGCCCAGTTGAGGCAGTGAGTGAGTGAGTGTTTAACAATGGATGATGGAGTCGGCGGATCGGAGAGTCGAGGTGGCTTTGGCGGTCTTGCTGGTGTGTTATGGTGAAAATGTCTGGCTGGTGAAGTCGAAGGGGAGTTGACAAATTTTTCAAAGTGCCTCAAGCCAACTGTACTCTACATGTCATAATACAAGAAAAAACACGAAAACATATTATTTCTTTATATTACTTATTACGCGTAATAATGTAAAAACTGTAATGTGGAAAATCTTTTGATCAAAAGAGAGAAACAGGAGTGTTGAAGCGTGGTGGTGTTTTTAGGGTATCAAAGAAGTACAGGGGCACTTTGGGAAGAAAAGTTTGATTGCTGATGGAGCCTTTCTTCTGGAATTCAAATACCACCTCTATCTTGGTATTCGGATTGAGGATAAATCAGGAGTTAAATTTCCCCATTTTGGGTGGACTCCACCTTTATTTTCATTACCCAAGTACTAGTAAACACAGGAATGCTTTGGAAGGAGTGCAATTCCGTTTCCTTACCCATTCCTGTTTCGTAAACACGCCATCAAAGTGGCATGTTGTGGGAAATGCCATTCGGACCTTCACCTGGTTTCTTTTCAATAATAGGCATATACCTATATTATTTGTTTTATACAATTCTATATACTTAACGATGTGCTTCTTAGATTTACTTCCATCTACCTTTACCTTGGCACAGTAAGAGTGCCCTTCGCTACCAGCTGCTAAAATCCCAAATATCATACTAACTTAAATGATCGGCACAAAATTTTGTAGCCTATAATTAGTGATAAATTACAAGTTGTCTTGTAATTTAAAGAATTGTGGCTCTAGAATTTAGAGAATTGGCTTTTCTTTGGTTTTGTTTTTATCTATCTATCTATGTTAGGATAAAATTGCCTCTAAAAAAAAATCTATGATAGGATAAAGTTAGTGGTTGCAATTTGTGTATTTTTTAGAATTTCATAGTTGTTGATTGTTGTTTTATGCAATTTATTACACGCGTAATCTGAGGAATATCGTGAAAGGCCTCCATGACCCAAAATGTGCAGAAGAAGGCACAAGAGCTGCAAGAGAATCCACAAGTGCAGTAAGAGAATGCACTTCTAAAAGCTGAGTTGCTGGCAACTTTGAGGTCATGCACAACATTGAAAAGTTAAATTAATCTGCATTGATCATTGTAAAGTTTTGAATATTTTGATATGTTATTTTAGGAACCACATGTTTAGTAGTTTCAATTCATGTAATGAGTGTTAACATTATATGTTATGAAGTATTTATTGTTGGAAAATACAACAATTAATGACTTGATAATATTAATAATAACTAATTGTATACAACAAAATTCAAATACTACAAATATATAAACCGAACAAATGAATTAAATTAATAACAACAAATATAAATATGCTATTTCAAGAATTGAAAGACTTGATATTAAGATAAAGGCCTCGTTAATATTGCAGTTGTCCTAAAGACAGCATCACTTTCTCACCCCTTCACAATGTCTCGAAGTTGTGTTGGTGACCGCCTCAAGATTCAACTATCTATATTTCAAGTCCTAGTGTTTTTTCTCTCGTGAGAATGTATGAATGATTACCGTAATCCTTAGATATGTTTTTGATATATCTCTTCCATATGATGAACTCGAATATAAGCATTGCTGTGCCTTCCACGCGAAGACACATCCGTTTGATTCAAAACCAAACAAAGATAATTGTTCATAAAACAGCTTTCCTAATTATATCCAAAATTAACAAAATAAAATAAAAATACACTAAGTCATTAGAGCCCAAGAGCTCCAAGGCCCCAATCTTTGAATAATTGATAAGTGCAATTAACCAAGTACACAAAGTAAGGCTCTAGCCCAAGTTAATTAAGTATGAGAATTGGTAATTTATAAAGCATTGTGAAATTTCTTCCACCACCAATGGGACAAAAACAAAGGAAATCTCAACTCAAACACATGATAACTCCAACATTTATTTGTACATTGAATTTCTTATCTTTTGAACTACAAGCGCAAAAATGAGGCATTACTTCATTCTTGAATATAAACATTAGCAAATGTGACAATGGTCGAGCATATGATATTATCCATTGTGGACAAATGAGCTGCATATTATGAACTTGAAAATGATCACAACTACCTCATGTGATGAATGACTGCTGCCACAAGTAATTCAATGTGACTAATAACAAGGCATCATATATTATCCATTGTGACGAATGAGGCATCACATACGATAAAAAGTGACGAATAATTTAGCATCATATATTCACAAATGTGACAAAACCGTGTGGTGTCACAAATAACAATATACGAGGCATTACTACTGTCATCACATTTTGTCATTTGTGAGAGGCAATAAGTGACGCCCTTTGTGACGCCCAACATTCCTCACTTTTGAACATATGTCATGCAATTTCTCCATTTGTGAGGAACTATTTTCCTTACATAATCCATTTTGTCTAGTAGTGAGAATAAATCACATGTCTCTTGGTGTGTTTAGTGAATAGAATTTGATTCAATCACTAAGGAAAGTTTCGAACCCCTTAAAGGAGGTGTTGAAATATGTTCCTCTACTTCTGGTATTATATAGCCTTGATACATGTCAAGCGATTAGCGGAAACTTGATTAAGTATTGAATTTAATCTTCATTTGAAAAATAACTTTATTAATTGATGCGAGATCATTAGTTAAGGTTCAATTGGTCGTAACAATTTATGAATGAATGCGAGTAGAATTAAATATGATTTAATTACTAGCGTGATTATGATTGAGATAGTGGGAGCTTACTTCTATGTTTAAGTAGTGGGAGCTATAGCATTTAAAAAAGATTAAATGACTTCGTTTTAATGAGGTCTGCTCAGTCAATTATAACAATTATAGTTGGAATTTAGTTCGAGGTTATTTATCACACATGAAATTTTAAATATATATTTTTAAATTCCCAATACATGGAATCGAGTTAAGTATGGTACTTAAACTTGGAATTTCAAATTGTGGGTCACTACCAAAATCTCGAATTTGATATGACATCAATCCTGCAAGTAATGCCGACTAGGATTGAAACTTAAATAATTACAAATTGTCATACCATGTTCGTTTATTATTCAAAATTATTTTGAATGAGATAGACAAGATTAATTCAATAGTTTGAATTAAAGAATTAATTATTGACAAAATAATGTTTGCATTAATTAATTAATTTGATCTAGTAACAGTGGGTTGGAGAAGTGGGAGCTTGGGTGATGCAAATTGTTTGTGTCATGCCATTAAATTCATGATGAGACCCGGGAATGTTTTTCATGATGAGAGAGCAACTTGAAGAACTTTAGAAATTTCCAAGTATGGTTGTATGGAGCCTCCAGAATTCAAAAGGTTGAATTTGAAGTTCCAAACCAATCAAGAGTGTCGAAGTTTTCCTTAACTGCAGACTTGATGGGGCGATAGCTTAAGCCACAAGAACTTATAGGTTTCATGGAGTGTTCCTAATAGTTTCAAGTTCATATCTAAGTAAGATATGAGCACAAGCCTCGGAGGCGATAATCGAAATAAGCGAGTGGATCCGAGTTCGTAAAAGTACAGATTGTCATGCGTGCCAATTACCTTTCGTGTACAAGTGGGAGATTGCTGGAGTTTTTCAGAGAAGTCTCCATCATGTAATCAAATTTTTTTTTTTTTATCTTATTGAGAAATTGATGTCTTACTCTACGACTTTCTTAGATCAAAACAAGAGAACAATGGTTTGACAAAGGGTTTGGTCCGATTCGCTACCCATTTAAGTGCCGTAGCCCATCATTGATTTGAGATATTGATAAGGTGAATTGGCCGTTTATTCAATGTCGTATAACGAGTGTAAGGACTTAAAAAACTCTTTTCGTCCTATCTTATGAACTTTTTAAGGTGTATGGATAAGTATGTTTATGCAACTTTATTAGCATATTTCCTTGCATTTATTCAAGCTTAGTTTGCTTATTAGAGTGTTTTAAGCTATTTTCGTGGAGTTTGTAGGTCCAAATGACAAAGTTTGCAAGAAAGGGCATTTTGGGCATTTTTAGAGTAGCTTTGGCTTGAATGATAGCACATGCTCGAGCAAGGTGGATGGACGTTTTTCAAGTTCAAATGAGGCTAGAAATGTGCTAAAGAGAGATGGAGAAATTAATTCATGACATTGAAGATAAGGAATCAGCCTAGAAGGAAGGAACAAACATCCAAAACCTTATCTTATCTTATCCTAACCTTATCATCATCCTTTCTACCTAAATTCCATCCGTGATTCATTTTCATTTGGTATGATATTTGAGAACCCGATTTCTCGAGGATTTTATTTTCTCCTAAGGAGTGAAGATAGAAGCTTGGAAGACAAGGAAATTTGGCAAAGTGGACTCCGAGCGAGAATTGGACAAAGGTTTGTGTATAACCGCCAATCCTCGACAGTAGACCCGTAATTCCTCAGATGAATTACGTGTCATGCCATATATGTATATTGGAAAGCTTTGGATGTCTAGTCTCTGCATGTGACTTTACAAATCACGATTCCGATGTTTCTAAAAGAAGTTATCGCTGTTTTAGTGAGGAATGGTGGAAACAGCCGTAGAGTCCTAATTGGATTGGTTATGAGGACAAAACGTGGCACTGCTTTGTGCATGTTTCTACACTTAATCTCAAAAGATGAATTAAGGAGTCCTAAGGAGGTCTAAACTCTTAAAAATCGTGCCTTGGAGTCCTTGAATAAGGGAATCACTAGAAGACGCAAAAATAAGGGGTCCAACTTCAGTGGTACGTACCATTGAATGGTACGTACTGTTAAATGATTAAGATTCATTTGGGACCCACTGCAAATTAATCTGAACCATTCAATAGTCGTACCATTGAATGGTACGTACCACTCAAGATTTTTCCAAAAATAAGAAAAGAAGTACCAATTTGACAGAACCCCGAGCACTCAAGAGCAAAAAGTCAAAAAAATACAGATTGTGCCGTAGCTTTGCAGAGGAGAGGAGAAGCTTGGAGCCGTGCTAGCTATTCAAGACTTTTGGATAGTTGGAGGGTTTTAGGTGTATTCTATCTTTGTTTTCAATGTTTAGTTTTAGTTGTTTCTGTTTAATTGTGAACATGAGCAACTAAATTCGTTTTAGCTAGAGGTGAATTCGAAGCCATGAACATATATGTGATATGATTTGATTACATCCAGTTATTATTCCATAAATCGTGAATGCAATTTACTTAACTGTTTGATTGATAACTTATTCTTGTGTGTTGATTAAGGTGGCCAACTTAGTTTGCATGCATGAATTTGATGCTAAAATATAAAGGAGTTTCACCTAATAGTTATGAACTTATATTTACAAGTAGTGGAGGTTGCTAGTCACAATCGCGTTAAGTAAATTCCTGGCAGGAGTATTATGTAGTTCATAGTTACGAATGCCATGTCAATGCTTATGATTTTCACATAACTTAATGATCTTTGATATATATCTCTATTATATGCAGTTCATATAGGGAATTTGATAAGAATAATCTGAGGGTTAATTAGTGCAGTTCACAGTTAACTTGGGGTTTTGTCATTCATAATTTATAGGAAGAATAACTGGAGATTGATTTGTATGCATATATGTCGTGTGTGGAGAAGGACCTTCTAGTTAGCTTTTCACCCCCTGAATTTACCCTATTTCATATCCTTAAGTTTGTTTGTTAAAGTTCAAATTCGTCAAAACCAAACCCCCGTTTAATATTTTGAGTCCCTTTAGTACTTGTTTTGAGTCAATTTAGTTTAGTTTTATGTTTTTGAGTCCATTTAGTGTAGATTAGCATCCCTCCTAATCCCCGGCCTAGAACGATCCCCACTTACGCTTACTACAATTGTCAAAAAGAGGGTTTAATTTGTGTGTCAAGTTAATTTTCACATTATGTATGAAGTTTCATTTTTTATTCAAGCAAGGTAATAGAAACTCACCTTTCGAGGCTCTCTTTAGGGATCCACCCAACTATCTCGCTCTTGCCTTTGTGTCTTCCTTGGTTATTCTCTCTCACATAGTGCCTACAAATGATATGATCCTTCTTCTTGGCGTCTCGTATGACTGAAAAACAATTGGCGTGGCAACACGTAAATGGTTATTCATGGCAACCCAATGTCAAGTCATCGACAACAAGGGCAAGTGAGAACATATGTCAATCGAGCACGTGAGCTAATAACAGATTAGAAAGGTTCGTTATTGATTAGGATGAGTCCGTGGAATACCTCAAGATGTAGGAATGGGATTGTAAAGAAGTTCCAATCCTAAGATACGTAACCTACGGATCTTAAGTCCTAAATTATGTTCCTATCCATAGGATGATTGAATTTACTATTGAACATCCGCAAAGGCCGGTTTGTGTCATATTCAATAGTAAGTTTCAGACTAAGCGTGTTGTCGCGCCCCGGATCCGGGGTTGGTAGAAAATTTTGAATCCGGAACTTGAGCTAAAAATATGAATAAATAAATAAATAAACTGAAATGGGGTGAAAATTATAATTCTTCTTATAAAAACAACTCATAATTCTTTACAAGGCTAAAATAAATAAATAAAACAAAACTTCTAGCTTCACATTTAATCCAATCTCATCCCACCTACCAATTGCTTAGTTCTTACACCTGCATAAACAATGGAGGGGTGAGCTTCAATAGCTCAGTAGGAACATAAACTTACCACAGTAAATTGAGAATACTAAATTAAGTGTCATGACATCATATAATCAAGTATCAAATCATTATCGATAACAATGCAGAATGCCATGCAGATTCTTCGTCTATACCCGTTAATCTGTATAACCAAATACTCAGACCTCGTACGTCCCATTCCATACTTATACCACTTGGTCCTAAGCGCATAATTATTTGAACCAACCCCCATCCCAAAACATCCCAGAACTCCCATTTTGTTAGTCATCTTGCCTAACTCTTCGTCACTAGTCCGAATTACCCTAAAAGAAACTGTGCACTATGGGCTCGCCTGAGACCTGGTACCTACTAAGAGTTTGGCTCAACTACAGAAAAGATCAATTCCAACTACCCTCATTTACAATTCTTTCTCAACACCGAAGTTCCAACCACTTCTCACATATGAGTGATGCACAAATAATTTCATTTCATCGCTCACATGTACCACAAATATTCTCAACGAATAACATTCCAAACGGTAACACAATCATCAATAACAAATAAACATCCAAGTGATCCAATGATGTAAACATATCCAAGTAACACCCAACAAGATTAATCAACCAATAAGATCAAATAATATGGAAAATTCTTCAGTGGTACGTACTATTCAATGGTACGTACCATTGAATGATCCAGATTAATTTGCGGTGGGTCCCAAATGAATCTTAAACCATTCAACAGTACGTACCATTAAATGGTACATACCACTGAAGTTTGACCCAAATAATAGAGCACTTCACGAAATTTAATAAAATCAATCTGCGTAAAAGTCTGCCATACTTCTCCTACCTGGATTCCAAAGCAAAAGCAGAACTCGAACTCACTGTCCTCCGCTGTGACCAACTCCTATTTACAAGTACAAGCCAATCACTAAAAGAAATGACACATCAACCCTAACCCTAATCAGATAGTTGGAATTACCAATTCCACACTATTCAATTCAAAACTCTTTTGGGTTTACCTATAATAGAATCATCACTGCAGAAACGTTTAAATGGAAATAATTTTGGAAAATAAGTGATGATGTAGTTCAAAATAGATACATACATTAGCATACTTTAGCCAACCTGTATATAGTTATATAAAAGCACTAATTGGATTGGTATAACTAATAATGTGATTGACATGTAAACACATGTATATATACTGAACTCTTTGTATATATATAATCTTTCCAAGTGAAAGACAAAATGAAACAGCTAACTTCTTACTGATCCTTATTTCTTATCTTTGCGTCCCTTCCCCTCCTCTTTCTTTAACTACAGAAGTAGAAACCCACCCACTTTCTCTACATTTACCTGCTTTAAAAGAGGAAGCAGAGATACCTATCTATAGTAGGTAAAGGCGGCAGCTTACTGAGATCTCATTGGATGTAGTGGCGGCAAGGGATAAAAACAACTGAAACTATTACCCATCTCTACTCTCATAATCTGCTGTGGATGTGTGTATACATAGTATGTAGAGGAGGTGCTGTCAATACTATAAGGAGGTGCTGTCAATACTATAAGGATACTTTTCCTAATCACTTCATTACCTGCAACCCACGTTTACCCAATTCCAAATCAGAACCTCAAGCTCATATGTATATCCAACCCAAACTTAAAATAACCCACGTTTACCCAATTCCAAATCAAAACCTCAAGCTCATATGGATATCCAACCCAAACTTAAAAGGGCAACACGTGGCTTCCATTCAATTCCTATATATGAAACAGTGACTAAATATCTAACCTTATGGAGGACCAAATTAAAAAAACTGAAGCATAATATTTATATATAAATCAATTTTTTTTCTTTTATTACAAATATATAATCTAAATTGAAATACGGGTCTTTACACATGTAATGACATAGAATAGATATAAAGGTGTTCAGTTATGAGATCGAGTTCACTGAACGTTGACCAATTCAACCATAGAAGAATACGAATGGAAGATTACCTACTTGTCAATTGTATCATACTTCTGAGTTATTGATGCAACTAGTTCTTAGACCTGAGGCATCACTACTGGTTATCTTGTGTTGATTAATGTGATCTTTAGTCTCACCATGAAGCTCTCAAACGATAGTGGAACCTTATAGTGTGAGGTTCAAGATCATGTACATCAACATGGAGATACGTGAATGCACAACAAGGAGTATGTCACCTTCTAGGTAATCATAAAGGTTGATATTCCAGGAGGCCCTTGACGATCTGTCTCCATAAGTTTGTGGCCAAAGAATTATACAAGAGATACATCTGGGAGATCATATTCATGCTTAGAGTTTGACATTTGTTCCATGCTCTAAAATATATGATCGGAATATAGCAGACAAAGGACCCGAATTGCATTGTAACCATAACTAAGGTTCTAAATATGTGTTGTATGAATTCAAATATATTTTGACTAATCTGGGTAGCCAAAAGCCATTGCTAGATGTTACTATTCGGTTTGTGGATATTCCTATATGGTTGAATTAGAATAGTTTCTAATTATGTAAAATAAGATTAATTTGATTAATTAAATTATCCACTGCCAGCTTTAGTTGGAACGTACAAGGTCACACACAATAGAATGATACCGAAGGATAAAATTGGTGAAGGATTTAATATAAAATTGTTTATATTAAATATTTATTTTATATTTGATTAATTGGTTTGGGCCTTATATTTATTGTTGGTTAATTAACTAAAATAAAATAAGAAAGCTCAGTCCAAAAGGAAAGACCAGAGTAATTAAATAGTCAAATAAGGTGCAAACCAGGCCAAAGCCTAGTGACTATAGAGAGGTGTGGCAAGTCCTAGGAATTGTCTCCTAGGGCATGTGACACACATTTGTACTAAAGTAGTCCACAACTGAACACAGAGGAATACAACGCCTTCTTTATAAATGATAGCTTCTCTGTGAGAGTCAAGGGATGCCGATGTGAAGAGCAGTAGCAGAGGCAGATTCCTCCCTCCCTACAGAAGCGACCTCACTGACAGCCGAAACAGCTCTCTTTTCGCGACATGAAGATTCAATAACTTGTGTAGAGCCTTCTTCCTGCTTGATGTGATGCCACAGGGCAATGGCGATCCTCTTCTCGCCCATTTCCATGCTAGCACCATCATCTGCCTCCTCAAACTTTCCTCAAGGCATGAAAGATTTTGTAGAAGCAGACACGAACCTCTATGCTGCCAACCAAGTCCTACTCACCAACCAGAACCGAGCCTACCATAAGAATCACAGCTTGCCGACGTGAAGATTCAATAACTCGTGCAAGACTGTCCTCCCTGACTATTGCATCACAACCAACACTGCTCGCTCGACTTTTCTCCAGCCTCCTGCTTCACAAGGCTAAGTCGTGAACCAAACAAAGATTTAACTTAGCAACCTCATTCTTTTCATAAGGGACGTATTTGCAAAGCAAAGGAAAGACGATAAGCCATCAACATCATTTTACCAACACAAGGTGCAGAACTTGGGAAGCAGAGCATGAAGATTATCAAGTGCAGAGTCAACATTGTGATATCCCACATCGACCAACAGAGAGGGGGTGATGTGCCTTATATGTACATGCCCACCTCCATTTAGCACGAGGCCTTTTGGGAGCTCACTAGCTTCGGATTCCATCGGAGCTCCGAAGTTAAGCGAGTTTGGGCTAGAGCAATTCTATGATGGGTGACCCACTGGAAAGTTGCTCGTGAATTCCCAGAAACAAAATTGTGAGGGCGTGGCCCAAAGCGGACAATATCGTGCTACGGCGGAGTCGATCCGGATGTGTCAAAATGGTACAGAGCCACTGCCGCTCGCATGGATGTGCCGGTGAGGACGCATTGTGTTCCCTTTAAATGGGGTGGGATGTGATATCCTTACACGAATTAACAGAGAGAGGGTGATGTGCTTTATATGTACATGCTCACCTCCATTTAGCACGAGGCCTTTTGGGAGTTCACTAGCTTTGATTCCACTGGCACTCGGTTAAGCGAGTTTGGGCTAGAGCAATCCCATGATGTGGGTGACCCAATTAGGAAATTGCTCGTGAATTCCTTATAAACAAAATCATGGAGGCGCGGCCCAAAAGCCACAATATCGTGTTGGCCATGAGCTCTATCCGGATAAGTCAAATGGTATTAGAGCCACTCGCCGCTCGCATGGATGTGCTCTGAGGACGACAGTTCCCTTTAAATGGGGTGGGATTGTGATATGCCACATCACTAATGAGAGGGGTGATGTGCCTTATATGTACATGCCTACCCTCCATTTAGCACGAGGCGTCTGGGAGCTCACTAGCTTATGAACTACTCCAGCTCAAGTTAAGCGAGTCAGCTGTGAGCAATCCTATGATGGGTGACCCATCGGAAAGTTGCCGTGAATTCCCGTAAACAAATCAAGTTAGGGCATGGCCCAAAGCGGACAATATCACATGGCGGAGTCGGTCCAGATGTGACTGTATCATTGTTACACTCGTCCTAAAATTTCATGTAAAATTACCAAAATACCCCTAGTGAACAAATGTTAATTTTTTTACTTTTTCAAACAACATGTGGAAATTACTTTCTTACATATTCAAGTAGTACTCATTTATTAAACATGTGGACGCAAGCGGAACTCAATTTGGAGTTAAAAGGAATATTTTACGGAACTTTAAAAAGTTCACTAGCATTTTAGTGATTTTACGCCCGAAGTTAAACTAGTTTATTGGGTTTTGACTCGGCTGCCGTGGCAGCCTATTCCTCTCACTCTCTCCCGATCCTTTCTCCCTCTCCCTCCCACTTTCACCCTTGGCCCAAGCTTACAAAAGTTTACAAAAACCCTAATTGGTTTAATCCACAAACCACGAACCACCACACGAAACCATAGCCGCTACGATCGTCTCTGTCATTCTTGACGAGATTGTGATTTCGTGTAATTTCAACCTCGAGCCAAATCGGCCAAACCGAAACCGTAACTTAAAAATGACAAACCACATCGAAGTCTACACCCACCTAGGTGGTAAGCCTCAAACCATTTCCGTTGGTTTTATCACGTTGAGTAGGTTCAATTCCATATAAAGAACATAAATTTTGGGGCAGTTTTGGAGTGAAAGGATTTAGGTTTGTCCGGGAGTTTTCCGGCCAATTTACTCTTCAATACCTTCATTTTGGATATGTGGATCGGGCCGAATTTGGCTAAGAAATGAAGAAGATATGAATTTTTTGTGCTTGGACAATTTGGGTAATTTTTCCGCCTAAATAACTAGACGGCGGCGCGGCGCGGCGACCGGTAGAGGTTGAAGGAGACGGAATATTCGTCACTGCACGGGGGCCATTCTCTGACGGCGCGCATATTCCATTCAATCTCAACCGCGATGACGCCGAAGAAGGCATGAGGTGACGCCGCCAGGCTCGGTGAGATGACGCCGCGCAGGCAAGTGGCGACACGGCTCCAACGCGTGGCTTACATGTGCCAGCGCGTGGAGGCGCGTGTCGGTAACTCTTCCCGCGCGCGTGGCAGCGCGTCCGACCGTTTCTATGCGCGTGCGGTGATGCACGGCCGTGGGAAGGTTTTCAAGTCCCCGAAATCATTTGAGCCCGTTTTGCTAAAATAATGTAGATTTTTTGTTAAAAGTGGTTATTATTTATTTTAGGATGTTTTTAATATTATTCCCTAATATTAAATAGGTAATCGTATCGACCGGCGCTTCGAGGAACGCAACACCGAGGAGGAATATAATTCCGAGTACTAGTGAGTGGACTTTGTTTTAACAAATGATTTCTATGCTTTGCAATATTTATGGTGTTGATATATATATGTTTTTTAAATGATTTTGAGGCATGAATATATATTTATATATATTATGAAATGGTTTTAGATTATATTTTGGTTATGCATAAAGGTATTGGTTTTTTATATGGATTTTAATGAGTATACCCATTTATGCAACGCTTTGAATATTTGTGAAATTATGAAGTTAATGTTGTCCTTTATTTAAACACATGATGTTTATATGTATGTTTTCAAACACACTTGGTATGCTTTCCACTACGTTGTAGTACCGTCTCACGGCCGCAGGACAAGTCTCACATGTTTGGGTCACACGCACCGGTACCAGGGTATTGTCCGCAAATACCTTAGTGCAAGCTTGTCTTACATTTATGTTTATTTTTTGGGGGAAGGCCCCACACTGCAAGGACCCTGGGGGTGTGACGCGTTATTGTGCAAAGTGCTTACATGTGTGTGGTACTAGAGTACAAATGGATTGATAACGTAAAGTGTTTGTACGAGGATTGGGGAAGAGGTTCCCAACACGCACATGGGTGATTGCACATATGTACCTTCCCGTGTTGGTTTTCTTTATTATAAGTATTGATATCTATTGTGGTATGACTTTTTGGAAACATAAATGGTCTCACTTGACATACTTTGAGATTTACTTTAAGTTATATATACACGTGATGATTTGACATATACTACGGTAGTATGATTTCACACCTATACCGACTTCAAACAGGGGATTAATATGTTGAAAAGAGAAAAGGGTTTTAGAAAAACTTTATTTTTTTCATCCACTCACACTTTTTGTTTTGCGCCCCCTTCGTGACTTAGTAATGTGCATCTCGTGAAGTCGAGGCATTTGATTTGGTAGCTCGAACTCTTCCCGACAATGGAGGGATTTATCTTTCATTTAGTTTCTTTAATAATATCCATCTCTCGTTATGGATAGAAATTTTAGGAGCTTGACTGGCTCTTTATTTTCAAGTGCTCATATTAATCACGCTCCGAACCTTGTGCATTTTTGTAATAATTTTCGCAAACTATTTGACGGTTGAATTGTTTAAATTAAGTATTGTCATGCATACAATGGTTTGCCACTTAGGAGTGTCACCAACACGGGCCTCAAACTCAAAGTGTCTACGTGATATCGAGGGCGGGTGTCAAACACAAACTCACAAACCCTGACGGCCACTACCTTCTGGGCTCGCTGATCTTTGGATGGCTACAACACATCTCGCCCGGCAAAGGTCAAGCAACCTATCGACTATGCTCACAAGACCCAACAACCGTCTACATTCACATAAATCCTCCGCTAACTTGGAGCCATATGCATTAAGTTTTCATACTTGAGTCACGAAAACCTCGCTCTTAATAGCTCAACAACATTCTTTGAGTTTTGTGCTCATCTTAGCACGCCACGCCCATGCACCCTTCGTACGCATGCAGACACTCGCGCTCTAGACATGCCATGATGCCAGACCTCCGCCCCACTTTGTCGGGTCCAAAAGAAGAAGGCTAGCTCTATGCCTAGAAATGTCAAGGTTGAGCATGCATGCATCCTACCGTGCGGACACATTCTTGATCAACCCAACAATTGGAAGTTTGAAGCACAAAAGAGTTTTGAAAGGGATGAGATAGTCCTCTACCAGCCTCATGCCAATGTTCAAGGGAAAGTCGCATCATTGTCTTTCTCGTAAGCTATGAAAGCTTTTTTCTTTTTTATCTAGCCTCGACAAAGACGGCCAAATTTCCTACTTCAAATAGCCGCTTGCTTATACTGGGAACCTCGATGTAATCACAACTTTCTTTGAAGACAACACAAAGAAATTCGCCAAAGAAATGAAGAAAATCTCAAGATGTTCAAAAGACACTTAATCCAATGTCGCTTCGTTGATAACAACGTTGAGATGGATTGGCTTCCGATTGTATTAAGAAGAATGACAAAATTTAGAAAAAGAAGAGCAACATCAAGTGCTACCCCACTGGACCAGCCGCGACCCGATCCGCATTTGAGCCGCTTCACCAGCCTAGAGCCTTGAATTTTTCCGTAAATTCTACGTAAATCCCGAATTTTTCCAAGTAAGGATTGCGAGAATTAAAGGAAGGGTAATCTCCTATTTATACTAAATTCTTATGTGGAAATAAAAGGTAGCCTTTTCCTTCTATGACTTGAAGACCTACCTTGTCTTGAAGAAAGTCCTATTCAATTAGGAAGCACATCTCTTTTTGTTTCCTATTGAACACATGTAGATGTGGGGGCATTGTGGAGACATAAATTAACCACATCCAATAAAAAAAAGGACACGTGAGACTATATGCTCAATATGACGATTTTTTACCCTTGGACATCGTAGCGCACTACAAATTACCTCAAGGAATAAGACATTGTCCGCCCTTAAGGTAATGGGCCTTTGGCCACCAATGGATCATGGGCTCTCCGGGCCGCCCATAATATGTTTTGCCATTAGGCCATACCCGGCCCAATGTTGGCAGCAAGCTGGACTTTCCTCACTCTCTCTGCGGTGTTTTGCACGCCAACGCTCTCTACCAATAGGGACCTTCAGATCATTAGCTAAAGAAACGCAGAGATCGGCATGCACCATCAAGGACGCCTAGTATGGTCTCAAGTACTCTCCTCCTGGCCGTCGCTAGGTTTAGTCTCATAAATATCTAGGTGAAAATTGAGGAAAAGTAATCGCCACTTACTACTCATAACTCTCTAAAGTTCTCTTTATCTTTACTACTTTTCGACTTATGCATTAGAGGCCCTTTCGGGCTTAACACCTTTTCCTTTTTTATTTTTCAGGTGGTGTTTGTCAATTAGGCTAACAATATTTCTTCTCTTATAGGTGGAATTTCATCAAATCAACCGTGGAACGAAATTTGCTTCCACAAAGGCTCACTCTTAACCGATGGATCAGCTGCGATGGTTTAGTAACATATTCTTGTGTTTAAGTTCTTAAGTAGTTTGGATACGTCCGTGTGCTAGGTATTCGCCCATTAATAGGGGAAAGGGCTATTCAAGAAGTAGGAACCAATGGGGGCAAGTGAGAGGTTTAGGTTCAATCTCGAAATGCCAGCCGTAATCAATTTATTTCCTCACCCCTAGTGTAAATATATTGTTGTATAAAAAATTGAACCGCATTAATTTGATCCTGAGTGATGATAACTCTTAAGTTGGTTGCGTAGCAATAACGTTAGTGAGTTAAAAAAGTAAATCAAGAAAGATCGAATTCGTTAAAATGTATAATATGATCGCATTCTCGCAACCGCAATAAAGCATCATGGGTGTGGAATAATTACTAGCCATTTGTAGTAGTAATCATTGGTTCACCTTTTTATATTTACTTAAACGTGTTGACTTGTATTGTGATCTCGTAATTGCTGATTCCTACTATATTAAGTTTTCCTAGTTTAGGGATGTAATTATTCTTCCCTTATTCTTTCCCATATTTGTATGTGGTTGTATATATACCGTTTTTTGAGATGAAAATACAATTATCATTGAAAGCATTCTTTCTTCTTGGTATCAAGAGCCGATTAAAGAAACACCGAACCCTAATTTTTTTCTCCGCTCAAAGGGCTCGATCCATCATGAGCCGAGCAACCCTAGGTTGTTGTCGCCATTCCCCGACTCCATTGGCAATGAGCCCCGATTGGTGGTTACCGCCCGTTGCTTCGTCCCACGTGTTCTTAGATCTCTTCCCCGCCGGCTGCTTGTTTTTCTCGCTCGAGTCTTCAGGTTCCGTCAACACCGGAGCGGGACGATGGTCAAGAAAAGGGGGCCGGGTCTCGATTGCTTAGTGGCCGCCCACTATGGTGCAACAGAGAATTCAAGCTTTAATATTGGTATGGTTTTGGATGAAAGGAACTATGATTTACGGGTTCCTCTCATTCAAATTCATATTGTCGGAAGGAAGAAGATGGGATATCTTCGTGGGTCTATCAAGGCACCTAGCGAAGACGAATTCTAAATATGAGATGATTGGTTTTCTTCGAAGATCAAAAATTAAAAAGTTGGCTTTTGTCTTCAATGAAACCCGAAAATTATGAAACGGGGCATATCTATTGTTCACATCAAGAGACTCGACCCTCAAGGCACCCTACTTGATGAGAATGACGAGGCTAGAATTTATCTCTGGGTTGAATCGAAGCATCCCGTCTTCGCTCGCATGGTCGGGTCCTTAGCTACCTATTTTCTGGGGGAGCTCACCGCATATTCCAAGAATTGGATCACTTTAATAAAGATTCGCGAGTGTGAGAATGACATCAAAGTGTTTCGTAAATCCACCGAGAGACAACGGTCTATGTGTTTCTTGGTGGTCTCGATGATGTTTTTGACGAAAAAGGTGGAGAAGTGTTGCGGAAGGATCCCCCACTTGGCTCGCAGCTTCTTATGCATATGTTCGTCGAGAAGCCGATCGAAAGGAGCAATGAAGACAGAGGTTGACAAGGGAGCCCGCTGCCATGGCAAGGGCCCGTGGCTCATCTATTGGCCGAACCGAGAAGGTACAACACCACTGATCATCTCGGCCTAGCCGTGACAAGCCTAGATCGTCCACAAGGTGTTGCCCACACTCTGTGGCTCCCACTGGGACACTCCAAGAGTCAATACTAGCCGATTGGATATCCCGAGAAGTGGGATAAGACCCGTGATCCCTAAGTGCAACAAATTCGAGCCTCCATTGCCGAACTAAGAATGATTCTGGACGTATACGGGACAAGGCCTCTGCCATGATAGTCAAGACAGAAGTGATGGTAAGGCACTCAAGTACTTACTACAGAATATTACATGGATAATTCTCTGATTCCTGAGTTATCGAACATATGACTTGTGATTCTAGATGTTCCATCACTAAACACATCCCCACACACCGAGGTCAATGTTGCTAATTTGCAATGCCGTCCCCGTATTTGGGAGTAAGTAATCAAGCTTCTCTCTTCGATACCATGAAACTTGATATCGTTCTTGTGGGTTCCTCTCTAAATTATAATTTGTTGTCCGTTGCTCAAAATAACCCTTTGCCTTACATTGTTTGGTTATTTTTTGGCCCTATTTTTGTGTTTTTAAGGACATCCTCATCGCTGTACACGATTGGTTACGGTACAGAAAGCGGGAAACTTTACTACTTGGAGTCGATCACTCCGCAGTTCTAGCTTGTCGACTCAAGCTCTTTCCGTTGATGATCCTCGAGGAGTTACTAATAAAGTGTCGACATCTCGGATGTGGCATCTACGTCTTGGGCATGCTTCCTTTGGTTATCCGCATAAGTTATTTCCC
Organism: Gillenia trifoliata; assembly: GCA_018257905.1. Classification (NCBI taxonomy): domain Eukaryota; kingdom Viridiplantae; phylum Streptophyta; class Magnoliopsida; order Rosales; family Rosaceae; genus Gillenia; species Gillenia trifoliata. The sequence goes on along the minus strand of CM031088.1, from coordinate 7,808,041 downwards.
CAGTTTATTTGTCAAGAATGATGTTTCGCTTAAGTGTGTGATGTTTGTGAACTCCGCTAAGCAGCCACGAATCCCTTTTTCCCCAATTCTAAATAAAAGTACCATTCCTTTATGATTGTGCATTCCTCATGTATGGGGACCGTCCGGTGCAGCTACTCTTGGTGGTGCTCATTGGTTTGTTACTTTATTGATGATTGTACCCGAATGACTTTGGGTTATTCGTTAAAGTCGAAGAGTGAAGTTGTCTACTTTCAACTTGCCCACAAAATGGTTGTCAGTGATAATACACCAGCATATCCAGTTCTTCGTGAAGGACAATGGGGAGAATATGTTAATATGGAACTTCATTCATTCTTGAGAGTTGCATGGCATTGTTCATCGACACGTTCCCATACTCTCAACAAATGGAGTTACAGAGAGGGAAAATCGATTACTTGTTAGAATGGTTCCGTGCCTCCCTCTATTTCGCCCATCACCCCGCCCTCCATTGGGGAGAGGCACTTACGTCCGCCGCTTACCTTATTAATCGTCTTCCATCTCGGATTCTCAACTTCCATACGCTATTTGTGCCCTCACATCTCGACTAGCACCCTTCCGACTCCCAATCTTTCCCCTACCTGTCATTATGTGTTACGTTTGTTCACCTCCATCCACCTCACCTAAGACTAAATCGGAACCTAGAGCCTTTCGTTTGTTTTTTGGGGTATGCTACTACCCAAAGGGTGGAGTCAAGTTGTTATCATCCTTCGAGTCAAAAATGTTCATTACTCAGATGTGAGTTTTCACGAGGATGAGATGTGTTTTTTCGTTCCTCCACGTCCTCACTCAGGGAGTACCGAGAGAGTGAAGTTCTCACCCGAGAGGGTGATGTCTTCTCGACCTTGATTATTTTCCCGTGACGAGAAATGAGTTGCACGAAGAGCCAGCCTCGCGCCTCGCACAATTGAGCCCACAAAGATCGGCAGGCAGCAGCGCACGCCGCAGCTTTCAGATGGAGCCCACGGCAATTGAAGTGGGCGCCACCATGTTTGGTGAGCAGCCCACCGAACAACTAGGAATTAATTCAGGAGGTGGACCAACTCACTAGTTCCATGTTTTGGGTTTGAGATTGAGCCCACTGTCCTACAAGTTTTGGTCTTGAAAGTGAGCAAAGCAGCCCCGTGTTTGGCAATGGGACCGGCAGTGTTTTTCTACAAGATTCTTCTTCTGTGTGTGTCAGCACGTCAAGGCACAAACTCGCTCTTCTATTAATTCTCATAACCAATCGTCCCTACACCGATGCACCTCAACTTCAGCGCTTCCAGAGCGTGTTAACCGGAGGTATCCCCAAACCCACTTATGAGGCAGATCCAAGTGTAAACACAAGTATTCCTTGAGTGAACTAAATTCGATTCAAAAGTAAGATACCCATTAAACAACTATGTGTCTACCCGTCACCCGCCGAATCAAATAAGTCATTTGTATATCAATTATCTACCGTATCTATTCCTAACAAAGGTGCGTGAGGCTTTTTAGCAGTATTCTCGTTGAAAGATGCAATGAACGAGGAATTAAGGTCATTGAAGAAGAATGCTACCTGGGAAATAACTCACTTGCCACTGAAAGAAATCAGGATGTAAATGGGTTTATACAAAGGAAATACAAAGATGGAAATGGTAGATCGCTTTAAAGCACGATTGGGCGGCAAAGGGGTATACACGTAAATATGGCACGACTACACCGATACGTCGCACTGTGTAGCTGGCAAAGATCAATACGCTCGTGTTCTGCACGTCCAGCAATCCTGGCCGGGGCTCCCGCAACGTTTCGATGTGGGCACCGCATTCTCCAATGTACATCTAATCGAGGAGATTTACATGGACCTTTCCACTGTGGTGCAATGATTCGAACATACGGAAACGGAAGGGGTATGTAGGCTCAAGAAAATCATTGTATGGGTTAAAGCACCTCCAAGAGCTTGGTTTGGCAGTTTTACCAAGTCTACGCAGGGGCATTCTCGCATGTGCAAAGTAATCGGGATCACACGTTATTCTAAACGCCGTAACGGAAAGGTTACGCCTTTAATGTATATGTGGATGATATGGTGGTTACTGTAACGATCCGGTTGAGCAAGCAGCCTTGAAGAATTATTTGTCCACAGAATTTGAGATGAAAGATCTTGGTTCTTTGAAATATTTCCTCGGGATTGAAGTATCGAGATGCAAGTCCTGGATATTTATCACAAAAGGAAGTATGTTCTTGACTTGTTGGAAGAAAACCGTATGACTGCAAGCTTCTGTCTACTCCTTTGTCCGAAGGAATGAAGTTGGGTATCGATCGTAAACTGGGCAATTCTGCTGATAAAGGGAGGTATCAAAGGTCGGGTAGGAAGATTAATGTACTGGGCCCACACTAGGCCGGATCTTGCTCATGCCTTAAGTGTTATTAGTCAATATATGCAATAACTCAGAGAACAACACATGAGTGCGCTTATGAGAATATTGAGTTACTTGAAAGGGAGCCCCGGTAAAGGAATTTATTTAAAAATGGGCATTTCAACATTGAGTGCTATACGGATGCCGATTGGGCAGGATCAACGGGATGATAGCGCTCAACGCCCGGTATTTCACCTCTGTGGGAAATCTAGTAACGTGGCGGAGCAGGCATCGTTGTCTCAAGGTCAAGTGCGTAATCCGAATTTAGAGGCATGGCACCTTGCATTTGTGAACTATTGTGGCTTCGGTTTCACAAGATTTGGGGTCAAAACATGACTGCCCGATGAAGTTGTTTTGTGACAAATAAAGCTACTGTGATATTGCTCATAATCCCAACATGATAGACTAAGCATGGTGAGGTTGACCGGTTCTTTATTAAAGAGAGCTTCCTGATATAAAGTAATTGGAAGTTCCTCCCATAGGAACGGACGACCAAGTCGCAGATATATTCTCACGAAGGCGGTTTCTAGTGACAAGTTCTCCAGTTTCTTCTAGACAAGTTGGGCATGTGCAACACCATGCACCAACTGAGAGGGAGTGTTGACTTGTAATAGATTCCCGTAATTATGGGATTCCTATTATATTAAGCTCAGTTTAGGGATGTAATTATTCTTCCTTATTCTTTCCCATATTTTTGTATAGGTTGTATATATACTGCTTTGGAGATGAAATACAATTATCATTGAAAATCATTCTTTCTTCTAAACGGAATAGAATAATTCTTATCTAGAAATGATTTGGTAAAGATCCCAATTAAAAAGTACCCCTAAAAGCAGCAACTTTTTTAATAAGGGGAAATGGTTATGTATAATGCTGCCACTCCAGTATTTCCACACATTCCTCAACATACTATTGTGGAAGTAGAGGCTCTTTAACTATTTTTCTTATTATTCTTTTAACATAGCATCTTTCTCATCATATACAGGATGGACTAAAAAATAAATATACTGTGAAGTTCAAATCGGATTGAGAGTTTCAAATATTTGCTTAATTTCCACTAGATCAATCCCTTTGAACTTTTGCAAAATGAATTTAATATATAGAACAAAATGATTCGTTTTGGTCAATAATGAACAAATGATTAAGGATCAAGCGAATTTTAAATGGAGATATGATGCATCAGGGTAAGCCATTACGCATTGGCAATGGGATGACGTCAGTAAAACCATTATGAAAAGTTCAGACAAAATATGGAATATTTTTTTTTTTGCCAAGCGAGGTATGGAATATTTAGAAGAGCCTATTTTTTTTTTTTTTGTGAAAGGATGGATAGAAGACCCAATACGTCATCCCAGACAAACTCCATATACATATAATATAAATAGCACCCACCACTCCCCAAACTTGGCAATTCCTCTCTCTCTCTCTCTCTCTCTCTCTGTCATTCTTCTGTAGCCAAAGATCTCTGTACTAATTAATCAAGGGAAAAATGGTGATTTCTACAGAACAAGAACACCCCAAGAAAGCCTTGGTTGGGCTGCCAGAGACTCCATCTGGCGTTTTCCTCCCTTCCAATTCTCAAGAAGGTGGTCAATATAATTAATCCAAACTTCCTCATCAAGTTCTTGTTTAACTAATTAGTTTATTTGTTTCATTTTTCATTTTTGTTCTTGAGTTATTCATTCATGTCTTAGCATAGCACCAACCAAGTGATGTTATTAACTCTGTAGAGAACCGAATCAAAATGTGAGTCAATAATCCATTAATATAAATTTCCCATTGTTTTGTTCTTGTTTCCAAGATCTCAAGGTTTTTATACTCTCTGAAAAACTGCATTCTTTGGTAGCAGGAAACGGGCGACAAAGATGTGGCGTTCAAAGTGTTGTACTGTGGGATATGTCATTCGACCTTCACATGGCCAAGAACGACTGGGGAATGTCTAACTATCCATTGGTTCCCTGGTACGTACTAAACTTGCATTTTAAATGCTAAAAGTACAAATGTCAAATAGTATCCACTTTACTAATGGAATGTGAACAGGGCAATGCAGACATGAGATTGTTGGTGTAGTTACAGAGGTAGGGAGCAAAGTGCAAAAATCTTCAATGTTGGAGACAAGGTAGGCGTTGATGCATGGTGGGATCATGCACATCTTGTGAAAATTGCTCCAACAATCTTGAGAATTACTGCCTCCAAATTGATACTCACTTACAGTTGGTACATGACGGGAACCACCACATATGGAGTTACTCTGATATCATGGTGGCCGATGAGCACTCTCGTGTCTGTATCCCAGACAACCTTCCCTTGATGTAGGCAGCTCCACTTCTATGTGTGCTGGGATTACAACTTCTACAGCTCTTTGAGATATTTCTGACTTGACAAACCCGGTATGCATGTGGGTGTGGTTGGTTTAGGTGGTCTAGGCCATGTGGCTGTCAAGTTTGCTAAGGTTGTGGGCGGGGTTAAGGTTACTGTCATCAGTACCTCCCCTAATAAGAAGGATGAAGCACGAACATCTCCTCGTTGATTCGTTTTTGGTCAGCCGTGATGAAGATCAGATGCAGGGTGAGATGATTATTAATTTAAACAAGTTGGTTTAGTTATTAAAGTTGATTTGAAGTGTGTAGGGGTGACTGACCTTTTTTGTTTTTATTTTTTGTGTGGAATTTGTAGGCTGCCATGGGCACATTGATGGTATCATTGGACACAGTTTTACCCACCTCTATTGCCTTTGATTGGTTTGTTGAAGTCTCACGGAAAGCTAGTGATGGTTGGAGCACCAGAAAAGCCTCTTGAGCTTCCAGTTCTTCTTCTTTGCTCATGGGTAAGCTGGGACATGTTTACTTTTGCTTTTCTCGATACAACGATAGAGTATTTACTTTAAGAGATTTCCTGTACGACGTGTTACCTTTTAAACTGTCATAACTCTAGGCAGCAACTACTTAATTTATAAGAGTTGATTTTGCAATTACAGGGAAGGAAGTTAGTAGCTGGTAGTGGCATTGGGGGTATGAAGGGAGACACAAGAGATGATTGGATTTGCAGCCAAGCACAACATAACAGTCAGATATTGAGGTTATCCCAATCGACTATTTGAACACTGCCATGGAGCGCCTTTCAAAGCGGATGTCAGTAGATATCGATTTGTCATCGATATTGGAAACACATTAAAGTTCACCTTGTAGATTTTGATCGATGCATGGTCGAACTGTGCTGCCTTGGGAGACGAAATGGAAATTGAGTTCGCATTCAAGCGGAATGTAGATTTTTCGGGTTTTTTTCTTCTTATTTTTTGAAGAATTAACTCGCTTCTGGCTTTTTATGTTTTATTTCACATTATGAGCGGAATGTAATAGTGCATTTTTGAATTAATGAATAAATAGAATGGTGTGATTTGAGAATTTATATTCAGGTGGGATATATTTTCTTGAAGAACAAAATTTTGTAGCCTATAATTAGTGATAAATACAAGTTGTCTTGTAATTTAAAGAATTGTGGCTCTAGAATTTAGAGAATTGGTTTTTCTTTGGTTTTGTTTTATCTATCTATCTATGTTAGGATAAAATTGCTCTAAAAAAAAAATCTATGATAGGATAAAGTTAGTGGTTGCGAATTTGTGTATTTTTAGAATTCCCATAGTTGTTGTTTGTTGTTTTATGCAATTTATTACACGCATAATCTGAGGAATATCGTGCAGAAAAAAAAAAGCGCCCTCCATGACCCAAAAATGTGCAGAAGAAGGCACAAGAGTTGCAGAGAATCCACAAGTGCAGTAAGAGAATGCACTTAAAAGCTGAGTTGCTGGCAACTTTGAGGTCATGCACAACATTGAGTGTTAAATTAATCTTGCATTGATCATTGTAAAGTTTTGAATATTTTGATATGTTATTTTTAGGAACCACATGTTTAGTAGTTTCAATTCCCATGTACGAGTGTTAACATTATATGTTATAGAAGTATTTATTGTTGGAAAATACAACAATTAATGACTTGATAATATTAATAATAACTAATTGTATACAACAAAAATTCAAATACTACAAATATATAAACTAACAAATGAATTTCTCTCGTAAAATTGAATAACAAATATAAATATGCTATTTCAAGAATTGAAAGACTTGATATTAAGATAAAGACCCCGTTAATATTGCATGTCCTTAAAGATAAGTAATTTCACCCTTCACAATGCCCGAAGTTGTGTTGGTGACTCCGCCCTCCCAATAAGATTCAACTATCTATATTTCAAGTCCTAGCACTAGGGTTTCAAATCTAGTGAACACTTGTGTTTTTTTCCTCGAGAATGTATGAATGTAGATTACCGCAATCCTTATATATGTTTTTGATATCTCTTCCATATGATGAACTCGAATATAAGAAAGGTTGTGCCTTTCTACGTGAAGACACATCCGTTTGATTCAAAACCAAATAGTACAACCGTTCATGAAACGCTTTCCCTAATTATTTCAAAAAATTAACAAAAATACACTAAGTCATTAGAGCCCAAGAGCTCCAAGGCCCCACCTTGAATAATTGATAAGTGCAATTAAATCAAGTACACAAAGTAAGGCTCTAGCCCAAGTTAATTAAGTATGAGAGTTGGTACTTATAAAGCATTGTGAAATTTCTTCCACCACTACTGGGACAAAACAAAGGAAATCTCAACTCAAACACATGATAATTGCAACATTTATTTGTACATTGAATTTCTTATCTTTTGAACTACAAGCGCAAAAATGAGGGGCATTACTCATTCTTGAATATAAACATTAGCAAATGTGACAATGGTCGAGCATAAGGATATTATCCATTGTGGACAAATGAGCCAGTGCATATTATGGAACTGAAAATGATCACAATTACCTCCACCGGCTCTAAAAATCGGGGCCAGGCGGCCGCCTAGGCGCGCTAGGCGGGGTCTTCCGAGGGATTATTAGCAAATCGCTCTAAAAATCGTTTAGTGTTAGGCGGCCTAGGGCGGGGCCTAGGCGGTGCTTTTTTTATTTTTTAAATGCAAAATGGTTTTCTGGGAAGAAACCCAAAATTCCTAATTTCTCAATTCTTACTGAGTTTGATACGGAGGGAGACTTGAAGGAAATGGAGAATAAGAGATTGGAGGCCTAGCCTTGCAACTTTATCTCTCCAAATTCTTAATATAAGTATAGTTTTTTTTTTTTTTTTTTAAAGTGCAAATAGACACTTATTTATATGATACACAAATTTTATTTAACCGCCTAGTCCGCTCTAGGTCCCCGCCTCAGGCGCTAGGCCCCCTGCTCGCCGCCCGACTAGCGCCTAGCGCTTTTAGAACCTGACTACCTCATGTGATGAATGATCAAGCGCCGCTGCACTAATGTGACTAATGACAAGGCATCATATATTATCCATTGTGACGAATGAGGCATCACATACGATAAAAAGTGACGCAATACTTAGCATCATATGTTCACAAATGTGACAAAATCGAGGGTGTCGCAAATAACAATATACGGTGGGCATTACCGTCATCACATTTTGTCATTTGTGAGAGGCAATAAGTGACGCCCTTTGTGACGCCCCAACATTCCTCACTTTTGAACATATGTCATGTAATTCTCCAGTTTGCGAACTACTTTCCTTACATAATCCATTTTGTTCCTGTAGTGAGAATAAATCACGTCTCTTGAGAAATTGATTATGTGTAAGGGAAAATAGTTCCTCACAAATGGAGAAATGGATTATGTAAGAAATTGATTACATAATCCGTTCTTAGTTGCTTACATAATCCATTTTGTCATGTAATCAAAATTTTTTTTTTTAATCTTATTGAGAAATCGATGTCTTACTCTTACCACTTTTAGGGATCAAAACAAGAGAACAATGGTTTGACAAAGGGTTTGGTTCGATTCACTACCCACTTAAGTGCCGTATTCATCATTGATTTGAGATATTGATAAGGTGAATTGGTCAACTATTCAATGTCGTGTATAACGAGTATAAGGACTTAAAAAAAACTCTCTCTTTTTCGTCCTATCTTATGAACTTTAAGGTGTATTGATAGAAGCATATTTATGCAACTTTATTAGCATATTTTCTTGCATTTATTCAGTTAGTTTCTGTTTATTAGAGTGTTGTGTTATTTCGTGACCTTGTAGGTCCAAAATGACAAAGTTTGCAAGAAAGGGCATTTGGAGCATTTTAGAGCAATTTTGGGCTTGGAATGGATAGCACATGCTTGGAGCAAGGTGGATGGACGTTTTTCAAGTTCAAATGAGGCTAGAAATGTGCTAAAGAGATGGAGAAATTAATTCATGACATTGAAGATAAGGAATCACCTAGAAGGGAAGGAACATCATCCAAAACCCTATCTTATCTTATCCTAACCTTATCATCATCCTTTTCTACCTAAATTCCATCTCGCAAGGGGGATTCATTTTCATGAGAAGACATTTGAGAACCTGATTTCTAGAGGACTTTATTTTCTCCTAAGGAGTGAAGATAGAAGCCCTTAAGACAAGGAAATTGCAAAAGTGGACTCCCAGCGCAGAATTGGACAAGCAGCAGTATAACCTGGCCAACTTCAGAGCACCCAGAATTCCTCATAGATGAATTACGTGTCATGCCATATATGGTTGAAAGCTTGGATGTCTAGTCTCTACAGGACTTTACAAATCACGATTCCGATGTTTCTAAAAATAGTTACCGCTGTTTTAGTGAGGAATGGTCGAAACAAGTTTCGTAGTCCTAGCTTGGATTGTTATGAGGACAAAAACATGGCAGCTGTTTTGTGCATGTTTCTACACTTAATTCGATGAATTAAGGAGTCCTAAGGAGGTCTAAACTTCTTAAAATCGCATCTTTGGAGTCCCTTGAATAAGGGAATCACTGAAGACGCAAAAATAAGAAAAGAAGTACCAATTTGACTGTAACCCCGAGCACTCAAGAGCAAAAAGTCGAAAAATACGTATTGTGCCGTAGCTTGCAGTAGAGAGGAAAATCTTGGAGCCGTGCTAGCTATTCAAGACTTCGATAGTTGAGGGTTTTAGGTGTATTCTATCTTTGTTTTTAATGTTTAGTTTAGTTGTTTCAGCTAATTGTGAACATGAGCAACTAAATTCGCTTTAGCTAGAGGTGAATTTAAGCCATGAACATATATGTGATATGAATTGATTACATCTAGTTATTATCTTACAAATCGTGAATGCAATTTACTTAACTGTTTGATTGATAACTTATTCTTGTGTGTTGATTAAGGTGGCTAACTTAGTTTGCATGCATGAATTTGATGCTAAAATATAAAGGAGTTTCACCTAATAGTTATGAACTTATATTTACAAGTAGTGGAGGTTGCTAGTCACACCGCTGCTATAAATTCCCGGGTAGGAGTATTATGTAAATTCATAGTTACGAATGCCATGTCAATGCTTATGATTTTCACATAACTTAATGATCTTTGATATATATCTCTATTATATGCTTCATATAGGGAATTTGATAAGAATAATATGAGGGTTAATTAGTGCAGTCTACGCTTAACTTTGGGGTATTGTCATTCATAATTTATAGGAAGAATAACTGGAGATTGATTTGTATGCATATATGTTCTGTGTGGAGAAGGACTCTAGTTAGCTTTTCACCCCGAATTTACCCTATTTCATATCCTTAAGTTTGTTTGTTAAAGTTGCAATTCACAAAAACCAAACCCCGTTTAATATTTTGAGTCCCTTTAGCAATTCGTTTTGAGTCAATTTTAGCTTAGTTTTATGTTTTTGAGTCCATTTATGTAGATTAGCATCCCTCCTAACTCGGCCTAGAACGATCCTTTTACTTACGCTTTACTACAATTGTCAAAAGAGGGTTTAATTTGTGTGTCAAGTTAATTTTCACATTATGTATGAAGTTTCATTTTTTTATTCAAGCAAGGCAATAGAAATCACCTTTCGAGGCTCTTTGGTGGGATCCACCCAACTATCTCGCTCTTGCCTTGTCTTCCTTGGTTATTCTCTCTCATAGTGCTCTACAAATGATATGATCCCTCTTTCATGCCTCGTATGACTCCAAACAATTGGCGTGGCAACACGTAAATGGTTATTCATGGCAACCCAATGTCAAGTCATCGACAACAAGGGCAAGTGAGAACATATGTCAATCGAGTACGTGAGCTAATAACGGATTAGAAAAGGTTCGTTATTGATTAGATGAGTCCGTGGAATACCTCAAGATGTAGGGAATGGGATTGTAAAGAAGTTCCAATCCTAAGATACGTAACCTACGGATCTTAAGTCCTAAATTATGTTCCTATCCATAGATGATTGAATGTACTACTGAACATCCGCAAAGGTCGGCTCAGGTCATATTCTAATAGTAAGTTTCAGACTAAGCATGTTGTCGTGCTCGGATCCGGGTTGGTAGAAAATTCCCGAATCCGAATTTGAGCTAAAAATATGAATAAATAAAAAAATATGAATAAATAAATAAATAAACCGAAATGGGGTGAAAATTATAATTCTTCTTATAAAAACAACTCATAATTCTTTACAAGGCCTAAAATAAATAAATAAAACAAAACTTCTAGCTTCACATTTAATCCAATCTCATCCCCAATCTACCACCGTTGTCTACACCCGCATAAACAATGGAGGGCCAGCTTCTCAATAGCTCGCAGGGAACATAAACTTACTACGTGAAATTGAGAATACTAAATTAAGTGTCATGACATCATATAATCAAGTATCAAATCATTATCGATAACAATGCGAATGCCATGCATTCTTCATCTATACCATGACCAGATAACCAAAATACTCTGTGACTCCTCGTACGTCCCATTCCATACTTAATACCACTTGGTCCTAAGCGCATAATTATTTGAATCCAACCCCATCCCAAAACATCCTGCATCCCCATTTTGTTAGTTGTCTGCTCCAACTCTTCGTCACTAGTCCGAATTACTCCTAAAAAAATCCCGTGCACCGTGGCTCGCCCGAGACCCGGTACCTACTAAGAGTTTGGCTCAACTACGTAAAAGATCAATTCCAACTACCCTCATTTCACTTTTCAACACCGGTGTCTCCAACCACTTCTCACATATGAGTGATGCACAAATAATTTACTTCATCGCTCACATGTACCACAAATATTCTCAACGAATAACATTCCAAACGGTAACACAATCATCAATAACAAATAAACATCCAAGTGATCCAATGATGTAAACATATCCAAGTAACACCCAACAAGATTAATCAACCAATAAAATCAAAAAATATGGGAGGGTTCTTCGCTGGTACGTACTATTAAATGGTACGGTACCATTGGAATGGTTCGGGGACACTTATGTGGGTCCCAAATGAATCTTAAACCATTCAATGTAATCATCACCTGCAAACGTTTAAAATGGAAATAATTTTGGAAATAAGTGGATGATGTAGTTCAAAATAGATACATACATTAGCATACTTTAGCCAACCTGTACATAGTTATATAAAAGCACTAATTGATTGGTATAACTAATAATGATTGACATAAACACATGTATATATAAAAATTGAATGCAGATTTACTATTCACGAGACACTATTGAATGGTTCGATTAATTCCAAGTGGGGCCCAAATGAATCTTAACCATTTAACAAAGATTTACCATTCAATGGTACGTACCACCGAAGTTGGACCCGTATATATACTCCGAACTTTATATATATATAATCTTTTCAAGTGAAAGACAAAATGAAACAGCTTAACTTCTTACCGATCCTTATTTCTTATCTTTGCGTCCCTTCCCTCCTCTTTCTTAACTACAGAAGTAGAAACCCACCTTACCTCTTACATTTACCTGCTTTAAAAAAGTGGAAGCAGAGATACCTATCTATAGGTAGAGGCGGGGCAGCTTACTGAGATCTCACATTGGATGCAGTGGCGGCAAGGATAAAAACAACTGAAACTATTACCCATCTCTACCTCATAATCTGCTGTGGATGTGTGTATACATAGTATGTAGAGGAGGTGCTGTCAATAATATATGATGCCCTACTCCACCTATACTTTTCCTAATCACTTCATTACCTGCAAACCCACGTTTACCCAATTCCAAATCAAAACCCTCAAGCTCATATGTATATCCAACCCAAACTTAAAACAACCCACGTTTACCCAATCTCCAAATCAAAACCTCAAGCTCATGGATATCCAACCCAAACTTAAAAGGGCAACACGTGGCTCCCATTCAATTCCTATATATGAAACAGTGACTAAATATCTAACCTATGGAGGACCAAATTAAAAACTGAAGCATAATATTTATATATAAATCAAATTTTTCTTTTATTACAAATATATAATCTAAATTGAAATACTGGTCTTTACATGTAATGACATAGAATAGATATAAAGGTGTTCATTTATGAGGACGAGTTCACCGAACGTTGACCAACTATGAAGAATACGAATGGAAGATTACTCACTTGTCAATTGTATCATACTGAGTTATTGATGCAACTAATTCTTAGAACCGAGGCATCACTACCGGGTTATCTTGTGTTGATTAATGTGATCTTTAGTCTCACCATGAAGCTCTCAAACGATAGCGGAACCTTATAGTGTGAGGTTCAAGATCATGTACATCAACATGGAGATACGTGAATGCACAACAAGGAATCCATCACCTTCTAGGTAATCATAAAGGTTGATATTCCGTGAGGCCCTTTGACGACCGCTCCATGTCATAAGCTTGTGGCCAAAGAATTATACAAGAGATACATCCGGGAGATCATATTCATGCTTAGAGTTTCTGACATTTGTTCCATGCTCTAAAAATATATGATCGGAATATAAAGGTGCATGCAGGACCCGAATTGCATTGTAACCATAACTAAGGTTCTAAACATGTGTTGTATGAATTCAAATATACTCGACTAATTTTGGGTAGCCACAAGCCATTGCTAGATGTTACTATTCGGTTTGTGGATATTCCTATATATGGTTGAATTAGAATAGTTTCTAATTATGTAAAAATAAGATTAATTTGATTAATTAAATTATCCACTCCGCCAGCCTTTAGTTGGAACGTACAAGGTCACACACTGGCCAGAATGATACCGAAGGATAAAATTGGTGAAGGATTTAATATAAAATTGTTTATATTAAATATTTATTTTATATTTGATTAATTGTTTGGCCTTATATTTATTGTTGGTTAATTAACTAAAATAAAAATAAGAAAGCTCACCCAAAAGAAAAGACTGTAGTAACTAAATAGTCAAATAAGGTGCAAAACTGTGCCAAAGCCTAGTGACTATAGAGAGGGGGTGCGGCAAGTCCTAGGAATTGTCTCCTAGGGCATGTGACACACATTTGTACTAAAGTAGTCCACAACCGAACACGTAGAATACAACGCCTTCTTTATAAATGATAGCTTCTCTCGTGAGAGCTAAGTGATGCCGATGTGAAGAAAGCAAGAGCGGCAGGTGCATTCCTCCCTCCTTACGTGCGGCCTCACTAACACCCGAAACAACTCTTTGCGACATGAAGATCTGTCAACTTGCGTAGAGCCTTCTTCTTGCTTGATGTGATGCCACAGGCAATGGCGATCCTTCGCCCCATTTCCATGCTAGCACCGTCATCTCGCTCTCCTCAAACTTTCTTCAAGGCATGAAAGATTTTGTAGAAGCAAACACGAACTCTATGCCGCCAACCAACTCTACTCACCAACCAAAATGAGCCTGGCCATAAGAATCACGCCTGCCGACGTGAAGATTCAATAACTCGTGTAAGACCCTCCCTGACTATTACATCACAACCAACACACGTCGCCGACTTTTCCACCCTCCCCGTCTTCACAAGGCTAAGTCGTGAACCAAACAAAGATTTAACTTAGCAACCTCATTCTTCTCATAAGGGACGTGATTTGCAAAGCAAAGGAAAGACGATCAGCCATCAACATCATTTTACCAACACAAGGTGCAGAACTTGGGAAGCAAGAGCATGAAGATTATCAAGTGAAGTCAACATTGTGATATCCCACATCGACCGTAGAAGGGGTGATGTGCTCATATGTACATGCCTACCCATTTAGCACGAGGTCTTTCAGATCTCACTAGCTTCGATTCCACGGACTCCGGGGTTAAGCAAGTTTGGGTTGTGAGCAATCCCATGATGGGTGACCCACTCGGAAAGTTACTAGTGAATTCCTAGAAACAAAATCGGGAGGGCGTACCCAAAAGCGACAATACCGTGCTACGGCGAGTCGATCCTGGATGTGTCGAATGGTATTGAGCCACTCGCTGCTCGTACGGAGGAACCTTGCGAGGACGCTGTGTTCCCCTTAAATGGGGTGGATTAGATATCCCACATCGACTAATGTGAGAGGGTGATGTGCCTTATGGCTGTACATGCCTACCTCCATTTAGTACGATGCTCTTTGGGAGCTCACTAAGCCCTTTGGATTCCATCTAACCCGAAGTTAAGCGAGTTTAGGCTGGGAGCAATCCCTGACTGGGAAGTTTGCTCTCTGTGGAATTCCTGGGAACAAATTGTGAGGGCGTGGCTCCAAAGGGATACATTTGTAAGGTCGATCCTTGATGTGTCGAATGGTATTAGAGCCACTCGCCGCTCGTATGGATGTGCCGACGAGATCGTGCCCTCTTTAATGGGGTGGATTGGTGATATCCCACATCGATCAACAGAGGTGATGTGCCTTATATGTACATGCCCACCTCCATTTAGCACGAGGCCTTTGGGAGCTCACTAGCTTCGACCCATCGGAACTCCGGGGTTGGGCTTGGCCTGGGCTAGAGCAATCCTATGATGGGGCGACCCACTCGGAAAGTTGTCGTGAATTCCCAGAACAAACCGTGAGGGAATGGCCCAAAGTTTACATTATCGCGTTACGAAGTGAGTCGGCCCAGATGTGACAGAATATTGTTACACCGTCCCAAAATTTTCATGTGTAAAATTACCCAAATACCCCTAGTGAACAAATGTTGATTTTTGGGTTTTCTCTTGCTGACTTTTCGAAACGACATGTGGAAATTACTTTCTTTTACATATTCGCAAATTTCGTCGATAAACAAGTGGACGCAAGCGGAACTCAATTTGGAGTTAAAAGGAATATTTTACGGAACTTTAAAGTTCACGGGCATTTTAGTAATTTTACGCCCGTAAGTTAAACTAGGGTTTATTGGGTTTTGACCTGGCTGCTGTGCAGCTATTCCTCTCACTCTCTCTCCCCGATCCCTCTCTCCCTTTCCCTCCCACTTTCTCACCCTTGGCCAAAGTTTACAAAAACCCTAGAATTGGTTTAATCACAAAACCATCGAACCACCACACGAAACCATAGCCGTTACGATCGTCTCATCATTCTTGATGAGACCGTGATTTCAGAATTCTCAAACTCGAGCCAAATCGGCCAAACCGAAATCGGAACGAAAATGACAAACTATTCATCGAAGTTCGTTACAATTCCGACCTAGGTAAGCCTCAATACCATTTCCATTGGTTTTATCACGTTGAGTAGGTTCAAATCCATATAAAGAACGTAAATTTTGAGGCAGTTTTGGAGTGGAAAGGATTTAGGGTTTGTCCGAGGCTTTCCGGCCAATTTACTCTTCAATACCTTCATTTTGATATGTGGATCGTCGAATTTGGCTAAGAAATGAAGAAGATATGAATTTTTGAAGTTTTTGGACAATTTCGGTAATTTTTCCAGTTTTCGGCGAACTAGATGGCAGCGTCGGCTGCGGCTGCGGCGACCGGCCAGAGGTTGAAGGAGATGGAATATTTCGTCACGGTAACGAAATATTCCTGACGGCGTCAGTATATTCTGTTAACTTTAACTGACGCCGTTAACTTTAACTGCGATGACGTCAGCAGCGCATGATGTGACGTCAGTAGGCGCGTGAGATGACGTCAGTAGGCGTGTGGCGACACGTTCCAATGCGTGGCGACATGTGCCAGTGCGTGGAGGCGCGTGCCGGCAACTCTTCCCGGCGCGTGGCAGCGCGTCCGACCGTTTCTCGGCGCGTGCGGCGGTACACGGCGGCGCACGGCGGCGGGAAGGTTTTTGGGTCCCGAAAATCATTTTTTGAGCCCGTTTTCGCTAAAATAATGTTATTTTTAGATATTTTTGTTAAAGGGTTATTATTATTTATTTTAGGGATGTTTTTAATATTATTCCCTAATATTAAATAGGTAATCCTACGACTGGGCGCTTTGAGGAACGCAACACTGAGGAGGAATATACTCCCGAGTACTAGTGAGTGGACTTTTGTTTTAACAAATGATTTCTATGCTTTGCAATATTTATGGTGTTGATATATATATGTTTTTAAATGATTTTGAGGCATGAATATATATTTATATATATTATGAAATGGTTTTAGATTATGGTTTTGGTTATGCATAAAGGTATTGGTTTTCTATATGGATTTTAATGAGTATACCTATTTATGCAACGCTTGAATATTTGTGAAATTATGAAGTTAATGTTATCCTTTATTTAAACACATGATGTTTATATGTATGTTTTCAAATACACTTGGTATGCTTTCACTACGTTGTAGTACCGTCTCACGGTCGTAGGACAAGTCTCACATGTTTGGGTCACACGCACTGTACTCCAGGGGTATTGTCTGATAAATACCTTAGTGCAAGCTTGTCTTACGTTTATGTTTATTTTTTGGGGAAGGCCCCACAACGTAAGGACTCGGGTGTGACGCGCTATTGCCCTAGTGCTTACATGTGTGTGGTACTAGGAGTACAAATGGATTGATAACGTAAAGTGCTTGTACGGGGATTGGGAAGAGGTTCCTCAACACGTACATGGGTGATTGCACATATACCCTGTGTTGGTTTTCTTTATTATAAGTATTGATATCTATTGTGGTATGACTTTTGGAAACATAAATGGTCCTTTACGGATTATACTTTGAGATTTACTTTCAGTTATATATACATAGTATGATTTGACATATACTACGGTAGTATGATTTCACACCTATACTGAATTTCAAACAGGGGATTAATATGTTGAAAAGAGAAAAGGGTTTAGAAAACTTTATTTTTTTAATCCACTCACACTTTTTGTTTTGCGCCCCCTTCAGGACTTAGTAGCGGTGCATCTGGTGAAGTCGAGGCATTTGATTTGGTAGCTCTGAACTCTTCCCGACAATGGAGGGATTTATCTTTCATTTAGTTTCTTTAATAATATCTATCTCTGTTATGGATAGAAATTTTAGGAGCTTGACTCTGTCTTTTATTTTCATTGCCTTATATTAGTCACGCTCTGAACCTTGTGCATTTTTGTAATAATTTTCGCAAACTGTTTGACGGTTGAATTGTTTAAATTAAGTATTGTCATGCATACAATGGCTTCGTCACTTAGGAGTGTCGGCCAACACGCCTCAAACTCAGTGTCCACATGGATTTCGAGGGCGGGGTGTGTCAAACACAAACTCACAAACCTGACGGTTCACTACCTTTCTAAGTTCTCGTTGATCTTTTGGATGGCTACATCAGAAGACCCTCCCTGCCTGCAAAGGTTGGGGCAACCTATCAGACTATGTGCTCACAAGACCCAACAACCATCTACATCTACATAAATCCTCCGAAGCACTTGGAGCCATATGCATCAGTTTTCATACTTGGAGTCACGAAAACCTCGCTCTTAATAGCTCAACAACATTCTTTGAGTGTTGTGCTCATCTTAGCACGCCACGCCCATGCACCCTTCAGACAGCATGTAGACACTCTGCCTAGACATGCCATGATAGCAGACCTGCCCACTTTGCTGGTCCAAAAGAAGAAGGCTAGCCTATGCCTAGAAATGCTCGTTGAGCATGCACGCATCCTACTGTGCATAACACATTCTTGATCAACCCAACAATTGGAAGTTTGAAGCACAAAGAGTTTTGAAAGGGATGAGATAGTCCTCTACCAACCTCATGCCAACGTTTGAAAGGAAAGTCGCATCATTGTCTTTCAGGTAAGCCATGAAAGCTTTTTTCTTTATCTAGCCTCGA
This sequence comes from Gillenia trifoliata, assembly GCA_018257905.1. Taxonomy (NCBI): domain Eukaryota; kingdom Viridiplantae; phylum Streptophyta; class Magnoliopsida; order Rosales; family Rosaceae; genus Gillenia; species Gillenia trifoliata. The sequence goes on along the minus strand of CM031088.1, from coordinate 7,789,629 downwards.
CAGACTCGGAGCAAATTTCCTTACTTCAAATAGAGTTTCCTGCTTGCTTATACTTTGGAACCTCGATGCAACTCACAACTTTCTTTGAAGACAACATTGCGTTGTACCTGTCAAAGAAATGAAGAAAATCTCAGAAGATGCTCAAAAGACATTAATTTAATCCAATGTCGTTTCTGTTGATAACAATGTTGGAGATGGATTGGCTTCTGGATTGTATTAGGAAGAATGACAAAATTTAGAAAAAAAAGAAGAGCAAGATTGTGCTACCCCAATTGGACCAGTGCGACCCGCGATCTGCATTTGAGCCGCTTACCCAGCTCTAGAGCCTTGGAATTTTTTTTGTAAATTCTCTACGTAAATCCCGAATTTTTCAAGTAAGGATTCTGCGAGAATTAAAGGAAGGGTAATCTCCTATTTATACTAAATTCTTGTGGGGAAATAAAAAGGTAACATTTTCCTTCTATGACTCAAAGACCTACCTTGTCTTGGAAGAAAAGTCCTATTCAATTAGGAAGTACATCTCTTTTTGTTTCCTACTTAAACACATGTAGATGTGGGGGCATTTGTGGAGACATAAATTAACTAGGGCTGGGTTCGGTTCCATTCGGTTCGGTTTTTGGCCAAAACCGAAACCAAACCGAAATTACTGTTCGGTTCGGTTATTTTTTCGGTTTTTTTCGGTTCGGTTTGAATTCGGTTCGGTTTTTTCCGGTTCGGTTCGGTTTGGTTTGGTTTGGTTTGGTTTTTTTTTTTTTTTTTTTTTACGAAAATTCTTTTGTTTTAAAAATAAAAATTTTTGAGCAACCAATGATTATACAAAGCCAACCAAACAAATAGACGAAAGACATACATATTAAATCATCAAGAGTTAATTCTAATAAGTAGGAAAATTAGGAAAAATTAGTTCCAATTATTGATTGGCAACCATGTATTATGGGCTGGAAGGAGAATCAAAATAACAAATTTAAAACATTGGTTTGGATAATCATACCCTATAAACCTTACAATTCTAATCAATAGAAAAGGACCTAACCATTAAAATCCAACAAATCAATACAAAAAATCTCAATACTTCAGATACTAGAACAAGACCAGTTCTCAGATCCCAAATAAAATACAAAAAGCCCATCAACCCAAATAAAATTACACTATTCAATCACTACGCAAATAAAAGAGAGGGTAGTCTAGGGTTAATATAGGGAATAAGGCTTATGTTTGGGCTAAGTGTGGGCCTATTAAGCTTGTGTTGAAATTGGACTAATATTTGGAATTGGGCTTGAAAAATTAATACCCAATAAAAAATAAATAAATAAAATATTAATTTATATTTATTCGGTTCGGTTCGGTTCGGTTTTTGAACCACTGAAACCGAAACCGAACCAACCACTTTCGGTTCGGTTCGGTTTTTTGTACTTCGGTTCGGTTTTTTTCGGCCTCGGTTCGGTATTCGATTCGGTTTTTTTCGGTTTTCGGTTTTTTGAACCCTCCCCTAAAATTAACCACATCCAATAGAAAAAGGACATGTAGACTATATGCTCAATATGACGATTTTACCCTTGACATCGTAGCAGACCACAAATTACCTCAAGGGAATAAGACATTAGTCTGCCCTAAGGTAATGGGCCTTTTGGCCACCAATGGATCATGGGCTCTTCGAGCCGCCCATAATATGTTTTGCCATTAGGCCATACCCGGCCCAATGGTGGCAGCAAGTTGACTCTTCGAATTCTCCCTTGGGTGTTTTGCGCGCCAACGCTCCTACCAATAGGGACCTTCAGGACTACTAGCTAGCAAAACTGCAGAGACTGGCAGGCACCATCAAGGACTGCCTAGTATGGTCTGCAACCTCCCCTCCCGACTGCCTGCTAGGGTTTAGTCTCTATAAATATCTAGGTGAAAATTGAGGAAAAGTAATCGCCACTTACTACTCATAACTCTCTAAAGTTCTCTTTTATCTTTACTACTTTTCTGACTTACGCATTAGAGGCCCTTTGGCGAACACTTTTCCCTTTTTTATTTTTTCAGGGTGTTCGTCAATTAGGCTAACAATATTTCGTCTCTTATAGGTGGAATTTCATCAAATCAACCGTGAACGAAATTTGCTTCCACAGTGCTCACTCTTAACTGATGGATTGCTGGCAGATGGTTCAGTAACATATTCTTGTGTTTAAGTTCTAAGTAGTTTGATACGTCCAGGTGCTAGGTATTCAGTTCATTAATAGGGAAAGGGCGACAAGAAGTAGGAACCAATGGGGGCAAGTGCCCCCGCTCAACTCTTTTGGGTTTAAAAAAATAGGACCATTAGTAATTTAGTTTACTTACTTGGCGTAAATAGTCTTAGAGTTGCTCTGCACTTCATTGGTTTGTTATCCACTTCATTTAAGCAACAAAATATATATGACCAAGTAACCTTTATAACTTAAATTGAATAATTATCCGTACTTAAAATTATGGTCTAGTAGTATTTATTTTCACTTGTAAGTGAGAGGTTTAGATTCGAATCTCGGGAATGACAGCTCGTAATCAATTTATTCCCTCACCTCCTAGTGTAAATATATTGTTGTATAAAAAAAATTGAACCGCATTAATTTGATCCGGAGTGATGGTAACCTCTTGAGTTGGTTGCAGAGCAATAACGTTAGGGAGTTAAAAAAAAGTAAATCAGTAAAGATCGAATCCTCGTTAAAATGTATAAATATGATCGCATTCCGCAACCGCAATAAAGCATCATGTGGGGTGTGGAATAATTACTAGCCATTTGTAGTAGTAATCATTGGTTCACCTTTTTATATTTACTTAGACGGAATAGAATAATTTATCTAGAAATGATTTGGTAAAGATCCCAATTAAAAAGTACCCCTAAAAGCAGCAACTTAATAAGGGGAAAATGGTTATGTATAATGCTGCCACCAGGATTTCCACATTCCTCGACATACTATTGTGGAAGTAGAGGCTCTTTAACTATTTTTCTTATTATTCTTTTAACATAGCATCTTTCTCATCGTATATTGGTGATGGACTAAAAAATAAATAAATTCGTGAAGTTCAATTCGAATTGAGAGTTTCAAATATTTGCTTAATTTCCACTAGATCAATCCCTTTGAGCCGAATCAATAAACATCAATAAACATAAGGAAAACATTCTATTACATCTCATCTATTCTACCAGGGGCAGGATTCGAACCTACATACTTTAGAGCTCTACCTGTTGAGCTATCCCCGGGAAAGCCCGACTTTTTTAACGAGCATGGGCCTTCCTCTTGTAAACTCTTCTCTTCAAGTACTTCCCCTTCCTTACTTGTTTAGTCTTGTTACCGCCCGATGACGGTGGAATCCTCGCGAGCTTCTTTTTTTTGAAAGCCCAAAGGAGCAAGAGGCCCTTGGCAGAAATACTTATCGCGAATAAGAGAGAGGGCATCCAAACCCTCCTCGTTGTTTATTTCCTTATTTTAGGAGACCTTCTCACCCAATTAACGGGGTCCCCCGCTCTTTCTATGTATTCCAATTGGCTTGTGGGGCTCGGGATTCAAATAGGGTTCCTGACCGCACTAAACTATTTCTTCCAAAATTAGTTTAGTCGGACCAGGACCTATTAGTTTAGCATCAATTACAAGAGTGCCAGCCGGGTGGCCCCGGATGTAGTCTTCTTTAGTCTTGCTTTCGAGTCGAAGACGAACCGGCGGTTTAAGATTCTTGTTCTTAGTCTTTAGTGCGGGGGTTGTAGTCTTTATTTGAGCGGGGGTATCCTCAAACAAATAAGAACGAGGCCCGTCCCAGAAATGGGGCGGAGAAGGAGAAGTGGGCATGTGGGTCTCCTTCACTTGACTATTTAGGAATTTAATATATAGAACAAAATGATTCGTTTTTGGGTCAATAATGGAACAAAATGATTAAGGATCAAGCGAATTTTAAATGGAGATATGATGCATCAGGGTAAGCCATTACGCATTGGCAATGGGATGACGTCAGTAAACCATTATGAAAGTTCAGACAAAATATGGAATATTTTTTTTTTTGCCAAGCGAGGTATGGAATATTTAGAAGAGCCAATTTTTTTTTTTTTTGTGAAAGGATGGATAGAAGACCCAATACGTCATCCCATACAAACTCCATATACATATAATATAAATAGCACCCACCACTCCCCAAACTTGGCAATTCCCTCTCTCTCTCTCTCTCTCTCTCTCTCTCAGTCATTCTTCTAGCCAAAGATCTCTCGTATTAATCAAGGGAAAAATGGTGATTTCTACAGAACAAGAACACCCCAAGAAAGCCTTTGGTTGGGCTGCCAGAGACTCATCTGGCGTTTTCTCTCCCTTCCAATTCTCAAGAAGGTCAGTATTAATCCAAACTTCCTCATCAAGTTCTTGTTTAACTAATTAGTTTATTGTTTCATTTTCTTACTTTTTGTTCTTGAGTTATTCATTCATGTCTTAGCATAGCACCAGCCAAGGATGTTATTAATCTCTAGAGAACCGAATCAAAATGTGAAATAATAATCCATTAATATAAATTTCCATTGTTTTGTTCGTTTCCAAGATCTCAATGTTTTTATACTCTCTCTGAAAACTGCATTCTTTTGGTAGCAGGGAAACGGGCGACAAAGATGTGGCGTTCAAAGTGTTGTACTGTGGGATATGTCATTCGGACCTTCACATGGCCAAGAACGACTGGGGAATGTCTAACTATCCATTGGTTCCCGGGTACGTACTAAACTTGCATTTTAAATGCTAAAAGTACAAATGTCAAATAGTATCCACTTTACTAATGGAATGTGAACTGGGCAATGCAGACATGAGATTGTTGGTGTAGTTACAGAGGTAGGGAGCAAAGTGCAAAAATTCAATGTTGGAGACAAGGTAGGTGTTGGATGCATGGTGGGATCATGCACATCTTGTGAAAATTGTTCCAACAATCTTGAGAATTACTGCCCCAAATTGATACTCACTTACGGTGCCAAGTACTACGACGGAACCACCACATATGGAGGTTACTCTGATATCATGGTGGCCGATGAGCACTTCGTAGTCCGTATCCCAGACAACCTTCCCCTTGATGGGGCAGCTCCACTCCTATGTGCTGGGATTACAACTTACAGCCCTTTGAGATATTTCGGACTTGACAAACCCGGTATGCATGTGGGTGTGGTTGGTTTAGGTGGTCTAGGCCATGTGGCTGTCAAGTTTGCTAAGGCTATGGGGGTTAAGGTTACTGTCATCAGTACCTCCCCTAATAAGAAGGATGAAGCAATTGAACATCTCCTCGCTGATTCGTTTTTGGTCAGCCGTGATGAAGATCAGATGCAGGTGAGATGATTATTAATTTAAACAAGTTGGTTTAGTTATTAAAGTTGATTTGAAGTGTGTAGGGGTGACTGACCTTTTTTTTGTTTTTATTTTTGTGTGGAATTTGTAGGCTGCCATGGGCACATTGGATGGTATCATTGACACAGTTTCTGCCCTCCACCCTCTATTGCCTTTGATTGGTTTGTTGAAGTCTCACGGAAAGCTAGTGATGGTTGGAGCACCAGAGAAGCCTCTTGAGCTTCCAGTTCTTTCTTTGCTCATGGGTAAGCTGGGACATGTTTACTTTTTGTTTTCTCGATACAACGATATATTTACTTTAAGAGATGGAGGATTTGGGATGACGTGTTTACTTTTTAAACTGTCATGTCCTAGGCAGCAACTTCTTAATTTATAAGAGTTGATTTTGCAATTACAGGAAGGAAGTTAGTAGCTGGTAGTGGCATTGGGGGTATGAAGGAGACACAAGAGATGATTGATTTTGCAGCCAAGCACAACATAACAGCTGATATTGAGGTTGTCCCAATCGATTATTTGAACATTGCCATGGAGCGCTTAGCCAAAGCGGATGTCAGATATCGATTTGTCATCGATATTGGAAACACATTGAAGTCTACGTTGTAGATTTTGGATCGATGCATGGTAGAACTGATGCCCTTTGGGAGATCGAATGGAAATTGAGTTAGCATTCAAGCTGGTTTTTTATGTTTTATTTCACATTATGAGGGGAATGTAATAGTGCATTTTGAATTAATGAATAAATAGAATGGTGTGGATTTTCGGATTAATATTACAAATGCTAAACAACAATAACAAGAAGACACAAACAACGTAACAGAGGAAATTACCAAGGGAAAGTAAGGACGCCAAACAAACAGAACCAACAAAACTTAGAGCAAAAAGAAACATAAAGAGGATTAAACTAAATAAACTTGTCATCATTTGAATTAAACTAATTGTAAAATTACTAAATGCTAAACATATACTACGCCTCTGTACTTAGTACTTACTACACACACCGCAGACGGTCTCAAAATTGTAAAAATATTCGTCATTGGCTTACAGTCATCTGATTATAGTTAGAAAAAACCATGGACAGTGAATCTAATTATAACATAGTTCAACCAGTTTGAAACAAAAGGATATATTATCCAATACTGGCTTGAAGTCTTGAAGAACAAGGGGTAAAAAGGCAACGTGTGGAGCCATGTTGCCAACATTTTGCGCGTGACAATTTTTCAAGGTGCGTTTGTTTGGTGCGTTACATGCAACGTCTAGTTGCACTCAGAAGTTATGTCTAACACCGTGGACCCAGTCAGAAATAGCAACACAAAAATCACAAAAATCATTCCCAAATTTGGGAACATACGGATGATAAATTGAAATTTTAGCACCAAATGGGCTTTGGGTTGGGAGAAGATTTAGTTACCAAAAGCTAAAATTGAGGTTTTAGCATCACCCATTAGAGTTGGTCTTATGTACATGACTATGAAATTGCCAAATTGTGTATATTGTCCATTGGTTATTGTCGTGAATATTTCATTGTGTTTTCAGTTCTACGTCAAAATCACGAGTGGCCCCACATGGGGTCACACGGCAAACCCTTTCCCTTATCGAGAACTAGTCAAGTCATTATACTAGAGTTCACGCAACTTTTTGAGGGCCCAATCATTCAATATCCTTAAGTTGGAGCTAGCGTAACTTTTCGAAAGCCCAACTTAAGGAGGCAAATTTGAAGCCAATAAGTCGGGCCCAGGACGTGTCGAAAGAATAACCTGTTTTGATACCATGATAAGCTTTTTAGGCCCATATAGGTCCACCACCAATATCACTGATACTGTCCCCACTTAACTACCTATTATTAGGTGTGAGGTTTTATCACAAAAGGTCTCGGTGATATTAAAGGTGGAAACTCTCATATATTAATTATATATTATTTTTTCATATGACCGATGTGAGATCATATTCTCCAACACTTGTTTTCAAGAACTAATTGAAGAAATATTGGTTGCAGGGAAACGGGAGAGAAAGACGTGATGTTCAAAGTGGCATATTGTGGGATATGCCATTCGGACCTTCACCTGATCAAAAACGAATTCGAATCTACTGAATGGGGGTCTTCTACCTATCCTATTGTTCCTGGGTATGTAGTTATATATGCATGGAATTACTTCAATGATATTATATATAGAGACATTGTTGGTGTAGTGACAGAGGTGAGAAGCAAAGTAAAAAAATTCAAAGTTGGACACAAAGTAGGTGTTGGATGCATTGTGGGTTCTTGCCACTCTTGCGATAGTTGTAACAACAATCTTGAGAATTACTGCCCCAAAATGATACTCACTTACGGTGCCAAGTACCTCGACGGCGCCAGCGCTTATGGAGGTTACTCCGACATGCATCATGGTGGCAGATGAGCATTTCATAGTCCGTGTTCCAGACAACCTACCTCTTGATGGCGCTGCTCCTCTCCTTTGTGCTGGGATTACAATTTACAGCCCCTTCAGATATTTTGGACTTGACAAACCCGGCATCCACGTGGGGGTGGCTGGTCTTGGTGCTCCAGGCCATGTGGCTGTGAACTTTGCCGAGGCTGTGGGGTTTAAGGTTACAGTCATTAGTTGTAGAAAATGGTATCAGACATATATTGTTTGTTGATAAAGCTTTAAGCTTTCAAAAGTATTTGCAGCGAATGTATATTCAGAGAGAGTTTTAGAGGAGCAAGAGTCTGTATATTTCTTCTCTATTACAAAAGATAACAATTACATAGATATATCTGTATTACATCTGCAAGCATTTAATGAACCTACACAGAGGAGCATGCATGCCTCTGTCTATGCAGGTCACGTGAAGAATAAGACAAAACTTACAGTCATACAGTTGTAAACAAAACAGCTGCAGCTGATTAAAGTAGATGGAAAACAAATGACTAATCGAACTAGCCGTTGCACGCCATACTAAAACTAGCAAACGTCAAATCTTAACTTCTTGCTTCATTTGTGAAGTATCGGGATGCTCTGACTTCATCGGATTGCTTACTTGATTCCATCGGGTTGCTCCCTGGCTTCCATCGGGTTGCTCCCTGGCCTTCGTCGGGTTGCTCCCTTCAACTTCTTCTGCAGGCTTAGCTTCTGCAGGCTTAGCTTCTGCAGGTTTCGAACTAAGCTAGTGGGCAACTTAATTCTCAACATTAGTACCTCCACTAATAAGGAGAAGGAAGCAATTGAACATCTCCATGCTGATTCATTTCTGGTCAGTCGCGACGAAGACCAGATGCAGGTGACTGTTTGGACAATTAATTCATTTATATCTCTACTGGATAATTAAAACTATACGTACCATCTCAACTGATCATGCAATGTTGTAGGATTTCTGTACTATATATGGAACAATTTTATGTACGAACTGAAAAAGTCACACTTCATTTATAGAACATACAATACATGATCAGTTGAGATAGTTCTAATACTAGTCTAATTAGGTTGTCATGAAGTGTGTAGGGTGACAATACATAATATACTCCGTTTTGTTCATGATGTAGGCTCCCATGGGGACAATGGATGGTATCATTGACACAGTTTCTGCGGACCATCCTATCTTGCCTTACATTGGTTTCTTGAAGTCTCATGGAAAGCTTGTTTTGGTTGGTGCGCGGGTGAAGCATCCTGAGCTTCCAGTTTTTCCTTTGCTCATGGGTAATAAGATTGTTTAACAGAATATGCATTTAGCTAGTATTAATATATAGTTAATTTCTTGACTATTTGTTATTATTTTACTTATCCATTTATTCTGGCATTATAGGAAGAAAGACTGTGACTGGTAGTTGCACTGGTGGTATGAAGGATACTCAAGAGATAATTGATTTTGCAGCGAACAACAACATAACAGTCAACATTGAGGTTATCCCAGTTGCTTATTTGAACACTGCCATGGAGCGCCTAGCCAAAGCGGATGTCAGATACCGATTTGTTATTGACATTGGAAACACATTGAAGTCTACTTCGTAAGTTTTTTTTTTCTCCCAGCCTAAATCAATGATGGAACAGCTATAGCAATCGAGATTCGAGATTGAATTCGATTTTGTGCTCTCGATTTTGTTGTTTTAAGTACATGATTTGTGTAAACATTTTCTTACTATCACGAGACTGTAATAGGATGGATGATGTATGATAGAATAAATGGAATGGTTTGTTGATTTTGGAATAAAATTCCTGGTGAGGATTTGGTTTTTTCGTTTAAAATTATAAGCGTGAAACAAATATTAACGTAATACATTCAATCTGTGGTGACTGCTTAACAAATCAAATTCAAGCAACTGACATATTACTAAATAAATGGATATGGGTTTCTAGTTTATGGTGCACTCAGATAAAATAGCTGAAAATATTAATACATTTCAATTAATTAAATTTAAATAGATGAAATTATAAGGTATCATTTGGTAATATTTTACAAAATAATTTTTGAAAAACTATTTTGGAAAATGCAATCTGATAGAATTTTGCACTTTTATAATAGGAAAATTAGCCGTAATAGATTATATCCAAACAGGCGGTGCTAAAATAAAATTTCTGCTTGTCGTTGCTAGAATAGAAAGATTTGAGGTGTGAAAAGACTAGAAGATTATAAACACCTGCATCAATATATATACGAACTACACGAACGACATTCATATTTTCAGAAGCATCGAACCAATTTCTCCCTAGGCTCTAGCCGTCGCTTGCATTCGTTGCGAGGGAATCGACGCAGCAACTAATCCAGCGAAGGGCCACCATCCCAACTACTTAGGTCTTCTAGGTTAGGGTACAATTTGTTTGATTTGTGTAGGAATTGTGAACGGGAAGAAGAATCCCCCAATTAGTTAGGGTTTCATGGTTACAACAAGAGAATTAAAGTGTTTGGGTCTCGTTTGATTCAAGCTCGATAACGAAGAAGAAGATAAATTTTGTTAAAATTTCGGAAGTTTACATTCATAGATTTGTGCTCAGTGGTTCATAAGCTTACATTCATCGAGTGTGTGAATTGTGCCCAGTGGTTCATAAGATTTGGATGATTAAAACGCATTTCGTTTGATGGTGGGATTATTAAATGGCCTCTGGTGCTTGTGTGTTTTCTTTATCATAATAGTTTCACCTTTAATTAATACCATCTGGTGCATTTTATTCATGAATGTGAGAGTTCAATTTTCAACTCCCGTATCAAAATGTGAGAGTTGGATTTTCAATTCCTTCATGATCAGATTCAAGGAGTTCAATTGCCTAATACTTTTAACTTGGTTATGTTATGTATGTGCTAAATATTTGATTGAATTCTTATTTTTTTCCTTAATGTAGTTAAAGTTTGATAATTTGAATTTGTGAGAGAGCAACAAGTATACAGATGGGGTATTCAGGATGGTTGTTCGACTACTAGGGTTACAGTGTTCACGATATTGCTTGCTTTCATTGGAATCAGAATCTAAGCCGTCAATTGAACTATTATTGTATCTTGTTAAAAGGGTGCTTTGGTGTTTAATATGCCTCTTTCCATGTAAATGACTATTTCCTTCTTGTGTGAATGACTATATATTTCCATCTATGTGAATAAAAAAGTAAAAATAAAAACTAGTTCTGCTGTGGTTTGATGGTATATTCAAGGAGTTTGTGGTGTGCTTTAAACAAAAAATGATACAATAATGAAAACAGTATTGATCATGCTGCTCATGTTTGGTGATATTTTTCAATGTGATTCAAGTTGTGGTCATGGTAATTGCAGCCAAGGAGCTAGCAGTGAACTTGTCAGTTAGTTTCTAGTTTGGAAAGGCATTGCAGAGTACTACCTGGCCTGCATTATCATCACAGACTGCATTATCATAAATTTACTTTCATTGAGTCTATGATTTGTGCCCAATGGCTCATGAATGAATGCCAACTTCATCACCTTCTCATTAAATCTTGTTAGAGTTGAGTTGAGGGAGTTGTGCTTTGGATCTAAAACAACGAGTTGCTGGAAAGTTTATTTTTTATGGTTTTTATTGTGATCCTGTATTTGCTCAGCTACTGATTACAATTCTCTTTTTGGAAGCAAATGTAGGCTTTGTTTGCCGAATTGGATGCTAATATGATACTAGCTTGATATTAGATTTATGCTTTGATTTGGCTTGTAATTCAAATAAATGCATACTGTTTAATGCAAATTGACGTTAACTAAAACTTTTAATATTTAAAAGAAAAATATGGCCTGGGACATTGAGCTCGTAGCTCCAGTGAATGAAATAGTATTTGCCTCTATAACATGCAAGTCTAACTGCGTCAATTGCATTAATCAACTCAGAGTGAAACTGAGCACCGACCATTTTGGAATAGCTGGACTTAATTTGGAAGTGACTTAGTTTGAAGGCCTTAGATGAATGTTAAAATATTAGAATACATGGTATATATAACCATTGAGAGTGAGTTAATTTGGATATGCGGTATATATACACTATGATGTATATGCTTAAAGATAATAGTGACATCATAATGCAAGAATAACGACATGACAAATGCACTGAATATATTGAACATTTGTTATATATATGTAGTATATAGTCTTGGGATACAAGTAACAATATCCTAGTAACATATCAAGCAATAGTCAGCATAAATATGCAATAAAAGCCTTCACCCAGTCATCTTGCGACTAAGTTGGTAATCTATGTCATCTCCAGCGAGTCGATATCACCATAATCACCCAGTCCATATGTTGCTCATCCTCCTCAAATGGTACTTGAGCACTCCCCATGATTGTCTTGTTGAATGGTGATAGTACTCAATCTGTTGCTTTCATGAGCTACACTTTGGGAATTGTGTTAGTTTGTTGAACATTCACAGTAGTAGATTTGTGCTTTCATGAGCTACACTTTGGATGACGGTCGTAGACTCTCTTTTCTATGCTTACATACAATGGTATTATCCTAGAACCAATGACAACATAATTTTACTATAGGAAATAAGTGACATCGTTGTCGTTCACAATTTTCATATATCTATTTACATATGGTGACATAGAAACTGGGTACTTCAAATTGATGATGACCTTCTTATAATCAAGACTATAGCTAGCAATCTTGTGAACCTTATCAAGAAGCTCCGACAATTTTATGATCCTTGAAACAAGGACCCCTTTCTCTTCACCACTATACGTACATGAATTGTCGGATGTAACCCAATTTTCATTGTAGCATATCATTACAGGTACAATCTCCATTTATCATTACCTTGTTAATACTGATAAATCCTACACAAAATGGAGACGATGATCCTTTAATCAAACATGTTCATGCCAATAGATTGCATTGTAATGACACGGTATCACAATTATCTACATTGTCTAGACACAATATCTAAAATATATTCGGAAAATATACAACTTATTATTTATGCAATATCAACACAATATCACAATATATAAATCAACACCAACGTATCGACATTGTATCAACACCGTCAACACACTATATACAACGTATCACTCCTGTATCAACACGATATCTATGTCTTCTCCAACATGTCATCTCGAAATAATAAGCTCATGGATGCACTAAATATCTGCCATATATATCACATTATCTTTCAATTATTTAACATAATTAACAAAGTAACGACCACTAATTAATCCTCAAACATTAATATGAATTCCAAATCTAACAACAGTGAAGGACGAAATATGATGTCCGAAATTCGATATAGTATGTAGTGTTGAATATGGAGACGTAACTGATGCCGAAAATCCATATCTAAGAACGGCCTTATTGGCGTATGGGGATGACAAAAATGAGAAGAAATCCAATCCAAAGGATTCTCCCCTGACTAACGTTTGTCATGGAATGAAAAAAAGAAACTCAATTTGGTTTGCCAAGACATGATATAAATTGGGGTATTTTAAACATTTCATATCCTCCATCCATATCATTCATATCTTTCATATATTTTTGTCTATTTTAGCAACCAAATAATGAAATTAGTCTGTAATAGCTAATTTCCCCTTATAATATGAGTATGCATGTGGTGTTTGAATTCAAGAATATTTTTTTTTTGAGAAAGAAAACATAAAAAAACATATCTAGTACGTACCAATATCTAAAATGGAAACAAATGACAGTGGTGGTGGTGTGGTATATGTGGTGGCAATAATGGAGGTGGACAATGGTGGTGGGAGTGATGGAGGCGGAAATGGCGGTAGCAAAGGTAACGAGGACTAGTGGTTGTGGAAATGGTGGTTGGGAGGTGGTGAGGGGTGATGGGGGCAAAGATGGTAGAAGTGATGGTGGCCATGGTGGCAGGGATGATGCCAGTTAAGGTCGGGTTGATAGCAGCAATGGTAAAAGTGGCAAAGATGGTCACAGTGGTGCTGGCGATGCCGTGATAGTAGTGGAAGTGGTGGTGGAGACAATAGTGATTGGGGTGCCAATTGGAATGAAACTAGTGAGGTGGTGACGACGTATATGATTATCCAACTTTATTTTATATATTTTGAAAAATAAAAGAAACATCTATTTGACCTTTTACAAAACCTATATATTTTACGTCTTTTCTTTTTGAAGAAATCTTCACAATAAATTGTTTTGTATTTCTTAAGTTACAATTTACACAAGTATGCTTTACATATAGAAAAGAAAGAAACAACCCAGTTACCAAAATGACTTCTAGTGACCGGGTAAACCTACGCTTCAATCTAATCCTTAAAATTAAGGAGATTACACTAATACCAATACACGCAACTAATCAGTCATCTTCCTTTAATCAAGGGAAGATGACTGAGTACGAGCTGACGAGAACACGCATGTACGAACGTCGGCGCGGCGAGGCACGCGGTAGTTCGGTGGACGGAGAACCCCAGCCGAAGGGTTGCCACAACCAACCGATGAGGGCTGTGTCAGATGAGTGCGCGGCAGCGATACATGGTCAAACCATCAGGGTAATATTGCTATGCAACTATTTATTTATGTATTTCAACACTCCCCCTCAAATGTTTGGATCTAGTAAGTTAGTAGATCCAAGCTTGCATAAAGCGATGTAGATGTAGGCCCGATGACGGTGGTTTGGTGAGAAAAGATGCACCAAGGCTGATCATGACTTCTTGTAAACGGTGTTGATAACTTGAGATTGAACTTGATTCCGAATGAAATGGCAATCCACCTCAATATGCTTGGTTCTCTCATGGAACACGGATTAGCGACAATGTGAATAGGCGCTGGTTTGTCACACATAAGAAACATGGGTGCGCGAGCCGGAAGCTGAGTCCAAAGAGAGCAAACCTTTAAGCCATATTAATTCGCACGCCGTGATCGCCATTGCCGATATTCCCGCCTACGCACTTGAGCGAGCAACAACTTGTTGTTTCTTGCTCTTCCGGAGTGACAGATTTCCACCAACAAGTGTACGGTAGCCGAGTTGTAGATTTTCCTATCGACTTCATTCCTGCCCAATCTGCATACATATGGCAAAATATTAGTAGGCGATTGTTCTTCACTTGAAATTCCTCGGCCAGAGTGGAACCTTTGAGATAGCAGAGTTCTTTTTGACAATGTGCATATGATGCACGGTATGTGCATATGATGCCACAGTAGGTGCATGCATGGGCGGCGGCCATGCTAGCGGCATGATGTGCTCCGGTCGAGTGATTGTGAGATAAATGGAGTCGTTCACAGTCTTTGGTAGTGCTTTGCATCGGTATGGCCTCTCCATCAGCGTTGAGCTTCGGTTGGGTCAGCGAGGTGTGGTGGCAGGCTTGCAATCAAGCATTTTTCTTCCTTGAGTAGATCCATCACATACTTTCGTTGATGGATAAACGATCCTTTGGAGGAAGTTGCCATCTCATTCGAGAAAGTACTTCAACCTCCCCCGAATCTTTGATGGCAAGGTTTCTTGTACTTATCTTGCTTGAATCTGCAATTTCTCTTATTTCTCTCCGATTGATGATCAAATCAACAACATATATAAGAATTACAAGTTTCCCTTTCTCATTTGTCGGATAAGCAGGAAGAATGAAGGCATTCTTGTGTGTAGAAACCGATCGTAGTCGACACGAGCTAAACTTGGCATACGAAGCTCGAGGTGATTGCTTCAACCCATATATTGCCTTGTGCGGTTTACACACTAGGTTATCCTTTGGGGGACCATATCCTGGAGGAAGTTGCATGTAGACTTCTTCTTGAAGTTCTCCATGAAAGGAATGCATTTTTTACATCCATTTGGTAGAGACCATCCAGCATTTATCGCCACGGAGAAGAACCCTCACGGTGTTCATCTTAGCAACGGAGCAAATGTTTCTTTATAGTCGACCCCATAAGTTTGAGTGAAGTCGTGAGCCACAAGACGAGCCTTGTACCTTTCTATAGAGCCATACTGACTTTGAACTGTTTTGTATATCCATCGGCTTCCCGACAATATGCTTTCCTTGAGGAAGCGGAACAAGACTCACGTCGATTATCTTCGCCTTGAGCTCTTTCTCCATTGTGTTTCACGGAGGAAGAAGTTTGCTTTCACAGTAGGTCGTTGGTTCACAATGCTCGTCCGCGCACTTACAAAGGCAACATGGGAAGGAGACATTGCACTAAAATTACATGTGGCCGGATAAGCGAAGCATAAATCACATAATCTTGTAATTTTTGTTGGAGGCTTTCTTGCACCGGAGGTTTCTCTTGATCACTTGGGCTTCTTGATTTAGATTGATCTCTTCATTCTCTATACTATTGTCAGTTACTCAGGTGCATAATTCATCTTGGGGTTCTCTCAACTCTGTATATTAGTTGTAGGATCTTCTTGTATCTTGGATCGGTAAAGGTTTGAGAGCGGTGGTAACAAATTAGTACTTCCCTCCCCACGAGTTGCCCAGCATGCTCAAAATAAGAATTGTTTTCTTCAAATTGGACATCCTTAGAAACAATGCATTTCTTGGTGGCTTGGATCAAAGCATTTATATCCCTTTTGAGTAGAGGAATACCCAATGAATATGCATTTAGTTGCCTGACATCAAGCTTATCTCGATTTTTGGCTTGAATGTGTATGTAACGGTCTGACCAAATACTTTGAGTGAGTCAAGTCAATTTTCCTGCCTTTTAGCACTTCATAGGAGATTTGAACCCCAACCTGCGAACTTGGTAGCACATTTGATGAGGTAAGTTGCGTAAGGATAGCAGTGCGAATCTCTTTGGAATACTCATATGTATCATGAGGGATCGAGTTTTCCAAAGTCCCTTTGTTTTCTTTACACAACACCATTGTTGAGGAGTACCTACACGGCTTGGCGTGGATGATGCCATGTTCCATAGATATTGAAACCTGTTGCTGACATGAACTCAGTGCCATTACTTGATCGAAAGGTTTTGACATTTGATTGAAATTGGGTTTTAATGTGAATGTGAAAATCCTTGAAGATATTAGCTTCATTTTGACTTCATTAGATAAACAAAGCTAATTTTGGTAAAGTCATCCACAAATAGGAATAAGTATCTAAAACCTTCCATTGATTCAATAATAGGACCCCACACACATCACTTTGTGTATAAGTTCAAACGGTTTACATGTCAGAAGTTTGGGATTTGCGAATGGTAATGCGGTGGCTTTCGACAATTTACATGTTTCACGGTCGGTGAGGTTTACAAGCATTTGGAAAGATTTTTGACATTACAAACTACGAGGTGAGCTAGTCTCTATGCCATAACTGTTTTCATCTATGGACTTTAACTTGGCTTTGCAATGCTTGATTTTTTGTGTGGTTTACGCACGAGATAATAAAGTCCATTTATGAAGACCCCTTCTGTCGTGCTTCTTGGTGAGAATATCACGAAATATTACATCATTGGATGAAAAAATTGCGACAATTTAAATTTTGAGTGATTTTCCCAGCAGGACAACAATTGAAACGGAAGATGGTACATATAAGGCCTTTGGAAGGTGTTTTGGTTGAAAAAATGTTAATTTCTCAGTGCCTAAAACAAGAACGGTTTTCCATTCGCAGCAGAACACATGTGATGGTTTGAAAAAGATTTAAAAACCTTTAAATTTTTTATTTTGTTTGTCATATGATCGGTGGCACCATAATCAATTATCCAACAATCTTTTTCCAATACTAGTTAATAATGCGTGGAAAAAGCTTGTAGAATACAGTTGCCTCTTTACTCGGTATTCTACGATTTCTGACCAAGGAATTCCGCAAAGTTTCCCAACATAGCTGCATGTTGGTCTCCTTCGATGGGCGGCCAGGAAGCACCTCACGTCCCTTCTCATGTAAGTAGTTCGCAAACTCGTTGATGAGAGTAAGCGGATTGGTCATGAACTCAAATTTGATCGAGGGATGTGGAGGGGAAGAATGTTGAACGCGACTGCAACTTGAGCCTTGAAGTGACTTTGTTGAGAGGACCGCGGTACAATTTTTTCTTTCTTTGGTGAACTTGGGTTTAAGCTGGATGGAGCTCCCAGAAACATATCTTCGGTATGCCATGACATTGCGAGTGTTTGCACTTTAGGTGTGAGAATGCGCCTTGTACACCTTTGCTTCGGTATGCTTGGCATGGCAAGGACACGTGCCTTGCGGACTCCCCGTCATCCTTGGGCTTTGTTCAATGCTCATTACCTTTCTTCGTGCTTAACTCTCTCGAACTATAGCACGAGCATTGTTGAAGGAAGGTAATTCTTGGCACTCATCGAATGTGGCTTCTCAAGTCCTCGTAGTTTGGGCTCAAACTTCCCGACAGCGAGGGCGGGATTACGTCTTCTCTGCTCTTGAGTAGCATTGCGGGTCGGTGGTATGTGGAGTACACATCCCGGCTCATTCCACCAGGGTTTTGAGCTTCCAGAGATGTTGAGCAAGAAGGATTTACCTTCTTCTTGGAGGCGCGGTGTCTTTCTTTAGGCTGAACACTCGCGCATAATTGTTTTGGTTTTCCGTACATTTTCTAAAGCTTTTCCATAATTCTTGGAGGAATTAGAATAGTACGAAAATCTACATTTATATGCTTCTCCATGGTGTTAAGTAGGAGAGACATAACCGGTGATTGATCTTTGCACTGACCATCCAACGTACAAAGGCGAAGAGAGCATCACAGGAACTTCCACGCCTCCATTTACAAGCGAGCTTTCCACTTACCTCCCGAGGGCCAATGAGACGGCTCGAGACCATGGTAAATAATTAAAAACTCGTTCAAAAGAATTGAACACGGTCGTTGGTTGGTGTTTACCTCAAATTCGAGGTATACGAGTAGGTAACATTTGAGGGGGAGCATTTTGAGTTTTCCCCTCTCAAATTTCTGAGATCCTTCCGACCATTTTGACGAAGAGATAATTTTACGTAGGAAAAAAGAAAATTTTAGAGTCGGGTTAAGATTGAACTGCTCGATGTAAATAAAAAAATCTTCACAATAAATTGTTTTGTATTTCTTAGGATTACAATTTACACAAGTATTCTTTACATATAGAAAGAAAGAAACAACCAGGTTACCGAATGACTTCCTAGTGGCCCAGGGTAAACCTATTCAATCTAATCCTTAAATTAAGGAGATTACACTAATACCAATACACCCAACTAATGGAGTCATCTTCCCTTTAATGAAGGGGGAAGATGGCGAGTATGAACGGCGGGCACGCATGTACGAAGCGTCGGCGCGGCGAAGGCACGCGGTAGTTCGGTGGACCCAGGAGGAGCCAACACAAGAGAGTTATACAACCAACCCGATGAGGGCACAACCAATCCGATGAGTAAACAGCAACCCGATATATCATTCAAACCATCCCGTGTGCTATGCAACTATTTATTTATGTATTTCAACACTTTCTAAGTTTATTCTCTAAAAATAACCTACCAAACGCATTTTATACTTTTATAATCTTAAAATGAAAAAACTGAATTGCAAACATTATCAAACATCTCCTAAGATTCTTTTAAAAACTATGATAGGCTAACCTTTATACAAGTACAATGAAATCTAAAAATCATGCACTTTTGTGAGTTTTCATGATTTTTGAAATCAGTTTTTGGAAGGAAAGTGAAAACAAAACTAACATATGAAAACAAAATGGTTATCAAACGGGCTCGAAGTAAAATGTAGAATGAATATTATTTTGATCCAAAGTTTTTGTTTCCTAGATGTGATCGGCTATCGACTAACTTCCAAAGTAGGAGCATATCTTAACGTGGCATTTTCTACTCACAACCATGTTAACATCAGGTGTGAACATGCAACAGCATTCCATATCTTGTTGCTGCCACATCCTCTCTGTATAGACTACAAACCCCTCATAGTGCCACTTGGAAAATGCTTCCTACTGCTCAGACTGCATGCCGCTGGGTCCGTCTAATACATATACCAACATCACTAGTCGAGTGTGTTTCAAGTGTAAGAGAAAAATAAAGAAAAAAAGAAAATGGGGACATCTTCAGAGATCATTTCCAAAAGAAGGCCTTTGGATTGGCAGCTAGAGATTCATCTGGTGTTCTCTCTCCCACTAGTTCCTCAAGAAGGTTATTGCTCCATCCAATTCTTGTTTCCTTTGTATTTATGTGTTTTTTTATTTCTGAAATTGGAAGTGGTTTTGGTTGCAGAGACGGAGACAAAGATGTGACATTCAAAGTGCTATATTGTGGGATATGCCACTCCGACCTTCAAATGATCAAGAACGAGTGGGGTTACTACCTATCCTCTGGTCCCGTTTACCAGTCCTTTTTATAGTTTCATGTTGAATCGGTGTATTTTCTTCTTGTAAACGCTTTGATGTATTGCTAAAGTTTATCTAATGAGATTATTTTCTTTTGTTAAAGGCAAGGCATGAAATTATTTGGGTAGTGACTGAGGTAGGAAGTAGAGTACAAAAATACAAAGTTGGAGACAAGGTAGGTGTTGGCTGCCTTGTGGGATCTTATAATCTTGTGATAACTGTGCAAACAGTCTTGAGAATTACTGCCCCAAATTCATACTCACCTATGGTGCAAATACCATGATGGAACCATCACATATGGAGGTTACTCTAACAACATGGTGGCTGATGAGCGCTTCGTCATTCGTATTCGGACAACCTGCCTCTTCTGGTGTACCCCCTCTCCTACCTGGGATTACAACCTACAGCCCGGCTGAGAGATTACGGTCTGGACAAACTGATAGCATGTGGGCGTGGTTAGCCTTGGTAATCTTGGGCATGTGGCAGTCAAGTTTGCCAAGGCTATGGGGTGAGAGGTTACAGTGATCAGTACCTCCCCTAATAAGGAGGAAGCTATAAACTTCTCAAAGATGATTCGTTTTGGTCAGCTCTGAACAAGATCAGATGCAGGTAATCATTCAATCTAATTTTTAACTATATTATATACTACTGCAATCATCTATAAAGTCGCTGGAAACATAGACATAAGGGCATTGTTTCAAAAAAACCTACACAAGATATGTGCCTTTGTTACAAGTACGTAATTCTGACTCAGAGACCATTTCCACAGTTCTAAAGGTGTATTTTGTACTGGTTCTTGGACTCTCTGAAAAGCACCATCAGATTTCAAGGAGTCGCACAATCTAATTCAAAAATTTCACCCAATTGAGCACGTCTAGCATATGTTGTCACAGTTCTTTATTACTTTATCTTTATATGGGGTTGTCTAATAAGACTAATATGTCGCCATTTTAATTTGGTAGGCTGCCATGGGAACGATGGATGGCATCATCGACACGGTTTCTGCAGTTCCTCTCTTTCGCCTTTGATCCGTTTATTGAAGTGCAATGGAAAGCTTGTGGTGCTTGGTATACCACAGAAGCCCCTTGGAGCTTCCCCTATTTTCCTCTGCTAACGGGTAACCACATATGCATGGTTTAACTTTCCCACTTATATCATTTGGTTGGAATTGGATGATTGTGACAACCATTTATTTTGAACTACGTACAGGAAGAAAGATGGTAGGTGTTCGCACATCAAATTGCTCGCTGTTTACCCTTATTTTGAAATTACAAAAACCCAAATTATGAGTATGTGGGGGTTATTGTGAAATTAGGCCAAACTTACAAGATATTTTGGGTATATGCAAGTGGATAGTTAATTAATGTTATCTATCTTTGTGCAAGTGGAATTAGGTTGAGTTGCGTGCATCAAGTTGGGTTGCTCACATTGGTTTTGCCCTCTCTATATATTAGAAACAAATGAAATTTGGAGACACTCGACCAATCAAACAAAATTGAGCATTACATGTTGAAGCCAAACCTTTCAAACGCAAGAGGAAAACCTCTCTCTTGAAAGCCAAGTGGCATTCATGGATTCATACAACATCAACAAGCTTTCTTAAGCCTATATCAGGTTTTAAGCAACCAACCATTCCTGGCTTGACAACATGTTAAAGCTTCCAGATCGGAAACCCCAGATCTTAGAATTCGCTTTGCCACTTCTCCTGTGGTGTCGATTAAGCTTGGAAAAAATCTCCTTTAGGCTATTCTCTTCTTCCCAAAGTCGATGGGCATAAAGCCAACCCGATAGCTGTCGATGGCTTTGTCTTGATCAGATGGGCGTAAAAAGCCAACTAGATGGCTTTGTCGATGGCTTTGTCTTCAAGTAGATGGGCAAAGCCAACCCGATGGCTTTGTCCGATGGCTTTGTCTCCAATCCGATGGGCATAAAGCCAATTCGGTAACTTTATATACTAATCCATACACTTTGGTTGATGTTTATAGCTTGTTTACTTATCGTATTTACTTATTATTAAACTTTCAATTCGGTTTATATGTTTACTTTGATGCAAACTATATTTCTTTATTTCTTTTGCTTATTGTCTTTATTATTAAAGCATTCGGATTGAATATAGCCAGTTTATATCCAATCAATATTTCAAACATAAGCCTTGTTATATATATCTACATAACAATTAAAGTCCTTAACGAGGCAAAACAAATAAAGAGAACTGTTGAAATACATAAATAAATAGTTGACCCTTGGGATTGTTTTGAATGATATGGTTGTTGTTTACTCATCGGATTGGTTGTGCCCTTCGCCGGGTTGGTTGTATATGCCGGGTTGCTCCCTGCGTCACTGAACTACTCGTGCTCTGCTGCGATGGCGTTTACAGTACATGCGCGTGTTCACGCTATCTTTGTGCGGTCATCTTCTGGCGATTAAGGAAGATGGCTTGATTGGTGCGTGTATTGGTATTAGTGCTTAATCTCCTTAATTTAGGGTGGGGTGAAGCGTAGGTTTGCCCGGTCACTAGAAGTCGTGCAGTAGCTTGGGTTGTTTCTTTCCCTTTTCTATATGTAAAGCATACTTGTGTAAATTGAAACTCAAGAAATACAAAACAATTTATTGTGAAGATTTCTTCATGAGGAGTATCGGAAAGCGAGGTTCAATCTTAACTTTGACTCTAAAAATTTTTTCTTTTTTTCCGAGCCAAAATTATCTCGTCAAAATGGCTGAGAGAGGACATGTAAATTTGAGGAGGGAAAACTCAAATGATTCCCCACTCGAATGTTACCTACTCGAATACCTCGGGTTTGAGGGTAAACACCCGACCAACGGCTTGTGTTCAATTCTTTTGAGCGAGTTTAATTATTTACCATGGTCTCGAGAGCTGTCTCATTGGCCTTTGGAGGTGAGGGGAAGGCTCGGTTGTAAATGGAGCGTGGAAGTTCCGAGACGTCTCTTCGCACCCCAGTACGGTGGATGCATTTGTGCAAAGATCAGCCCAGATTGCCATCTCTCCTACTTAACATAGCGGAAGCATATAGTGAGATTTTCAGCTATTCTAATTCCTCTCAGAATTATGGAAAAGCTTGAAGGAAATGTACGGAAACCAAAACAATTATGTGCGAGTGTTCCGGCTAAAGAGAAGACAGCATCGGCCTCAGGCCAGAAGGTAAATCCTTTTGTTCGGCTTATCTCGGGAAGCTTCCCGAGCCACGTAGGATGATTTGGATATTATCTTCACATGCCACTTGATACCGCAATGCTACTCAAAAGAAGCGGAGGAAGACGAGAATCTACCGATTGGGTTTGGGAAGTTTGAGCCAGGAATGCGAGGACTTGAGAAGCCACATTCGATGAGCCAAGAATTACCTTCCTTGACAATGTTTGTGCTATAGTTCGGAGAGAAGAAGCATGAAGAAAGGTAATGAGCATTGAACAAAGCCCAAGGATGACGGAGTCTCCTAACGTACGTGTCTCATGCCAAGCATATTTGAAGCAAAAAAGGTGTACAAGGGCGATTCCCACCTAAAGTGCAAACACTACAATCTTTGTTGGGCATACGAAGATAAGTGTTGGGAACTCCATCAGAGCTTAAACCAGGATTCACCAAGAGAAGGAAAAAAATTATACCACGGTCCTCTCAACGAGATCACTTCAAGGCTCAAGTTGCGGTGTTCAGCCTTCTTCCTCCACATCCTCTGGATCGGCGAGTTCATGACCAATCCGCCCACTCTCATCAACGAGTTTGCGAACTACTTACATGAGAAGGGACGTGGAAGTGCTTAAGATTGACTAATGGTGAAGGAGACCAACATCTGTATATTAGAAATTACAGAATTCCTGCCTGCGAAATAAAGGTAGGAAAATCTTCGAGTAAGGCCTTAGAGGCCTTCTATTTCTCTTGCATTGTTAACTAGTATTGAAAAAGATTGTTGGATGAGTGATTACAATTGCCAGCGATCCCATATGACAAACAAAATAAAAAAATTTAAAGGTTTTTAAATCTTTTCAAAACCATCATGTGTGCATTTATAGAATGGAAAAACTGTTCTTCTTTTAGGCGGAGAAATTAACATTTTTTTCAGCAAAACGCACCTTCCGATTGCCTTATATGTACCATCTTTTCGTTTCCAATTGTTGTACATTGTGGGAAAATCACCAAAAATTTAAATTGTGGCATAATTTTTCATGAGATGATGTAATATTTCGGGATATTCTCACCAAGAAGACGATTGTGGTGAGAGGTCTTCATAAATGGACTTTATTATACGTAGAAACCACACAAAAAATCAAGCCTTGCAAGCAGTTAAAGTCCATAGATGAAAACCGGTTAGCATGGAGACTAGCTCGCCTCTCGAGTTTTGTAATGTCAAAAATCTTTCCAAATGTTTGTAAGCCCCTCAACGGCGCGAAACATGGAATTGTCGAAAGCCACCCGGATTACCATTCGGCAAATCCCAAACTTCGACATGCCGTTTGAACTTATACACCGGTGTGGGGTCCCTACTATTGAATCAATGGACGGTTTTAGATACGTTGTCTTATTTGTGGATGACTTTACGAGAATTAACTTTGTTTATCTAATGAAGTCAAATGAAGTCTTCAATATCTTCAAGGATTTTCACATTCACATTTAAAACCCAATTTCAATCAAATGTCAAAACCTTTCGATCGGATAGTAGCGCTGAGTTCATGTCGAACAATATGTTTCAATATCTAAGTGAACATGGCATCATCCATCAAACAAGGCGTAGCGGTACTCCTCAACAAAATGGTGTTGCAGAGAAAGAAAAAACGGGGATCTCTTGGAAAAGCTACGATCCCTCATGATACATATGAGTATTCGAGGTTGGGCATGCATATCCTTACGGCCTTTTACCTCATCAACGGTGCCAAGTTCGGTGTTAGGGTTTTAAATCTCCCTATGAAGTGCTAAAAGGCAAGAAAATTGACTTGACTCACCTCAAAGTATTTGTTTATTAATGCATTGCGTACACATTCAAGCCAAAATCGAGATAAGCTTGATGCAGGAACTAGCTAAATGCATATTCATTGGGTATTCCTCTACTCCAAAGGGATATAAATGCTTTGATCCAGTCACCAAGAGATGCATTGTTTCTAAGGATGTCCAATTTGAAGAAAGCAATTCTTATTTTGAACATGCTCTGACTCGGAAGTACTCAATTTGTTACCTTGCCTCAAACCTTTCTTGATCCAGGTGATACAAGATCTTTTACAACCAATATACGCGGGAGTTGAGAGAACCCAGATGAATTTATGCACCTTGGAGCAATCGACAATAGTGCGAGAGAATGAAGAGATCAATTCAATCAAGCCCAAGTGATCGGGAGAAACCCTCCCCGTGCAAGAAAGCCTCCAACAAAAATTACAAGATTATGTGACTTGTAACGCGGTATCCGAGTCACATGTACTTTTAGTGCAATGTCTCCTTCCCATGTTGTGTTTGTAAGTGCGCTAGATGAGCATCGTGAACCAACGACCTACCGGGAAGCAGCTCTTCTTCCTCAGTGAAACAAGCAATGGGAGAGAGCTCAGGAACTGGAAGATAGCGCACGTGGAGTCTTGTTAAGCCCTCGAGGAAGAGAACATTTGGAAGCCGGTGGATATACAAAATCTTGAAGTTCAGGCATTGGCTCTATAGAAAGGTACAAGGCTCGTCTTGTGGCTCGCGGCTTCACTCAGACTTATGGGGTCGACTATAAAGAAACATTTGCCCTTGTTGCTAAGATGAACTTTGCGAGGGTTCTTATAAGTGACGATAAATAGTGTATGGTCTCTCTACCAAATGGATGCAAAATGCATTCCCTTCATGGAGAACTTCAAGAAAGAAGTTTACATACAACTTCCTCCAGAACTATGGTCCTCTAAAGGATAACCTAGTGTGTACTTGCACACGGCAATATATGGGTTGAAGCAATCACCTCGAGCTTGGTATGCCAGAAACACAGCTCTGTGCGACCACAATCGGTTTCACACACGGTGTCTGCGATTCTTTTGTTTGTCCGCGCTCGTGGAAAGGAAACTTATTAGTTCTTATATGTTGATGATTTGGTCATCATGCGGAGATAGTCTTTGCCGAGTGCCCAGATGCAGGCGGATACTCTGACAAACCTTTGCCATCAAAGATTTGGGAAGGTTGAAGTACTTTTACGGAATAAAGATGGCAACTTCCTCCAAATAGTTTGTTTATCCATCAGTATGTGATGGATCTACTCAAGGAAGAAAAATGCTTGATTGCAAGGCGGCCACCACACACATTGGCCTGGCGACTCAACGTTGATGGAGAGGCCATACGGATGCAAAGCACTACAAGGCGGGTAGGACGACTCATTTATCTCACAATCACTCGACCGGATATTACCTATCTTTTGTTAGCATGGTCGGTCATTTCATGCACATGCACCCTCTTGTGCATCATATGCACATTGTCAAAAAGAATCTGCGTTATCTTAAAGGTTTCCATCGGTCGAGGAATTCTCATGAAGAACAATCGATCACTAATATTTTCGGCTATACGAGATCTGGATTAGCGGGGAATGAAGTCGATGAAAATCTACAAGCGCTCACGTACACTTGTTGAGTGGAAATCTCGTCACCTGGAAGGCAAAAGAAACTGACAAGTTGTTGCTCGCTCAAGTGCGGCGGAATATCGGGCAATGGCGATCACGGCATGCAGTGTATGGCTTAAAGGTTTGCTCTTTGACACAGGCTTTCTAGTTACGCACCCATGTTTCTTATGTGTGACAACCGAGGCAGCTATTCACATTGCTTTTGCTAATCCTGTGTTCCATAGAGAACCAAGCATATTGAGGTGGATTGCCATTTCATTGAATCAAGTTCAATCTCAAAGTTATCAGCCTTGTTTTTACAATCATGATCGGCTTCATGAATCTTTTCCTCAAACCAGCGTCATCGGTTCATCTACATCGCCTTTTAACTTAGCTTGGATCTACTAACTTATTAGATCCGACTTGAGGAAGTGTTGAAATACATAAATAAATAGTTGCATTGCACATCGGGATGGTTTTGAATGATGTATCGGGTTCTTTGTTTACTCCTTGATTGGTTGTGCCCTTCATCGGGTTGGTTGTATAACCCTGCGGGTTGGCTCCCTCTGTCCAGAACTGTGCGTGCTCTGGCTGTGGCCCGGCGTTTTACGTACATGCGTGATGCCTTTATGCATGCAGGTCATCTTCCCTTGATTAAGGAAGATGGGCGATTGGTGCGTGTATTGGTATTAGTGTAATCTCCTTAATTTAAGGATTAGATTGAAGCGTAGGTTTCACAGGTCACTAGAAGTCATTACGTGGCCAGGTTGTTTCTTTCCTTTCTATATGTAAAGCATACTTGTGTATTGAAACTCAAGAAATACAAAACAATTTATTGTGAAGATTTCTTCAGAACCTAAGTTGAGCCTCTCACTTAAAGGCACAATCTTTTGGTTATAAGTTAAATAGTGCAATCTCAAATCACACACATACACCGTCTGCTAGCGGTACCTAGTAGTGGCACGCTCGCAATCTCCCAATCAGTGTTCATATAAATCACTAGGCCTACAACTAAGCGCCGTGTGAATTTATTTGTCGAATAGTAGGCAGTAGTAGCAACGGAGGCATGAAAGAGACACAAGAGATGATTGATTTCGCAGCCAAACACAATGTAACAGCTGACGTTGAGGTTATCCCGATTGACTATGTGATGAATACTGCCATGGAACGCCTTGCCAAAGGTGATGTCAGATACCGGTTTGTTGTCGACGTTGGAAACACACATTGGAGTCTGCCTCTTAAGTTAGGAATCTATCCCAATTTAAATAAGTAATGGAACAGGCAATTAATCAGAATTGTATTTGGTCTTGTGGTCACAATTTCTGTTGTTTGTTGCCTGTTGTGTAAGCAGACATGCAGTCGAGACTATCTGCACAATAGAATAAATTAAATAGTATGTGTATGGTCCTATATTATGCAAGATGTATAAATATTAAAGAGCCCGAAAAACATTTAGTTTTTAGTTTTTAGTTTTTATACTTTGAGATACGAGAAAAGTGTCTAGAGAAAATGAGGAATATGAAGAGTATGGAAGTGTATGGTGGAGGAGATGTAGAAGAAATATATATGGCAGACAAATGAAAACTAAAATCCAAAAGCCAATGGCATAACCATTTGGTTTTTAATAGTTTTTTTTATTATGTTTGAAATATGAGAAAAATATACAGTAAAACCTCGATAAATTAATATTCGATAAAATAATAACCTCGTTTAAATAATAAAAAACTCCAGTCCCGACTCGGGCCTGTGTACTAAAATAATAATTTCGCTTAATGCATAAGATAATAATTTTTTTTAACTTTCCTTAAGGCCCATTGGATATATAAATTAATAATTCATTAAAATACATAAAAATATAGTACATAACAATTCATAATGCATATGATAGACTTTTTACCAAACAATTTCAATTTTTCTCAAAAATGCTTCTAAAGTCACTTGTTTTTTCTTTGCACCTAAATTGAATTGAACCTCATCCTTAATTTTTTGCAATGTAGACACCACATTTGGTATATCTTTTTCATTTTGTAGCAAGTAGTTATTCAATGTTACTATTGCTTGAAAGGCCTCTTTTGGAGAAACAACTGGTAGATCACAAAATTTTATAGAACGATGGAGAAACAATTGATGGAGAGCTGATACTTTTGATGGAGAAACAATTGATGGAGAGCTGATACTTTTGTAGAGCCCATTGTTGCAAATCTTTTTGAGTAGAAGAAGGATGCTCATTTTTATACTCGCATAAAGCTTTCCTCATCTCATCAGTTAATGTAAATTTTTTCACTCCTTTCAAATGAGAAGCCATGGAAGAACAAGATAACATGATTTTGGGTTTCATAGATTATTTATATAGAGATCATGTTCTATGTATATGCATGTACATTGAGTGATCTAAACCACTTTATCTTCTAATTCAATGAATATGTATATACATATATGTATCTTTAAAACCCTTATATATTCTTCTTTTTAATGTCCATTAGAAGTTTGTCTAATACATGAATATATGACTATGACTTTTTATAAGATACATGAACATATTTTCTTTGAAAACAGAAAATCTTTTATAAATTAATAAAATATTAATTTATCGATAAATTAATAAATTATTCATTTATCGATAAATTAATAATCTCGTTAAAATAATAATTTTTTCCAGTCCCAAGAGTATTAATTTATCGAGGTTTTACTGTAAATGGGAAATAAGAAATAAAGAAGCGCATGGAAGGATATGGTGGGAGAAATGTAAAAAGAAAGGCACACAAAAGGAAAACTAAAAATTAAAAACTATTTAAAAAAAAATTTCATTCACTCTTCCTCATCCGTCATTTCTTTCACGTTTTCTCCTCTATCACCAACACAAAAGAAAATCAAAAACTAAAAACGAAATAATGTCAGATTATTTGTATACCTGATGGTGTAGTGACAAAGCTAGGAAACAAAGTACAAAAATTCATAGTTGGAGACAAAGTAGGTGTCGGGTGCATGGTGGGTTCGTGCCGATCTTGTGATATAGTTGTGCAAACAATTTTGAGAATTACTGCCCCAAAATGACACTAACCTAGGGTAGCAAGTACCATGATGGAACCACAACGCTTGGAAGTTACTCCAACATCATGGTGGCCGATTAGCACTTCGTGCTTCATATTCTAGACAACCTTTCTCCTGTTGGCAATGACGAAGTCAGAAATTGAAGTTCGGAGGGGCAACTAGGCCATATGAAAGAAATTAAACAAAACATAATATAATCAATGGAAGAAAATTGAAGGTTAATTTTTGTATAGGAATGAAAAATTTAATAAAAAAGGAGTAATGGAGTCACGAAAAAAATATATAATATTGAGATAACTATATCATAAGCACCACTTGTTTATAAGTTTTGCTAAAAGGAAAAATTAATACATTGAAATTGAACAAACATGGCTCAAAACTGAAACTGTGAGATTTTTCTTTCAAGATAAATTATTTAAACAACACTCTATTCATGCAAACTGGTGAATTAACTACAATGTACTCAACCAAAAGCACACAAACCAAAGTTAAAGCTAACAAACACAAGCAAAGGCGTACAAAATAAAGAAATGCATGAGAGGCCTAAGCCCATCTTGGTGCTCATCTGGCTCTGCCAATGGAATGAATCCACCACCCCGTCCTACCAAAAACAATACTATTTAATAGGCTCCCTCAGATCCCTCTTGAGTAAATGTTGATGAACCTACGACTACGTTATGACTAAGTCAAGAGCGACTCAAGCAAAATATTTGTAATTGGATGTTGATCATGATTGAGGATTTTATATTCCTTAAATGCATGCCACTAGTAAAACGAGGGAGTCCTGGAAGATTATCAAATTATTTTGGATTTTCTAAAGGTCATAAAATAAACTGGGTTTTAAGATAAACATGCATATGCACAAGAAAAAAATTGGGTGTTCAGTAGTATTAATCTTCCTAATGTTTGAAGATTTCAAGTTCAAATCTCCCCACCCCTTGGATAAAGCAAAAAGAGTTGCAGGAATCAAGTAGTACAATGAAATACCTCATATTTGTATTTGAACTATGTTAGCGATGGTGGCATGTATCAATTAAAATAAACATAGCATAATTTGTTCATAAAAGCCAATGCATATAGAAATTCAAATTAGAGAAACACAAAAGAGATTGTAGACGGTATATTAATTATATATTCTTTGGTATGTAAGGACGTTCAAATTTTAATACATTATTCGCTTATCTTTTTCTAGAGATTTTATAACTGGGAAGTAATAAGGAATGCAACATCCCTATATAACATGACCAAAAAGTTCGTTGTAGATACTGAATTAGGAAGCTCAACTTCAACAGAGCTCAATGCTTTTTCGCAACGAACAATTTCATCTTGGGCCTCTGTGAGGATTTCAGAGACCGATTTGTCACCGTCGTTGATCCCTTGCCTTGCAAAAATGAAGCTCCCTAACGCAAAATCATACGAATCTGCACACTGCTTTATAGCTCCGGAGCCATGAACATTGTTGCCGGTGGTGTTGAGCGCATTTTCAAAAAAAGCTTTGCTTTGTGCTACATTTGACAGTGCTAAGTTAACAATGGCTATATCAAGATCTTTGAGATTAGATGCCGATCGAGTTGGAATATCTTTCCAAAGAGCTTTTACACATTGCTTATAGTTGTAGCCGAATTGGTTTTGAGTTTGCTTGCAAACACTTCTTACTAATTGAGACGCTCTTGCATTTGCAAATGGTGCTGGAGATGATGAGAGAGATAAGAGCAAGGAAGCAATGAACACTACATAAACGGTTGAGGAGTCCATTGCTCAAGGTGTATGTTTTTAAATTGAAGCTAAAGTGATTACAAATGAATTGCTTAAGCAATGAATGAATGGAGTATGATATATATAAGAAACTCAATGAGGGTGTAGTCTAAATTTAGGAGCGTAATTTTCTGTACCATTTGATTTTGTTTTTTCTCTTGCGTATTAAACCCTTGGAGGGAAACTAGCTTAACTTATTCTTCTAGTTAATTTTGTTTGAACTAAAACACAACAAAAGCTGGACATCATGGTTTCTAGAAATCCATTACTATATAATTGGACATCATGGTTTCTGGTATATACTTCTAGTAATTTAATCTTTCTAGAATTCAACACAGTTTCACCGTAACTCGCGTCGAATTTAGTTGTCGCGCAATATGCTTTGAGCGACGAATTTTGGGTCTGAAAAGCAACAAAATAATTTGTCTCTGTAAACTTATAGCGACAAAAAACTTCGTCGCAATAAAATACAGGCGGCGAAGAGTGTCCGTCACCCAAACATTATGGTGACGAAATGCCTTCATTGCAATAAGGTGTAGGTGACAACAAGTATTCATTGTCCTAGAGTTTTGGTGACGAAAATTAACCTCGCATATTTGATTTTTTTTTTGTTTATTTTATTTATAAATAAATCGTGGCCCTAATTTTTAGGCGACGGAAGTTGTACTAGCCGTATGTTTAGGCGACGCTATATTTTCGTCGCCCAAAATATTTATTAATTTTTTTACAATTATATTTAATTATTTAATTATTTTTAATTAAATTAGATATTTAATTAATTTGATGAATTGGTATTTAAAACACAAAAAAATATAATAAACAATGTACAAAAGCTAATTATATTATATATAGAAGTGTACATACAAATTAAGAATAAAAAATATTATACAATCCTAATACAAAAAGATTATTGAGCCCGGCTGGAAGTCTACTGAGTGAGGCGGCTGGGAACCCGATGGCTAGGAATCAGATGATGGCATATTCAATGTAATGCCGGACACTGGAAGGAGTGTATGATTTGGCTCATATGGTTACCCTGAGTCTTGAGTTGCCGCCTCAGGTCCTAAACTTCCTCCTTCAATGAGGTGACCTCTCCTGAATTGTTTCTAGAAGATGAGGCACTCGTGTCACAGAGTTGCACATTCCTCATCCCTCGGTAAACCCTACCAGGCCTACGACTAAGGGTCTGGTCTAGCATCTTCGTCAATATCTGAAGACCAGCATTCTCGGTCGGAGTCATCTGCTCGATAGGGGTCTCGAGGGGAAGCTGCAATGCCACTTTTTCGAGAAGAGCATTGCTCTTTTACACCATAGTGGCCTAAAAAAAATTTAAAGAAATAATCAAAGAATGTTAAAATTTAAAATCCAAAAATTTATATTTATATTAACATCTATATTAAAATTTAAAAATATAATATAGTTTTACCTCTCGTCGCTTCCCCAATCTCTAAGAGAAGGGCTACGAACTAGAGTAGTGTAGAAGTTTCTTTTTGAACCTATTCAGCGTGTTGGCTCAAGATCGCTTCTGTTAAACCCAAAATTTATTAGTGCATATATTACTTTGGAATAAATTTATAAAAAAATTACTATCCTAACCAAGAACTTATTAGGCTTATGAAAATGTTTACATAACCACTCCCAATCTTAGGCCGCGTCACCAATTCTTGAGGGCATCCTTCGGCTAGAGCAGTCTCTGTGTCCGGATAAGACTAAAAATAGTGGTGGAGGTCGCTTTTCCACTCAACATACCAACGTGTAAAGAGCTCCTCAATGTACGTGGTTTGATCGGCATCAAGGTCATCAGTATAAAAGTTCACTTGCAAATATCAAAAAATTTATTGAAATATTAATAATATTTGACTTAATTATAAAAAATTACTAGTAAATATTGAATACACTTATCGATAGCCCATGCCACATTTGCTTCTTCGTCTCCTTTGACACTTTTTCCCATGTTTCCCATTGCATAGGGCAATGGGCACACACTATGGCCCATATGTCGTGGACCAGGGTGTTGTGATGGTCAGGCGTAGAAGCAGCACGGTGTTAGGGATCATATGTGATGGTGATCCGGTCAGAAGACACACGTGTGACCTTCGCAGACTTGAGCTATCTGCAAGGCCCCCGTGACTTTTTCTTCCCTGCAAAAAAAAAAAAAATTCATGGTTAAAACTAACTTCCAATTCTATCGAAAAATTGACAGAACCTCCCCTAAAAGTATAACATTTCTCATAACCTACAAACAATAATACAACACATATCCACATCCACACAACATTTTCAACAATTATATTGAGCAATTGTCCACATCGTACCAATATTTGCAGCATGCAATCAATTATAAATACCAAAAAATATTTTTAATATGCTAGTAAATTGACAAAAAAAAAAAAAGAGATTGGATAGAGAGGTTTATTACCTATCTACAATCCCTCTCCCTCAATTGTGGATATCACAGGAGTTTGAGTTGCCTAGTTGTCTGCACGATATTGCCTGTGAGTTCGACGAGTGCTTACCGGGGATGCGTCACTGAAGCAGTGGATGACGCGGGCGCCTCAGAAGTAACCGAAGCAGCCGACGCGGGCTCCTCAGAAGTAACTGGCTGTGTGGGAGCTGCACTAGAAAATGAGTGACGGTGCGTAGAAATCAAACTCAACATCTGTAAATTGACCCAATTAGAAATTAGTTAAATAAATTAATTAATAATTAATAAATAAATTGTAAGTAAACATGCAATTTACTTACAATTTTTTCTTTTGTCATGTATTTTCTTCTATTTTTTCTAATCTTTAAATTAGTTAAAAACAAATATAATAAATAAAATACATACAAATTAATCTTCAAAAACTGGACCTAATAAACAACATGTGATAAACATAATGTAATAAACAAAATCCATAAAAATCTTCAAAAATTGGACTTAATCTAATCAAACAAACAGAAATTAAAACGTATTAATCTGCAATCCCCAATCTACAAACATCATAATGTAATCAAACAAATCTCAATCTGTCAAACATCCTCAGATAGAGTGAGAGAGGGAGGGAGGGAGAGTGAGAGAGATGGACGGAGGAAGAGTGAGAGAGAGACGAAGATAGAGTGAGAGAGAGACAGATGGAGAGGGAGAGTTGTAGATCGAGGTTCGAGAGAAAACGTTGCAGGTTTTCTGAGTTTAGAGAAGAAAAGGAAGAAGAAGAAAGAAAAAGAAAAGACTCGGGCCTGATTTAAGACACATGACTTTGCGCGATGAAGGGGGGATTTCGTCACGCAAGGTGATTTTAAAATTTCCAACCTAGCCCAAAATTTCGAGGGCTGACAAATTTTCTAGGTTTTGCGCGACAAAAAGCTTAAAAATTTTCTTCGTTCAAAACTAAAAAATTTAGGCGGCCTACGAAATTTTGGGCGATGAAAACCTGCACAAATTTGTCACGCTAAGAGACTTTAGGCAACGAATAATGTGGTCGTCTCCTAAAGAATGACTTATTCATTTCTGAATGAGTTGTTCTTTTTTTAAGCTGCTAAAGAATTACTTATTCATTTCTGAATGAAGTAAATGTTTTTCAAGGATGATCTTGAAGAAGAGCTCTACATATTGAACGGTTAAGGGTTGTAAATAATTATTAGCTATGTGTGTTTACACATTAACATTTGTAGGAAAAATTAACTTATAGTGGAAAATTCATAATAATTAATGCACATGTGTGAAAATTTAAAAATATATACATATATATATATATATATGTATATAAACGCTCGTAACGAGAAGGTCAACAACTTTTGTTAAGAGGTTAACTCCAAAATTGGACACCAGAAACCATGAACCCTAGATTTTTTTTTTAACCGTCGATTAGAGTATACGTTTATACTTCGTTATTCTAACTGGATTTCATTTTTTCGGACGGGTTCTTTTTTGAAAACATGATCTTTTATTAGCTTAAAAAAGATGAACAGTTCAGATCATTGATATCATGTCCCGATTTTGTAGAAACTATATAAGATCAACACAATTTTCATGAAATAGTAAATATCGAGACATGATCTCAACTATCTGAACCGTTCATCTTTTTGAATTCAGTAAAAGATCATGTTTTCAAAAAAGAAGCCGTCTAAAATAATGAAATCCAGTTAGAATAACGGAGTATAAACGTAAACCCTAATCGACGATTAAAAAAAATCTAGGGTTCATGGTTTCTAGTATCTGATTTTGGAGTTGACCCCTTAACGAAAGTTGTAGACCTTCTCGTACAAGCATTTCGATATTTTTTTTTTAAAATTTCACACTTGTGCATTAATTATTATGAATTTTCCACTGTAAGTTAATTTTTCGTACAAATGTTAATGTTACATCTCATCCCTAAAAATATTGTATTTTATTCCCCGATGTTGTAAATTGACGAAAATGCCCTTAGTGGCAACGTATGTCCTATGTGGACAATTATTTCCTATTGACTTAATCTCGTACTTTTTTTGTACTTTTCGGCTTGTACACTTCACCATGAACTCGTAGGTGCAAACGAGATAACTATTGGACTTGTAACAAACAAAGTACGAATAGGGGTAATTTTTCCAAATTTTAGTATTTTTCTTTTCTGTGGGCTGTCTGCCCATGGTTTTGAACTAAACCGGGTGCTCTGCACCTCTGCTACTTTTGCAGGTCACGTACTGCATGCTTGACTTCCTATTCACTTTTTGAATTTTTCACTCGTTAAATGGACGAATTTCTGTGTGGAAATTCACCACACTCCAACTACTACCACTCAGTCTCTGTCTGGTCTCCCAACATATCCCATGATTTCTGCAATTGGTTTGCAGAAAATCACACAACACACACACACTTACAAACTTCTCAAGCCACCCGTGGCTTTCACCTATCTCTCTCTCGATTTTCCTCCAACCAAACACCATATGGTGAAACTCAGTCACCATCCTCACGAAAAACCCAACCATTGTGAGCCCAGAAACCAAACTAAACCGAACCCAGAAGCTTGGGAGAATTTTCGTCGACTTTCGACATTTTTTCCCGACGAACAACTGGTTGATTTGGACCTCAGATCAACCCAAAGTCATCATCAAATGTCTTTTGGGAACCTTGGGAACCCAACCCAAGGCCTGCAAGTGAAGAAAACGGCAAGAACGGCGACGTCGACTTTTGACCGGTTCTTTCGAGCGATTTTCCAACCACTTCTGACCACCTTTTGAGGTGTTGGTAAGCAAATTCGAACTCTACTCGTCCTAGCTTCATTTTGATATATGTATCGTAGAATTTGGCCTAGAAATGAAGAAGATATGAAGTTTTAAAAATTTCCCAGTTTTCCGGCGTATTTTTCCAGATTCCGGCGACGGCGGCCAGTGGCAACCGGAAAACACGCAGAGGTGACCGGCGCTGACGTCAACAAACCGGTCCAGACCGACCCTGGTGACGTCAGCGATGACGTCAGCGTTGACCGAGCTCTGACCAGTGCGCGTGAGCCGCGCCGTAGCCGCGTTTGAGCTGCGCGTGGAGCATCATTTTCAATTTCCGTCTTCACGAGGCGACTTGTGACGACGCGTACTACCTAGGGGTGGTACGTATGGTAATTTTCGAGGTGTTTTGGACCTCCAATTCGAGCAAACAAAGGGGATTTCGAGTCTTTTCCTTATTTAATTTGGAATAGACTTGTATAATGATTAGTATAGTGACTTCCCATATAGGTGAGGCCTATCCCGAGGAGCTCCGAGCTCAGGCTAGGTACGGCGACTACGACCCAACGACATACCAGTGACTGGGCCATTTTCTTATTAAAATATTATTATTATAATATGTGTTTAAATGTGATTTTGTGACTTGTATAGGATGCCATGTTTTATTAAATTTGATAAATGATTTACGTAGCATATTATGATTTATTAATCATCCTTATTTGGCTTATTTGTTTAAATGTTGGCATGTCTATACGTTTTAGCAGACTATTACTTATCATGCATACTGCACGGTGTTAGTACTGTCCGGGCCAGGACCAGCTTCACGTGTATGTTCACACGCACCGACACGCTCACTTTGGATCCATCGTAGGTGCCAGCCTGTTCTAGGTTGCCTTGGTGACTAGAACTTGTTGTGATGCGCTTAGCGCCAGCTTGACGTGTATGTAGTACTAAAGCGTAATTTATAAACACCCAGCTTGTCATGTAGCTACTTTCTACATGACTTGTGTGCTATTATTATGCAATAAGTAATGATTTTTGTTGATTATACTGCTGCTGTTGATTTTATACCCGTATCCTTGTGGGCGCCGTCCCAATTATTGAAATTTGAGCATTTCTTTTAGTAAATTTATATTTTGGCAAATGACGGGTTTTACAGCTAGGGGTTACATCCTAAACATTTGAAAAGGTTTTACAAAACGGTACTTGGCCCACTCACCTTTGTTTTTCACCCCTCCAGGTCCTAGAATTTAGTTGGCAGACAAGTTTGGTGGCTGTTGCTGATATTACCATTTTACCTTTCTGTGGAAGTATGTTTAGTTCCCTTCAGTTCTGTTACTTATCCATCCTACGGGATGGGAATATTCTTTTAATTTTACTGCATCCTAGCTCTGATATTATGTGTAATAATGGGTCTTATCCCATTCTACGCACTTCCGCTCTGTTTTTGTTTAAATTATCTCAAAATTCACTTTAATTTCTCTATTATCTCATCATGACTTCGTCATTCCTCTGGGGTGACAGTCAGCACACCTCGATATCCGGTGTCCACCTGGATATTCGGGTCGGGGTGTGTCAGTTAATGTGCAAATCTTAATTAAAGATCTTTTACAAGAAGGTTGGCTAGAGATTTCTTGCATAGAATCAGTCAGGGGCCTGAGAGGCGGTAGTTTACCCTATGGCGGATGTCAATGGTTCAAGTCCGCTTATCTCCAACTTGCACTAGTACAAAAAAGTACTTGGGCGATAAAACATATTTCGTCGCGCAAGACTTCTTTTCGTCGCCTAAATATTTGCGCGACTATTAACTCGTTGCCCCAAATTCGTCATGCAAAGCGCGTGGAGCAAGCATTTGCGCGGCGAAGAAAATACATTCATCGCTCAATGCATATTTGCGCGACGACTTTTGGCGACAAAACGATGCGTCGCAATAGAGTCAGGCGACGAATAAATTTTGTCAGGCTAACCTTTAGGCAATGAAAGTCCTTCGTTGCCCTAAGTTTTCAGCGATGAAATATTCAATAATTTTATCGTCGCGCAAAATATTTACAAGTTTAGGTGACAGTGTTTGTTTCGTCGAGAAAAATATTTAATAACTTTATTTCAATTTAATTGAATTATTTAATTTTTTTAATTAATTAATTAATTTAATGAATTAATTGGTATTTAATAGACAATAAAATATAATAAACAATGTAGAAAAACAAATTATATTATATAAAGAAATGTATGTACAAAATAACAATTGAAAATAAATTAGAATCCTAAAATGAAATGGCTATTGAGATGTCGGCGGGAAATATTGTGAGGGAAGGGGCTAGGAACCTGGTGGCTGGAAATCAGATGATGAGACATTTAGTGAAATGTCGGACAATTGAAGAGCGTGTAAGATGTGGCTCATCTGGTTGCCCTGAACCGCAAGCTACCTCTGTAGGTTCTGCACTTCTTGCTCCAACGTGTTGACCCGTTGTGAATTATTATGAGAAGAGGAGGCACCCGTGTCACGGAGTCGCGCCTTCCCCATCCCCCAGTAAACTCTACCAGGCCTACGACCAAGGGTCTGGTCTAGGGTCTTCGTTAGTATATGAAGACCAGCATCCTCAGTTGGAGTCACCTCCTCGATAGGAGTCTTGGGGGAAGTTGTGATACTACTTCTTTGAGAAGAACACTGCTCTTCTCCACCATAGTTGTCTGTAATAAGAAAATAAATACTACTATTTATAATAATTATAAAAGGAACAAAAGTAACAGGTAGTTAAAAAAACTTACATGGAGTTGCTAAGCCATCTCATTACCGGGGCATACATAGACTTTCGCAAACATGTCGATCTTCGGAAACTTTGCACCTTCCTAAAAAATAATTTTAAAAAATAATAAAAGAAGGTTAAAATTTAAAATTCATAAATATAAAATTATATTAAATTTTAAAATGTAAACTAGTTTTACCTCTCGTCACTTCTCCAATCTATAAGAGAAGGGCTTCGAACCGAAGTGGTGTAGAAGTTTCTTTTTCGACCTATTTCTCTTGTTTGCTCAAGATCGTTTCTGTTAAACCCAAACTTTGTTAGTGCATATATTAATTAGGAATAAAATTATAAAATAAATTAGTATACTTACAAAAAATTAGGATCTTCAAAGTGTTTATATAACCACTCCCAATCCTGAGGCTGCTCTAGCAACTCCAGAGGGCATCCTTAGGTTACAGCAGTCTCCACGTCCAGATACAACTTAAAATGGTAGTGGAGGTCGCTCTTCCACTCAGTGTACCGAGTTTTGAAGAGCCCATCTATGTACGTTGTCCGGTCGGCATCACGGTCCTGAGTATTAAAGTTGCTTTGCAAATATGGAAAAATATTATTAAAATATAAATAATATTAGACTTAATTATAAAAAGTAGTAGAAAGTATTGAATACACTCACCGGAAGCTCATGCCACATCGCATCCTCTGTTTGCTTTGGGACTGATCTCCATGTTTACCATCTCATAGGGCAATGGGCACAAAGTATTGACCCTATGTCGCAGACCAGGGTGCTGTGCTGGTCAGACGTAGAAGCAGCACGGTGTTGAGGATCATACGTGATGGTAATCTTTTCAAAAGACACACGTGTGATCTGCGCAGACTTCAGCTGTCTGCAAGGGCCCCGGGTCTTTTTCTTCCCTATCAAAATAATGAACAAATTCATGGTTCAAACTTGTACTAAAAATTCTACTATAAATTCAGTAGAACCTCCCCTAAAAGTCTAACATTTCCCATAACCTGTAAACAATAATACAACACATCCACATCCACACAACATTTGCAACAAATTTGATAATCGTACCAATAGTTGCAACATGCAATCAATTAAGTTGAATATGATAGTAAACGGAAAACAAATATATAAAATATTAGGTGTAAGGGTATATTACCTATCTACGAGCCCAAGCCCTCGATTATGGATGTTGTAGGTGCCTGAGAGGCCTGGTCCTCGGGACGATGTCGCTGGTGAGCCTGACGACCACTGGATAGGGGGATGCATCACCGAAGCAGTGGACGAGACAGGAGCCTCGGAGACATCTGGAGCAGCAGACGCGTGCTTCGCAGCATGAACCGGCCGTGAGGGAACTGAACTAGGACTAGAGCGGAGCATTTAGAAATCAAACCCGACATCAGTAAATTGACCCAATTATAAATTGTTAAATAAATAAAATATTAAATAAGTTTTAAATAAATATTTAATGTACTTACAATACAACTTCTATCAAAGACAACAAAATCATACAATCCTAGAATGTTATCCAATCAATCAAAAGTAAATAAAGTTGATTTCAGAGTAATGAAAACAACAATATTATACCGAGTTAATTTACTGCTTAAAATCTTATTTGTAAAATAACAGGCAGGATTAGAAGAAAAAGAAGAAGAAGAGCTCTAAACAAAACTTGTAATTAATAAAGAATTATTACCTGCTAAGAAATCCCAATGATCAACTCCTCCTTGTCACTTCAGGAGATTATCCAATTCAACTGGATCCAATCAAACTGCATCGTTCAACAAAAGAAACAAAAAAAAATTTTTAAAAAAAATCAAGGGAGCTAATACAAACATACACCAACCTGCACTACATCCGCTCGTAATTAAACAATCCATTACACATTAGTTACAAAGCACTAAGGACTTAAGGTTCATTGGTATTATTACACTCTTCATGTTTTTCTGAAATCTTTCCAAACATCAATGAAAACAAAGTTGACATAACACCATTTTGTATCCATACAAAAGCTGACAACCCAAAGAATCAGCATTAAGTTACAATGCTTGATCCTCTAATGGAACTTTGTTAAAAATTTGTAAACAAATTGCAACTAGGTTTTAGATCTCGCGCGTTGCTGCAGAATTTGAAACCTTGTTATTAAATGTTGTTATTGTGAAAAATATTGATTTTTTGTTATTTTTCTTGTCTTTTCTAAATAATAGGGAGAAAAAATGGATATTTTGATAAATATTGTAGAGAGTGTTTGCTATTGGGAAATTTTCTTGTCTTTATTGGATGATAAGAAAAAGAAAAATTGATAATTACACGATGATAGTAGTTGGATGGTTGTTCTACCATGCCATGGTAACAAACTTACATACCAAGTGGTTGTAAGCAAATATTTACATATAGTGGCTTTTAAAAATATTTACATGTCTTCAAAAGGTAGATAGGAAGTAGTTTTAACTAAGTAATAATAGTTGTTAGAAGATTTGAGAAATATGTAATTCTATGTCAAACTCTTGAATTTCATCTTGTTAATAAGTAATCAGATGGAGAAGATTTCATAGTTGATAAAAAGTTATGACTTCAACTTTAAGAAACTAAATAAAAATTGTCACAGTATTTGTGAAATGAAGGAAAAAGCATACAAATATTTAACTGTGAAATGCAAAGCGTCATATCCTATGTATATTGACCCTCTCTAATTAAATAAGAAAAAAACATATGAGATGCTACATATATTTCAGTTGCTTACTTAAGTAAAAACATAATGCAACATGCTCATAAGTTGGTAAACAGCTCTTAAGAAAAAAAAAAAAGTAGAAAAATATTGTGTACCTAAATCTGCTCAACTATTAAGCAAAAGGAATATTGATTCAAAACACTAATTTTGCAGTGAAAATAAAACACTCTAGCCTACAAATTCAAATATATAAAGGCAGTAGGAAACAAACATTTGCAAGCTCAAGAATAAACAAATTGTCCTCCTCCTCTCATCCCTCTTATTCTCCTTCAAAAACTGTGCAAACTTCTATTTGTAAAATGCTGGACATCACTCTTGAAGAAGAGAAATATGGACACCCTTTGAAGAAAAATAAGAGGGATAAATGGAAAAGAAGTGACTGAATCCTTTTCAACTTATTCTTCACTGTACATTCTCAAAGTTACAGAACACTCACACTAACTTTAGCTAACCAAATGTCTATCAAGCTTAAAACTAATTAGCTTAGAAATAGATAGAAGCTAATCCAATGGTGTTACTAAATTTAGCCAAGCATTTAACACAAAAATGCCTTAGTTATATAGCTCTCTGTGCAGCTAATGCAAGCACCAAATTCATCTACCACCATAATGCAAACACCAATTTCCATTAGTATAACTATAATAGCAGTATACAAAAAACAAATTTTTGAGAATATGATCAAAGTTTCGTTAGGCAAATTGGTTAAAGATCTTAAACCAAAGTTTCGTTTGACCCACTAACACCACTTCAATATCTACTTCAAACAACCAAATAAACAAAAAAACCATAAATTTCAACAAAAATATTGAATCTGTAGTTTTTATTTATTTACAGCCACTTAATGTATACTGGGTAATCACTTAAACTAATGGAAAACATATGAAATGCTTGCAACAATAATCAAAACTCCAGAAAAAAAAAAACAGTTAAAAAATTTGCCAAATACTGAAAAAAAAATTCAAATTTTCTTAAGATCTATTGTTGTAGTATGTACTTGAGTTCAATAGAAATTGACTGGTGGTGATCTCGACCCACGTCGTACTCAAATTCGACAGGAAATTTGTTAGAAAACTCGGTGTCAGTCACGAAGAGAGAGAGGGAGGAACGAAGGGGGTTGGGACGGCGGGAGGGAGGAACGGAGGAACGGAGGGGGTTGGGACGTAGGAGCTAGTTGTAGAAATTGGGAGGAGCTGGGGTTGGTTCGTGAGATGCGTCTGCAGATCGAGGAAGAAGAAAGAAGAAAGGAGAAGAGAAAAGGCACGGTGTAAAAAAAACCCAAAGACTTTGCGCGGCGAACTAGTTTTGTCGCACAAAGTTATAATTTCGTTGCGCACACTTTTATTAAAAAATTTAAAATTAGCCCAAAATTTTTAGCTGCTAGCCTAAAATTTTGGTGGCAAATTTTTAGTTTTTGGCGACTAATTTGGACATTTCGTCGCGCAAAACAACTTGAGGCGACGAATCAGTTGTTCGTCACCTAAACCTAAGAAATTTATTCTGCACCGTTCTTCTTTTGATTTGCTAAAGTATGACTTATTTATTTCAGAATGAAGTAATTTTTGTACACAAATGATCTTGCAGAAGAAGTCTACATATTCAACAATTCAGATTTAAAGAAATAAATATCTATGTATGTTTACAAATTAACAGTTGTACGAAAAATTAACTTTTAGTGGAAAATTCATAATAAGTAATTGAAAACTGAAAAAATTTGTTAAAAATATACAAACGATTGTAACGAGAAGGTCTACAACTTTCGTTAAGGGGTCATCTCCAAAATTGAACAGTAAAAACCTATATTATTTTTTAACCGTCGATCAACGTTTACGTTTACGCTCCGTTATTATATCCGTAATTTTTTGTTTTCATTGTAGTCCTCAATGCAAAACATGATGTTTTACTGAATGCAA
This sequence comes from Gillenia trifoliata, assembly GCA_018257905.1. Lineage (NCBI taxonomy): Eukaryota > Viridiplantae > Streptophyta > Magnoliopsida > Rosales > Rosaceae > Gillenia > Gillenia trifoliata. Next base: position 7,745,712 of record CM031088.1, on the reverse strand, counting down.
TAAGATGAACGGTTCAGATCGTTGATAGAATGTCCCCAGAATTACAGTGTATTGAAAATTGTGATGATGTTATATAGTTTCTATAAACTTCATAACGTCCTACACAAATTTCGCTAAACTGTAAATTTAGGGACATAATATAAACAATCCGAACCGTTCATCTTATTGCATTCAGTAAAAGATCATGTTTTCAAACGAGAACCGCGATGAAAAAATAAATTACGGATATAATAACGAAGTGTAAACGTAAACGTTGATCGACAGTTAAAAAATAATATAGCCTTCACGGTTTCTAGTGTTCAATTTTGGAGATGACCCCTTAACAAAAAATTGTAGACCTTCTTGTTACGAGCGTTTGTATATTTTTTACAAATTTTTCCCACTTCTCAATTACTTACTATGAATTTTCCACTCAAAGTTCATTTTTCGTACAACTATTAATTTGTAAACACATATAGATATTTATTTCTTTAAATCTAAACTGATGAATATGTAGACTTTTTCTTCAAGATCATTGTGTACAAAAATTACTTCATTTAGAAATGAATAAGTCATTCTTTAGCAGATCAAAAGAAGAACGGTGCGGAATAAATTTCTTAAGTTTAGGCAACAAACAACTAATTCGTTGCCTCAAGTTGTTTTGGGCGACGAATTATTTCCTTGCCTAAAACCTATAAATTTTACTCGACGAATCCCATTTCGTGACCTAAAACCTTTTTTGTGCGATGAATCACATTTTGTCACATAAAACTTGATTTTGCGCGATGAAATAATTCGTCACTCAAGATGTATTTGTAATTGTTTTGTACCTGCTTACAAAATTTTTTATTTTTATTTTTTGTAAATGAAGTAATTAATTGTTAGCAAAACAGATCTTCACATTTAATAAAATAATTGCCAATCTTTCCCTTCATTTATTTTTCAATGTTCAAGTTTACGGTTTCCCGACTTCCGAACTTAGTCTAAATCAGAAATGGAATACACATTGTCGTCATCACTTTCATCATTTTCGCTTTGTAGTTCACATTCGATGCTTGCATATGATTCCTCATCATCACAATCCTCGGTCTGTACGAGGTCATGTGGATCGTAGCGTCTCAGATCACCAAGGTCAATGGTAATGGAATCAATCAGTATTTCAATTTCAGGCATTCCAGCTACCTCAAGCGGTTCTTGGATTACATTGGTACCTAGAGGTGTTTCCATACCAAAATCTATCGAAGATGAAAGCTTTTGGTCAGTGACGTTGTCGTCGTCATTATTATCTCCGTCAAGAATATCATATATGTTATGTGATGAATCTTCTGAACAATTTTCCAACCACTCCTGGCCTTTGGGTCATCAAGATAGAAGATTTGTTTCACCATAGTTGCCAAAATGTAAGGGTCTTCATAGTACCAACGTGTGTTAGTGTTCACTGATACTAACCCTTTTTCCCGCTAATACTCCCGATCCTATTTGGATTTGTATCAAACCAATGACACTTAAACAAAATCACTTGACACCGGTCTTTGTAAAGGACTTGTACAACACTTGTTAGTTTGCCATAGAACTCAATATCGGCAATGTTGCCGCCACCCGGGACAAAGACCCCACTATTTTGAGTTAACAACTTTTCATCACGCTGAGCATCAACAAACTTAACACTGCTGACATGACACCCTAAGTACAATTTAGTGCAAAACGGTCCGACCGCCAAGTTATATAATTCTTCGGTGTATGACGGCGAATTATCTTCCTTCAGTTTCAACACCTATTACATTACACAAATTTGTATACTTTTTAGTTGAAGAACATATGAAGACAATGAAGAAAGACCTAAATTGTGATGATTAAAAAGCACTGTTACAACCTGTCCCCAAATTTTATGTGAAATTACCAAAATACCCATAGTGGTCAATGTTGACTTTCGTTGACTTTTCGGGACGACTTGTGAAAATTTATTTTGTTACATATTCATGATGTACTCGTCGATATGAACGCGTGGACGCAAGCGGAACTCAATTCGGAGTTAAAACGAACGTTTTACGAAGCTTTAAAGTGTAGGGGCATTTTAGTAATTTCCACCCCGTAAGTAAAATTAGGGTTTTTGGCTGGCTGCTGTGCAGCCAACCCCCCCGGCCATTCAGTCTGCACGTTCTCATTCTCTCCCACTTTTCTCTCTAAGCCAAAAAGTTCCAAAACTCACCGAAACCCTAACCTTTGGATGAATCACAAAACCGTCGAACCGTTGCCCAAAATCCATACCATCTCGATCGTCTCGTCATTCTGGACGAGGCTGTGATTTCAGAATATCCAAACTCGAACCCAATCGTCCAAACCGACACGGGAACGAAAACGACGACCTGCCATTCAATTTTCTGTACAATCCCGACATAGGTAAGCCTCGAGACCATTACCATTTGTTTTATTGGATTGAGTAGGTTCAAATCGATATAAAGAACGTCCAATTTGGTGCAGTTTTGAAGGAGAACGGAATTAGGGTTTTCCGAAGCTTCTCGGCCAATTTCAGGCCATCTCCGGCCATTTTTCCGGCCCCAAATTGGTATGAAAATATTCTACTCGTCAATACCTTCATTTTGATATATGGCACGTTAAATTTGGCCAAAAAACGAAGAAGATATGAATTTTTGAACTTTTGGGACATAATCGGTATTAAATTTCCAGATTCCGGCGAACCAGACGGCGGCTCCGGCTACCGGCGCGAGGAAGGGGGCGACGAAATATTCCGTTAACGGTAATAGAATATTCCTGACGGCGTCAGCATATTCCGTCCAAAAAGGCATATTCCGTTAAAACTAACGGCGCTGACGTCAGCAGGCGCGTGGCTGACGTCATCCGCGCGTGGGGGACACGTCAGCAGTGCGTGGGGACACGTGCCGCGCTTGGGGGACACGTGCTAGCGCGTGGCGACACGCGCCAGCGCGTGGCGACACGTGCCAGCGCGTGCCGGCGCGTGCCAGCGCGTGGCCGGCGCGTGAGGGCACCTCCCGGCGCGTGGCGGCGCGTCCGACCTTTTCCCGGCGCGTGGCGGCGCGTGCAGCGGCGCACGGCCGCGCCGGCGGCGATGGACGGCGGCTGTAGGGTTTTCGGGCTTCGGAAATCGTTTTTCGAGCCCGTTTTCACTAAAATAACAATATTTTTGGGGGCTTTTTCTGTAAGACCTATTTTTAATTTATTTTAGGGAAGTTCTAATTTGTTCCCTAATATTAAATAGGTAATTCTTCGACTCCGCACACCGAGTAGGGCAACAACGAGGGAGATTTCACTCCCGAATACCAGTGAGTGGACATTTGCTTTATTAATGGTTTTTATGATTGAAAATGTTTATGAAATTGATTTCTTTATGGTTTAAAATGGTTTTCTGAGCATGTTTAATTATATATATATTTATTATTAAATATATATATGTTGATGATTGTTGATGCAACCATAATTGTTTTATTTATGATTATGTATATTGGGAAATCAATTTAATTGGGGATTGTGGTTTTATACCAAAGTATGATTATACATTATGAAATGGTTTTATCCTATGATCTTATTTTTGCATAAGTATGAAATGGTATATGATATATGGTTTTGAGGGAAGGATTTATTTATGTAATATTAATTATTTGGGATTTATGAAAGGGATCTTGTTTCCTATATCTAAACACATGAGTATGTATGTATGTTTTCAAACACACTTGGTATGCTTTCACTATGTTGTAAAACCGTCTCACGGCCGTAGGACAAGTCTCACATATTTGGGTCACACGCACTGTACTCCAGGGGTATTGTCCGGTAAATACCTTAGTGCAAGCTTGTCTTACGTTTATTGTTGTTTATGGGGAAAAGGCCCCACTACGTAAGGACTCGGGTGTGTCGCGCTGCGGCGCAAGCTTACATGTGTGGAGTACAAATTATTGGATAACGTATTGAGCTTGTACGGTGATTGAGAGGTTGTTCCTCAACCCGTACATGGGTGATCGTGCATATACCCTGTGTTGGTTTTCCATTGTCTATATATTCTTGGAACTATGAAATGGTGATTTATGAATGTTACACCTTTTGGAATTATTTTCGGTATACTTTTAAAGTATCTTTTGAACTATACTATGATAGTATGTTTTGACGATATACTGGTTTTCAAACAGGGGGTTAGTATGTTGAAAAGAGAAAGGTTTGCTAAAACTTTTATTTTTGTCTACTCACACTTTTGTTTTTTGCGCCCCCTTCAAGACATAGTGACAGTGCATCCGGCGCAGTCGAGGATTTTGCGTGGCAACTCTGATCATCCATCCCGACCATGTAGGGATCTACCTTTTCTTTCAGTTTCTATAATAATATCCATCCCTGTTATGGATAGAGATTCTAGGAACTCAGTTTATCCTTTTTTTTCCGCTGTTTCAAATTAGTACGCTCTAAACCATATGCATATTGAAATCGGATTTTGCAACTTTATTACAATTTAATTTTGGTTACACTAAGTGTTGTCATGCATTTAATGGCTTCGTCACTTACGAGTGTCGGCCAGCACGCCCAAACTCGGTATCCATGTGGGTATCTAGGGTGGGGTGTGTCAGCACACACAACTTACCAACGAGGAATCAATGCACAATGTTTCTCCGCATGTAAATGTGAAGGATTTGCACTCATGATCAACTGTTCATGCTCATCTAGAAGCAGCCCGATCTCATCACAATTGTTGAGTATGAACCAATGCGCTACCTCCATGTCCTTTTCAGAAAACGATTTGCCTCTTGGTGACTGGCCAAACGGTCGTGCAATTTGTGCAAAAATAGAAAGTTTCTCTTTTCTAACACCACTGTCGTTGTTACGTTGAGGACGATTGAAATTCATCTCAACATCAGTTAGATACATTACACAAAAAGTAAGCGACTCATATGCGATCCATGCCTCCACAATGGATCCTTCCGGCTTTGCCCTGTTGCGCACAAATTTTTTAAACTCCCCAAGAAGTCTGTAAAATCGAAAAGTGATAGTTGTAATTATTTAACATCTATAAATTGATGAAGAATCATACAAAGGCCATGGGTCGACATTACCTTTCTATTGGATACATCCACCAATAGTTGACTAGTCCGCCAAGCAATGCTTCATCCGCCAAGTATATCATCACGTGAATCATACTAGTAAAAAAAGCTAGCGGAAAAATCTGCTTGAACTTGCAAAGGATGTGTACAATGTCGTCTCCACACTTTTTTACATCTGACACACACAACAACCTTGTAGTCAGCTGTGCGAAAAATCTCGACAACTTCACTATCGGGTTCACCACATCAGAAGGCAACATGCTTCTAATACGAACCGGAAGAAGGCGTTGGATTAGCACATGACAGTCATGGCTCTTTAATCCCAAAAATCGATTTGTTTCCACGTTCACGCAACACGAGATATTCGAAGCATACCCATCTGGAAACTGTGCAGAAGAAAGAAACTTGAAAAATTGTTTCTTCCCCTCCGGTTAACTGTGAAAAACGGATGGCCCTTTCTTAGTACACGGCTGACTTTCTTTATCCACATGGGTCGTCTTATGCCCATTCGTTCCAAATCTAGGTGAGCTTTGATCGTGTTCTTCGATTTTCCCTCAATGTCTAAAATTGTCCCCAGCAATGTATCACACACATTTTTCTCAATATGCATCACATCAAGGTTGTGTCTCTGCTATAACTTGGACCAGTACAGGAGTTCAAACAAAATACTCTTATGCGTCCAGTTCTAATGTGTAGTTGGTCTGGGCCCAGTAACACCTTTGCCAAATGAACCCGATTCTAAATTGTTCAACTTCACCAGAATGTCATCTCCCAACCATTCTCTAGGACAGATGCAGGTTTTTGTGTTGCCATCGAAGGATGTATCGTTCGTATGCCACTCGTGATCCCACGACAACCATCTACGATGATCTATATAACAAACCTTTCCAACGTGCAAAGCAGATGTTATGTCCTCGTTGCAGATTGGGCATGCCATATAACCCTTTGTACTCCACCCAGAAATCATTGCATAAGCGGGAAAATCATGTATTGTCCACATCACTACTGTTCACAAGGTGAACATCTTCCCAACATACTTATCAAATGTACGCACACCGTTTTCCCATAAATTCTTTAATTCATCAACCAACAGCCGTAAATAGACATCAATGGATTTTCCTGGATCTTCGATAATTAATAGACTCATCATTGTAAATTCCTTTTTCATGTACTTCCAAGGCCGCAAATTATAAGGAACTACGACGATCGGCCAAGTGTTACGGGTTTGGTTCAGAACCCCGAACAGATTAAATCTGTCAATAGCAAGTCCTAGTCTGACATTGCGTGGGTCTACTGCAAAATCAGGGTACATCGGATCGAATTCTTTCCATGCCTATCCGTCTGCAAGATGGCTCATAACATCATCATTAACCCGTTCTTCCTTATGCCATCTCATGTCAGTTGCAGTGTGCGTCGACATGTACAAGCGCTGCAATAACACATCACCTTTTGTGGAATCTTCGTCGTTCTATTTTTAGGTGTGATTTTATATCTCAACTCATTACAAACAGGGCATTTATCCAACTCTTTGTTTTCCTTATAGAACAATATACAATTATTTACACATGCATGAATTTTTTCATACCCCAATCTCAAACTGTTCAACACCTTCTGGGCACTTTTATAATCTTTAGGCAAACAATTGTCCTTTAGAAGCATCCTCTTCAAAATCCCCATAAAGTAATCATAACATCGGTTTGACATACGAAACTTCATTTTGCCTTGCATCAACTCCACAATTGCTGTAAAAACCGAAAAGTCTTCGCAACCCGGGTATAATTCTTGCTTGGCATTTTTCAATAACCTTTCATACTTATCGAATGCTTCCTTGTCCATGGTGGGAGGCATGTCATTTCCCACTTCCTCATTGTCATTGCTCGAGGCGTATGGATAACAGTCATTTACCCTACCCATGACTTGGTCATTACCAGATAAAGTTCCTTCAACAGTATCCGCTCGTGACTGGTACGAAGACAAAGCATGATGTAATGGTTCCCCATGATGATTCCATCTCGTATAGGTCTGCGTCATCCCATTTCTTACCAAATGATATCGAACATTTTTTAATGTCTCCCACATATGATTGTTACACGTCCTACACGGACACTTGATATCAGTTGAACCCCGGATGTGTCTCATTGCGAAGTAAATAAACTTATCTACCCCTTCCAAATATTCATCAGCACATTTGTTCGGATTCTGTATCCACTGTCTGTCTATTTTTCCTGTTACCACATTAAACAAAGAAAGGGGAGCATTAGAACAACTTCAACTATGTCTCGTCACCTTATGCCTTTGGTAAAGGCCCTATCCCATTCGGGAGTGCACATTTATGTCTTGTAGTCTACGGATCCACCAAGATTAGATTTCGACGTGGGAAAATTTTGGCAGCATCTCCCTACAGTTCTCCAAGTGCACGACGTAGATATCAAATACCTACTATGCACTCGAAGAACGTAAGAAGATGTTACCAAAAACCCACGATTGAAACCTAATCCGTGAACTGCAAACTACGACACACAAATGTGCAGTCCCAAACTATCCAAAAATGGGACAATTCAAGAATCAATTGGATCGCAGTCATGCTTCCGCATCCAATTAATTCTCAAACGGGAAACTAAGTTTTTGTTAAAAAAATGCATACAAAGTTAATTACTATTAACTTCGTACGTACCGCTCCAACATAAAGTCATGCAAGATATACAAATTATTTGCATACAAAACAATATAAAATAAATTCGTACGTCAACAACATAAAATAACCAAGAAAATACCTTCAAATTGGTCCTCCAACAACAACCCTATGCAACAAACCTATAAAAAAAAATTAATTAATGTTAATTTCAATTCAAAAATAATAAAATAATATTAAAAATCAAAATTACCGTTAACGATTACTGGGCCTGGTGGTGGTGGTGGAGGAGGAGCTGCTAGGGATAGGGAGGAGGAGATGGTAGCTAACTAGGGGGAGAGAGAGAGATCTAGAGGGAGAGAGAGTGAGATGGGAAGAGGGAGATGAGTGAGATAGGGAGAGAAAGATGGAGATGGGCGAGATAGGTAGAGAGATTTGGAGGGACAAATTTGGAGGGAGAGATCCGAGAGGAAGAGATTGAGAGGCAACTGTTTTTAGTTTTCTGCAAAAACTGCCTCTCGGGTCTAAGGAAGGGGAATAAATAAGCTTGGTTTTGCGCAACAAACATATTCATCGCCAAAAGTACTATTTTTGTCACCTAAAGTCATGCTCGTTTTTTATTTTGCGCGACGTTGGTGCCAAATTCTCCTTTTTTCGCCACTTTTTCCATCTTTTGCGCGACGAATGTATCTATTCGTCGCCCATTTCATTTTTAAGCGACGAATGTGTTCGTCGCCTAAATGTTCTGACATTTTAAGTGACAAAACACGATTTTCGTCGCCTAAAGTAGTCTTGCCCAACAAAATTTCCTGCATCGTCTAAAGTTTTGTCGCGCAAGCTATTTTTTCTACTAGTGTTGCGACTTTAGCTGATACAAAGCTATATGATAGCACCCAATCGATTCGGCAGTTCGATCTATGCTATGATTTATTAGTGTATAAAGAAGTGCTTCGAATCATTGCTATTTGATTCGGACCTGTTCTAAAAAAGTCGAGGCATTTCGAATTGTTTGTTGACACGGACAAAGTTAAGAAAAACCTCTGAAATTATTTCAATATTGGACCTTGGACATATAATAGTTCCGAACAGAATCTGTTTAGAAAGAAGATCTTTTGTCTCATGGTATGATCGCCGGCTAATGTCTCTTCGCACAACGGATTTGTTCAAGTTTTCGCCACGTAAACATAACTTGGGCGACGAAGACAATTTCGTAGCCCAACATTTTTGGCATTTATTTTTTGTGTTATATTTTATTAATTTAACTTTTATTATTAAAATTGTAAAACAAATTATGCAAATAAATTATTTGAAGCACATACAATATTATTGGGTAAATTACAAAAAACCCCCTCAACTTTTATGTGACGACCCGTCCCTAATTTTATTGTATTTTATTTTTTGGACGTGTAAATTTACCAAAATGCCCTTGAACGGGTTAAGTGGAAGTCTTACATGGACGTTTGAGCTCTTTATAAAATTTTGAATTCTTACTTGTATTCTTGTAGTACTCTTTCCTACGAGCGCAGGAGCACGAACAGGATGAAAATTTGACGTGTAACGAAAAAGTTATGTACGTTTAAATATTATTTCCTATTATGGAAATATGGTGGTGCGGGATACAATTGCCCGACCTAATTTGGGAAAAATCCCTTCTTTCTTTTTCCCCTGATTTCTCTTTCTTTTCCCCTCACTCTTATTTTTCTGCCTTCTTCTCTCTTAACCCGTGAAAAGTGCAAAGTGCACAGTGCACAGTGGCCACACAAAATCCGTCGAACCGAGCCAAACCACCACCACCATCTGTTAGTTGTAACTCATTGCGTTCAACGATGCAAGCGGTTTGCCCAAATTCTTTACCGTTTGGTAGGAATCGCACACGGAAGAATCAGACTTTTTCAGCGAGTTTCTCGAAAATACCGACCTAGGTGAGGTTCCTAACCACCACCTTTAGTTTCCTCGTGTTGAGTAGATAGATTTTCATACTAAGATCGTGTTATTTGGTTGTGTTTTGAGGTAGATCGGACTTAGTTCATACACCGAGGTTTTCCGGCCAATTTCTGGCCATTTCGGACCAATTTTCAGACTCCAAATAGGTAAAATCGTGTTCTCCTTCTCTCCAGCTTCATTTTGACGTGTGGATCGTGTAAAATGGTTGAGAAATGAAGAAGTTATGAATTTTAGAAAATTTCCCAGTTTTTCGGCTAGTTGGCCGGCGGCGCCAGCGGCCAAACATAGTTGCAGCAGCAACCGGCCGGTGACGTCATCAGTGACATCAGCAGTGACGTCATCGCTGACGTCAGCAGTGACGTCATCGCTGACGTCACCAACCGGTCCAGACCGGAGAATATTCCTTTTAAACGCCGTTAGGAATATTCCTTTAGATCTAACGGAGATGCTGAAATATTCTATTAGATCTAACGACGTCAGTTGACGCCGTTAGTTTGACCGGCTTTGTTTGACCACGCGTGTGGCGCGCATGAGCCGAGGTTGGCCTGCTGGTGAGTCTTGCGTATGGGCGCGTGGGAGCATTTTTTCAACTTCCGTCGACGCGAGGCGATTCGTAGCGACGGGTACTGCCTCCGTGCTGAGCAAATCAAGGATTAATGTCGTTTATTAATTTAATTAGTAACTTTTATGAGTTTAATCATTACTATAGTGATATTTCATATAGGTGAGACTTACCACGAGGAGTACAGGGGTTAGGCAAGGCAAGGCGGCTACGACCCAACTACATATTAGTGAGTAGGCTTTGTTTTGAGAAATTAATATTATTTATATTATTTCTCACTGTGATTTCATGACTTATTTTCTATCATGCCATGCTCTTACTTATGATTTAAGTATAAAGAAATTATATTATGTTGAGACTTGTGAAACTGCAATGGCATGATCATGTGTTTATTATCTGCTCATCATACATTCACCAGTGTCTAGTACTCGTCCGAGGCAGGACCAGCCTTCACGTGTATGTTCACATCCGCACCGTTATGCTCACTTTGGATCCATTATAGGTGCCAGCCTGTACTAGCTTGCATTACGCAGCTAGGACTCGTATGTGATGCGCTTAGCGCCAGCTTCACGTGATCGTAGTACTGAGCATATATCCATTACACCCAGCCTGTTCCATGTAGCTACTTTTTGCATGGACTTGTGTGATTGCATATGTCGATGAGCATGTCATATTATATTTTATACGTTGATGAGCATATCGTATTATATATTTCTATGTTGTTGAGTATGTTTTGTGTTGAGAACTTTTGGTATTTACTTATACCTTTGGCCTTGTTGCTTTTATACTGTTTTGATGACGAATTTTATATTATGTTAAGGTAAAGGTGCTTAACCTTATCTTAGACAGTTTTCATACTATACGTAGTATGATTTTGAGAAACTATACTTGAATTTTAAAAGAGGGGTTATTATGTTATGAAAAACAAAGGTTTTAAAAATGTTTATTTTTGCCCACTCACACTTTATCAATAAAAAAATTTTTAATTCTCATTCAAAATGTAATTATAAAAAAACATTTGTACAGAATTGGGAGAAAGATCGAGAGACTTACCATGAATACCTTTGATCGTCAACGATGAGAGTAGGAAAAAGAAAGTTTTGGAGTTTGGGGGAGAAAGAAATATGGGATTTGGGAAGAAAGAAGATGAGGAAAATGAAGTTTTGGGAAGAAAGAAGAAAAAAATTTGCACGTGATATACAAACTATTTGCATACACAACAACATAAAATAAATTCGTACGTGATATATCAAACTACCATATAAATAAAAATAAATTAAATTAACTCAACAACATAAAATGATCGAGAAAATACCTTCAAATTGGTCCTCCAACAACAATCCTATGCAACAAACCTATAAAAAAATTAATTTTTGTTATTTTTAATATATTAAAAAATTAAAATTACCATTAACGCTTACCAGGCCCGATGGTGGTGGTGGAGGAGGAGGTTCTAGGGATAGGGAGGAGGAGATGGTAGGGAGAGAGAGAGGGAGAGAGAGAGTGAGATGGGTAGAGGGAGATGAATGAGATAGGGAGGGAGAGATGGAGAGGAGTGAGATAGGGAGAGAGATTTGGAAGGAGAGACCGAGAGTGAGAGATGAGAGGCAGTTTGTAGATTCTGCAAAAACTGCCTCTCGAGGTTGAGGAAGGGGATTAAAACAGGTAGGTTTTGCGCGACGAAGATGTTTATCACCCAAAGTCCCTTAATTCGTCGCCAAATATTCCCCCTGCCATATTGTTCCCACCCAACGTTTGGAGGTTACTCCAACATCACGGTGGCCGATGAGCACTTCGTGGTTCATATTTCAGACAACCTTCGTCCTAATGGTGCTACTCCTCTCTTCTGTGTTGGCAGTGATGGAGCCAGAAATTAAAGCTTGGAGGAGCAGCTAGGCCATATGAAAGAAACTAAACAAAATATAATATAATCAATGGGAGAAAATTGAAGGTTAATTTTTGTATAGGAATGGAAAATTTTAATAAAAGGAGAGTAACGGAATCACGAAAAAAATATATATAATATTGAGATAACTATATCATAAGCACCAAATTTGTTTATAAGTTTTGCTAAAAAAAAGGATTAGTACATTGAAGTTGAATAAACATCAATGATCATGGCTCAAAACTTGGGTCTGGCTGTGGTGCTACGTAGCACCACATGCTACGGCACCACATGCGGTAGAGATTCCTTCTAATTTTATTTATATTAAATTTTTAGAAAAATGATTCAATCTAGGCCATTGATTGGCCGTAGCATGTGGTGCTACGTAGCACCACAGAAATTTCCATTTTTCTTTCAAGATAAATTCTTTAAACAAGACTCTATTCATGCAAAATGGTGAATTACCTACAATGTACTCAACCAAAGTTAAAGCTAACAAACACAAGCAAAAGCCTACAAAATAAGGAAATGCATGAGAGGCCCAGACCCATCTTGTTCCTCATCTGGCTCCACCACTGGAATGAATCCACTACCATGTCGTACCAAAAACAATACTATTTAATAGATTCCCTCAGATCCCTCGAGTAAATGTTGATGAACCTACGACTACGTTATGACTAAGTCAAGAGCGACTCAAGCAAGATCTTTGTAATTGGATGTTGATCATGATTGAGGATTTTGTATTCCTTAAATGCATGTCGTTAGTAAAAGGAGGGAGCCCTGGAAGATTATCAAATTATTTTGGATTTTCTAATAGGTCATAAAATAAACTGAATTTTAAGATAAACATGCATCTACAGAAGAAAAAAATTGGGTGTTCAATAATATTAATCTTCCTAATGTTTGAAGATTTCAAGTTCAAATCTCTCGAACCTTTCGATAAAGAAAAAAAAGTTGCAAGAATCAAATAGTACAATGAAACATCTCAGATTTGTATTTGAACTATGTTAGCGATGATGTCATGTATCAATTAAAATACATATAGGATAATTTATTCATAAAAGCCAATGCATATAGTAAAGTGAAGGTATTATAAGAAATTCAAATTAGAGAAACATAAAAGAGATTGTAGATGGTTGATATTGGTTATACATTCTTGGGTAAGTACGTACGTTCAAATTTTAATACATTATTTGCGTATCTTTTTCTAGATATTTCATAACTGGGAAGTAATAAGGAATGCAACATCCCTATATAACATGACCAAAAAGTTCGTTGTAGATACTGAATTAGGAAGCTCAACTTCAACAGAGCTCAATCCTTTTTCGCAACGAACAATTTCATCTTGGGCCTCTGTGAGGATTTCGGAGACTGATTTGTCACCGTCGTTGATCCCTTGCCTTGCAAAAATGAAGCTCCCTAACGCAAAATCATACGAATCTGCACACTGCTTTATAGCTCCGGTGCCATGAACATTGTTGCCGGTGGTGTTGAGCGCATTTTCAAAAAAAGCTTTGCTTTGTGCTACATTTGACAGTGCTAAGTTAACAATGGCTATGTCAAGATCTTTGAGATTAGATGCTGATCGAGTTGGAATATCTTTCCAAAGAGCTTTTACACATTGCTTATAGTTGTAGCCGAATTGGTTTTGAGTTTGCTTGCAAACACTCCTAACTAATTGAGACGCTCTTGCATTTGCAAATGGTGCTCGAGATGATGAGAGAGATAAGAGCAAGGAAGCAATGAACACTACATAAATGGTTGAGGAGTCCATTGCTCAAGGTGTTTTAAATTGAAGCTAAAGTGATTACAAATGAATTGCTTAAGCAATGAATGAATGGAGTATGATATATATAAGAAACTCAATGAGGGTGTAGTCTAAATTTAGGAGCGTAATTTTCTGTACCTTTTGATTTTGTTTTTTCTCTTGCGTATTAAACCCTTGGAGGGAAACTAGCTTAACCTATTCGTCTAGTTAATTTTGTTTGAACTAAAACACAAGCTGGACATCATGGTTTCTAGAAATCCATTACTATATAATTAGACATCATGGTTTCTAGAAATCCATTACTATATAATTGGACATCATGGTTTCTGGTAGATATTTCTAGTAATTTAACCTTTCTAGAATCGAACACAGTTTCACCGTAACTCACATCGTCGCCCGCAATTTTGACTTCAAATTTGGCTGTCACAGGATCCTCGTAGTTTGTCTTCATTTTTGCCCTATTGAATGAACAGTGTCGGGATAACAACTTACAGCCCCTTGAGGTATGCATGTGGGTGTGGTTGGCCTAGGTGGTGTAGGCCATTAAACCAACTCCAATGGTAGCCTATGGCCAATAACAGATTTTGGCCTTTGGCGTTTGGCCTTTGGCCAGAAACTGTCTTTTCTCTCCAATGGTGTGGCCTAAATTTTAGGCCAAAAAGTTGTTAAATATTGTTTTAGCCTAATATTTTTTTTCCGTTAACTTTAAAAAATATATATATTTGTTTAGATTAATTTAGCTTAATTTTCTGAACATTTTGACCTAAAAATATTTAAATTCTGATAAAGTACGAAAAATGACACAGTAAACACAAATGAAAAGCATTACTATTAATGCTTAAATTTATAACATAGGTTGATCATACAACATTTAAAACCAAACAATAATTAAAAACTCCCTAAACAAGTAATACTTCAAAGGATAATTAAAAACCAAACAATAATTAAAACTCCCCAAACAATAATTAAAAAAAAAACTAATATGGTGGAGGACTTGGGTGAAAGCTATAACCAACATCATCAAAAAGAGTGCGCCTCGATAAAATTTCATCTTGCTTCTCACGAAAAAACCTCTTCCTCCGTGGAGTATAGTGGTCGAGATCCATCTTCATTATATCCAACTGGTACACATCTTGGTCTAATTTATCTCTTGTGACTTTCCTTGCCATTTCCCGCTCTTCCATTGCCATTTGCCGCTCCATGAGTTTGTGAATTTGCAACTTCTCTTGATTGCTCTCTTCACTACAATGAAGTAGTTTGTCAAGCTTTTCCTCATACTTCTTGCTAGCCAAATCCACTTTCTTCCCTTTTTTCTTTGCTTCCTTTTGCTTATCTCGCCCCGGCGGTCTTGCTATAGATGAAGATGGGCTCTCATCTACAAAATCACCATCAAGATCAACACTTGCCCCGCCTTCAAAAGGTTGTCTTGGAACCTTAGTAGATACATTTTCATTCCACCTAGGACAATCTTTGAGGATTTTCCAAGCATGAAATAACTTGAATTCATGACCTTTAGGGGTATCAAGTGTCATGAATATAGCCATCGCTTTATTAATCTATGTATGAAATAAATAAAGATTGATTAGTTACAAAATGTAATTATGCACATTAAAAATATAATTATGCACATGAAAAAAATAATTTATCAAGATAAACTCACCATATCTTCTTGACTCTTTCCACTTTCAAGAACATCTTTGGTTTTATTGTAGGCCGACTTCCAACAAGTGCATTTTTTGTTGATTCTCTTAAACCGATCGTACATACAATCAAGAGTTCGTGGCTTGTCGGGCAACGGTGGGGGAGATGTGCTAAGGAACACTTCATAGACGCGAGACCAAAATTCTTGAATATTTTGGTTCGTCCCGGTAGCACCATCTTCGCTAATATTGATCCATGCCTTGCACAAAGCTATATCTTCATCTTTAGACCAATTAGGTAATTTTGTACTAATTTTTGGCATCTTGAAATTTTTTGGAAGTGGGTAGAAGAAGAATGAAAATTTGGAAGTGGGTAGAAAATGATTTAGAAGTGGGTACAAGAAAAAATGAAATTTGGATGAGGAAACGGAAGGAAATTGATTTTGTGTGGATGTATAACCAAATGAATGGGTATTTATAGAGTTTTATGGTGAAATTTTAGTTAAATATTTTTTATTAATTATTTTAGCCGTTGGATTTTAATTTGGGCCGTTGGATGTTTTTTTTTTTACCGTTAAATTTGATATCATTTTATCACAGCCGTTGGATTACAAGTAAAAGTAAAAATAAAAAGTTTGAAATCTGACCGTTGGATCAGCCAACGGTCTATTAATTTGGACCGTTGATCTCCAACGGTACGTAACATTCAAGTGGCCGACAGGTGTGACGCTAGCCTTGCGCTAGGCAAGACGTCAGCAAAACCCAGCCCCTTGCACCAGGCGCGTGCGCGCGTCATTTTTCCCTGTGTGGCTTCCACGCCCGGCTCGCCCACTCTCAACGTGGGACCCACGTGTTTTGGCCGGGCCAACTCTTTGGCCAATTTGTAGCTTTTTTTTTTTTGGGTTACCCTGAGCCTATTTGTTGCCCATTGTTGGAGACCAAAAGCCTAAGGTCAATGGCCTAAATTTGTTGGCCTCCACCATTGGAGATGGTCTTAGGCCGTGAAGTTTGCTGAGGCCTTGGGGGTAAAGGTTACAGACTTACAGTTTAGTTCTGGGGATGAGTTTAATGGAGTGGATGTGTGAGGTGGTGGCCTAATGTTGGTTTGTTGATTTTTTAGGCTGCCATTGGAACCCTGGAGTGTAACTTCAACACGGTTTTCGCACGCCACCCTGTTTTGCCTTTGATTGATTTGTTGAAGTCTCACGGAAAGCTTGTCATGGTTGCTGCACCAGAGACCTCTCTCGAGCTTCCAGTTTCTCATCTGCTCACGGGTAAGTTTGATTTGACTTGATATTTCCTGTCTTAGGAGGCAGCTTCTAATTCCTCCTGGCTCTGCAATTACAGGAAGGAAGATAGTAGCCGGGAGCCGCATCGGAGGCATGAAGGAGACGCAAGAGATGATCGATTTTGCAGCAAAGCACAACATAACAGCTGACATTGAGCATCTTTCCAAATCCGATGTCAACTATTGATTCGCAATTGATGTCGGAAACACATTAAAGTGCACAGTTGAAACAAGAAATTGACTTTGGTTTTGTACTACGAATTTTGTTCGTTTGCTCTCCTTTTGTGAATATCGGGTGTTGTAGCAAATCCTAATACATCCCATGAACTAGTAAACACGAATTTGTAAAACACGACACAGTGAAACGTTGTTCAGGAAAATAAACACCCGAAATTCTAATTCTTGCTACTGCTTCAGCAAAAACAAACATCTTGTAGAAACACATGGAGTTGTTTGCAATCATTAATTTGACAAGCTGAATTTCTTATCAGTGACATCTAAAACAGGAATATAAGTTGGGAGTTAAAAATCAAGAGTCCCAGTTTTGGAGGAGACAGAACAACTACCAGAAGTGCCGTACGAACTCCCACTTGAACCATCGATAGGGGCTTGGTTTAGACATTCTAAAACCATAAACCTCCGCCTTTTCAACTTCATTGAGAACGTTGTTGCCTCAAGAATCACAGGAACCTGCTGACGCAGTAAAAATCATTAAAAATAATGAAACTAAAATACATAAGCAACAGAACAGAAAGGAAATCGATTTCCCAATCGGTTATTCCATTTGAACCCCTTCTATTCTAATTTTACCCTCTGAGTTTTCATAACATCTTAAATCAAACATAGATTGGCTACTCTTAAGTGATAAACAATGTGGCTGCAAGATGAAGAAAAAGCCATGACATGGGGATAAAAGATTGGCTTCGAAGTGGCAACTAGGAGTGGGCTGTGACAGGGAGGTACAACGCCAAACAAATGAAACGATGGTGTTGCAAGAGGAGAATGCAGAGGCCCTTATTATATGGCAGTGCACACGTTTAAACTAAGTTAACAGAAAAGGCTACAGTACCGACGGAATTCTAAGGATGATTGGGTGGTGGGTCATTCAGGTGCATGTTTACAACTTCATAGCAAGTGCATAAATGCTAATAATTTCTTGCAACCAAAAAGGAGAGACAGAAACTTGATTCATATAGTTTTAGATCTCAGTAGAAGTATAGTATCGCAGTACCTGTGTGTTAATCCGTGCTACTTTGTGCACATTGAGAAGGCCAACCATGTCCTGGTAACCAGTAAGGAGCTTTTCCAATTCCTTGTCCTCGTCTGAATGGATGATTCATGTAGATTATTATTGATGAAATATTTGACAGCGCAAAAACAAATGTGAACGCAGATATTAACCTGGAATTGCTTTGACCGACAGCAAGGTGTCTGCCATGTGCTGCCATCTCATAGAGGAGGATGGCAAAAGAAGACTAGGTGGAAATGTCACAACAGCGACTGCATTGGAAGATCTTACCATGGCTCTTAGAGATCTAAGAAAGGAAAGCATACTCCATTCCTGCAATGCGACATTACTTTGCTCAACTTAAGTAGTATATTCATCATGCGTCCGGCATAAGATTGCAAAGAATTTGAGATAACAAGAAAATTGATGTTGTCTATAATGTTTTATTCTTAAAAAAAATTGGAAAAAGGATAAGGCATACAAAAACACCTAACGACAAAAGTGCAAAGGAAAGGAAACAAAAAGCGGATGTAAATCAGAGGCTCAATGTAATTAGGAGTTTAAACCAAATAAAGGCTGCCACAAACCATGTCAGAATATTCACACTGTGGAGCACAGAATGATTGAATTGCAATACGACCAACAGAAGAAACGCTGCCATCACTTCTGCACTTTCAGCCAAAAGGAGAAAATGTTAAGATCAAGTATGAAAACAAATTGAATTAAATAAAAACACATACGACCATGGCCATCCGAAAAGCCTTATGGATAGCATCATTACAGGCCAACTAGTGAGGTTTTAGTGAGAACTCTTGTGGACTCAAATTTAAAAAATTATACAAGAAGCCTTTTAAAAATAAATAAGAAAACCAATGAATCACAAAATCAGGCGACAATCACATGAGTTTTTAGATCAGAGAGGTTATAACTTATGAAGATAGTCGGTAGATAAATAAAAGGTATGCAATAATTTCACTCCTTGTATAAGCTACCGAAATCGGCCACCAAAGCCAACTTCTATTTTATGAATTTGAATTAGACACAGGACGGCTGCATATCTTTTATCCTCCCCACCCAAACCATCAATACACAAGCACAAAAAAGAACATAGACTCACTAAATATTCGTCTCCACAATGAACAAAGCTAGTTTGATGTGAGAAACCAATTTATATGCATATAATTTCACAAAGCTATAAATAGCCTAGAGAACAGTACTTCACCTTGGAAATTGAGATAAAAAGGTTGCACAACGGTCATGAAGGGTAATCAGATTTGGAGAATCTTGAATGCTAACGCAATCTATACGCTTGCCGCTTAAATATTGCCTTTCCAAGGGCTTCCGCAAGTCAAACTCATTGCAGAACTCATGTTTGCCATCTGGACAACAACATAACAAACTGCTCTTGAAATCTAAACCAGCCATGAGCCAACAAGATATATTTTGTACTAGATAAAATAAGAAGAAACTTGCCACCTTGACTATCAAAACTCTGTTGATTTTCACCAAAATACTTCTTATATTGCCAAGCTATCCTCAACCCTTTCTCCTGAAATATTAGAAAGCAAAGTATTAATTTCTTAATGTTCACCCAACAAACTAAACTAGTTACGTGTAGAGGAGAAGTGAAAAAGAGAACAACCTGATCAGGATCTCTATGACTAGACTTGTCATCTTTGGGTAACGCAGGGCTAGGCAAAGTGCCGAGAAATTGCCTGGGGTCCTTGGATGGGCTTGCATAGAGAAGGGGTTGGTTGTGAACGAGTCCTTGAGACATAAAACTCCTAAGCAAAAGCATATGATGAGGTGCTTCTGCGTCTTCCATCACCATAACTAGGCTTCCTAGAGAAAACCCACCCCCTAAAATCTCTACAAACCAAAGACAGCAGAATAAAAGTTCTATGAATTGGATTATACAATAAAACCAAAAACAAAAAAAAATCCAATTTAATCACTCATATATCTTAGAATAACTAATTCCAATTTGATGTTGAAGATAGAAGATTACTATCAAGGTCTGGTATCCCGGATGAAATAAACATTGTGCCATTAGGACCATGCTTTAGTCCAGGGATTTGAGGTGAGTTTGCAGCCAGAAAGTTGCGAGAGAAGCTACTTGTCCGCGTCTTGGTCGCAGACATGGCTGCAGAAACAGTCTACCTCTCTCAATTACAACTCCCAAATATCCAGAAGTGAAGATTGCAGCGCTGTCCTGAGTAATAGATGCCTGCAGCTAAGATTTGCAGGAAGCAAAAAATTCAAAAAACTTTAAAAACTGTATGATAACCGTCACTGAATGACATAAGTGACAGCTAAAAGAACATAGAGTTTCGTGTTGAATCTTTACAAGAGGACTTACAGCCACATAGAGACCATTCTCATCCAAAAAGCTGGAGCTCTAACATTTATAAACAACCGTTTTACCCCTTGAACTATCCGTTTTCGACAAACAAGAGGACTAACAACGGCGTCGAGACCATTTTCGAGAACAATGCCAGAGTTCTAGTATGTAATAACTCAGAGCATTAACCTAGGCACTACAATTTGATTCCATCCAAAAGGGTTTAACAAAAGGAATCCCTATTTCCAGTATATGATAGATTCCAGTATAAGGTACTCCTAATCACTATAAGTTCTTTTTATCAAACAGTTGGTGTGCATAGCAATCAAAAGCCAGGCTACAGAAATCTATTTTCTTTACTGACAAGTACATAAGAACATCTTTACACACACGGATATATATACATACATATATATATATATATATACATACATATATATATATATATACATACATATATATATATATATACATACATATATATATATACTACATACATATATATATATATATATACATACATATATATATATATATGTCAGGACAGAGCTAATTGTGGTAATAGTAGAGTTTTGGAGTCTCACCCGGCCTCTGGTTCTTGGGACTTCAATTCGACGTCCACTCCGGTCAGTTTGTTGATTCCTTCGGTTTGCTTTCGCTTCTCGCTCGAAAAAAAGAGTCAGCAAAACCCCACGGTGTTGGACTGCGCATCGTCCCTGTGGGATGTTATTGACTTTTGAGACCCCTCATCAAGCCCAACATAGTAACTTTCAGCCCATGCTACTCTGGCCCATTCGTATGCCCATAAAAGAGAGAAGAAAATAACGGAAAACTTCGTTTCAATCCCTAAACCCTAAGGGCCTGTTTGGTGGGCTGGATGGGATTGGACCTTAAGGATAGGATTGGATTGGCAAGAATTGGTTAGACTTTGAATCCCAGTCCATTGTTTGGTGAAACACTAAGCTAGATGGGATTTGATTGGACTCAAATCCAATCTATTTTTGGTACAACACTGGATTGGACTAAAAAAAAATTTCTTTTATTTTTTTATTTTCATTATTCAATACCACATATAATTAATTCAAACAAATAAATGAACTACAAATTTGATAAAGTCATCCAATAAAGTATGGCTAATACATTGATAACCAAATTAGAACTCCAATTCAAATACACAAGACTACAACTTAAAATTAAATTAGAACTAAGTACACAATTCAAACTATCAACTATTCTTATGTTGCTCTATTTGCCCACATCTGCATAGTCATATTCTCCCTCCAAGCATTCCATTGATCGGAAGAGGCAATTTGTATCAATAGTGTCATGATCCTCATTATCATCATTGAGGGGATTAAAAAAGACTTCTTGATCAAATAGATCCACAGTCATTTCTGTCCTAATCAAGTTGTGTAAAAGACAACATGCTGTAATTATTCAACATTGTGTTGGTAGTGGAAAGAATGAATGGCTCCTTAAGATTGCCCAACGCATCTTCATAATTCCAAAACAACCCTCCACCACGTTTCTCGCCATTGCATGCTTCATATTAAAGTATTCTTTATGGTTCACAGGTTGACGCCCATTTTTGAAGTCAGATAAATGGTATATTACTCCTCTATATGGAGCAAGAAATCCCTCACTATTTGTGTAACCACCATCCACGAGGTAAAAATGACCTAAAAAATTTCAATAGGCACAAGATCTGGAACTTTCAATAAAATTTCATGTAGCCTTATGACCGCATTTAGAACTGAATTGAAGTATCTACTCACTGTCTCTCCAGATCGTCCAAATGTATCAAGCACTGTATGATTTTTTACATGATGGGCAAGAATGTGTAGAAAAATACAAACTTGCTCTTCTATAGATACTGAACCATACATCCTCAACCTTCCATGAGTGCGAAGTAACTCACACAATACACCGAAGGTTCTTCTATCCATTCGAAGCTCATTCACACACGTTATATCACTATGATTTATAAATCTATCTAGCAAACCCAAACGAGTCTCATGCCTAGATAGAGTACGATTTTTAAGATAGAACTTTTCACAATACCACAACGTCAAAGCATATACAACAGCTACTAATATCATTGACACACAAAAGTGTCATTTCTCTAACTCTATTGCAATTAGAGTTGTCACAATCTTCCTCTTTCTCTTTCGATCCATGTCTAACTATTTCAAAATGAATACAAACGAGAACAATCAATATGTATCTAATATAAGAAAAAAGAAGAAAATAAAAATTCATACGAAGACTATATACTGGAAACATAACAGCCATCAATAACCAAAAGGGGCTGTGCAAAGAAATTTTTTTATGCTGGAAACATAACAGCCATCAATATACTGGAAACATAAAAAGTCATATGCATAATTCTAATTCAAATACATTGATAACCAAATTAGAACTCCAATTCAAATACACAAGACTACAACTTTTTTATGTCATTTATCAAAATAAACTTTACAATTCAATCTGATAACTCTAACATGATAAAGTCAAAACCCAAAAAAAAAAATTAAACATCTTTGCTCCCCAGAAAAATCCCAAATCAAAATCAGAATTAGTAATATGTCAAAAGTTGCAAAATTCACATTTCAATCTGATAACCAACCATGATCAAGTCAAAACATCTTGTGACTTAAAAAAATTCATCTGGGCCTAATTGGATATGGCGCATATAATATTCTTCGTTTTTCGAGTTAGATAAAAATCAAACACAAAGTGGCATATAGGAGCTAACATTCATTCACAAGGTTTTGCAACTCACATTGATTTCAAGTTCTTTGGTTAATTTTTAAGTTCTCTTTCCTAAAATAAAAATGAACCGCATTATAGCTTGTGATTCAAAAAAAAATCATCCTAGCGTTATAGCCTATAGCACAAATAACGTTCTTCGTTTCTCGAGTTAGATGAACATCAAGTACAGAGTGGCATATAGCAGCTAACTTGCAGCAATCCACATAATCAAAATAAACTAGCCAGTTATTAGATACAAGCTACAAGCTGAGAGTCCACACAAACACGAACATTTCGTGAGCTCATAAACTGATTCAATCAAAATTCGAAATCTCAATTTCTTATAACGAAAATCGCATCTGATCATTGCTCAATCAACCACAATATAATCAGCTCAGATTCAGACTCTGTAGCACTCATTTGGTTCCAAAATCTCAATTCAGCTAATTGAATCAAAATCTTAACAATATCAAAAACACATTCTAATTAATCACAAGCAAACTCTCATTCTAGTCACAAGATTAATACCCCGCAAGCACCAACAACAAACAAACAAACAAAAAGCCTAAACCTGACCTGCACTTATCACCGGCATTACCAAATTCACCCAAATGTTTATCTTTGAAAAATTGCAGACCGCCAATGAGCAAGCAGAAATAAGCTGGTATTAAAACCAGCCCAACATTGGAGCACACATTTCTTTCTGCAGAGCAATCAACTTGTATACATGTCAAAAAAAATCAAGGAAAAAAAATGAAAATCGCACCTCTGTTTCTACATATGGGTTTTGTTCACTCGATTAAGATTTACCAATTTTAACAACATTTAAATTAGAACGAACCAACAAAAACCCAATTCACACAACAAATTGATTGAGCAGATGAATCCAAACACAAGAAAAGCAGGTCACCATCTTCAACAAAAAATCCAAATTCCCCTTCAACAACATCAAAGCTGCAGTTCATTCAATCGGAAAAGGAAAAAAAAAAACCATAGAACCCCCCATTAAAGCACAGGTCACCATCTTTAACAAAAATCCAAATACCAAATTCCATCCTCAGTAAAACAAAAATTAAAAACCCAAATCCAAATTCCCACCTTCAATCAGAAATAGAGAAAAAAAAACAGAGCAATCCAAATCAAAATTCCACCTTCAACCACAGGTCACCATCTTCAATCAGAAATAGAGAAAAAGTACCCATGATTCAGATTAAAAAAAAATCAAAGTACCCATGTTTCAGATTCGAAGAAAAGAGGGAGAAAGGGGAATTACCTTGAACAAAGAAGAGGAAATTGTAGAAAAAAGTTGCGAAAAATAGAAAAGCAGATGATAAGATCGGCAGAAGGGAGGCGCAGAGAGCTTGTGCGAACAACAGAGAAGCTCGGCAGGCTACGTAACCTACCTAGAGAGACAGGTTATGAATCCCGTCATATTTTGGATGCACAGCCCGGACCCAAATCCAGTCCATCTTACATTTTAGTGCATCAAACATGGGCTAAGACTCATATTCATTTTAATTAAAAATAACAAGTCATAACCTGCCCACCAAACAGGCCGTTAAGATCTAATTCGTCCCTTAACTAACTCAATTTCTTTTGACCAAAAAAAAAAACTAACTCAATTTCCAAGTCAACATACATTTAATCACCTCATATATTATTTTTAGAGTAAAATTTAGAATTAGTCGCTCAACTTTCACTTAAGTTTAGATTTCGTCTCTAAACTAAAAATCTGTCAATTTTGGTCCTTGAATTTAATAAAATGTGTAACATTAATCCATGCCGTTAACTTCCGTAAAAAAAATTAGTAAATTGATGATATGGCACACATGTAGGTCCACATAAATTAAAAAGAACCTTAATTATATATATTAATTTACTGAAGTTTAATTAGTAAAATCTGAATAAGGCAAAGCAAATTTAATTCCACACTTTTTTATGTGATCAACCAGCAAATGAGACTACTAACCAGCAAAAGAGTCGTCCAATTGATTTGGTCAACTTATGTTCTTTATTCTTTGGCTTGAGGAAGGGTGAATATCGGAGAGAGAAATTAAGAAATGTCCACCAACTTGAATTATTCGTCACTGCTGACTCTCACAATTTCAGAAAAGGGACTTTCTTAAGTGCTCCGAAGTACTCGGTACTCTGGGTATTTTAACCGTTAGATTTTTATTTAAAAATATAAAAATCAAGATCTAATGGTTAAAACGTCAAGAGTATCGTGTACTCTGGAGCACCCAAGAATTTTTTATTTTGGCCTACTGTTGCATTTCTTGCATGTTACCCAACCATATATAGTATATATATATGTACGTAAACCCTCAACAAATACACCACAAACCTTCAACGCAAATAAACAGAAAAAATTCTTCGTGATTTCAATATTTTTCAATCACTCAATCTCCCTTGAAATTAGCTCTCATACACACATACACAATATTTTAAACACAATGTCTCAAGAAATATCAGTTGCAGAAGAGCAAGCAGTGAAAGCCTATGGATGGGCCGCTAGAGATTCCTCGGGAGTTCTCTCTCCGTTCCACTTCACCAGGAGGTACTCGATTATTTCTTCGTATCAGTGCTATATTGAGGATCAAATTTTGTTCACCAAATAATATCGTAGTTTTTCATCTTTACTGTTCATTTATGAGAATGTGTAGTGGCATATCATTTCGTGGAAAATTTAGCGACTCTAGCATTATTGATGTATAAGTAAGATATAGGTTTCATCAAAGTAACGAGTTGGTGTTTATGTGTACTTGCAGAACCACTGGTAATAATGATATCAGCATCAAGATACTCTATTGTGGCATTTGTCACTCGGACCTTCACCTTGCTAAGGACGAAATTGGAATGACCATCTATCCCATCGTCCCAGGGTACGTACCTACATTCGTTACTTAATGTTAATGTGTATTATCTCGATTAATTAAGCTGATTTTGAGTAATTTCTTTTTTGGTTATAAGTTTTTACATCATAAATTTCTTGTAGGCATGAGATTGTAGGCGAAGTGACAAAGGTTGGGTGCAATGTCACAAAATTCAAAATAGGAGACATAGCTGGAGTTGGGTGCATGGTGGGTTCATGTCGCTCATGCAACAACTGCACACAGGACTTAGAAAATTACTGCCCCAAAATGGTGTGGACGTACAACAAACACCACGAAGACGGATCAAGAACCTTTGGTGGATACTCGGACAAACTAGTAGTCGATGAACACTTTGCAGTTCAAATCCCAGATAACTTGTCGTTACAAGGTACTGCACCTATGCTGTGTGCCGGGATCACAGTGTACAGTCCAATGAAATACTTTGGACTTATGGAGCCTGGTAAGCACTTGGGTGTTGTAGGTCTTGGTGGCCTTGGTCATATGGCCGTGAAGTTTGCAAAAGCTGTAGGAGCAAAAGTGACTGTAATAAGTACTTCTCCGAATAAGAAGAAGGAAGCCATGGAACACCTTGGTGTAGATGAATTTCTGATTAGTCATGACCAGGAGCAACTGCAGGTAAACATTTGATATTTTTCATGCAACCAGAACTCACTTTTTGTTTTGGTCAATTGGAGATTTGATAACAAAACCAAATAAACCGGTTGTAAAACTGCGTCAGCAAGATGATCTTTCATTAATTAACAGTGTTTAGTTGAAGTCCAAAAACGTAACATGTTAAATTGCAGAGCAAGATTTTTTTTTTTTTCCTTCATATATGTGTCGTACGAAATTTGTGTTTATTACATACTTACATGTGATTACATGAAATTAGGCTGCCATGGGTACAATGGACGGTATCATCGATACAGTTTCGGCCCCTCACCCTCTGTTGCCATTGACTGAGTTGTTGAAGACCAATGGAAAACTAATTCTGGTGGGTGCTCCAATCCAACCTCCTGAACTACCAGTTTTCCCCTTAATCTTGGGTAAGTTCATTTCATTTTCCCCTAACAGCTAACATTGATCCAAACTCTATAAATCTCTAATAAGATCAAATTATCTGATGAATCAATCTCTAATAGGGAGGAAGCTTGTTGCTGGTAGTGCAATCGGGGGAATGAAAGAGACACAAGAGATGATAGATTTTGCAGCAAAGCATAATATCACAGCAGACGTCGAAGTTATTCCCATGGATTACGTCAACACCGCCCTTGAAAGAGTTTCCAAGGCTGATGTTAAGTACCGCTTTGTCATTGATGTGGCAAACACTTTGAATTCTCCATATTGAACAATGCATGGACAGAAAATTGGAGTTGTTTTTTAACCTTCGAATTCGTAGCCATCAAGTGATGAAGGAATTGGAAACAATGATTAATTTTAAGAACGTTGCTAGAATCGTTCATGCGCATTGTGGCAGTTGTTTTAATTTAGTGATCTTAAGTTCATAGATGAAGAATAATGTGTTTAAGATGTGTGAGTGAATTTATTTATTTATTTTTTGCGGCGCTTGTTATCTTGCAATAAAAACAGAATGATTCCTTTCGGAAGCAAATTAATGTTTTAATTAACTCTATGAAAATAAGAAGTTCAACGTTTTTACTCATTATTCTTTGATAGTTAAGCTCTTGTTAGACTTCCTATTGGGAATGAACATCAACAGCAGCCTACTCCCTCTTTTAGACAATCAATGTATATCATCACTCTATGGAAATTAATTATTTACGGCAGTCAAATAACTCTTTGCATTCATCTATAAGGTCACTCAAGGTCATTCAAGGTTTTTTTAAACATTTTGACGTAAGACTTTAACTTCACATCCTCACAACATCATGGATACATAACAACATATGTACCCATAAAAAAGGGTCAAATCACACAACATGATGGGTACATCAACAAGGAGAGACAACAAACTTTAACAACAAGGGATTTCGTAAAATATATTGTAGCCGGGAGAAAATGTGAAACACAATGGATTTTGTTGAAGGAAATAAGATTTCTAGTGATGGCCGTAGTTAAGCTTGGGATGACACACGAAGATAGAGTCTCTCTTAAGGCTCGTTTGAAAGTGTTTTTAAAATGACTGAAAGTGCTTTTAGAACCAATTCTTAGTAAAAATGCAAGTCAATACTGGAATAGCACTTAAAGTGCTTCCTGCAAGAAGCACATAACTAGTGCTTCTGGCAGAAAACACTTAAAGTTCTTTTGAAACCCAAAAATAATTCACCAAAAACACTTTCAGTCATTTTAAAAACACTTCCAAACGAGCCCTTAAACTCTCTCATGCAAATGAATTGGAATTGGAATGAATAAAATAGGTTTGACTAACCAAAGGTTACCACTCAACAAGTGTAACCCTTGTGAATGGTTGTAACCCAAGTTGCACCTTCTTCTACATTCATTGTCTTTAGTTCATAAATTGAAGCGATATATCTCTTCATTGTGAACCGCTATCTCTTTTTCTAGAGTCATGCCTCTCAGCCAATAGGCGTATGTTCTCATGCCCATCACTTGAATTATTTATTTATTCCTTCATTTATCACAAATAATCTTTTACGTTTCCATCATTTTAATTCTTATCGTTCAAAATTTATCACTGTCGCCCTTCACATTTTGCTTTGCACAACGTCATCCTTACTGTCGAACTTCGTAGATACACATGAACACATGCTTATCTTTTCAGGGTTAATTTCGTCAAAGTACCCACCCCTACCTAGCTACATGTTTGAACACACGGTACACCAACTAAAATTACCCACTAGAGAAGCTAATATGGCAGCAGGTAGCTTTGCTGATTTAGGTCATAAATTTTATCATTGTATTTGGTTTTGTAATTTTCCTACGGAAGTTATACCTAGGATTAATTTTGATATGTATGCCTTAAAGATCCATAGAGGATCTTCTGTGTAACTGTAAGTTTAAAAAAAAAACCTAGAATTACCCATTTTAGCATTAAACACTTAATAAAAAATAACGCTCGAGAGACTATTTTTATATGTAGATTCTGTACCATTTTTTATACATGGCAATTGATGATATGTTGAGCACATTGGAATTTTATGCTCATAAGCACTTCTACGTAAGCACATTGGAATTTTATAAAAAAAAGTACAAGTGCTCTCTGGAAGCATTTCTAACTTTTTTTGCTAAACATGATAAGCACTTTTGGTGATCTGAAAGCACTTTTAGCTTAGAAGCACTTCCAAAAAGGCACGTACATGCTACATTATTATTGACCCACTCTCTTTTTTCTTATTGTTTTAGTTTTTCTTTGTATTTTTTGATACAACAATATTCCGCACAATGGGCGTGAGACTTGGGCTAGGCCATACTATGATCATTCGCAATAATTAGGTATATCAAACCCATCATCTAAGAGGCCGTTTAAAAATCATTTTGTTTTCACTTTTTTTTAAAATTGAAAACTGAAAACTGAAAACCCGTTTGGTAACTGCTTTCAGTTTTCAATTTTCAAATAAATAAAAAGTGAAAACTACTTTCTTGAGTTTTCAAATTTTGGCTTTCAGTTTTCATTTTTTTTAATAATTGAAAACTAAAAGTAGTTTAGTTTTAAAAAAAATGAAAACTAAATGCTAAAAGCTAAAGAATAATACTTTGCATTCCCCTCTTGGGAGATGAGATCATTCCCAAACTTGCAAATAAAGTATCACCGTAGAAATTTCATAATCGGAAACTATTCAATTCCTTAATCTTCATTTATGGATCATCCCTACAAAAAATCATTCGAAACAGAGATCGTTTAGTCATCAAAATGCATCAAATAAATAGACGGTTCATCATTAATATTACTTGGTACCTACACTATTGATTTATTTGATGATTTTGAATGACTTAACAATCTCCTATTCGAAAAAATCTTAAAATGAAGATTAAGGAATTGAACGGTTCCGATTATGAAATTTCCACAGTGAAGATATATACGTTCTTTGAAAGTGGGAGAATGAGCTCATCCCCCAAGAAGGGAATGCAAGTATTATAATTAAAAACTAAAAACGAAATGTTTATCAAACGGCAGTCGAACCTAATACCCCAATTAAAAAGGAGGAGCTGGTTAATATGAGATGTGTTCGAAGCCTTTTGCAGGATGTAGGCAAGGAGCATACGTGTTGGCTTAACCGCTGGTTTACACCTTCTATCGGATTGATTTAACAATAGGCTTCACTCTGATTCCTTCGAAGGAATGTTTATGAGGCCTTTGTCGTCGATGTGTTTGTCAGGCGTGCCACTATTGGCATTCTGCGAATAGAAAGATGTATATTAGTTTTAGTATAAGTTAGTTTACAAATATATTAGGTACTTGCGCCACAAGTAATGTAACTTCCGTTCATTGGATTGGTGACTTAATTATATTAGGTCTTGGTTAGGTTCTTTTTATTGCCTTGCTTATTAAGGACTTTTAATATCTCTCGATTGTTTATACCAGAGATTGCTTAAGATGGCATTTTGATATAAACTAGTTATAACAAAATGTTCCACGCTCGGGCAAATAGAGAAAAGTAAAGACGATAATTAAATACAGGAATCGAAATACTTGAAAGTAAAGACTTGTAAGTAAAGACGTTAAGTAAGAACTGATATTGAAAGACTTTAAGTAGAAAGTTCAATAATATTACATGTAATGGTTATTTCAGATTGAATAAACACCCATCGGGTTGGTTTTAGTTCCATCGGGATGGTTTTCAAAGCTAGTTCCTTACAAAGGGAAATAATCAAAGACACATTGGCCTAAGATTTCTAATCGATACTATCAAAACAGGGATGATTTGATGGCAGAGCTTAATTCACTACTCCTCAGGAGAGTTAGGATGTATGATCCTAGGGTTCTGGTCTTTGAGTTCTCAAAGTCACAAGCTACACGAGTAGTGTGAATGAGAAAGCAGCAGATAGAGATGAAATCTGTTTCTAGGAAAGGCTTTAAGGGATTTCCTCAGAGGTTTCTTTCTGAACTTAAGAGTTCTATTTTTTGGTTGTTTGAGTGTCCTCATCTTCGAATCCTCCCTTCGTTTATATAGGCCATCAGGGAGCCCACGTCACAGCCGTCACTTCTCTTTGCAACCATCTTCGGAGACTTCAGTGAGGTAAGGCTTAATCGGTAAGGCATAAATAATATCTCTAATCAGCCTACCCCTACTGAGAAAAAGTTCTTTATTCATAGTCTAATTCCCTCCAAAATGTAGAGTGCTTTGCATTAAATGCAGTCAGTGGAGGATTATTCAGACTTACTTCCTTTTTGTCCACTGGTCTGGGTTGGGCCTTTCCTCTCTTAGGCCCAACCTATTACCAAAAACAAGTTATGCCCCAATGGATATTTTTCAGTGTAAATAAGATGGGTGTGGTGTATGACCGACTATGAGATGGGTTTGTACAATCTCCACCTCTTCCTCTTCCACTTCCAAAAAAAAAAAAAACCAATGACCCATACATTACTTTAATGGCTTTTAGTAGGATCTGAAGCAGAGGTGGTTAAAGGCAAGGAGAATAAGGCATGCGGCTTGGATCTCACTTTAAATTAGATCTCTTATTTTTTTTCATACCCTTATTATATGTATTAAAATTTTCATCATTCATTGTTTTCTTGATTTGAAAGAAGGAAAAAAAATCTCACAATTTCATGTGGTTTAGGCCCAATCAACACAGCTCATTTTTGGTTTAACCCAGCATTTATGTGGTTTCAAATTAAACCTAATTTTTATTTATTTATATTACTATTTTGCCCAAATTTAATATCCCTAATTTTATGCTTCATTTACTTCTCAATTTGATATTTGAAATTTGAATATTTTGTTGTTGTATGTGGATGCACCTACAACAAAGAAGAGAATCATTAGCAACAATCAAATATAACACTCTAATGCAGGGTGATCCCATGTCTCCGTATCTTTTTTTGCTTTGTGCGGAGGGTCTAACGGCATTGATCAGGAGGCAAGAGGAGTTAGCGGCTTTACATGGTTTCCGCATTATGCCAAACGGTGTAAGTATTTCACATCTTTTTTTTCGCGGACGACTCAGTTTTGTTTTGTCATGCGAACAAGGAAGAGGCTGGGGTTATTAAAAATATTTTGAAGTGCTATGAGGCGGGGTCTGGACAACAAATAAATTTGGATAAGAGCTCCTTATATTTTAGTAGCAATGTGACTAAAAGGAGACGGAAGAAGTTGGCAGAGGTCTTGAGTATCGATTCTAAAGAAAACTGTGTTGAATTATAAGTCTATAGCTGATTAGTAATTAGGAATAAGTTGTGCTCATTTGTGTATTCACCTGTGCTTAAAATGCCAAGTGTGAAGTTTTTATTTGTAAAGGCCTTGTGTGCCATGTAGAGTTTGATCCATATAACTAGTTAGATGGATGGCTGAGATCACTTCACACATGTGTGATCCAGCTGTGCTGTCTAACTAATTTGGTAAATGAACTACGTGTGCTTCTTTGCTCAGCAGATAAGAAAATATATAGTTGCATTTCTTTCTGCAATTTTTGCGGTGCAGCAGAGGAAGAACATTCAACCTGTTATTCTATTTCTCATTCCTTCTATTCCTTATTATTTTTAGCAAATTCATCGTATCTTTAACATGGCCTCAGAGCCAGGTTTGATCAATTAAAATCTTGGGCGTAAATCTGTGGGTTTCCTGGGCTGAATCGAGATCTATTCGAAGTTCAGTGAAAGGGTGCTGGAAATCACCATCGTCTAGAAGAAGAAGAAAACAAAGCTTTCAGGCTCAAGATGTCTGTAGCATGAGGCTCAGAAATGAGAATCCCAATCTTCTCCGGTGAGAACTACGAGTTCTGGAGAATCAAAATGACGACGATTTTCAAGTCACACGGGCTATGGAATCTGGTCGAGAAGGGAGTTAAGGTCCTTGACTCGAAGAAGAAGAAAATTGCAGGAGGACCAAAAGACGATGGAGATGAGGAAATGGCTAGCGTGCTGATGCAAGATGCTAAGGCGCTGGGCATCATTCAGAATGCAGTTTCAGATCAAATTTTCCCTCGAATCGCCAATGCTGAATCAGCAAAGATGGCATGGGATTTGCTGTATGGTGAGTACCATGGTGGTGATCAGGTACGGTCTGTAAAATTACAAAATCTAAGGCATGAATTCGAATATGCCAGGATGAGGGATGATGAAACTCTCTCTGGTTATCTCACTAGGCTGAATGAGTTGATTAACCAGATGAAAACATTTGGTGAAGTTCTGTCTAATGAAAGACTTGTGCAGAAAGTTCTGATTAGCCTTAGTAAACCATATGATCCTATATGTTTGGTCATTGAAAATACAAAATGCTTGGAGACTGTAGATTTACAAGAAGTTGTTGCCATCTTGAAGAGTCAAGAGCAACGTTTTGATTTGCACACGGTTGATGTAACCGAGAGGGCATTCTCTCCACTATCTGTGCATTCAAAGGAGTAGAACAAGAGTGGTGCTCATTCTGGTTCATCTCGTTCTCAGAGAAATTGGAATCAAAACCCAAGTTTCAGCAGAAAACTTCTCTGAACAATTATCATCAGTCTTATGGATCTTAATCAACAGGCCAAGAAGGAACAAAGCCACAGTACAAAGTATGTTCTAAATTCCATTTTGGTGAATGCAGATACAAGGGGAAACCAAAATGTTTTAACTGTGAGAAGTTTGGACTTTGGGCTAGAGAGTGTACTGTAGCAAAATCAGTACAAAAGGCAAACAATGCAAGTCAAGTGGAGATGACAAGAAATATGTTCTATGCAAACTGCACAGTTACAGAACAAAGGGTGAGTGGAGACTGGTATATTGACAGTGGCTATAGCAACCACATGACAGGAAATGTGGAATTGCTGGTTGATGTGAGAACCAATATTGCTGGCAAAGTTCAAATTCCAACTGGAGATCTCGTGAATATAGCTGGAATGGGATCGCTGGTGATAGATACAAACAAAGGTAGAAAATATGTGAAGGAGGTGATGTATTTGCCTGGTTTAAAGGAGAACTTACTAAGTGTAGGTCAAATGGATGAACATGGGTACTTCCTTGTGTTTGGTGGTGGAGGATGCAGTATATATGATGGTTCATCACTAGAATGCTTAGTTATGAAAGTGAAGAAGAAAGTGAAGAAGAAAGTGAACAGATGCTATCCACTGGTCTTATTATCTGAGAATCAAATGGTATTGAAGGCTAGTGTCTCTCACTTTACTGAGATTTGGCATAAGAGACTTGGACATTTGCACTTTGGTGGCCTCAAACAGTTGAGAGACAAGGATATGGTGCACGGTCTGCCTCAGCTTGAAGACTATAGTGGAGTCTGTGAAGGTTGTCAGCTTGGAAAACAGCACAGAGAAGAATTTCCAAGAAATCAAGCACTGAGGGCAACTACACCACTTGAACTTATACATGTTGATTTGTGTGGACCAATGAAGAATGAGTCAATTGCAGGAAATAAATACTCCATGCTTTTAATAGATGATATGATTAGGATGATTTGGGTCTATTTCCTGCGTTACAAGTCTGATGCATTCAACTATTTTAAGAAATTCAAAGCTATGGTAGAACTACAAAGTGGTTTCAAGATCAAATGTCTGAGAAGTGACAGAGGTGGGGAGTTCAAATCATCTAAATTCGACTCATTTCTTGATCAAGCTGGAATTCAAAGGCAGTTTACCCTTGCATACACTCCACAGCAGAATGGAGTGGTGGAAAGGAAGAACAGGACAGTCATAGAGATGGCAAAATCCATGTTGCATGAAAAACGGTTGCCATACTCTCTTTGGGAAGAAGCAGTCCACACGTCTGTGTATGTACTAAACAGATGCCCCATAAGAGCCTTGAACAACATTACACCTTTTGAAGCTTATTCTAGAAAAAAACCAAGAATAGCACACCTGAGGGTATTTGGTTCACCTTGCTATGTTCATGTTCCAAGTGAGCACAGGCACAAACTCGAGCCTAAAAGCTTTAAGGGAGTGTTTGTGGGATATGCAGTCTGTGAAAAGGGATATAGGGTGTTTGACCCTATCTCAAAGAAGTTGATATTGTCAATGGACATTGTTTTTTATGAAGAAGCTGTTTGGAATTGGGAAGTGAATTGTGTGCAGCCTGTCTCCTCTATTGGAAACGCAGTTTGTGATGAGTTATACACAGCAAGAAATGAAGAAATGGAGCTGACTCCTGTCTCATCAATAGCCTGCACACCTAGAGAAGTTCTTAGCATTGAAGACTCTACTCAATCTAAGGAAACAACCTTAGGTAAATCTGTGAACAACTCAAGTTTGAGTGAGAAAGACAGACAAGCATTTAATCATACACCTTTGAAGTGGAGAAATCTAGATGAAGTGTTAGCTCAATGTAATCTTTGCATCATGGATCCAAAGAAGTATGAGGATGGCAAACAAGATGAATCTTGGTTAAAAGCCATGGAGGATGAGATTTTTATGATTGAGAAGAATGGTACCTAGATGCTTGTTGATAGACCAACTGAGAAACCGGTCATTGGAGTAAAATGGGTGTACAAAACAAAATTAAATCTTGATGGTTCAGTGTTAAAGAACAAGGCAAGGCTGGTTGCAAAAGGCTATGCACAAAAGCCCGGTTTGGACTACAATGAGACCTATGCATCAGTTGCTAGATTGGATACTATTAGGACCTTGATTGCCTTAGCTGCACACAAGAGCTGGAAACTGTATCAGTTAGATGTGAAATCATCTTTCTTGAATGGAGTTTTACAAGAAGAGGTCTATGTTGAGCAGCCCGAGGGTTTTGTTGTTAAAGGCAAGGAAGAAAAAGTGCACAAGCTTCACAAGGCCCTCTATGGCCTAAAACAAGCTCCAAGAGCCTGGTATGGAGAGATTGACAGCTACTTCACACAGTGTGGTTTTGAGAAGAGCTTGAGTGAACCAACACTGTACATAAAGACAAGGGGAGAAGATGTCCTGATTGTTTCCATTTATGTGGATGACATTGTCTACACTTGAAGTTGTAAGTCAATGTTAGAAGAATTCAAGGAAGACATGAAGATGAAGTATGAAATGACAGATTTGGGACTCCTTCATCATTTTCTTGGAATGGGAGTGATCCAAACTAATTCTAGCATCTTCATTCACCAGAAGAAGTATGCAAGTGCTTTGCTAAGCAAGTTTGGATTGAGTGAAGCCAAGACCGTCTCAACTCCTCTTGTGACTACTGAGAAACTGTCTAAAGATGATGGAAGTGGTGCTGCAAATGAAGAACTGTATAGAAGCATTGTGGGAAGTCTGCTATACCTTACTGCTACAAGACCAGACATAATGTATGCAGCAAGCCTACTGGCTAGATTCATGCACTGTGCTACCAATAAGCACTATGGGACTGCAAAGAGGGTTTTGAGATATGTCAAATGAACTCTGAACTATGGCCTGAAGTATGTGAAAGGTAGGAAAGCCTGTCTAATTGGCTTCTGCGATAGTGATTGGGGTGGTTCTCTGGAAGACAACAAGAGTACATCTGGATATGCATTCTCATTTGGCAGTGGTGTATTCTCTTAGGCCTCAGTCAAGCAAAATTGTGTCACACTTTCGACCGCAGAGGCTAAATACATAAGTGCATCAGAGGCCACTGCTTAAGCTAAGTGGTTGAGATTCGTTCTGGAAGATTTTGGCAAATTGCAAACAGAAGCTACTCCTCTCCACTGTGACAACACATCTGCCATTGCAATCACTAAGAACTCTGTGTTCCATCAGAAGACCAAACACATTGATAGGAGGTATCATTTCATTAAGGATGCATTGCAGGAAAGCATCATTGATCTAATCTACTGTCCTACAGAAAAGCAGCTAGCAGATATCTTCACCAAGCCACTTGCAAAGGATCGTTTCACGTTTCTCATAAACATGCTTGGAGTTAAATCAGATTTAGACATAAAGGGGAGTGTTGAATTATAAGTCTATAGCTGATTAGTAATTAGGAATAAGTTGTGCTCATTTCTGTATTCACCTGTGCTTAAAATGCCAAGTGTGAAGTTTTTATTTGTAAAGGCCTTGTGTGCCATGTGGAGTTTGATCCACATAACTAGTTAGATGGATGGCTGAGATCACTTCACACATGTGTGATCCAGCTGTGCTATCTAACTAATTTGGTAAATGCACTACGCGTGCTTCTTTGCTCAGCAGATAAGAAAATATACAGCTGCATTTCTTTCTGCAATTTTTGCAGTGCAGCAGAGGAAGAACACTCAACCTGTTATTCTATTTTTCATTCCTTCTATTCCTTATTATTTTTAGCAAATTCATCGTATCTTTAACAAACTGTGGAAGATATTTGGGTATTGAAGCTGACTTTGGGTTGTCAAAAACAAAGGTGTTTGAAAACATTCGGGATAAGCTTTATACTAGAGTGCAAGGGTGGGCAGAACAATTTTTATCTGCCAAGGGGAAAGAGGTATTACTAAAGGCAGTTGCAATGGCGGTGCCTAACTATGCAATGTCGTGTTCAAACTTCCGATAAACCTATGCAAGGAATTGTAGAAGACTATGTCACATTACTGGTGGGAGGGAAAGGATGGAAGGCGCGTGATGCATTGGGTGGCTTGGAATAAAATGACTAGGATAAAAAAGGAGGGTGAGTTAGGCTTTCGTGACTTGAAATGCTTCAACCTAGCTATGCTAGCAAAAGTGGGATGGCGGTTGATTACGAATCCTTCTTCACTTTTGGCAAGGGTGTTACATGGAAAGTATTTCTATGGGAAGAGTTTTTTGAATGCTAGCAAGGGTTGTGGCACGTCGTGGGGATGGAAAGGGCTTATGGAGAGCAAGAAAGTGCTATTGGCAGGACTACGATGGAGGATTGGGGACGGAGAATCAGTTAATATTAAGGAGGACCCTTGGTAGCCATTTCCTTATACTTTTAAGACTCAATCACAGGTGATTGCGAGGGAAAGGTGGGTGAGTGAATTGATTGACCCATCGACAAAGACATGGAAAGAGGACTTGGTGAATCAGTTATTTGAGCACACAGAAGCTCAAGCAATTCTTGGCATGCCACTAAGTCAATTTGGCTGTGTGGATAGATTAGTGTGGCATCATACAACGAATGGGATCTATAAGGTGAAATCTGGATATAAGGTGGCATTATCATTTGGACCATAATGGTTAATTTGGACTCAAGGGTGGAGGTGAAAGCAGCAATAGTTCGAGTCAGCCCTCTTGGTGTAAAAATGCCTAGAGCTTAAACGTCCCGAATAAGCTAAAACACTTTATATGGCGATGTTGCAGAGAATCAATTGATGTTCTAAAAAATGTACTTCGAAGAGGAATACGAGTGGAGAGTAGGTCCAAGCTTTGTGATGGGGAGGAAGAATCAGAATTGAGTCTTTTTTTCAAATGCTCGTATGCGCGTGTGTTCTGGCTTGGCTGCCCAGTCCAATTGGATGCAAACGGCCTTGAAGGAGATAATTTTCTTGATATTTGGAACAATCTAATAAAGAAAGCTGAAGGGTGTGATCGACAAGAGGAGTTTGTGCAACAGCTTGTATTTGGTTGTTGGAGAATATGGAAATGTAGGAATGATTTGGTGTTTAATGGTGCCTTGATTTTGCTGGTAGATGCAATTCCCTTAATGCAAAATCATTGGTCGGAGTATATAAGGAGGCGCAGCGGCCAACTTCAGACGATGTTTCGTCTGTACAGGTACGTCGACCTAATAAAGCAATGTTGCACTGGCAAAAACCAGCTTTTGGGAAATTGAAAGTGAATTGTAATGGTGCCTGGTCTGCTAGAACTGGACTTGGTGGAGTGGGATGGGTGGTTAGAAATTATGTTGGATGGTTTCAGATGGAGGAGGAAGGGGTGGTTTTTGGCAACATCTAGCCTTGCTATTGAAGCAGAGGCGGTGATCGAGGCGATGAAGGTTTGCGTTGAAAATGTATTTAGGCTAGTGATAATTGAATCTGATTCTTCAATGCTCATTGACATGCTGCATAGATGAATGGCGACTGATGCATATTTAGATGGCCTCATTCATGATATACAACAATTAGCTAAACATTTGGAGTCAGTTGAGTTTTCATTTGCTCCTCGTCAATGCAATGGAGCACCTCATTCATTGGCCTCATTTGTAACTAAGAATAAAGGCACCCATAGATGGGATGTGATGTTTCCGGAATGGTTGTTTAATATTTTGTCCAAAGATGTAAACATTCCAATTCGTGTTTATTAAATTCTTCTATCGCTTGACAAATAAAAAAAATATAACACTAAGAATTGTGTATCTATACAAGAGATAGATTACAAATTAACATGATGAAGAAAATAAAAAATTTATCAAACCAATAGGTAAATAATTATAACAAAAATGGACAAAATGAGTTTGTATATCTTATTAATAGATACATAAGTAGAAAACAATTTTCAAATTGGAGTATTTCCTATTTGATAGGTTAGTAGAAAAGATGAAGAAGAATTGAATACCTACTGAATAGGTTGATTTGGATACAAAAAGACGGTGACCTATTATCGCCTACAGTGGAGGAAATTAGACATATTCACAAGGTTTAGTATTGTTCAAAAACTAAAGTTAAAAGTGAAATATGTATCATAGGTTTATTAAACCTAATTGTTGAAAGTTGAAACCTATTCAGGTTTAGAAATGTTCAAAACCTAGAAAACAATAACCATTAAATGATAGAGTAGATGGAAAAAAATAACGAGGAAGTCTGGAAAAAAAAAAAACAACCTGAGAACAAATATATAAAAGATTTGAGTACTTTAATGATTGATTTGGTAGAGCACTAGAGTTGGACGAGGAGAAGAATGAAGAGGCTGATCCATTTGTTGAAATCACCCAGAAGGGAAGAAAAAATTATATAAATCTGAATTTCCAAATGTAAATCCAATTGGCATAAATTACATTGAATTACAAGTTAAAATTAAGGAGTAGCTTTCTATAGATAAACCAATTGGAACTACAGTAAAACCTCGATAAATTAATATTCAATAAAATAATAACCTCGTTTAAATAATAAAAAACTCCAGTCCCGACTCGGGCCTGTGTACTAAAATAATAATTTTGCTTAATGCATAAGATAATAATTTTTTCTAACTTTCCTTAAGGCCCATTGGATATATAAATTAATAATTTATTAAAATACATAAAAATATAGTACATAACAATTCATAATGCATATGATAGACTTTTTACCAAACAATTTCAATTTTTCTCCAAAAATGCTTCTAAAGTCACTTGTTTTTTCTTTGCACCTAAATTGAACTGAACCTCATCCTTAATTTTTTGCAATGTAGACACCACATTTGGTATATCTTTTTCATTTTGTAGCAAGTAGTTATTCAATGTTACTATTGCTTGAAAGGCCTCTTTTGGAGAAACAATTGGTAGATCACAACTATCATCTGGATCTTCATGGTCCTCACTGGTAGTCGTATTCATTATTGCATCAATGATCTCTTCATCAGTTGGCGATTCCATCACTGCATTATTTTTAGTAGGATAATTCAAAATGTCCTCAACATCCATCGCATTTCTATAGCGTAGACCAGAAATGGCTATGCATGTACATTGAATGATCTAAACCACTTTATCTTCTAATTCAATGAATATGTATATACATGTATCTTTAAAACCCTTATATATTCTTCTTTTTAATGTCCATTAGAAGTTTGTCTAATACATGAATATATGACTATGACTTTTTATAAGATACATGAACATATTTTCTTTGAAAACAGAAAATCTTTTATAAATTAATAAAATATTAATTTATTGATAAATTAATAAATTATTCATTTATCGATAAATTAATAAATTATTTATTTATCGATAAATTAATAATCTCGTTAAAATAATAATTTTTTCCAATCTCAAGAGTATTAATTTATCAAGGTTTTACTGTAATATGTTATAGACATTTGAATTTTGATGGGCACAATGGGCATTATAATAGAGAGAAAAATTGAAGTAATAAATGTCATCTAACTCATCACTTCAAAAAAATGAAAATTTGCTTACATGGAATAATAGTCAAAGGGTTTAATCTAAAATTAAATATTTTTTGGGTTTTTCCTAAAATATGTTAGAACTTTTGGATTTCTATTAACTTTTCTATATTATATATACAAATTTCTGTCAACTCTTGGATTCCTTCCATGTTACCCAACCAACCATATAGTATATATGTATACTTAAACCCCCAACAAATACACCACAAACCCTCAACCCAGTTAAATAGAACAAACTCTTTCTGATTTCAAAATTTTTCTCTCATACACATTATCTTAAAGACACAATGTCTCAATATATATTAGTTGCAAAAGAGCAAACAGTGAAAGCCTATGGATGGGCCGTTAGAGATTCATCAGGAATTCTCTCTCCCTTCCACTTCACCATGAGGTATTTGATTACTTGTTCATGTCAGCCGTACACTGATGATCATCAAATTTTGTTCACCAAATATCATAGCTAGTTTTTCATCTTTGCCAACTCTAGCGTTCATTTTTTACAATTTGTACTAGCGTATATATCATCGGTAACACATTTGTGTGTTCATGTGTGTGTGTTTACTTGCAGAACTACTAGTAGTAATGATATCAGCATGAAGATACTCTGTTGTGGCATTTGCCGTGCAAACCTTCGCTTCGCTAAGAATGAAGTTGGATTGACTATCTATCCTCTTGTCCCAGGGTACGTACGTCTGCTACTTAATTTATTCTCTCAATCAATTTATTACTTGTTACTTATTAATTAACTAGTTAATATATGCACTTTTATCATACTTTTTTGTAGGCATGAGATTGTAGGGGAAGTGACAAAGGTTGGGTGCAATGTCACAAAATTCAAAGTAGGAGACATAGCTGGAGTTGGGTGCATGGTGGGTTCATGTCGCTCATGCAACTGCACATAGGACTTGGAAAATTACTGCCCCAAAATGGTGTATAAGCACAACAAACACCACGAAGACGGATCAAGAAACCTTTGGTGGATACTCAGACAAACTAGTAGTCGATGAACACTTTGCAGTCGATGAACACTACGCCCATGCTCTGTGCTGGGATCACATTGTACAGCCCAATGAGGTACTTTGGACTTATGGAGCCTGGGAAGCACTTGGGTGTTGTAGGGCTTGGTGGCCTTGGTCATATGGCCGTGAAGTAGGGGTCGTCAATGGGCCGGGCTGGCCCAAATGCAATGGGCTTGGGCCGGGCCGGGCTGGGCCTAAATAAGGTAGTAGAAATATATGGGCTGGGCTAGGGCGGGCTTTTTCAAAATTTTTAAGGCCCAGGCCTAGCCCACGGGCTGGGCTTTTATGGGCCAAATGGGCTGGGCTACATGGGCCAAGCTAAAATGACCTTATTAAGAAAAATAGTTTGGGCTAAGTGATTTATGACTTCTTATTTTGAGTATATTTATGTAAATTGGGATCTAAAATATGTTTTTAAGTTGGGCCTATGCGGGCTGGGCCGAGCCGGGCCTTCTTGGGCTCAAATGGGTCGGGCCTCAAACACCCTTGCCCAAGCCTAGCCCTCTATATTATGGGCCGGGCCGGGCTTTTTCCTCAATGGGCCAGGCGGGCCCCCGGGCCCCCATGGGCCACGGGCCAAATGAAGACCCCTGTGAAGTATGCCAAAGTTGTAGGAGCAAAAGTGACCGTAATAAGTACTTCTCCGAATAAGAAGAAGGAAGCCATGGAACACTTTACACCTTGGTGTGGATGAATTTCTGATTAGTCTGACCAAGAGCAATTGCAGGTATACATTTGACATTTTTCATGTAACAATGTTTAACTAAAGTCCAACAATGTAACATGTTAAACTCAGTCCTAAAAATTGGGGTCAAAGGCCACAGACCTCATGGGCACAGTTGAATAACTATGGGTTTACTGGCCCAATGGCCACATATACTGTACATCTGGGCCATTAAAGAGGATGCCACAAGTAAACTGTGGCCAGGAAAGAACATCTATGGCCAAGTGGACCAAAAGTTAATAAAAAATTGTAAACGTCCCGTTGGTACCAAACCGGTCATATAGATAATTTGGAGAAATTTTATTTTTTAAATTTATGGGTCATAGAGAAAGGTAAACCTGCTCAAATAGTATACATGTTCGAAGGATGGCTTAGAAATGAAAGGATTCAACAAGCTAAAATATAACATGAAACGAGCTCAACCACATACATAAAGATTGTAGATAAGCTCATATGTTTTCAATCACAAAAGCTAGAAGAGAGTACCAAGTGGATAAGAAGATTTAAGCTGCTTACTTGCTTTACTAGAATACAAAGAAAGCAACAAAAAAACTCAAATGGAAAACGTTAAGACCTCTACATGGATTTTTAAGCTTAAATATACCTGTGGAGTGGCATAGCATGCACTAAACCTTGATCATTTGTCATTTTGTTCAATCATCTCTATCATGTTCTGTTTTCATATTCCTCGCACGAGAGTCACAGCTTCATCAAAAGAAACCCCTAGAAAAAGAAAATACTAAGCTAGATCCCCCGACTGCATCTATTGTTGCCCTTGTTTTAGCTATAGCAATAACATATTTATCTTGTGGCAGACATATCAGCAAATTTGTGGGTGTCACTCATGCCGCGTCAGTTTTTTAATAGAATTATTAATAGAACTAATAAAAAATGGCAAAGTGAAATGAAAATTAAGTTCCAGAGAGTAAAGTGACGAAATTTAAATATCTACTAGAGCCATTTATTTCAATTTTTAATTCTGCCTTATTTTAATTCAACTTTCTTTGGG
This sequence comes from Gillenia trifoliata, assembly GCA_018257905.1. NCBI lineage: Eukaryota > Viridiplantae > Streptophyta > Magnoliopsida > Rosales > Rosaceae > Gillenia > Gillenia trifoliata. The sequence continues at coordinate 7,701,979 of CM031088.1, read as the reverse complement.
ATGGGTTTGATTATTTCTTTTGATCCATGTGCTCCCACTATAAAAAGTGATGCTTATTATTTTTACCCTTCTTTATCAAGGACCGAACACGGTGTGGAGGAAGTTTATGCAGTGTTCAAGGAATGCTCAAGGTTTGGTGTTTCTTTTGGGTTTGATTTGATTTCGAGAAGTGAGAAATTAGTTGGGTTTTTATTCATTCAGGGGTGGATGCTTTAGTGTTGGGTTTCTAGATATCTGATTTCGGCTTTCAATTTGTTTATGGGAGTGAATTGCTCTGTTTATTTTTCTACATATCTGATAGGGTATATAATAATGTGTCACTACTAGAAAAAATACTTTTCATAATGTTTGAAATGCGTCATGAAACACATTTAATGACGTTTTTCAAACGCCATAAGAAACGCCATTGTCCGAGGAGTCGTGGAAAGTCCCAACTTAACATTTTCGGAAAAATGTAGTTAATGGGCAAAGAGAATATGAAAATAAATGGCTGAGATTTTTTACCCCACCTTAGATAAGAGACAGAGCATGAAGGCAAATCTAGTAGTAAAATTTTGTACTTACAAATTGATACACAGCTTGTGATGCACCAGCCTTTAGATTAAGTCGAGCTGCCAAGCTGATATCAAACTTCCAGCTCCCAATTGATATATTATTATTAGTAATTTTCTTTTAAAAAAAGTTTGCATGTTGGCCACAATTGTGAAATATGTGGGTAAGTAGAACAACATAATATTAAGGGTTAAACTCACTTTACTACCCTCAAGTATCATGAAATTCTCACTTTACTACCTTTAGTTTTTTTCGTCTCACTTTCATACCTAAAGTTTGATTTTTATGACACTTTCATACCTCCGTTAGTATTTTTGTTAAGTTCTCCGTTAAAGCGTGACGTGGCACTGTGGACAATTAAAAAAATTTTAAAAAAATTTGGAAAAAAAAAATTGTTAAAGAAATAAGGCGTTGGAATGCGGGCTCTCATCGTTTCGTCTTCTTCCTTTTGATATCCCACCTTCCAAAAGCATAACTCCAAAAAGCAAACCCAAAACAAAAAATCGAGCCATTGCACGAATGACATCGAAGGAGCGCTGTCGTTCGAACGTCGTCGAAGGAGGATTGTTGTCAAACACCTTTGAATGAGAGCTGCGCTCGAAAATCCGTTGCTCAACCACTCATCCTCTTCCAATAGCGGCTGTCGTTCGAAGTTCAGGGCTCAAAATCGAAGGCGATGGGGTGGAGGAAGCGCCCAATACATATTATTGGAACACCTAAATATGGTAAGAATCCTACTTTATCAAATCTGATTAAAGTTCTGTACTTGTTTTAGGGTTTATATAGTGAAAATATTTTGTCAAGTTTTTGGAATTGTTGGATTTATATAGTGAAATTTTGTTTCATAGTGGGTGTCTCCATGGTGTAGTGTTTTAAAACTTGTTCTTTTTTTTCACCTTGCAGACATGCCAGAGCTTTTTTCATTAAAGATTAATCATGGTGGGAAATGGTCTAAACAGGCATATACGGGTGGGTTTGAGGCTTGGTTTGACTTTGTAGACAAAGACTTTATGTCTTTTTATGAAATTGATTCAATGGTTGAGGAGTTAGGGTACGAAGGCTACATTTTGTACCACTTTAGGATTCCCACGATGTCTTATGCTGAAGGATTAAGGCTCATTGAACGTGATGAAGACGTGGATAACATGTGTAAGTATGTTCCAAGGACTAGGGAAATAGAATTATACCTAGAACATCTAAATGCAAGGCAAGCTGCACTGAAACAAAAGCTTTTGCTGAATCTAGATGAGAGTGGCATAGTAAAAAGGGGGGTAGTTATAGAAGATATTGAGGAAGAGATGGATGCAATACAATTTACAAAAGGGGTGAAGGGTTGTGGATCAACATCAAAGAAGACTAAAGCAAAAGGGGTTGCTGCTAATTTAGAAAAACGAATATCCATTTTGAATGAAATTGCCTACAATGCTGATCTAGAAGATAACGAAGGAAGAGATGGATATCAGAGTGATGGTAGTGTGGGTGTTGGAGAAAATGGTGCAACTGATGGTAGTGTAGGTGTTAGAGAAAATGGTGCAACTGAAGTTAATGAAGACGAGGACACTACTGATAGTGAATTTGTGGACAGTGACTACAGCTTGGATGATGATGATGATGGTGGTGCAATAGATGAAAGTGTTGTTGATACTCTAATTGGAGAAGTTGAAAGGGGTGAAGGGTTTGGTAATGGTGGGAACCCAAACAACCACCCTCCAGAAGTTGATGCAAGAGATGTAGAAGATGTTCCCCTAAACGATGCAATAGAAGACTCAGATGGCCTGCATAGTGTGAATGAGTCAGGTTCTGATGTTGAAGACAAGATCATCTACCCTAAATTCAATGAAGAAGCTGACATGGATGATCCAAAATTTGAAAAGGGTCTGAAGTTCAGAGGTGCACCACAATTGAGAGAGGCAGTGTATTCACATTCTATTAAGCATGGCGCACCCATGGTTTGGCTGAAAAGGAATGAGAGGTGGAAGATAAGTGCAAACTGTGCAGAAGGCTGCCCTTGGAGATTGTATGTATCCAAAATGTACAATGAAGACTCTCTGCAAATAAAGACCTATGTGGGGATACATGAGTGTCCAAGGATATGGAGGCAGAATCCAAACTGCAAAGTACCATGGCTTGTGAAGAGGTATGTTGATAAGTTCAGAATCAACCGAACAATGCCCATCACTACCTTTATCGAGACGGTGAAAAAGGAAAGAAAGGTTGAGATCCACCTGAAGACAGCATATAGAGTGAGAGAAAAATGCTTGAGGATCCTCGAGGGTACTAATGTTGAGCAATACACAAAATTGTGGGAGTATTGTGATGAGCTTAGGAAGACAAATCGTGGGAGTACAGTTAAGATGAAGGTGCTGCCCTATGATGATGATCATGTCATATTCCAAAGGATTTACATTTGTTTGGGGGGCTTGCAAAAATGGATTTAATAAGGGTTGCAGACAACTAGTGGGGTTGGATGGGTGTCATTTAAAAGGAGAATTCGAAACCAGTTATTGTCTGCAGTGGGAATGGATGCAAATAACCAAACTTGGGTTATTGCATATGCCGTTGTAGAGATTGAGAACAAGGACAACTGGGTTTGGTTTCTGGAACTACTTGTTGCTGATTTGGGGATTATGAACCAGGACAGTTGGACATTTATTTCTGATAAACAAAAGGGGTTAATACCAGCTTTTGAGAAGGTGTTGCCCAACTGTAAGCATAGGTTTTGTGTAAGACACTTATACACCAATTTCAAGGGAGATGGCTTTAAAGGGAAAAGATTAAAGGATGCCTTATGGAAGGCTGCCAAGTCAACTACGATGTCTGACTTTAGAGAGAGTGGCTGAGGTGAAGAGGCTGAAAAATGAAGCTTATGAATGGTTGATGAAGAGACCAGCAGTGCATTGGAGTAGGTCACACTTTGATACATACACTCAGTGTGACATTCTCTTAAACAACCTGTGTGAGAGCTTTAATTCCTTTATATTGAGGGGTAGGGACAAGCCTATAATTACCATGCTTGAGACTATAAGGGTAATGTTGATGAAAAGGATATGGTTGAGAAGAGATGTAATGAAGAAAGATAAAGCCACTATCTTCCCCAAAATTCAGAAGCAGTTGGAGGAGTACAAGCGGAAAAGCTCATACACAATAGCTACATGGTCTGGAGAAGACCAATTTGAAGTGGATGAAGGCAGAGGCAATACATATGTGGTGGACTTGAATGCTTGTACCTGTTCATGCAGAAGATGGGATTTGACAGGTTTTCCTTGCATTCATGGTTATTCAGCCATCTATTACGCAAGGAGACAGCCTGAGGAATTTGTTTCCTCTTGGTACAAGAAAGAGAAGTATTATGCTACTTATGAGAACTTGATTCAACCTGTTCAAGGAATGAAATTTTGGGAGCCATCTGACAAGAAATGCATTCTTCCTCCAACATTCAAAAGGCAGCCTGGGAGACCCAAAAAAAAGAGAATAAGGGAGGCAGATGAAAATGAATTCAAGTTAAGCAGGAAAAGGCAAAAATCTGTGAACTGTACTACTTGCAAGGGTTGTGGACACAATAAGGCCACATGCCCAACCACTCATCCTCTTCCAGCTGCTAAAAAGGGAAGAAAAAGCAAGAAAAGTCGGGTAAAATTTTGATATTCATTATTGATTCTTTATTTCTATTTATTCTAAAAGCTAATGTGTTATTCATTACTTCGGCACTTCTCAAACGAGGAAATGCATGGGTTTTAATGGGTTTTAACCATAAGGTAATATTCTTGAATTACTTTATTGATGCATGGTTTTGTTGCAGGACATGAGACCACCCTCTTATCAACCTTCTCAGTCATCACAGGCATGCACTTCTGAAGCTCCACAACCATCATCTCAACTAACTCAAGCTTCCTAAAAGTCTACTGCAAGAGGAGGTCAAAAAAGAAAGAGAAATGGTGGTTTAGGGTTCATTTTGTTTGGATACTAGTTGTATATGCCCTTGGTATTTTGGTTTGGTTATTTTGGTAGAACAACTTGACCCAATAGTGTGAATGTTCACTCTCACTATTTTGGATCTTTAATATGAATATTTCTTGTTCTTGATCTTTTAGATCTTCCAATATGTTGTGAAAGTGGTGGCTCAACCCAAAAATTTGAGGGATTATGGCTTTTTTTTTTGTTTTTCATTGAACAGAGGGATATGGAAAACCCAGCAAAATTTTCAGTTGCCAAAATTTTTTTTTAAATTAAAATTTTTTAATTTGGCTGGAACTTATTTCAAAAAAAAAAAATTTAATTTTTTAATTGTCTACAGTGCCACGTCATGCTTTAACAGAGAACTTAACGGAAATACTAACGGAGGTATGAAAGTGTCAGAAAAATCAAACTTTAGGTATGAAAGTGAGACGAAAAAAACTAAGGGTAGCAAAGTGAGAATTTCACGATACTTGAGGGTAGTAAAGTGAGTTTAACCCTAATATTAATGGGTCTGCACGTAAGATATGGTGGGTCCCAGCTCAAAAATTGGCCACAGTTTACACATTGGTGTGGGTAACACCAATAGCATCCGCTTTATAGGCCACTGATTAGTCAATTGTGCCTGAACTGTGGCCATTGATCTTTTGCCACATTGAATTGTGGCCGTTGAGTAATTACAGATGCATCCATGGCCATTGACCCAAATTTTTAGTAGACTGCAGCAAGATAATTTTTTCCTTTCTATGCGTGTAGTACGAAATTTGTGTTTATTACATACATGTAAATTACATGAAATTAGGCTGCCATGGGTACAATGGACGGTATCATCGATACAGTTTCGGCGCCTCACCAATGGAAAACTAATTTAGATGGGTGCTTCAATTCAACCTCCTAAACTTTCAGTTTTCCCCTTAATCTTGGGTAAGTTCATTTTATTTTCCCCCAAGCTAGTTTTGCTAACATTTTCTTCAAATTGATCCAAATTAATAACTCTATTTCTCAAGAGCGAAATTATCTGATGAATCTCTAATAGGGAGGAAACTTATTGCTAGTAGTACAATTGGGGGAAAGAAAGAGACACAAGAGATAATACATTTTGCATCAGAGCATAATATCAGGGCGGATGTCGAAGTTATTCTGATGGATTACGTCAACACTGCCCTTAAAAGAGTTGCCAAGGCTGATGTTAAGTATCGATTTGTCATTGATGTGGCAAACACTTTGAATTCTCCATATTGAACAATCAACAGATTGGAGTTCTTTGCACCTTCGCAGCCCACGATTTGGAAATAGACCACCAAGTTATACATGTAGAATTGGAAATAAGGACTAATTTTATGAGCATTGCTAGAATGTTTTGATATATAAGTTCAGACTTCACAGATGAAGAATGTATTTTTAAGTGTTTGAGTGAATTTATTGGAATGAATTCTTTTCAGTTGCACGCTAGCCGAACTAAATCAAGTATCACTCTACTAAAGCTTTGCATGTGTAACTTATTTATTTGAGTGCAAGCTATCAAGCTAAGCTTGGCTTGCTACAAACCAAGCTCGATAACAAACTCAAATTGTTTCGAGCTATTTACTACGATAACTTGGTTCACACTAACAAAACTTCGCAACTTGTCAGCACGTTTTAATAATAGAATAAATTGAACATAAACAATATTACACAAATTTTTCAAATATAATGCTTTAAATTATTAAGATAGTCACATAAATAACTTTTTCTCTTTTTCACACATGTAGTTTCTATAGAAAGAAAAGAAGACGGGGCAATAATATCAATTTCTATCTTAAAACAAATAAAAAACAAATTGAAGATAGACAATCTAAACTTACAAAATAAAAAAGTAAACATAATTCTTCAAAAACAAAATCTCAAACATAATCTTTCAATATTCCAAAAAATTATCTTCAATATATAGAATCTGATTTGACCTGTCTCGCAACAAATACGAGATGCTCATGAGATTTACTAGCCGAACATAAACTTGGCTGTTGTTTTTTAAGAATACAGCTTTGACAAGCCAAATAGGAGTCGAAATTGGTGCAAGCTCGAGTTGTCGTACATCCTAGAACCCAATCATTACTTTACATTAAAATTCTTTTTTAAAACAATGGAACATTTGTATGTACCAAAAATCTATCAAAGAACAATATTTCCCTCAATCTCAAAAAAAAGGGAAGTCTTTTTCCTACTAACTTGACATCATTCCAACATACAATAAGGATAATCGGAATCAATCATTATCTATTGTCATCATCCATATGTGTTGAACAATTCGGCTGTAACAAATAGCATCCTCATGCTGAACCGTTAATTTTTTTATTCATATTAATGATTAAACGATTTCTAAATCGAAAGATCTTTTTTAAAAATGAACTTTAATAGTCCCTTATAAAATTGTTGTCGACGGTTTGATGATAAATTTGCCCGAGGGTTTGGTATCAGTCGTCGTTATTATTTCTGGTAATGCGCCAACTAATTATTACAAAAGAATGATTTGATTTAACTTCATTTTTGGGGAGATAACCTTAATTATCTCTCATGCTTGTCCTATCCTAATAATGTAAGGTTTTGAATAGTAGGGGAGAAAACTCAGAAAAGAAACGATCAAACCAAATGCTATATGACCTATCACAACCAGCCTCAGCTCAAACAATTTAACCAACGTACTCTGCTAAATTGAAAGCTTTCACTGTAATCACTCTCTCGCATTAAGTACAATAACACATTTCATGAACAAAGGTATGTGAAAAAGATTTACAAACAACACATTCCAAGTAGAGTTTTACAAATCACTCGATCTCTTGATAGTCGGGACTTAAAAATCCCCCGCCCAAACATAGCTTTAGAACTTCTAACTATTGATTAATAATTATCATTTATCAGTTAGTATTAATAAAAGTTAATTGGCCCCAGTATCAATATGTCGAAGCAGGAGCAGTGAAGGTGCTGGGCTTTCTCTTTGTGGCACAAGCAGACTAGCAGTACTGTAAGAGTGAGAGGGTACGTAAAAGTCAAACCTTTAAAAGCCGTGAGTGTAAATATACAGAGAATAAAGACAAGCGACTTCACATTTGCAAAGCATAATGAAATGACGGGAATACCCTTCATGGTCCATGAAGTTCCATATTGCTAAGTGTGCAGCAGAGCAGGGAGCACACCCAGCCGTACTCTTGGATTTGTGAGTTTGTCGAGGGGCTGCGGTGCGCGCAGAAGGAGATGGCAACAGAGAAGGGACAAAATCGTACCTTGGTATATTTTAATCATTTTAAATTTGTCAATCTGATGTTACAGATATGTCGGACCTTTAGATTTTACCTTTGGTAACAATAACCGCAAAGTTCAATATGTTACCGACTTTAGTCGGACTTTTACATTCTACCTTGTCGGCTCTTCTCATCTTGCAACATTGCACACTGATAAGATATCTTCAAATTTGGAGTGAACATCATCAATTACTTGTGTTCGTTGAGTCTTTCTTGCATACTCCGGGGTACGGAGTACTCCGAATTTTTTAACGGTTAGATTTTTGTTTTAAAATATAAAAATCAAGATCCAACGGTTAAAAAATCCGGAGTACCCCATACTCTGGAGCACCCAATAATTTTTGGTGTTCGTTTGGTTGTTTTTTTTTCCTGCATCTAGCTCTCCAACTAGCATTTTAATAATTTTACCTCTCTTGGGCTACGAGAGTTCATTCTGAAATTCCTATCACATTTATGCATCATGCGTTCATGAGTGTCTTATTAATCAAGTACATGTTTGAGTACCTCTAACTAAGATTAGAGTAATGGTGGTTCATGGTATTTCACCCATTGTTAAAATATGTTTATTTTTTTTTTATAAAAAAGTCAATATCAACCCAACATCCTTTGACTTTTCCATGTTAAAAATTACCATAGTAAGATGATAAGGTCAATTAATAGGGAGTATGCTACAATGCTCGCAAGCATTGAATGCTCACACCGATCTCACCATTAAAAGGAGGGAGGAGGGAGGAGAGAGGAGGGAAAGGAGGGTGAAATCGGTGTGAGCATTCAATGCTTGCGAGCACTGTAGCCAGTCCCCAATTAATAGCTAGGGTTCTCATTTGTCATTTTGTTTCATGCATATTTTACCCTCTATATTTTTTGTGTCAACCATCATTTTTCTAATTTAATGTTATTTATGTCTAACAAATTTTTAGCTTAAAACTTATTATATGTGAGTCTTATCACTACAAGAAAAAAGTGTTTCTGTGACGAAACTTTCAGCGACCTACAAATATTTAGTCGCCAATACATGGTAATTGCGACCAAACTTGCGAGGTAGTCGCGGAAACATCGTAATTTTTTTTTAGGTAGTGAAATGTTTGTCAGGGTTCCTGCGACGAGATTATTTCAGATGTGGTGGCGAAACTGGTGGTCATAATGTTACCCATCAGCGACCAAATTATAGGTTAGTCGTAGAAAACTACATAAAGGTATCATTTGTCTTGCTCAAAGGTGTTGGCGCTCAATTTTTATTTTTTATTTGGAAAAAGGCGCTCATACTTTTAATTTTATTTTAAAAAAGGCGCTGATATTTTGGTCTCTCAGCCCAATTGGGCTATTAACTCTACTCAAGAGACGTCTCTTGATCTTCTTCCTTACTCGATTATCATGCTCCAAACTCTCCAAATTCACTCAATCCCCATCTCCGCCCAGTACACGATGCCGATCAAGAAATCAGTCTCACACTCAATCTGAAAGACCTCTCTATCGTGGGGTTTAAGTAACCAACACTCACGCACCCACCAAAATACCCAATCTATAGGGCTTGACTCACCTGTCCTCCGATTCTTTGGGTGTTTTGGTAAGAATCCCTAAATTTATTCAACTATCTATCTCACCCTTCCTTTCATTTTTGTTTGTTGGCTTTTCGGTTAATTTTAGTTGTTGGGTTCATCAAATTTCTCTGATTGTTCTTCTATATTGATAAATATATTATAATTATATTTTTTTTTGTTTGGATCATTAATTATTTAACAATTTTGTTGTTAAATTGGTGGATTGCATGTACTGGATTTGCATTATATGGTTTATCATGAAGCCTCTCAATAATTTTGTCAGTATATAACGTGTTTTTGCATCGTTTTTAATAACGTTTTTTTTCCAATAAGTAGACGGAGCTACACCATTGAGATACTTCTATTAAACTAGCATACATATAGGATACACAAATGCTAAACCCTTTTCTCAAGATATATTCCAAATTGTTGGGGTCATTTCTCCGAATGTTAATCCCCCAATGTGAAACCAATTGGACGTGAAAATGAATCAGCGACCAATTCTCCAGTTCGTCACAAATGAGGTGAAACTCGCGCCAAATTTCATGTTTTCGCGCGAAAGCAACAACTCAATAGCGACAAAAACAATCCATATTCTGCGACCAAAATATTACGTCGGCATTAATTTTTAGTGTCGAAATTACAATTTTTGTCGCAAAATACAATAAGCGTCGAGGATATAGCGACGAACACTGGCGACCAAAATTTTAGTCGTGGAACCGTTTGGGAGACGAAAAAGTATCTTTTGCCGACTAAAGGCTTCCGTCACAGAATCCATTTTTTCTTGTAGTGTATATATGGGTAATATGGATGTGTTTGATACCAAATGTGTATATATGTAATGTGTATGGATTTGATACCGAATCTATAGGTAATGTAGATATATGGGTTTTGATACCTATCACGGAGGTAATGTAGATATGATTTGCGTACCCATTGATAAGGTTTCAATTGACGCCCTAAGTGTTGTGTTGATGATTATTGCGTTTTATTTTTTGTTTTGTTTAAGAGACATTTTATTTTACCTCAACAATAGGTTTTATAACCGCCAAGTTATTTCCTATAGATTCAAGATTTTATGGCGGCAATTGTAAGCTTTTCAAAATTCAAAAAATATATTTTGATCAAATTATGCATTTAATCAAGATTTTTGAAATTGTTTTCCTTATTTATCCAAAAGGGCAAATTTATCACTAAAAAATATTCAACCCTAACATAATAAATTGGATAGGCATTAATTACCAAAACATTTAATTTGAATTTTTTTTAAAATAAAGAGTGTTGACTCGGTCTAAATCAAAAGGCCGATATAAACTCGTCTCCCTCCCACATATATTACAAGATATACGTAGTAACATTATGCATGTAGTCGGGTTTTTCCTCCACTTTCATTACTAAGTGCCAGCCTTTGTGTGCTTTATAAAAAAAAGAAATAGATTTAAGGACACTATATATGGACGAGAAAATTAAACTGATTGGACTTAGTGAAAAAGTTAGGATTCAAGAAATGACAATCTCTAATTTCATTGGTTAGTATCATCAACATGGAGATCTTGAAAGTCAAGTGTCACTAGTAGAAAAAACAGCTTGCGCGACAAAATTTTAGGCGACGGAGGAAATTTCATCGGGCAAGAGGACTTTAGGCGACGAAAATCATGTTTCGTCGCCTAAAATGTTAGAACATTTAAGTGACGAAGACATTCGTTGCTTAAAAATGAAATGGGCGACAAATAAATACATTTGTCGCGCAAAAGATGGAAAAAGTGGCTGCAAAAGGAGAATTTTGTGCCAAATTTTGGGCGACAAAAAATTTCGTCGCCTAAAATATCTTGCGCGACGAATGGTTCATCGCGCAAAAGCAAAAACAAGGGTAACTTTAGGCGACGAATATGTTCATCGCACAAAACCAAGGTGATTTAATCCCCTTCCTTAGACCCGAGAGGCAGTTTTTGCTGAAAATTGCAAACAGCTGCCTCTCAATCTCAATATCAATCTCTCCCTCTCGGATCTCTCCCTCCAAATCTCTCTCCCTATCTCACTCATCTCCATCTTCTCTCCCTATCTCACTCATCTCCCTCTAGCTAGCTACCATCTCCTCCTCCACCACCATCGGACCCGGTAATCGTTAACGGTAATTTTAATTTTTTAATATTATTTTAGTATGTTTGAATTAAAATTAACATTAATTAATTAATTTTTGATAGGATTGTTGTTGGAGGACCAATTTGAAGGTATTTTCTTAATCATTTTATGTTGTTAACGTACGAATTTATTTTATATGGTTTTGTATGCAAATAATTTGTATATCTTGAATGACTTTATGTTGCGTTGTACGTACGAAGTTAATCGTAATTAACTTTGTACGAATTTATTTTGAGTTGTACGTATGAAGTTAATAGTAATTAACTTCATATGCATTTTTTTAACGAAAACTTAGTTTCCCCTTTGAGAATTAATTGGATTTCGCGCATGGATGTGAAAGCGTGACTACGATCCAATTGATTCTTGAATTGTCCCATTTTTGGACAGTTTGGGAGTGCACATTTGTGTGTCGTAGTTTGCAGTTCACGGATTAGGTTTCGATCGTCTGTTTTTGGTAACATCTTCTTACGTTCTTTGAGTGCATAATAGGTATTTGATATCTACGTCGTGCACTCGGAGAACTGTAGAGAGATGTTGGCAAAATTTTCCCACATCGAAATCTAATCTTGGTGGATCCGTAAACTACGAGACACAAATGTGCACTCCCGAATGGGATAGGGCCTTTATCGAAGGCATAAGGTGACGAGACATAGTTGAAGTTGTTCTAATGCTCCCCTCTCTCTCTTTAATGTGGTAACAAGAAAAATGGACAGACAATGGGTACAGAATCCGAACAGATGTGCTGATGAATATTTGGAAGGGGTAGATAAGTTTATTGACTTCGCAATGAGACACAACCGGGGTTCAACTGATATCAAGTGTCCGTGTAGGACGTGTAACAATGATATGTGGGAGACATTTGAAAATGTTCGATACCATTTGGTAAGAAATGGGATGACACAGACTTATACAAGATGGAATCATCATGGGGAACCATTACATCATGCTTCGTCTTTGTACCAGTCAGGAGCGGAGACTGTTGAAGGAAGTTTATCTGGTAATGACCAAGTCATGGTTATTGTAAATGACTGTTATCCATACGCCTCGACTAATGACAATGAGGAAGTAGGAGATGATGTGCCTCCCACCATGGACAAGGAAGCATTTGATAAGTATGAAAGGTTGTTGAAAAATGCCAAGCAAGAATTATACCCGGGTTGCGAAAATTTTTCAGTTCTTACGGCGATTGTGGAGTTGATGCAAGGCAAGATGAAGTTTCGTATGTCAAACCGGTGTTATGATTACTTTATGGGAATTTTGAAAAGGATGCTTCCAAAGGACAATTGTTTGCCTAAAGATCATAAAAGTTCCCAGAAGGTGTTGAACGGTTTGGGACTGGGGTATGAAAAAATTCATGCATGTGTAAATAATTATATATTGTTCTATAAGGAAAACAAAGAGTTGGATAAATACTCTGTTTGTAATGAGCCGAGATATAAAATCACACCTAAAAATAGAACAATGAATATTCCACAAAAAGTGATGCGTTACCTTCCATTAACGCCTAGATTGCAGCGCTTGTACATGTCGACGCACACTGCAACCGACATGAGATGGCATAAGGAAGAACAGGTTAATGATGATGTTATGAGGCATCCTGTAGACAGACAGGCATGGAAAGAATTCAATCGGATATACCCTGATTTTGTGGCAGACCCACGCAATGTTAGACTGGGATTGGCCACTAACGAATTTAATCCGTTCGGGGTTCTGAACCAAACCCACAACACTTGGCCGATCGTCGTAGTTCCTTATAATTTGCCGCCTTGGAAGTGCATGAAAAAGGAATTTACGATGATGAGTCTATTAATTACTGAAGATCCAGGAAAGTCCATTGATGTGTATTTGTGGTCGTTGGTTGATGAATTAAAGAATTTATGGGAAAACGGTGTGCGTACATTTGAAAAGTCTACTGGGAAGATGTTCACCTTGCGAGTAGCAGTGATGTGTACGATACATGATTTTCCCGCTTATGCAATGATTTCCGACTATGGCATGCCCAGTCTGCAAGTCGGACGTAACATCTGCTTGGCACGACGGAAAGGTTTGTTATATGGGTCATCATAAATGGTTGTCGTGGGATCACGAGTGGCGTACGAACGATACATCTTTCAATGGCAACAAAGAGGCCCACCTCAGACCCGGAGAATGGTCAGGAGATGACATTCTGGCGAAGTTGAACAGTTTAGCATTTAGTCAATTTGGCAAAGCTGTTAGTGGGCCCAGACCAGCTACACATTAGAACCAGACACATAAGAGTATTTTGTTTGACCTCCCGTACTGGTCCAAGTTAAAGCTTATACGTAACCTTGATGTGATGCATATTGAGAAGAATGTGTGTGATGCATTGGTGGGGACAATTCTAGACATTGAGGGAAAATAAAAGGACACGATAAAAGCTCGGCTAGATTTGGAACGAATGGGCATAAGGTGACCCTTGTGGATGAAGAAAGTCAGTGCTGCACTCAGAAAGGGTCATCCGTTTTTCACAGTGAAACCGGAATGGAAGAAACAATTTTTTAAGTTTCTTTCTTCTGTACAATTTTCATATGGGTATGCTTCGAATATCTCGAGTTGCGTGAACGTTGAAACAAATTGATTTTCGGGATTAAAGAGCTATGATTGTCATGTGCTAATCCAACGGCTTCTTTCGGTTGGTATTCGAAGCCTATTGCATTTTGATGTAGTGAACCCGATCGTTAAGTTGTCCAGATTTTTTGCACAGTTGATTGCAAGGTCGTTGCGTGTGTCTGATGTAAAAAAGTGCCGAGACGATATTGTACACATCCTTTGCAAGTTCAAGCAGATTTTTTCGCCAGTTTTTTTTACTAGTATGATTCACGTGATGATACATTTGGCTGATGAGGCATTGCTTGGTGGACCAATCAACTATCGATGGATGTATCCAATAGAAAGGTAACGTTGACCCATGGCTTTTGTATGATTCTTCATCAATTTATAGATGTTAAATAATTACTACAACCATCAGTTTTCGATTTTGTAGACTTCTTGGGGAGTTTAAAAAATTTGTGCGCAACAATGCAAAGCCGGAATGATCCATTGTGGAAGCATGGATCTCATATGAGTCGCTTACTTTTTGTGCAATGTATCTAACTGATGTTGAGACAACTTTCAATCGTCCTCAACGCAACAACGATGGTGGTGTTAGAAAAGAGAAACTTTCTGTTTTTTCACAAATTGCACGACCGTTTGGCAAGTCACCAAGAGGCGAATCGTTTTCTAAAAAGAACATGGAGGTAGCGCATTGGTTCATACTGAACAATTGTGATGAGATCGGGCCGCTTCTGGATGAGCATGAACAGTTGATCATGAGTGCATATCCTTCACATTTACATGGCGAGAAACACCGTGCATTGTTTCCTCGTTGGTTGCGTGAACATGTAAGTTGTGTATGCTTTTTAATCATCACATTTTGGGTTTTTCTTCATTGCCTTCATATGTTCTTCAACTAAACAGTATCAAAATTGGTGTAATGTAATAGGTGTTCAAACTGAAGGAAGAGAATTTGCCATCATACACCGAAGAATTATATAACTTGGCGGTCGGATTGTTTCGCGCTGAATTGTACTCAGGGTGTCATGTGAACGATGTTAAGTTTGTGGATGCTCAGCGTGATAACAAGCTATTAACTCAAAATAGTGGGTTCTTCGTCCCAGGTGGCGGCGATAGTGCCGATATTGAGTTCTATGGCAAACTTACAAGTGTTGTCCAAGTGCTTTACAAGGACCGGTGTCAAGTGATTTTGTTTAAGTGTCATTGGTTTGATAAAAATCCAAATAGGACCGAGAGTATTAAGCAAGACGAAGGGTTAGTATCAGTGAACACTAACACACGTTGGTACAATGAAAACCCTTACATTTTGGCAACTATGGCGAAACAAATCTTCTATCTTGATGACCCGAAGGTCGGGAGTGGTTGGAAAGTTGTGCAAAAGATTCATCACCAAAACATATACGATTTTCCTGACCGATTTGATAATGACGACGACAGCGTCACTGACCAATAGCTTTTATCTTTGATAGATTTTGGTATTGAAACACCTCTGGATACCAATGTAATCCAAGAACCACTTAAGGTACCTGGAATGCCTGAAATCGAAATACCGATTGATTCTATTACAATAGACCTTGGTGATTTGAGACGCTACGATCCACATGACCTCGCATAGACCAAGGATAGTGATGATGAGGAAATTAGGAATCATATGCAAGCACCGAATCTAAAGTACAAAGCAAAAATGATGAAAGTGACGATGACGATGTGTATTTTATTTTTGATTCAGACTAAGTTCGAAAGTCAGGAAATTATAAACTTGTAACATTGAAACATAAATGAAAGTTGAGATTGGCAATTATTTTATTAAATGTGAAGATCTGTTTTGCTAACAATTAATTACTTCATTTACAAAAAAAAATTTGTTTTGTAAGTAGATACAAAACAATTACAAATACATCTTGAGCGACGAATTATTTCGTTGTGCAACATTTATTGGTTTAGGTTTAGGCGACGAAATGAACTCGTCGCGCAAATCTTAGGCTTTAGGCGACGAATTTTATTTCGTCGCGCAAACACACTTGAGGCTAAAGAATGACTTATTCATCGCCTAAACCTAAGAAATTTTTTCAGTTAACTATATAACATCATCACAATTTTCAGTAAACTGTAAATATGGGGACATTCTATCAACAATCCGAACCGTTTATCTTATTGCATTCAGTAAAAGATCATGTTTTCAAAAAAGAACTGGGATGAAAAAACAAATTATGAATATAATAACGGAGCGTAAACGTAAACGTTAATCGACGATTAAAAAATAATATAGCCTTCATGGTTTCTAGTGTTCAATTTTGGAAATGACCCCTTAACGAAAGTTGTAGACCTTCTCGTTACGAGCGTATGTATATTTTTTACAAATTTTTCCCCAGTCAACAATTACTTATTATGAATTTTCCACTGTAAGTTAATTTTTCGTACAACTGTTAATTTGTAAACACACATAGATATTTATTTATGTAAATATGAACCGTTGAATATGTAGACCTCTTCTTCAAGATCATTGTGTACAAAAATTACTTCATTAAAAAATAAATAAGTCATTATTTAGCATATCAAAAGAAGAACGGTGTTGAAAAAATTTCTTAAGTTTAGGTGACGAACAACTGATTCGTTGCCTGAAGTATGTTTGCGCAATGAAATGAAATCGAAATTCGTCGCCTAAAACCTAAAAATTTGCAACAAAATTTTGGGCTAGCCGCCAAAAATTTTGGGTTGGTTTTAAAATTTTTAATAAAAGTTTGCGCGACGAAATGATGACTTTGAGCGACAAAACTTGTTCGTCGCACACAGGCCTTTGGGTTTACTCTTTCAACCCGTGCCTTTTCTCTTCTTCTTTCTTCTTGACAGTTCCTCGATCTGCAGACTTCTATCTCGAACCAACCCCACCTCCTAGCCCAAAGCTACCTACCATAGCCTCCTTGCCTGCGATCTTTGCCACATCTCGAACCGACTTCGCCGTAGCACGATATTGTACGCTTTAGGCCACGCCCTCACGGTTTTGTTTCTGGAAACTCACGAGCAACTTCCCAGTGGGTCACCCATCATGGGATTGCTTTAGCCCAAACTCGCTTAACTTCGGAGTTCCAATAGAATCCGAAGCAGTGAACTCTCAAAAGGCCTCGTGCTAATTGGAGGTGGGCATGTACATATAAGGCACATCACCCCCTCTCCGTTGCTTAAGGGGAACCCGGCGTCCTCGCCGGCACATCCGTACCAAACGGCAGAGTGGCTTTGATACGATTCTGTCACATCCCAGACCGCCTCCGTCGTAGCACGATATTGTCCGCTTTTGACCACGCCCTCACGGTTTTGTTTCTGGGAACTCACGAGCAACTTCCCAGTGGGTCACCCATCATGGGATTGCTCTAGCCCAAACTCGCTTAACTTTGGAGTTCCGATGGAATCCGAAGCCAGTGAGCTCCCAATAGGCCTCGTGCTAATTGGAGGTGGGCATGTACATATAAGGCACATCACCCCCTCTCCGTTGGTCGATGTGGGATATCACAATCTTCCTTCCATTACCCTTTCTCTCATCTTCTCTTTCTCACTCTCACTCTCAATCTCTCAGCCTCGGTGAGTCGCTCTTTCACAGCCTCTCCACTCTCGAATCGCCCACTCTAAATATCGCCGAGGTAAGTTTGAATGTTTTGTTTGAATTTTGTATGATTTTTTACGAACTGAATTTGGATTTGGAATTGAAAATTAAATTGAATTGGTTAAGTGATAGATGTGGATTTGGGATTTGGGATTTGGATTTCTTAGTGATGTGAGGTTGTTTATTCCTTCTGCCAATGATCCCAAATTAGTGACATTCTTTATCAAATTTTGGAATTTCGATGGAGAGATTACTCGATTAATTGCACTTGGTTTTTATCGGATTTTGGAATTTCTGTGTTATGTGATGCATGTAGTGTTGTGGCATTAGCCATTAGGGTGGAAGGAATAAAACAGGTCGACGGTCCCGTAATCCATCACCGTCTCTGTCTGGGATTCAATTTTGTAAATGAATAAGAAAAAACTGTAGGATGTATACAACAGCTGCTAGCTACCCTCTCTGGCCTGTACAGAATTATTGTGGGTTCCTTTCTAGTTGCAAGAAAAACAAAATAACCGGTGGAGTTTGAGTGGCATTATATATATGTATATATATATATATATGTATGTATGACATGTACAGTAACCAGTAACAGAACATATTTTGTGCATATAGATGGTGTTTTTATGTCCATACATATTGAAAGCAAAAAGATACTATTCTGTTGAATGTTTGATTGTGTTGCTATTTTAATTTTTTTTCTTTCTCTTGGTAAGAAATTAGAGAGAAAAATCTACCATGTCACCATGACAAATGGTTGAGATATTTAATTCATTTCATAGAGGATTAATGGTGAAACTGGAATATGACGGGAAGTGCGGATGTGCCAAAAAGTATGTATGGCACCTTAGATATATATTCTAGTTGTTAAACTCACTACTTTTAGTTTGGAAAAAATAAAAACTATTTCTAGGGTTACAATTCAACATTTTTTATGAAATAAGTCATGTTTTAACCAAACGAATTTGTCGTCCCTTTGGTGTCTATATTCTAAAGATTATAGTATATGTCAATAACTCGAGATCCTGAGTTCGATTCTCTCAAACGCAGAGCGTGGGCTGATTATATGACAGAGTGGTGGGTATCTTGTGTTTACAAGTACATAAATAGATTAATGTTTTGTCACTTGATTAAGATGCTCTTCTTGAAGTGCCCACGGATATAGTCCTTTCAAAAATTAAAATTAAAGACGTGATTTAAATTAATTACCGATTTAGAATCTTATGGGTGTTTGATTGACGTGATTATGAGAGAGACAATGCACGTAGACTTTGTGGACGGGAGTATAGTTTAATTTAATGATTTGATGTTGGATGGAGATGAACTTGCGTGCAATGCAACGGAGCATCATTGTCCCTCTCTTTCTCTCTTGTACGTCTTACATCACGTCTGATCTAAAATGTAGTAATATTTATATTGGATGTGATTACTTAGTAATTTTTTAGTATTAGATTTGTTTTGTAACTGAATGATTGTGTTGAATGGTGAATGGTATATTATGATTTTGCTTTTGTTGTTTGGCCATTGTTATAGATTGAAAAGAATTAGTTATTATTTTTTTAAAAATTCAAAACTCTTCGATGGCATTTGGAAAGTGTCATAAAAATTATATTCATGGCAGAAGGGAAATGTCATAATTTATTTATTTAACTAATTTGTAACTGGTTCAATTTACAGATGTTTGGTTTGATTTCTACACGCCGCCGCTCTAGTCCTAGTTCAGCTCCATCACAGTTGGTTAATGCTGTGGAGCCCGCGTCGACCGCTCCAGATGTCTCCAAGGCGCCTATCTCGTCCACTGCTTTGGTGACACATCCCCCAGTCAGCGCTCGTTGGGCTCACCGGCGACGTTGTCTCGAGGACCAGGCCCCTCAGGCACTCGAGACATCGACAGTCGATGCCGAGGGCTCGCAAACAAGTAATATACCTCTACCCCCAATCTTTTACATATTTGTTGGAATGTTTACTACCATATTCAAATTAATTGATTGCATGTTGCAACTATTGGTACGATTATCAAATTTGTTGCAAATGTTCTGTGGATGTGGATGTGTTGTATTATTGTTTGTAGGTTATGGGAAATGTTAGACTTTTAGGGGAGGTTCTGCCGAATTTTCTGTAGAATATTTAGTACACGTTTTAACCATGAATTAATTCTTTGTTTTGGCATGGAAGAAAAAGACCCAAGGCCCTTGCAGACAGATGAAGTCTGCGCAGATCACATGTGCGATTTCTGAAAAGATCGCCATCACGTATGCTTCTCAACACCGGGCTGCTTCTACATCTGACCAGCACAACACCCTGGTCCGTGACATAGAGTCGATACTACGTGCCCATTTCCCTATGAGATGGGAAACATGGAGATTAGTCCCAAAGCAAACGAAGGCTGCGATATGGCATGAGCTGTCGATGAGTGTATTCAATACTTTCTACTACTTTTTATAATTAAGTTTAATATTTTTTATATTTTAATAATACTTTTTCATATTTGTATATCAACTTTAATACTACGGACCTTGATGCCGACCGGACATCGTACATAGATGAGCTCTTCACAAGTCGGTACAAAGAGTGGAAGAGCGACCTCTACAACCATTTTAAGTTCTATTCGTACGCGGAGACTGCTTTAGCCCAAGGATGCCCTAAGGAGTTGCTGGAGTGGCCTCAGAATTGAGAGTGGTTATGTAACCACTTTCAAGATCCTAATTTTTTGGTAAGTTTACTAATTTATTTTATAATTGTACTCAACAATTAATATATGCACTAACAAATTTTGGGTTTACCAGAAACGATCTCGAGCCAACCAAATAAATAGGTCGAAAAAGATACTTCTACACTGACGAGAGGTAAAACTACTTTACATTTTTCAATTTTAATATAATTTTATATTTATGAATTTTAAATGTTAACCTTCTTTTATTATTTTTTTTAGGAAGGTGCAAAGTTTTTGGAGATTGACATGTTCGAGGATGTTTATTTCCGCCCCGGTGATGAGACGGCTCAGCAGCTCCATGTAAGTTTCTCTAATTACCTGTTACTTTTGTTCCTTTTTTAATTATTATAAACAATAATATTTATTTTCTTATTACAGGCCACTATAGTGGAGAAGAGCAATGCTCTTCTCCAAGAAGTGGCATCGCAACTTCCCTCCGAGACCCCTATCGAGGACGTGACTCCAACTAAGGATGCTGGTCTTCATATACTAACGGAGACGCTAGACCAGACCCTTGGTCGTAGGCCTGGTAGGGTTTACCGGGGGATGGAGAAAGCGCGACTTCGTGAGATGGGTGCCTCATCTTCTAAAAACAATTCGGGAGAGGTCACCTCGTTGAAGAAGGAAGTTCAAGACCTAAGGTGGCAGCTTGCGACTTAGGGCAACCAGATGAGCCAAATCTTACACGCCCTCCAGTTGTCCGGCATTACATTGAATATGCCATCATTCGATTCCCAACCATCGAGTTCCTAGCCCCCTCCCTCACCATATTTCCCGTCGGCATCTCAATAGCCACTTCGTTTTAGGATTCTAATTTATTTTTATTATTAAATATTTTGTACGTACATTTCTTTATATAATCTAATTTGTTTTTCTACATTGCTTATTATATTTTATTGTCTTTTAAATCCCAATTAATTAATTAAAAAATTTAAATTGAAAAAAAAAAAAATTAATTCAATTTATTGAAATAAATTTATTAAATATTTTGTACGTACATTTCTTTATATAATCTAATTTGTTTTTCTACATTGCTTATTATATTTTATTGTCTTTTAAATCCCAATTAATTAATTAAAATTTTTAAATTGAAAAAAAAAAAATTTCAATTCAATTTATTGAAATAAATTTATTAAAAGCGACGAAACAAACACCGTCGCCTAAACCTTTGCGCGACAATAGAATCATTGAATATTTCGTCGCCTCAAGTATAGGCAATTAATATATTTTGTCGTTGAAAACTTAAGGCAACGAAGGATTTTCGTCGCCTAAAGGTTTGTCCGACAAAATTTATTCGTTGCCTGACCTCTATTGCCACGCATCTTTTCGTCGCCAAAAATCGTCACGCAATGCACATTTGCACGACGAATGTATTTTCTTCGTCGCGCAAATGCTTGCTCCACGGGCTTTGCACGACGAATTTGGGGCGACGAATTAATAGTCACGCAAATGTTTAGGTGACGAAAAGGGACCTTGCGCGACGAAATTTGTTTTGTCGCCCAAGTACTTTTTTCTCCTAGTGTGTGGAAAGAAATTTGGAATATAAAAGTCAGGTAATAATTTAAATTTCACATTTGCTGTATAATTTTCATTTCTTTTGTCCTTTGAAAGTTCGTTGGAAGTAATTTTTATTAACAAAAGACTTTGCCAATTGATAGTTTTCATGTCGACTATCTTTCAACGAAATCAAGCATTAGTTGATAATTATAATCATGATGAATCTCAACATATCTGACA
Source organism: Gillenia trifoliata (assembly GCA_018257905.1). NCBI lineage: Eukaryota > Viridiplantae > Streptophyta > Magnoliopsida > Rosales > Rosaceae > Gillenia > Gillenia trifoliata. Next base: position 7,679,890 of record CM031088.1, on the reverse strand, counting down.
CCATTCAAAATCAATAAAATTGACACCTAAACTAAACCTTTACGGCCGTCATTGCTGAAGCTTGGTGAGAATTTGACAAATAGCCATCATTACCATATATGAGAAGACAATATATGATAATAAGAAAAAGAAATTAAAAACGAGAGTGGATATATATATACATGCATGTAATATACGATGGGTGGAAGTTGATAGGGTTTTAGATGAGAAGGATGGGATGGAAGGCCCGTGAGATGTAACGTTTGGTACGTAACCATATATATATGGCAGATCATAACATTGGTTTTATGCGTTATGGCTTATGGGCTTCGTTTCTGGTTTGCTCTCTCACGGGATTCTGGCCACCTCTATCACGTGTCTCTCTCTCTCTCTCTACTGTGCGTGATGCATATATGGACATTTCTGGCTTTGGCTAGGTCACTTAGCTAGCTGTTATTTAGCTAATATTGTACAAGTAGTAGAGAGTTTTAGGGCGTTCCACGTTTCTGCACTATGATGCTAAATCTTCAAGAACACAATACGATGCATGGTTAATTGCAGTAGTTATCACCCGAGAATCAAGCCATGTAAATAATGATCATGGTTTGAAATCATTTAGCTGCTGGGGATTCAATCGTCTGTTCAAAGAGTACGTAGGTTAAGAATTGTAATGTTGAGAGTATCCATATTGAACAATGGAAGTCTAGCATCAGAGCTTAATAAATCTGGGATTTCGTTAATCTTTGCCAATTGATTTTGGATTAAACAATCACAATCTAACATAGCAGGCTATCCATGTGGCTCTTAGGCCTCTTTGCATGAGTCTAGCCATGTATGTCATGCAACTGCATGAAGTTAAATATATTTCCATCAATTACATTAATCCATAACTTTTCAACAAATAAATATTGCTCCAAGTAAATTTTTATGTGTGATTCACATACAACATTAGTTGCAGGTTCGTTAGAATGTAGATGTATACAAATGTCTGTAACGATGTTGCGTGTGTTTTTGTTCATTAATGCAACAGGTTTTGCAACTCCAGCAGAAATGCCACATATATCCCTTAATGATCACAGAAGCACCCCATATACTGGTTTGAATTAATGTTGCAGTCAAAGCTGTACCAATTTTTGTGAAATACAAATTGTGATTAACTTATCTTAAATCCAGTAATTAAAAGACTAAATTGAAATGATGAAGGTGGCTTGGTGGAAAGGAGTGTCACGTCTGAGAGAGAGAAGGGGCTAACAGCTTTCCGACCTCGAAGGAAAATGCCAAAAAGGATGACGGAAATGAAAGCGATTTTCTCGTTCTCAAAGGGGGGTGAGGGCCCAGTGTCGCCATTGTCCAACAGGTCATCACAGACACAACAAAACAAAATCTTACTGAGAGGACGAACGTTATATATTATGGTGCTGATGATGACGGCATGTTTGATATCCTTACTTAATTGCCACATCCACATTTTGCTTATTGAGAGAAAGAATCTCCTTTCTTAGCTTGTTTTGTGTGCCCTAATTTGTTCACACCAGCTGAGCCCTAGCTAACTCAACCGCCATTTTTTATAGACATGATATGAGAAAATAATATTGTGAGTTTGACTGTTTTATCGTGTCTTGTTAAGATATAATGTGACATATTAAGATATTGATTCTAGCATTAATTTGGATAAAAATTCACTTGATATATAGAATATAGTAGATCAAATGAATAGTTTGACAATGTAACAGAATACCCGAGTGACTGTTTATCATTATAACATTTTACTATGCATGCTGTCGGTAGAATATACGTTATTTTCATAACAAAATGCAAAGAAATGGATTAATTAATATTATAAATATTAAGTCGACATTCAAAAGATTAGGAAAAAGTTAATTAGTCTTCCATTATCTATCTAGTCAAAACCATTGAGCGTAAAAGAGGTAAATCCATAACTCCTTTTAATTCATATCATCATGAAGCATTACCCCTCTGAAATAACGTGCGGTTGAATAAAGAAATATGTCTGGCTACTTGTAAGCATGACCTTCGTGCTCTTTCTTGAAATGGTCCCACACCATACATGCAAGTTTAATTGGATGGTGGATGATGAGATTAATCAAAGGACAAATATATAGTAGGTGGTGGCCCACAGTGGGGTTGTAGGATAAGGCAGGTGAGGACGAGGAAACACCCTATAGTTTCTCAACTGGGAGAGTCATGAGCTTCTTGCATATAGCTCTCGAGCTAGGTTGTAACTTGTAAAATGACAGTTGACACAAACACACAAAGAGTCTAACAAAAAGTGGTTCTCTCTCTCTCTCCCACTCAGTCCTTCACGTTAATCACGCAGCTTCATGTTCTTCCGTTGCATAGCAACTCATCTGTCTCTGTCTCTCTAAGTTAATTAATAACAACTGATATATATGCAATAATTTAATAATTTTTTCTTTGCCTGCATGGATGTTAAATAGTGTACATGGAAAAACGTAAAAAAGAGAGTTATTTAGACATGCATAATTTTTAATTTGCAAGAATCGAAGAACACTGGACTAAAATGAGTATGATTGCGTAGATCTTCTGTTCATATATATCTTTACTGAATCCATGTTTGTCTAAGAGAGAGAGAGATGAATGAAAAGAACAATGAAAAAGCAGAAGCAACATGTTTGTAAAGATACATGGGGGCCTAGCAGCAGGGAGTTGGTGGTGTCACAGTGCCCTAAACCCTAAAGAATGTTGCACTAAAGGGTCTGAAACACAATGGGTGAGTCAAAAATTTGTTTTCATGTAAGGAATCCTGGCACATGTAATTTCTTACTCAACTGATAGGCATATAGATATATATATATATATATACAACCTTTTTGCCTTGCATGTAGCTAGCCCAATTTTTAAGAAAGTTAAAGACAGAAAGGATTGGCCTTGTTTTTACAGGACATAGTAATCAAGTTGATAGCTCTCCCTCAGAGATCGGAGAGAGAGAGAGAGAGAGATGGGTTTTGATCCATGCAAAGATTGCTTAAACATTTAAGGACAAGCAAACCATTTATATGTATTTATGTAAGAGAATGCTGCATCGAAAAAACATAATACGTAATTAAGTAATTAAAAGTATGCATGCTTTTTAGGGTACACATATACATAGTTGAGTAAAAAAATACATGGATACAAGGGGAAATGCAGGATTCTTTTTAATCAGGGAGCTTTATGCAATATTTCTGTTAATAATTTTGAAAGCTGTGGGGTCTGTTTCTAGTTTCACATAAATAGGCAAAGTGAAGAATAAAGTTGGAAGGTGAAAAAGCAAAGCTTCTCTCTCTCTCTCTCTCATGAAATGAAACAAAATCGCAATGAGAGGAGAGATGCTTTCAATAGTATACAGCAATTAGCACGAAGGAAAGAGCTCGATCTCCAACACTCTATAAAGCTACGTACACATGACATTTTTTTTTATTTTTTACACCAAAAAAAACGAACCCTAAGCACTTCTCTCTCTGACTGATTCAAATGTTGACAGTCCTTCATTCAATACACTTTCAAACCACCACTTTTTCAGACAGCACCAAATCACACCACACTGCCACACTAATTATTACAAACACAGCCCCAATAAGCAACAGATCTAAAGAGAGGGAGAGAGAGAGAGAGCAGGTAGGCTAGGCTGGCTCACATTGCAACTGTTGCAAAGCTAGGAAGAGGCCCAACAATGGAGGCTTTAACTAGCTGGCCCCTACTGCTACTTCATACAATGACACTGTGATCAGTGGCTGATGACAAAGATGGAGCCTGAGCTATGCGAGAGAGAGAAAGAGAGAGTCAATGGGAGGAGAGACAAAGACACACTTACTTACTAGTTAGTGAGAGTTGTAGATGCTGACTGAACATAAAACAAATCAAAGATATGGCATTAAGTCCCATTTAATAACACACTAAAATCTAATTACACAGATCCCAAAGGGATTAATATTTTGAGACAAGGGGAAGAAACTAAACCCAATCTCATATTTAATTAACAAATTAAGTAGTGATCGATGAGGTTTAAACCCTAAAATGGTGTTTATTTACCCCATCATTGCCAAAACAATTCACCTATAAACCCTAAAATGGTGTTTATTTACCCCATTATTTACCCCATCATAACCATAACCATTCCTTGATTAGGCAACAACAAATTTATTTGGTTTGGGGGGAGGTATTTTCTGACAAAGAGGAGAAGGTCGGCTTTGAAGTCATGATTTCATGACTTCTTCATCGGCTTCTGCATATACATATATATAGCTAATAGGTTTTCTTGCATTTTGGCGCAAGTCCAGCTCAAAATTGCTGTATTTATTGCTACCATGAATAAGAAAATGGGGAAACTACCATGAACACATGTACATTAACACAATTCCACAAATTAAGCAATGCAACAAGATTACATATAACTGAGACAATTGATCAACACCTTTTTTTGGTTACCTTAGTTGCTGGATAATAATAAATAAATATAATCAGGAATTTAGGGCAAAACTTACTATTTCCTTTTGTCACCAATTAACTTTTACATTTTTGCATATGAATAACCCCCAAGTTACAAAACCAACAACAGAAACATATGCCAAAATGTGTTTTTAGTTCTGAGATAATTTCTTAAAATAAACAAATTAATATAATTTTCCCCATTAGTTTCTGATCATCATGCTTTTCAATTTGCCATCTACCTCTCTCATGATCTAGGGCAAAGCATTGTATTGCTGCAAATCATGACTACTCCACGCTGGAATTCCATGAGGCCAGTTGCTCGCGTTCTCATTGCCGCCGCCGCCACCACCACCACTGTTGGTTGGAGTTGGAGTCACTGGGGGTGCATAAGAGTTCCCGAAGAACCACTCAGTGGCGGTATCTCCACCTTCTTTTCTTCCATGACTTACACCTTGATGATGATCAGGTTTTGAGGATGATGAAACCTCCAGATTCTGAAACAAGCTTATGGGTGTAATCATCTGCTGCGTTTTCTGCTGGTTTTCAAGCTGAGACTGCGTTGACTGAGTTGACTGATCATGTTCTTCCGTACCAAACAACATGGCCAGCCTCTGCTGTTGCAATTTCCAGTGAAGGTCTTGGTTGATAGAACTCAAAGACTCGATTGAAGACGCGAGGCTACTGTGAACGTTCATAGTACTCATCATATTCTGTGTACTGATTAACCCACTACCACCACTTGCACCGACTCCGCCGCCTCCTCCGCCGCCCAAAGTGAGCGGATAATTAAAACCCAGAAAAGAATTATTACAAGCGTTTGTCCCCCCGCCGGCTGATGGCTCAAGAGTACTAATACTCAATCCGGAAGTACCCGAAACGTCTCCGAAAGCTGAAAACGGGTTGTTGAAATTAATACCAGCTGCTGGGTTTGAAGAGAACTGGTTGTTGTTATGGAGCCTAGATATGCTGCCGAGCTGAAAATCCATGGCGGGGGAAATGCCGTGGAAGAACTTCAAGCCGCCGAGCATCATATTCTCCGAGGAGGAAGAGCCCGCAGAGTTTGAGGAGTCGAAGCTGCAGGAGAGCCTGGAATTGGAGGATGACGTGGACCTGATTTTCTTGTTCTTCCGGCAGCCGCCGCCGATGGGGACGTTTCGCAAGGCGCCGCCTTTGGTCCAATATCTCCGGCAAGTCTTGCAGAAGTGGCGTGGCTGCGTGAGGCTGTAGTTGTTGTAGTAGCAGAATTTGGTGTTGGGTGAGTCGCATCTTGGGCACTTGAGGGCTTGCTCTGGTGGTGGCAGCTTTGGCCCCGATGATGATGATGATGTGGCTTTCGGTCGGCTGCTGCCTGAGCCCCCTGTTGGGGTCTCATCGTCTTTCGGCGGCTTCGCCGGTGGTACGGCATCTGAGGACATCATTTTGTGTGTTGCTGAGATGTTTTTGATTAGTTTGTGGGGGTGAGTGGTGTGGTTTTTTAGGCTCGTGGTTTAGTTTCCTTTGAGAGAGGCAAAGTTGTAGTCAATTCATTAGTTTCATGCATGGGATGGAGAGAGAGAAAGGGGAAGGAAGGAGATGGGTGTTGAATGTTTAAGAGTGCTTGTGATCTTCATCAAAGAGAGAGAGAGAGAGAGAAGAAAATTTGATATATGTAATAAGGTGGGTTTTAGAAGTTAGATCTGATAGAATAAATAAAGCTGAAATATATGAGAGAGAGAAAGAGAGAGTTACAGTACAAAAAGAAGTCGGTTTCTATTTCTATAGATATAGAGAGAGAGAGAGGGAGGCAGAGAGGAATAGGACAGAGGAAAAGAGGGAGATGAGACAAGTAAACTAAAATGATCTGAGAAAAAACGATCAGCTGCTGGCAGAATAAAAGAGATCCACAACCAAAACCACAACAACAACAACAAAACAATTTGTATAGAATCAGTTCTTGATGCTCGGAGAGATGGAAAATGTGACACAGCACTGAAAATCAAAATAATCGTTTCATTTTTGGAGGGGTCTGTACACGTGCCGTGTTTTTACACAGTGTGAAGATAAAATTTTACTTTTATATGATCATAAGGTAAACGAAAAACTTTTACGTGTATCAGAAACACATGTCACATGATATACCATTTCACGTTATAAAATAATTAAAATCAGCAAATACACGTTTTATAATTTGAATGATATTGTATAACACAACAAGGTGTGTTCCAAATCTCCGGTAAACGACAATGTAAAATTGATTAACAATAGTAATTAAAGTCACTTTAATTGATGGGAGAATAAAAAGAGCGGGGACGGGGGTACGCAACGAGAAAGACTTACACAAAACGACTTTATTTTTATCGCTAATTTCTCAGTTTAATAATATAATGTCATGTGTAAATTTTTTTCTTTATATCATTACATTATTAAATTAAAACGTCATTGAATAAAAAATAAAAACTCCCTTACCATCCGCATAAGGACTCCCAAGGCCCTTCCTCTTGTTAGGAAGTCCCCGGGTCGAGTCTTTACGAGTTCATCCCAAACAAAGCAAAGCAAACCCCTTCCGGATCGTTCAGAAACAAAAGTCATGGTGCTAGAGATCCAAAACCAACCACGCCACACTACTGCGTAGCCCTGTAAGTTGCTCTATGTAAGTTGTTTTTTGTGTGTAAAGTGGTGATTAATTAATTTCTTATTGGATAATGAGACATGAATGAATATGGGGGCATCATGTCATGGGTGAGTAAACTGATGGTGCATGATATGAAATGAAATCTAAGCTTTGGGATATGATATGATAGAATATAGGCTGTAAGAGTGAAAGCAGGGGCAGCAATGACAGGAGGTTCAGTACTGACTGAGAGAGAGGAAGGGTAGAGAGAAGGCTGAGTCAGTCAGTACAAACAATAGTATCAGTGGGGTGTCTGTCACTCACAGTAGCTTTGTCTATTCCTTCCCATGAAATGTCCTTTTTAAAACCAAAGATAACCACACATCACTTTAAATCACCCCAACTGCAAGCAAAGTCCTACAGTGTTAAAAGATAAATTATTGCATGACACCGGAACACCGCCATATGATATAATCACTTTACGTGCTTAATAAAAGATATATCAAAGTTGTATTTTAAAATATAAACTTGTAATTCACTCCTATTATATCATTAGAAATAGTTATCACGTAACAGTTTAATTATCACGTGACAGTTTTCAAAATGACACAATAATTTTTGTTCTCTATTTAAGCATTATTTTGGGCACCAGTACTCAATTATGTACATATATGGCCGACTTATCTCCTAATTGAGGCATATATATGTCGTTAAATTTTGCTACAAATAATTCAAAGTATGATCTAGCAGTTTTGGACACTACTATAGCTTGTACGTAAGTACCAGTGTGCCACCCACCCAGTTACCAAAAACAAAAGGGTGTTCTCACTGGTAGCTTCAATTATGCCATTAATTAGCTAATTATGAACAGACAAGACAAGATTAAAACATCATGAGTCCATTATTAACATTCTCTAATTAATAACTTTGTCTGGAAATTAGAGAGAGAGAGAGAGAGAGAGAGAGAGAAGGTTTACTAGATCTTATAATCGAGAAGTGGGTAGCTAGGGTTTTGAACAGCTTTGTAGGGATTATGATCGAGTCAGAGATGGATGCAGAAACAAGTACGTTTTACGGAGACCCATAAACCCAGCAAAGATACCCATCCCGCCAGTTTTAAAAGACTGTGCTGTGTCTGTGTGTGTAACTCAGGAATTTAACGGTCGCGATCACATTTTTTTTATTTGTCTTGTTGCATGTCTGGATATTGATGAACTACTTTCTGCTCGGAACCAGGAGAGACGTACAGCTCTTTAGAGAGAGAGAGAGAGAGAGAGAGATTGAAAGATTGAAGAAAACGAAATCCTGCCTAATTTCCTGCTGGTTTACCCAGCACAGTACTAGACAACAAAATATAGCTCAATTTTAGATCGTGAAGATTTGTGCCTGTATATTTTTTGTGTCTAGAATCTATTCAAACCCTAGCACACAACAGCATATTCTTTCCCTCGAATTTTACTTGGAGTGGGCATATGGATTGGAAAACCAGTGAACCGGGATAAGCCGGACCAAACTGGTCAGTTTTGAACCGCATTTGACTAAAACATTAGGGGCCGTTGCTTGACATGAACTAAGCAAGAGGAGGAGATTAGTGAAGCGTTTGGTACAGTGCCGGACTAAGTCACTAATTAAAATATTTTTGAAACCCAAAATTGGTTTCCCCTTTTTAAATTCAATTTTTTCATTTTATTCACTTTTGCCATTTTTTTTCCTAAAAGATAAAGCTAGGCTTTTGCTTGCTATTATTTAATTCATTCAATTAAAAAAAATAAAAGCTTTCCTCTATTCTCTGCTTCTTCATTTTCATTGGAATCAAGGTTCTAAAAGGCACTACATGCTAGTCAAGCGGCGGCAGGGACTATGCAGTATTTTTATTTAAATTAAAAGTATGTATTAATAATATATAATAATGATTATATATTTATATATACTATAAAATATGAGTATATGTGTAAAATTGTAGAGCTTTGTAATGTTTTCTAAGCCCATATGTATTAAGCCATTTTTGGCCTTGGTTTCTCATTAAAATAAAAAAGGGCCTAATTTAAAAAAAAAATGTCACATGACTAAAAAAACCCTGATTACCCTACCAAAATATAAGCGGTCACCCAATCTTCTCTCTACAACTGTAGATATATATCCCTCTCTCTTGTCAGAATTTTCATCGTCAAGATGCACACAGAGAGCGAGATGGTGACACGGCTTTGCAGCTTTATCAATCGCGAAAAAAAGTGACAGAACTGCCTATGCCGCCTAACCCACCCATGTCACCGCATTGGCACCGCCTAATTGCCTTGCCGATTTATTGAACGATTTGTGATTATTTGCAACACACTACCACCGTCTACCACCTAGGCGGCTGCCTAGGGCGCTTTTTAGAACATTGATTGCAATTTATATGGTCTTATTCCCCATGAAAGTACCCTGCACTCTCAATCCAACACATGTCAACCTTCTGCAATTGCATGCGACGCTCGTCAAAGCCGAAATTCAACCTATTTCAATTTAATTGGCGATAATTTTAAATGACATCAAAATATAGGGGCAATTTTAAAGAGACATCCAAATCTTGAAAGGCTTACAGATGTGGTGCCGCCTTTGGCAGATTCCATTCATGTCTCTCACCCATCCACCCTTTGCTCATCTCATACAACAATCGACATCTCCTCACTTCCATCCATTATCTGCTCATCTCCTACATCCATCATCCATCGCACACACCCTCTGCTCATCTCCCACACCTATAACCAACTAATCCCACTTAATACCGAGCTAAAAGGCGAGACTGCATAACGTCATTTAACTTAGTCTCGAGCGTTACCAAACGTAGATGGTTAGTACTAGTCAAGCTAGTCTCACTTTATATGATGCAACAAACGGGACCTAGGTCAAAAAGTCTAAAACTGAACCATTCAACTCGGTTCAATCTATCATAAAAATCTAGTTCAAACCAAACCGAATTGATGAGACTATTTTAATACTTCTTAAAGTTGGGTGCATGTGTTTATTTGTTATAGAGAGTTGTATACTAACTAAACATTTACAACCGGTTAGAGATTCCCTTATTTCATCTAAAACTTGGCAAACCCAAAAACTAGCCTTCCCAAATGTGGAATATGCTAGTTATCCAAGGTACTATGTTTGTCCTCTTACACTCAAGTTTGAATTCTCCTCCCCATTAATTAAAATAGTTTAGAATATATGTAGTTGTAGAACCATAAATTTTCCAGGGCCTAGGTAAGGAGGATGGAATACAAATACCTCAGAAGTCCGTTCATGGACTCAACGGCTCCGATCGGACTAAGTCGTCTAGACGGACCAACGATGCCACCATCATCTTGTTGGACTCTGGAATGGTAGGCGAGGTTCACAGACCTCAGCCTTGCTGAGATTGACCATGATTGCTCCATAAGACAAGAAAATTTGTTCCAACTGGGGATCAGACAGGTTTCCTATATTCTTGGAAATTCTTACAATTTAGGGATTGGTGTGTGCCGCAAGTAATCACAATCCTAAAAGGAAGCAATATTTTATGCTATATATCCTTTGGGATTCTCTCTGTTTAATGCGGATTCTATATCCTAAAAGGACTCTTTCCCGACTAGTATAAATACACCCATCTAGGGTTCATATCTGGTAACGCATACTTTGCTCTCTTGCCTACTGCTTGAGTTCTAATATCGTTTACTAACTTGACAGGCGGAAAGCCTTTGGCCAATAGCACACCGGTACCATGGGTTATTCACAGTTGTTTGCTTTCTTGTAGATGGCCGGACTTGCACAATTCCTCCATCCGCGGTGGAGCACGAATTCGGTTCTAACAATTGGTGCTTTTATTGAGATTCAAATTCATGTTCTGACCTTAACCGAGTGCTCACCGTGTCCACAAACGATAGCTCTATCAACGATGACACCAACACCCAGGGTGGAAGCAATTAAATTTTGGAAACCTCTATTATTTCGGGAAACAACCCCACTTCGCCTAGCAGAGCTCCTCTCACCATGGATCAAATTTAGGAGACTCTAAGGAAAATAAACGTGTTTTTTGATGATCTCTAAAGGACTTTGAACGTTCTCAGGCGGAGAACCGTTCGAAGTTTGTCGACTTTGAGAGAACGCTCGTAGAACTACCTAGCAGACTCAAGTTATGGGCTTTAGTTTGGAAATTTGAGCATCTCAACTCCAAACGGGAGTCCAGTTGAAACACCTCTCCCAGCTCTGGTAGAGAACCCCTGATCCGCACCTGTGTGCGGAACAACATGAAAACTGAATTGTCAATCATACCACTACAGGCGAGATTCGAGTTCAACGTAACCTCAATCTCTTGGACACTGTAAGGGCTTCTCGTGTGAAGCTCAAGTACCTTGATTTTGACGATTTGGAACCATTTGAAGACCCAAAGTGGCGTAGACTAACAAGTCGTGATAACCTAAGAGACATTTTGAGAGATGCTCAGAATCGTCTCTTAAGCAAGGTTGTCGTGAAAGTCAGGAACCCTCTATCTTTATCAATAGAGCCTGCACTTCCACCAGAGAAGTTTACCCACCTCGATTCAGGTTTTTCCGTAGAAACTATGATCTAGACTACCACATCATGCATTATCAGAACGTTATGGCCTTATACAGCAACAACGATTCATGGATGTGCAAGATGTTTCCATCCGCCTGGGAAGGATCAGCTATGAGATGGTACTCCGAATTACCTGCCCACTCGATTGACAGCTTAATACAGTTACTGAGATTTTTATGGCCAACTTCTCTGTGTACTGTGACGTTAGAAAGCGCCACGAAGCCGTGTTTAGCATGGAACCTCAGTCTAAACATGACAATATCAAAAACTACTTCAAGCGCTTCCGAGCATAATTGGCTGATGTGAAGTAGCCAAACGACAGACTTGCTATAATGGCTTTCAAACAAAGCCTATACATTCACTCACCCTTGTCAAAAAATCTGATCAAGAAGAAGTACGACTTTGCCGCCCTAGAGGAATGCTTTGATATTGAAGATGACATCACATGTGGGATGACAAGGCTCGAAAGAATAATTCTGATTTGGACCAAGATAAGTGGTCATAGCGGAAGATGAAGGACTGTGATACTCGGCTACCTGCTTTGATTCGTCGGAATGACGGAATGACAAGAGAGAGCGCAAGGACAAGCTGACTTAGTCCAAGCTAAAGCAATACACCACCTTGAACACCACAATCAATAGTGTTCTTCATAACATCAAGGATAAGCCTTATCTCAGAAGGCCCCAGCCTCTTCCGGATCATCTGGCCAAAAAGAAACCTAATGAATATTGCTCTTTCCACCAGTGTATCGGGCACACTACACGAAGTTGTGAAATGCTCTGAGATCACATCAAGGAGCTACTTGATCAAGGATACTACTGGGAATTCGTGAAGGATAAAGTCAAGAAGAAAGAATTAGCTAAAAAGAAAGACAAAGGCAAGTCCGATAAGTTGCATCTATGAGGAAGAAGACCAACCGTCAACAAAAAAGCCAACACCAACATAAATTGCATCTATGGGAGCAAGAGTACTTGGGCAACACTCAGAAAGAAAGAAAGGCCGCTTACAAAAAGCCAAGGATGACAGCCTTCATCAACAAGCCCCTTCCGATATACTCCAATGTCTTGATGTTCTCCAATCGAGATCTGGAGGACGTACATTCTCATTATGATGATGCCTTAGTGATATAGATTCAGATTTCCAATGCAATGGTCAGCCGAGTACTGATAGTCAATAGATATGGGGTTAACATCTTCTTCAAAGATGCAGCGGAGAAGATGGGCATTTTGGATAGCATTCATCAGAGCAGGACGACTCTGCATACTTCTGAAGGCACCCCGGGCAGTTTAGGCGGAACCCTACAATGACACACCTCGACCCGAATATCTCGAAGGGTACTGAAATCAAGGCATGTTGGCTGACACCCTGAAGGGTGACGAAAGCCATGTCATGCAGACTAAGTGGAATTTCTGAATAAAATAAAACCAAAGTCTGGAATTTTTAAAATCATGTAGCAGAGTACGCAGAAGTACGGGTAGAACCCTTGATACATAGCATGAGATGTTCAAAGCATAGATAAAATACAGTAAAGAAGTACGAATTATTACCATCCTGAACAGGATGGATAAAACATACTAGTAGGAGGAAGAAATCCTACATTTATCTGGTGCGGAAGTCGTAAACACCAGAATGATCGCACTCACCACTAATCCAGCTACTACGTCCTGGAGAGGCACAAAACATAAAGTGTGTGTGGGCAAAAATAAACATTTTTAAAACCTTTGTTTTTCATAACATAATAACCCCTCTTTTAAAATTCAAGTATACTTTCCCAAAGTCATACTATGTATAGTATGAAAACCGTCTAAGATAAGGTTAGACACCTTAACCCCAATATAATAATATAATATTCGTCGTCAAAACAGTATAAAGGCAACAAGGCCAAAGGTATAAGTAAATACCAAATCTCCTCAACATATAACATACTCAACAACATAGAAATATATAATACAATATGCTCATCGACATATGCAGACATACAAGCCCGTGTAGAAAGTAGCTACATGGAACATGCTGGGTGTAATAAATATATGCTCGGTACTACGATTCCTAGCTGCCTAATGCAGACTAGTACAGGCTGACACCTACAATGGATCCAAAGTGAGCATAACGGTGCGGATGTGAACATACACTTGAAGGCTGGTCCTAGCCCAGACGAGTACTAGACACCGGTGAATGCATGTATGATGAGCAGATACATACACATAATCATGGCATTGCAGTTTCACAAGTCCTAACATATTATAATTTCTTTATACTTAAATCATAAGTAAAAGCATGGCATGATAGAAAATAAGTCATGAAATCGCAATGAGAAATAATAAAAATAATATTAGTTTCTCAAAACAAAGCCCACTCACTGATACGTAGTTGGGTCGTAGTCGCCTTGCCTTGCCTGACCCCTGTACTCCTCGTGGTAAGTCTCACCTATATGAGATATCACTATAGTAATGATTAAACTCATAAAGGTTACTAATTAAATTAATAAATGACATAAATCCTTGGTTTGCTCAACACGGAGGTCCAAAACACTCCGAAAAATACCATACGTACTGCCCTGAGGTAGTATGCGTCGACGGAAGTCGAAAAAGTGCTCCCACGCGCCCACACGCTTGGCTCATATGCAAGCCTGCCTCGGCTCATGCGCGGTCAAACAGAGCCGGTCAAACTAACGATGTCAATTGACGCCGTTAGATCTAATAGAATATTGCAGCATCTCTGTTAGATCTAACGGAATATTCCTAACGGCGTTAAAAGGAATATTCTCCGGTCTGAACCGGTTGATGACGTCACCGCCCGGTTCGACCGGTCGCCGCTGCAACTATCTCCAGCCGCTGGCCAACTCACCGAAAAACTAGGAAATTTTCTAAAATTCCTAACTTCTTCATTTCTCAACCATTTTACACGATCCACATGTCAAAATGAAGCTAGAAAGAAGGAGAACACGATTTTACCTATTTGGAGTCCAAAAATTGGTCGGAAATTGGCCGAAAAACCTCGGTTTACGAACGAAGTCCGATCTACCTCAAAACACAACCAAATAGCACGATCTTCGTATGAAAATCTATCTACTCAACACGAGGAAACTAAAAGTGGTGGTTAGGAACCTCACCTAGGTCGGTATTTTTGAGAAACTCCTTGGAAAAGTCCGGTTCTTCCGTGTGCGATTCCTGCCAAACGGTAAGGAATTTGGGCAAACGGCTTGCACCGTTGAACTCAGTGAGTTACAACGAACAAGATTTTAGTGATGGTTTGGTTTGGTTCGACGGATTTTGTGTGGCCACTGTGCACTGTGCACTTTTTCACGGGAGAAGAAAGAAGAAGGCAGAAAAGAAGAGTGAGGGGAAAAGAAAGAGATCAGGGGGAAAAAGAAATAAGGGATTTTTCCCAAATTAGGTTGGGCAACTGGATCCCGTCTAGTACACGCCCCACTATATTTCCATAATAGGAAATAATATTTAACATTTCCGTTACACTTCGGATTTTCGTCCCGTTCGCTCTCATGCCCTCGTTGGAAAGAGTACTATAAGAATACAACAAGTAAAAATTCAAAATTCATAAAGAGCTCAAACATCCACGTAGGACTTCCACTTAACCCGTTCAAGGGCATTTTGGTAAATTTACACATTCAAAAAAATAAATACAATAAATTAGGGACGGGTCGTTACATACAACATGCTAGTAGTCTTCAACGTCATGGACATTCCAACTCTGCATAACGCTAATTGGCTCCATCAGATGAGGGTTGTTCTGTCCTTATACCACCAGCTACTCCGATATCTGTCGCTTGGAAGAATCAAAGAAATGAAGGGAGATCAGGCTGCTGCTTGTTGTTGTGTTGTGGAAATTATGAACATGACCCGTAAAGCTGATCAGAACGTTGTAGCTCCGAAGGAAAATATCGTTTAACAACGACAGCTCAGGGGTCAAGAAACAAGCTACAAGGAATTCGACATTGACCTTGACCCCCAAGACGATAGTATTCTGGAGTCCAAAGCAAATGAAGAAGCTGCCTATATCCCACTCGATAATTCGATCATCTGTCATCGTCTCCATTTGGATCCAACTATGAAACCGGTTGTCCAGCGGAAACACAATCATGGAACGAAACAGAGTATGATTATTGAAGCAAAGATTGACAAACTCAAGGATGCAAAGTTCATAATTGAGGTTCACCATTTGAAATGGCTAGCCAACGTGATCCTTGTACAAAAGAAGAATGGAAAATGGAAGGTCTGTGTGGACTTCACAGACCTAAACAAGGCATGCCCCAATGATCCTTATCCTCTACCTCAGATAGACTTCCTTGTTGATTCCACCGCAGCGCATGAACTGCTGAGCTTTATGGATGCTTACTCCGAATACAACCAGATCAAGATGTACAAACCAGACATAGAGAAAACATATTTCGTTATTACTCGAGGTACGTATTATTATCGAGTTATGGCCTTTCAGATTTAAGAATGGAGGGGCAACCTATCAAAGGTCGATAACATGGTGGTCAAAAGCAAGGAAAAGAAGGACCGCCTCACTCACCTCCAGGAATCTTTCGACCTACTCTGAAAATATAAGATGAAACTTAATTAAGAAAAGTGCACTTTCAAAGTAGCGTCAAAAAAGTTCTTAGAATACTTGTCACCAAACACAGAATTGAAGCTAATCTGGGTCACATCAAGGCCATCATGGAGATCAAGTCACCCTAAACCGTGAAGAAAATTCAAAGTCTAACCAGAAAAGCATATGCTCTTAGTCGATTTCTCTCACGATCCACGAACAAGTGCAAGTCTTTCATCACTGCCATCAAGAAGAGCAAGGTTTTACTCTTCATTGACGAGTGTGAAAAAGCTTTCACAAGGCTACAGGAGTATCTATCGGAATGCACCGTTAGTGCAGCTCTAGGCCAAGAAGACTCAGGGGAACATAAGCTAGTGTACTATGTGTTTAAAGCTCTTATCGAACCAAAGACTCAATATCCAAAGATGGAGAAGCTCATTCTCGCCTTGGTCACTGCAGCCAGAAAACTCTGACCATACTTCCCGTCGTTCTGAATAATCTACATGACAGAGTATCCACTCTGATCCAACCTGCACAGTCCAGATCAAAGTTCTAAAAATCGCTAAGCGGTAGTCGGGCGGGGGTAAGGGGCCTAGGCGGTTTTTTATTTTAATTACATTTACTATATAATATATAAATAAGCATTGAATAATATATATATATATATATATATTTGAAAATAAAATGTTATTTTTCAAAAGAAGAATATATATGTAATGTGAGAGTTTTAAGTAAATATAGTGGTTTTAAGTAAATATATGTAATGTGAGAGTTTTAAGTAAATGGCCGAAGATGATTGGATTAACCGGTTAACAGAAAAAAAAAAGAATAATAAAAATGAAAATGTCAAAGAAAAGAGAAGATGGTAGGGTCAGTAGAGAAAAAAAAAGATTAACATGTTAGCAAAAGAAAACACTCGCAACTTTGGGAAAACGATGTTGTCAGGGTAAAAGATCAAACAAAATCCATCTTCTTCTTTGTGAGTTGCATCGTCGGCTCTGCAACAAAAATTTTCCAGATTCTGGCTTCTTCACATAAGCCCACCGAGCCCCGCCTAAGCAGCCGCCTAATATACTTTCCAATTTTGTGACCGTTTAGGGGTAAATCACGGTAGTAACCAACCGCCTAGCACCTAGGCGCGGCCTAGGCCAATTTTTAGAACAGTGGTCCGGATGCATCCTCAATAGTCACCAAGTGGGCCATTGAACTAGGGCAACTTGAGATCATCTATCAGCCCAAGACTTCAATCAAAGCCCAAGCACTTGGGGACTTCGTAACCGAATTCATTTTAGCTAATCAAGTTGCTCAATCATTCACTGATCTGCAGCAAAC
Organism: Gillenia trifoliata; assembly: GCA_018257905.1. Classification (NCBI taxonomy): domain Eukaryota; kingdom Viridiplantae; phylum Streptophyta; class Magnoliopsida; order Rosales; family Rosaceae; genus Gillenia; species Gillenia trifoliata. Next base: position 7,662,414 of record CM031088.1, on the reverse strand, counting down.
ACCCAAGAATCCTCATCTGTGGAAACTCCACATGGACTGATCATCCAACGTGAATGGAGCAGGGGCAGGAATGGTCCTGATGACGCTGGACGGATCCATACTTGAGCAATTTGAAGCTCAAGTTTAGAACAAGAAACAACAAAACGAAGTATGAAGCATTGTTCGATGGACTAAGGGTAGCAATTGAGCTCCAAGTCAAGGAACTCTCGATCTTTTATGACTCAAATTTGATAGTCAACCAAGTCAAAGGAGAATATGCCGCCCATAATCCGACTATGGACTATATTTGGCTAAGGTCAAAGCAGTACTCGAAGGATTCGAGAAGTATGAAATTCAACAACTCTTTCAAAGTGAAAACAATCATGTTGACGCACTTGCAACTGTCACATCCAGTGTAAACTACTCAATCCGACAAAATATTTCCTTCGAGTATCTTGCTACTGTTGGAGTTATTGCCTCAAAGCCAATTTATGTAATATTGGATATTATGTAATAGCTTCATATTAATTAATTAATAAAAGGGCAAGTTTATATTATATTATAGAGATAGTACACTATGAATGAGTCCATATGACTTACGGTATGGAAGCAATGTCTTAAATGAGGTTAAAGGAGGGAGACTTGTATTTCATAGGCACTTAATCCTTAAACTAAGCCGTTTGGAAAATCAACTGGACATTGACTGTCCGGAAAGGCCTGTGTATATTGCATTAAGGTTAACATGGTCTCATGCCACGCGTGTTGGACACATGGTGGATATATAGGTGCTTGTCGGTTGAACGTATGAATGCTTACGACATGCCAAATGTTACAAAGCTTCTAGTTGTAGTATGCAAAGAGTTCTTAGACCTGAGGCATCATAAGTATCTTATATTTGTAGATATGAACTTTGATTTAACATCAAAGCCCTCAATGAGATCGCATGGCTCTATAGTGTGATGTTCGGGTTCGTATGTATGGGTATGAAGATACATGATTGCACAATATGAAATCTATCGCCTTCTGGTAATTGTTCAATAGAAGGAGAATCCATTAAAGCCATTAGAAGATCCATCTTGAAAATGTCTTTCCAGAGTAACTGTTGATCAAGCTATGTTTGAAAGAAATGGTTCAACATGAGATGCGTCATGGTGATCATAGATATCTATATGTGATTTGACATAATTCTATATCACATAAATCTTGATCGGGATATAGATGATAAAAGAACTGAATTGCATTGTAACTACAATCCAGGTTTGAAAAAGTATCACGATTAGTTTGCTTATACTTCTACTAATCCGGGTTGCCATGACATGCTGCTTGGTGTCACTCATGGTTTGTGAAATTAAAATAGGTTAGTTTACATTGGGCCTTTGTAAGTCCAAATTCTAGAGGAAGGTCTGGATTGGAATATAATTTTCACTAAGAATTGAATTTAGGATATCATCTAAAAATCAGTTTTACTTGAAAGAGTTTCGATGAGGAAGGCTCGACGAGGTTATTATTTTGAACTAAGACATGATTTCATCTAGGTTAATTGTTGGATAAGGTTAAGTATGGAAAAATCCTAATTCAAGATAAATATGGATTTTGTGTGGATAAAATCGTGTGGGAAAAAAAGTTGAAGTCCTAGGTGAAGTATGATTGTTAAGGATTAAGCCTATGACAACCATAAATTCATGACTTTGACAACGAGAATGATATTTCAAACTAATAAATTATCAAATCTCTCTCTCCTCCTCTCTCTTTCTTCCACTGGAGGCGGGACTGTCAATCATATCACTGCAGGCAGGGTTTAAGTTCAACGCAACTCCGGTCCCTTGGACACTGCAAGGGCCTCCCGTGTGGAGCCTAAGTATCTCGACTTTGATGATCTGGAGTTGTCCGAAGACCAAAAGCGGCGCAGACCACTAAACCGTGATAACTCTAGGGATGTCACGAGAGACACTTGAAATCAACTCCCAAGCAGGGTTATTGCAAGGGTTAGAGGCCATCTTTCTTCAACTATTGAATCTGCACCTCCTCTGGAGAAGTTTACTCAGCCCAGGTTCATATATTTTAAGGGAGATTTTAATCCGGACTATCACATCATGCACTATCGGAATACTATGGCTCTATATAACAACAATTATGCATGGATGTGTAAAATGTTTCCATCCACTCTGGAGGGACTTGCCATGAGATGGTTCTCGAAGTTGCTAACCCACTAGATCCATAATTTCGAAACTCTTGCTAACATCTTCATGAACAACTTCTCTGTGTATCGAGATGTCCGCAAGTGCCTTGAGGCCGTATTCAACATGGAGCCTCAAACCAAGAACAAAAGTCTTAGGAATTAACTGAAGCGATTCCGTGCGGAGTTGGTTGAGGTTGAGAAACCAGATGAAAGGATTGCTACGATGACTTTCAAGTAAGGCCTTTACATTCATTCACCTCTGTCTCAGAAACTGAATAAGAAGAAATACGACTATGCCACTTTTATGGAATGCTTCAATATAGCTGACGAAATTACCGGCTGGGATGATAGAGCGCGAAATAAGAGTTCCAACTCAGATTAGGATAAAAGATCTAAGCGGAAGAGGGATGAGAGGACGCCTCCTTGTCGTGACACTCTGCCATCTCCCCATCAGAATGAAAAGAGAGGACGCAAAGATAAACCAACCTTATCTAAGCCAAAGCAGTACATCGCTTTGAATACTATTATCAACAACGTCATTCACATCATTAAGGACAATCTTTTTCTCAAAAGGCCCATGCCTCTTCTAGATCACCTAGCCAAGAAGAAGCCCAATGAGTGTTGCTCCTTCCATCGGTGCACCGGGCACACTACCCGGAGTTGCCACATGCTCCGCGACCATGTCGAAGAATTACTTGATCAATGATACTGTTGGGACAAGTCTAAGAAAGAAGAACATGTTGAGGAGAAGGATAAAAGCAAAATTGATCTATATGATCTTACTGACGAGGAAGAAGATCGATGTCTAGCGAAGAAACCTACTCTCAACATCAATTGCATTTATGGGGAACAAGAGCATATGGGCAATACCAGAAAAGAAAGAAGGATTGCATGCAAGAAGCCAAGGATGGTAGCTTCCATCAATAAACCTCTTTTGATCGACTTTAACATCTTGATGTTCTTTGAACAAGATCTGGAAGATGTGCATTCCCCCTACGATAATGCTTTGGAAATCAAGATTCAGATTTCAAATGCGATGGTTTGTCAAGTGCTGATAGACAATGGATATAGAGTTATGTAAACCCCGTATTTTATTTTATTTTCCTAGTGTATGACGTACCAAATATTTATCCAATCATCCATTCCAATCTTATTAGCATAGTCATTACATTTGAGCTTGAGGTGGCTCCGTGTGTTACCATTCACTCTTTTTAGATGACACATCTATATCCATTTGGCAGCCAACAATACTACCTTAACAAGTGTCAATCTCCCATGCCTTACTTTCCAATGATATTGGACACCTCCTGCTATATTTGCCGACTATATCACCTATAAATAGCTCTCACTCTTCCATTTCATTCACACATTTTTCATCAAACATTTTCCTCCTTATTACGTTGCATGCAGCTAGCATGCAATAGTAGAAACGGAGAAAATAAAGAGAGTTTTGGATTAGTGAGTTGGATGTGGAGATTACTAGTGGGTAATTGTCTTGCCGAGGTTCTAGATATCAATCGGGGTGAGTGGCTTATGTAATGTGTTCTAAAAGTTCTTATTTTATTGTAAATGTGAAAACCACAAACTATTGTGGGCTTTACTCTATTTACAAATATCTCTCCATTTTCAAGTCAAGCATGTTGGATTTGGCGAAATGCATTCAGAGTTATTATATATCTGATGAGTGAATTATTTGAGATTTTTCATGGAGCATGAGATCTTCAGTGTTGGATTATCCGAAGGATAAATGTATGGCACACGGGGACATTTGGGCATAATGGCCAATTTAGGGGACACGTGGTGAGCTGCATATTATGAAGGATAACCAACATGTGAAGGGATGATGTGCTATGGCATGATATGGGATAAATGTTGGGATATAATTATACTATTTTCTAGATTGTGCAAAATGGCACGCTTGACTGGCATATTATATATTCTACTCACTGGGCGACGGTGGTTGTTGCTCACCCCTCACCCTTTTATTTTACAGATGAGTTATTTGGCAAGACAAGGGCTAGACGAGCTGGGTTTGTGTTAAACGAGGAATTTAAGGATTTCACTTATTTTTTATACATCTATAAGGATTTTTGGGGTTATTTATATAAGAGAAGTTTGTTTTTACTTTTATTTTTACATTTACTCGCGCACTGGGCGCGGGGTTAATTTTTCCACTGATCCTGGGTCCTGGGTGTGACAAGTTAACATCCTCTTCAAAGACACAACAGAGAAGATGAGAATTCTGGATAATATCAATTGGAGTAAAACTACTCTACACATCTTTGAAGGTACTCCGGTTTGATGAATAGGAACAGTCAAGCTAGTAGTTCAGGTGGAACCCTACAACTTACTGGTAGTCTTTCATGTCATGGATTGCCCAACTCCATATAACGTCATTCTGGGTCAAAATTGGATTCACAAGATAAAGGCAGTCTCGTCATCATACCACCAGCTACTCTGATATCCTGCACCTAACGAAATAAAGGAAATTAGAGGAGATCAAGCCGCGGCCAATTGCTGCGCTTTGAAAAGCATGTACATGATCCGAAAAAGAGAACAGAGCTTTTTAGCTCCGAAAGAGAATATTACATAGCAACTACATTCCGAAGAACAAGAGATGGGCTATAAAGGAATTCAACATTGACATTGACCCCCAAGATGACAGCACTCCGGAGCCCAAAACGGATGAAGTCTCTGTCTACATAAGCCCCAACAGACTAGAACATAAAGCCAAGATCGGATCGAAGCTGTCGAATCGAGAAAAACACTTATTTACTGCCTTCTTGTAGGCAAATAAGAATGTGTTCGCTTAGTTTGCCGAAGATATGCCCGAAGTAGATCCTTCAATAATCTACCACTGTCTTCATTTGGACCCAACTATGAAGTTGGTTATCCAGAGAAAATGTAACTATGGAATGAAGCATAGCAAAATCATTGAAGCGAGAATCGACAAACTTAAGGATGCTAACTTTATTGTCGAAGTCCATCATCCAGATCGGCTAGCCAACGTGGTCCTTGTGCAGAAGAAGAATGAAAAGTGGAAGGTTTGTGTGGACTTCACAAATATGAACAAGGCTTGCCCTAAGGATCCTTATCCTCTACCTCAGATAGACTTACTCGTCGACTCCACTGCGGAGCATGAGCTGCTGAGCTTTATGGATGCATACTCCAGATACAATTCGATCAAGATGTATAAGCCAGACATAGAGAATACATCTTTTGTCATTGATAGAGGTACGTATTGTTATTGTGTTAAAAATGCAGGGTTAACCTATCAAAGACTGGTAAATCGAATCTTCAAAGAAAAAACTGGAAAGACAATGGAAGTATAAATTGATGACACGGTGGTCAAGAGCAAAAAGAAGAATGATCATCTCACTCACCTTTAAGAATCTTTTGACCTACTTCGAAAATACAACATGAAGCTTAATCCAGAAAACTGCACTTTTGGAGTAGTGTTGGAAAATTCTTAGGTTACCTGGTCACCAAGCATGGAATTAAAGCTAATCCGAATCAGATCAAAACCATTGTGGATATGAAATCGCCTCAGACAATGAAAGAGATCCAAAGTTTAATTAGAATGGCAGCTGCTCTTAGTCGATTTCTTTCACAGTCCACGAACAAGTGCAAGCCCTTCTTCACAGCTATCAAGAAGAACAAAGGACTACTCTAGACCAACGAATGCAAATAAGCTTTCACAAGACCGAATAAGTACCTATCTAATCCGCCACTTTTGTCCAAGCCAATCGACGAAGAAGACTTGTACCTGTACTTGTCAGTATTGGAATGCGCAGTCAATGAAGCTCTAGTCAGAGAATACGCGGGGGAGTAGAAACCGGTGTACTATGTGTAAAAAACTCTTCTCGAACTAGAGACTAGATACCTGAAGATGGAAAAGCTTATTCTCGCTTTGGTGACAGGGGCTAGGAAACTCCGAGCTTACTTTCAGTCATTCTGAATCGTCTACATGACGAAATACCCACTCTGATCAATCTTGCACAATTTGGATGCATCATCCAAAGTGACCAAGTGGGCCATTGAGTTGAGGCAACTTGAAATCATCTATCAGCCCAAGACTTTAATCAAAGCCCAAACACTTGTGAACTTCGTTGTAGAGTTTACTTCGACTAGTCAAGATGTCTAATCTTTTACGAATTCGCAACAAACACTCAAGAATCATCATCTTTGGAAACTCTATGTGGACCGCTCTTCAAACGCAAACGGGGTAGGGGCATGAATGGTCTTGATGACGCTAGATGGACAAGCATTGAAGCTTGTATTTTGAGCAAGTAATAACGATGTGGAGTATGAAGCACTGCTCGCTAAACTTAGGACATCAGCGGAGCTCTAAGGAACTCTCTATTTTCTGTGACTCAACCTTGGTAGTCAATCACGTCAAGGGAGATTATACTCCCTATAATTCGACCATGACGCTTTACTTGGCCAAAGACAAAACATTACTTAAAGGATTTGAAAAGTACGAAATTCAACAGCTTCCTCAGAATGAGAACAGTCGTGCTGACGCACTCGCAAACATTGCATCCACTATGGACTACTTACTTCGACGAACAATTTCCTTCGAGTCTCTTACTGCTCCGAGCATCTACAAACTATAACAGAATTTAATTGCTGCTATCGACACAAGAGAACATTGGATGGAGGAGATCATTGACTACATCCAAAATGGTCCACTTAAAAACGCCAAAGGAAACAAGGAGTATATGATAATGGCAACATATTATTTCTCCAAGTAGACTGAAGGAAACCCCTGTCTTAGATTACTGGTGCGGTTGTCAAGTCCTTCATTTAGAAAAACATCATCTACAGGTTTGACATTCCGTACACCATTATCATCGACAATGGTATGCAATTCACTAGTTCCAAAGTCACGGATTGATACAAGGAACTTGGAATTCTCCGTCTTACTTCTACTCCACTATATCCTCAAGGCAATGGCCAAGCAGAAGCTTCAAACAAATTGATCCTTCAATGCTTAAAGAAGAGACTTGAGCAAAAGAAGGGCAAATGGCCAGAGGAATTACTTAGAGTTCTTTGGGCGTATTGCACCACCATTCGGAAAGCAACCGGAGAAACCCCGTTCTCCATGGCTTACGGAACTGAAGCCATCATCCCAGTCCAAGATACAACCATGCCCAACTTGTACACTGAAGAACAAATTGAGTTGGAGAACGCCATAATTCTCAAATCTGAACTTGACTTTACGGAAGAATGCAGGGAATGTGCCCAAGTCCGACTTACCGCCTATCAACGTCAGATCTGGTTGTACTACAACAAAGGGGTTAAACCTCGAAGCTTGTAGGTTGAAGACCTTGTCTAAAGGGAAGTCTTCGAAAACACCAAAGTACCTGGAGAAGGCAAACTTGGAGCAAACTGGGAAGATCCGTACAAAGTCATTAGAGTAGGAGGCAAAAGAACATACAACCTTGCGTACATGGATGAAACTCCGATCACCAAGAGATTAAATATTGCCAAGTTCCGGCGACATTACTAAGAACTTCAGCAAACTACACGTGGTTTGATTCTTCTTTGACATGAGAAGATATGTAGGTCATCCATCACGGTCAACCACAAAGAACTTTAACCTAGTCATCTACGGGTGGATATGTAGGCCATCCATCACGGTCAACCACAAAGAACTTTAACCTAGTCGTCTACGGGTAGATATGTAGCCATCCATCACGGATTCAACCACAAAGAACTTTAGAACCTCTAAAGCCTGCCTAAGCCAAGGCACATTCGTCAAAGATGAACTCCAATGTAAACACGCAATGTATCATCTTTTCTTAGAACAACTCATGAGATTTGATTCTCCAAGTCCGGATATATGTAGACAGTTCTTCGCAGATTCAGTCATACCCCCCATCAAACCCCTATTCTTTTGTAATTAATAAGAATTTAGTTTGACTATCGCATGACTTTTGCTTACTCTTTTTTTTTTTTGCGATATAGAGAATACTCCAACATCCCACATATCACACTGCTTTGAAAACTCTGCAAAATATTGCAAGTTTAAAAACCTCAAAGAGCTAGTGTTAGAGGAGTCTTTTGTGATAGAGCCCTATCAGGACATAGCCTGGTGCGCAACTTGGGAGATTCGAACCGTATCAAGCGTGGTTATGCTAGGTGGACTACGAACATTGGGACATGGCCTTGTTGTTCATAAGCTTCCAAAGCACCATTCGATTTTCGAAAATTTTATGCAACCCAAGCTCTGGCCATTCGAGAGAATAATCGGAAGAGCGATATGAAAATCATTCGTAAGGTGGCTCTGAACTCCGCCCATAGAGTATGATTTCTATCCCATACTAGCGTACTAAGTCAAGTACGTTTGGTGGCGATCCCGTGCCTAAAGCAAGTCCGAATGAGACATCCAGACTAGGAAATCTTCAAATTGGAATTTTATACGATGGAGCTTTGATTTGCGGAAATAACTTAGATAAGACAACCAAGTGTAATTTAATCAGAAATGCTCATGTCCAATGCATATAGAGTATGACAAAAGGATTCTTAAGGTGTTTTCTATCTCATGTGCAAGCGACCAAGTCTTTAACGAGCTTTTCGTTTAAGGCTCACTAGGAACAAACACACAATTTGAATTCGAAATGAAGCCTATTCTCAGTTACACATTGTGATTATTAAAATTCTCAGACCCGAAATGGGGCAAGATGAAAAGAATAAGTGGAATCAAAGTCATGCTCTTCTCATTCAAACACTTGGATTCATCATTAGTAAGTATTAAACAATTATTGTGTTTTAGCCAGCAAGGCAATTGAAACATGTAGGACTGACATTCAGATTTGGAAGACATTCCGGACAAAACTTAATCACTTTCTCATCCTTAATCCTATCAACGCATCAACACAAGCTTCAGAGCAAGAGATTTTACATGGGTTTTAGAACTGATGTCTGGTGGTACTCCGATATTGTAGTGGAAATCTCTATCAACACTAAGTTTAGGAGGTAACATTTTTACAAAATAATGTTATCATGATAGGTTGTATCTCGATCACTGTGCATGCATAAAATTTTTTACATCTCTCATTATTGTTGTCTTTATGGCACAACTCTCAAGATCACACGCCTGAATCCGGAACGTTTCTACTACCTTAAAACGGTAACAAGACCGGATCGCCACCTGTTAAAGAATATTGAACTATATGTATTCCGATTTACTTCAAAATGCATGGTTTTTGGATAACTATCCATCTTTAAGCGGAACGCCCTTTCAGAAGCATAGTTAAAGGCATTTGTGGAACCATGAATTTTTTAGGGTCGGAGTCAGGCGGATCGGAATACATATACCTCAGAAGTCCACCACATCCTGCTATACTCCAAAAAGGTAGGCAAAGTCTGCTGACTTCATTGAGATCGACCATTCTTGTTTCCTATATTCTTAGAAATTCGTACAATCCTGGGATTGGCATGCGCTGCAAGTAATCATACTCTTAAGAGAAAACAATATCTATCGCTAGATATCCTCTGGGATTCTCCCGGTTTAATATGGATGCACGATCCTAAAAGGTCTCTCTCGACTAATATAAATACCCCCATCTAGGGCGTATCTTTGGTAACACAATTCTCTCATACAACGCACACTCTTTGCCTATTCTCTCGCCCATTGCTTGAGTCTTAATATTGATTACTAATTTGACCGTTGGAGAGCCTGTGGGCAGTACCACACTAGTACCTAGGATTAATCACAGTTATTTGTTTTCATACAGGTGGCTAGACTTCCGTAGCTCCTTCGTCCGCGGCGGTGCGTGATTTTGGTTCCAACATATAATATGTTAGAATAGTGAATAACGATAAACTTTGTCCTTCTATTAAACTAAATAAGAGTTTAACATAATAAGTATTCCAAAAGTTATTACATCAAATGAGTGGCTATATATAAGGGCATACTTCTAACAAATACTCAGACTGGAAAATTGAGAAGAACGCCTGAGATAGCTTAAGGTTTGGAGTTATTTTTTGGGAGAAATGATTGTAATTAATTATAAAACAAGAAGTAATAAAAATGTTTATTTATTAAATGACGTGACATGTACATGTCAGTTGCCACATCATATGGTTTACAAAGATGGTTCAAATTTTGAATTACAACGATATATTTACACTAAAGGGGAGGAGAAGTTGGGCTAAACCACACATTAGGTTAGCCTAATTTGGTATTGACGTCGCCATTCACGAGAGTCAAACCTAAGACCTCCCATTTATAAGTGGAGAGGAATCAGAAAGATGGTTCAAATTAGATGGTCTCCCTTGCATTATCCATTATTCAAATGTGAGTAATGCTATAATAATCATAGTTTTAATACCACATGATGTAGCATGTAAAGGCTCTACAGGTAGAGCTTCTTCATGGAGTTTTGAGTTTGTACTCCAAGTTCTAGCGGGTGAATGTAGTCAGGGAATCATCTAAATAGCCCCTCAATCCAAGTAGTTAGCTCCAACTGATGGATGGTTAATGTGGATGCTGCTACTAAACTTGCAGATGGGGTTAAAGATTTTGGTTCTGTTTTATGTGACTAGATGGGTTAGTTTGTGGCTGCTGGTTTTTGGAGGCGTGTCAGGTTCGATTCTGCTACCCAAGCTGAGCTTATGGCTATCCAGGCTAGGAAGGAACTAGTGACATAATTGGGTTTGAGCAAGGTGTTGGTTGAAAGTGAGTAGTTAGATGCTATAACTTACTAGGACAGGTGATGGTGTGGATCTTTCGACGAAGGGTTTGATTGTTAAGGATGTTCATAGTCTAGCTACTAGTGTGGATGAGATTAAATTTCAATATGGGCCACGTCACTGTAACGGCGTTGCTCACCGATTGGTTAAGTTTTCTCTTTCAGTTTCCAATGATTTCTTTAGTTTGCGTATTTTCCTAATATTATATAAGATATCTGTTTCTAGGACTTCAGTTGTAATTGAATTTGCATCAAATAAACTTATCATTTTCTTTTGAAAAAAACTTTAAAGGGGGATAAAATCACTAATTAATGTGACGATTACAATCACTCGCCACATTATGTACTATATTTTTTAGTATATTTAATCTCATCCACGTTTAGACAGTGGCTAAAAACAAATCAAAAAACAATATGAACTTACTGTACATCTAGCTGAAAGCATAGAGTGGAAAGTTAGCAAACGACATCTATAACAATGCCGTTCACAAGCTCAAAGCAACGAACGCAGCCGCAGCCGTCCGTCTCCCGTTTTGATAAACGGGACACTCGTCTCGAGAAGCGTTGAAAACCCAAACGGAAAACACTAGCCCCACTCTCCCAATACGACCGTGAAGCCCACTCACCAACAACTCGAAGCCCACTCCTAACACACACGCGCCACGCGAGCGCGTGATAAAGACAGCAACCTGAAAGTCTCCTGGGCGCAATGTCGTTTGAAGCAAGTGAGGGCGTCCCTGTTTATCAAAAAACAAAGTGGGCGTCCCGATCCTTTCTGTAACCTTCAAAATTTTCCCACACTTTCCATTTCTGGGATCAAAATCTCTATTTTTACTTTTAAATATATGGGATTTATTTTTTCCATTTATAGGAAGGTAATTTAATTATTTTAGAGAAATTAATTAATTTATTGGTCAAAAAATATTTTTTCCATGAAAGCCTTCGTTTAATTCCTTGTATATGTTATTTCTATATTTGGGATTGATTCCTTAGAAATTTGATTGTGGGTTAATTTTTTTTTTGTTGTGGTGAATTTTTTTCCAGGTATGTTTGTGCTGGAGGTGAAATTTTGGTTCTGTAAGTGCAAGTTTTCACTGACCTAGGAATTTGCTGGCTGGGATTTCCAATCAGGTAAACCTTCAAATTTTACTGTTTGGATTATCACATTTTATTTGTGTTAATTTTTGGGTTACTGGGGTGTATAAAGATGATTGATTTTATGTAGTTTTTGTTAATTTGTGATGGAAATGATTGCTGATTATAGGGAGGTATTTGTGTTCCCAAGAGTGTCACTGTTGGATTAGACTTTACGTTTTGACAAAGCGATATTCTAAACTACTTTAATTTAGGGGTAGGGGGATTCAAGCTCGGGTGCAAAGCAGTGGCCTGTGGTCAACTCGCCTAACCCACATTTGCGAGTGTCACTCTTACACTGAATTTTGTTTATTTGTTAGTTATTTGAGGATTTGTTTGTTTCTATCTACCTTATACTTTGCAAAGTTTGATGAGCAGCTGAGTAGTTGTCAAATTTGAGATAGATTTCCGAGTTCCGACAAAATAATAAAGAAACTAGATTATGAGCAACGTTGGTAATAGACAAGTAGTTTTGACCAATCATTTCCGCTGTCACGGTTACTTTTCTAGAGTCTGAGAAGCTGCTTGGCTGCACTCGAATTTTCTAACACATTGCGGCGTTTCAATGTAATCGTGTTTTGATGTATGAGAATACACACATTTGTCACTATGGTTGATACAAGTGATGCTATTGCATTGGAGGACTTCACTCTTTGTTTGGGGGCTAATTTTGATGAAAACTTCACTGACGGAAAAATTTGCATTCTGGCTATAATTGATTGCTTAGCCCTATTAAGTATTCTTAGCAAGCTCATGTGTTTGCCCCTATTTTTGGGCAACCACGTTGTGTCTCTATATTTGAATATGCTTAATGACGTAAACAGTTTATTTGAATTATAGTGTGTGCAAAATTGTTATTGACAAAAAAAAAAAAAGAACAAGTGTTTTACTTGTAATTCGTGTTAGCGAGGAGGCATATATCGCTTGTTGTTGCTGATGTTTTTATTTCTTGTTATACTCCCTATGTTCTGTGTGCATAGCAATACATCCTAGAAGAGAAATATACTTATTTAATATGGGGAGTGATTTCCACACTCCTTGTTTCGCCTTCTGCACTCCTCCCCTTAATTCCGTCCCATGATTCTCCTTTCAGTTATTCAATCAGATGGCTAAAAATGAGAGAGGGGAGTGCAGTAGGTGAAAAGGGAGTGCAAAAATCACTTCCCTTTGATCATTGCAAATATTGAACTAAGCATGTTGTAGTCATGTTCTCCATGTTGTATTTTCCATTTGCAACCAGTGCAAAGTATATGATTTTTTATTCTTGGTTTAGAATAACAATTGAACTTTTGATTCGACTGTCCGTATTCTACAGAACACATGGCTCAGTATGTATGGACTTAAACAAAGTTTCAGGTTTTGTTGCATGGGCTGCACAGTATGTTGTTACCATATGGCTAAGTAATGCAAATTTGACCTGTGCTTTCAAATGTTTGTGTGCTAAAATTCAGTTTCCATGGTAGTTAGCATTTAAGAGCTCAAACTCAGCTGGTTTGAATAAATAAGTTTCTTGCTTAATTTATCTATGGACTTGTTGACGGTGAAAGCCTTGGGGCTTCATTTTATCAAACATGCATTTTCTCTTTCTTTTCTCCCCTCCGAGGTTTTTCTCTTATATATTGAGGTTTGTGGTCTTCCTGTGCTGTTCACATACCTTTGGAAAGTAATGTTTCTATATCCTATTTTATATCATACAGTAGCATATTTGTACTTTGTTTCCCTACCATCTTTTTCTTTCTGCCATCAGAAATGGAAACTCAGAGTCAAACTGAGGTTACCAGGCAGGACAAGATGCTTCCTCCCCGACCTGGAACATTTGAAGATCGTGAAGACCTCATCAAATATGTTCGTGATTTTGGTGCCAGTCAAGGATATGTGGTGACCATCAAGAAGTCGAGGAAAGACAGAAGAGTCATACTTGGTTGTGATAGAGGAGGTGTTTATCGCAATAGGCGTAAAATTGATGAAGGCAAGCGCAAAAGGAAAGCAAGTTCACGCCTTATAAATTGTCCTTTTGAAGCCATTGGGAAAAAGGAAGATGATTTATGGGTACTTACAGTAAAAAATGGGGAACACAACCATGAAGCTTTAAAGGACATGTCAGAGCATCCTTATAGTCGTCGCTTTACTGAGGAAGAGGTCAGGCAAATCAAGCAAATGACGGAAGCTGGTGTGAAACCACGCCAAGTTCTTAAGGCTCTCAAGCAAATCAATCCTGAACTGCAGTCAACACCAAGGCATTTGTATAACCTCAAAGCCAAGATACGTCAGGGAAATCTATCAGGTTCCTCTTGTTCCCAAGATCTTAAAAAATGTAGTTCATATAGGGCTAAGTTGCTAGAAAGAAAAACCTGTACCATTGCACAGTGTCTTGGAGGGTAGTTGCATCCTAGCGTGGCCCCTTTTATTAGGTTTTTCATGCGTAGTTAGTAATGGGGTTTGAGGCGGACTTCTTTGCAGGTAAAGGGAAATTATTTTTAACATAAAAGTACATAGCTACTCATTGGAAACTATGATCATGTAAGGGGGAGCCTTCACCACACTTTTGTAAACCAAATATTAATTCATAGCTGCATCGGTATTAGATTCTGATAACACAATGTATGATGTTTTTAAGTCTTTAAGAATTGGATAAATTATAATGATACTTAAGACTTTGCAGAGCTTTGAAAAGTTAGTGGGCATGTTCATAATGTAACATAATTTTTTAGTGCAGTATTCATATAGATTTTGAGTGGCAACTAAGATCATGTTAGAGGCTTACCCCCGTGTGATCTGGGGTTCTTTTTCTCAAGGTACCTTTCTAGCTATTTGCTGGAGTTTCGTACCTCCCAAAGATTGTAGGGTTCAGTACATAAAAAAATAAAACCCAAGGTTTTAGATAGATTTTGGCTAGAAAACTTGACAAAGTAACTTTTGGATCTCTGGAAAAAATAGGTAGCATAGATCAGAAAGTTTGTCAGTAGTCAAATAGCTTACATTTATATTTTTAATTTATTTCATCAGAAAAAAGTTTCAAGTCATGGAGACCTGACAGATCTGCTCTGGTGAGTTCAAGTGCTACTGCCAGTGGGGGGTCGTTAACACAAACCAACCAACCGGTAAGGTTTGATCTTAAATGTGGCGGAAGGCTGCTTTTCTGTTTGTTCTCTGTCTCTCTTTACTTTTCTCCGAATGAGTTGGGTATTACAAACTTATTTTAGATTCACCTGTAGCTGAAGGTTCCTAATTTTATTGGAGGAAAATTTGTTGATTCACAAGGGTGTTCAGTCGTTGATGTTTTAAATCCTGTAAGCTCACAAAGTTCAGTCAATTGTCATCTTATTTTCTTTTTGACAGACATTTATCAGCGGTGTTATTAATTTCATGTTTGATTTCTGAATTAGGCAACACAAGAGGTTGTTTCTCATGTTCCTTTAACTACCTATGAAGAGTTCAAAGCTGCAGTTAGTTCAGCCAAGCAGGCTTTTCTATCATGGAAAAACACTCCTATTACCACTCGTCAACGTATCATGTTTAAGCTCCAGGAGCTCATCCGGAGAGATATTGTCAGTAATTGGACTCTCATATATTCATAATTGTACTGTATGATTTTTATTTTCGAGTTATGAATCTCAATCTGGACAACACAACATTACTCTTTCCAGGACAAGCTTGCCATGAATATCACCATAGAACAGGGTAAGACATTGAAGGGGGCCGAGAGTGATGTTCTCCGTGGTTTAGGTCAGTCTTTGTACGTGTCTCATTGCCATTTCTGTTACTTTTATGACCAGTGTTACCAAAAAGTGGGGTTCTTTCCTTTCTTTTGCTTTTAGAGGTCGTTGAACATGCTTGTGGAATGGCAACTCTACAAATGGGGGAGTTTGTCCCTAATGCATCTAATGGCATTGACACATACTGCATTAGGGAACCACTAGGTGTTTGTGCCGGGATATGCCCCTTCAACTTTCCAGCAATGATTCCCTTGTGGGTATGGCTGTATTACCTCTCGGTTTAATTCTTTGGTGGTTTGTTTTCCACATTCTTTCTAATTTAGTGCAGGAGTAGGTGACAATTTATATGATTTTACTTCCTATTTTAGTTTTGTGTTGATGTGCTTAACTCTTGCATTTCGTTATTTCTTTAAACTACATTAGACAAAAAAAATCGTTATGGAGACATGATTATCCTTAAACCACCTCTTGGTAGCTTTTTGGTGCAATTTATTTTATGCAGGCTTAGTAAGTTTTTCTTGTTAATCACGTAACTGTTTTTATTTTTGGTACTTTAAAAGTCTTTTGTTTGCGTGATTTGTGAAAAAGATAAGAGTTTCCTGTGAGTAATGTTTCTACGTTCTTGCAGATGTTCCCAGTTGCAGTTACATGTGGCAATACATTTGTTCTTAAGCCTTGTGAGAAAAATCCAGGTGATTTTATGTCCTTCGAATCTGTTCTAGTGATTTTTGTGGAGTGATAATTTGTGATATGGAAGCTGTTATATGCTACAACTTGTATCATTGTTGATTTGATTTCCTTTATGTATCTTTATGGAAATGCAATCTTATGTTTTCGTTTTCTTCTATTCTCTCCATATTGATAATTTGAAATGGCTGATATTGTTTTTGTTTAAGGGGCATCAATGATACTTGCGGCACTTGCAAAGGAGGCTGGTTTGCCCGATGGTGTCTTTAATATTATTCATGGCACCCATGTAAGTTTTGTTTATCAGGGTCTCCATGTATTTGCATGTATTTGCCATGTGTTAGCTGTTGGTCAAATGTGTTAGCTGTTGGTCACTCCCATTGCATCATTTATCTATTTGAATAGTTATGCTGTCCCCGTAGTTGACTAAGTAATGACAAATTGAAAATTTAGGATAGGTTGCTAATTAATCATCTTTTCTACTTTAGGTTTATTTCTGACAAATTTCTTTTTCTCGAAAATTAATGTGAGCAGGATACTATTAATTATATCTGTGATGATGATGACATAAAAGCTGTTTCACTTGTTGGTTCAAATACAGTAAGTTTCTTACAGTACAGTGTGCTTCACAATTATTTACATGTCTATGTGGTGCCTGGAGATTTGATCTAAAGTTCAGATTCACTCAACAGATCAGCACACACTCATATAACCTTGTCGGGGTTTGCTACATATTCACATGAAGAAAAAACTCAAAACTCAAAACTCCAATTCATTGAAATTGAATTTGTTTATGCGATTTTCCTTATGTGATGAAGAGTTCCATTAATTTCTCCACTGGCTTTATGTTTTTCTCAATAGAACAGAAAAGTTTCTACCAAGTTCCTGGGGAAAGAAGCAATAGGGTCAATGCTTGGAAGATGATAATTGAATGTCTTAAGGAAAGAGTGGCCCAAGGACAATTTTCTAATCTGATTATATATTTGTCCGTTAAAACACTTGAAAGCTCACTGCCTTATTTTGAATGAGCAAGAGCATAACTGGTTCACTGGCTTTAATAAGCCTTTTGGATCCCCTGAATCAGTACTTCATGCTTATGAATTTAAATCATTAAACTATTAGTAGAGCTCATATGTCCGAGTAACTCTGAAATCTTACATTTCTCCACAATTTTGAGATTCAGTAGGTCTGCTCGATATCAGTTTTTTCCTCTTATAGGTTGTCATATCATTTTTGTTTAACTTTGGACTTCAAGTGTTGTGATGGCGTATGCCATTATACTCTATTTGTTTAATTTCCCTTTTCTATCTCTTGTAAAGGCTGGGATGCACTTCCATGCAAGGGCAGTTGCTAGGGGAAAACGTGTTCAGGTGAATACTTGCAGTCGGAATTTTCGTTTCTTCTCTCTCTCTCACTCACACACACACACACACACACACCCACCCACCCACCCACCCACACGCAGTTGCCATTTTCTTGATGTAAAATTGTGACTGGAAAGCTGATATCTGCCTAAATTTGCTTGCTAACTTGGGATTCTAACAATTCCTTAGTCCAATATTGGAGGAAAAAATCATGCAATAATCATGCCTGATGCTAGCACGGATGCTACCTTGAATGCTCTGGTTACTGCTGGTTTTGGTGCTGCAGGACAAAGGTGTATGGCTCTCAACACAGCTGTTTTTATTGGAGGCTCAAGGCCATGGTAATGCATTTTGTTTGCTTGTTCTTATAATATTTCTTACTTCTTTCTTTCAGTATTTGTCCATCTACCAAGTTGACTACATGTAATAGTAGGAGTTAGATGCCTACAGTTGGAATGAGAGTGCCAAACGAAGACTCACACATTTTAAAACATGGGTAGTGTAGGGTTGAGATTAATTTTCCTTTTATTTTAGATGTTACACTCTTTTAATTTGTATGTTATTATGTGAACAATAAATTTATTTCCATTTTGTCATAAAAACATAACAATATATGTATCGGATTTTTTTAAAGCAAAAAAGGTAATAAGTTATTTTTCAACTAACTGGGCAGTCTATTTATATTTCTCAGGGAAGGCGAACTTGTGGAGCATGTCAAAGCCCTTAAAGTGAATGTTGGAACAGAACCCAGTGCAGACCTTGGTCCAGTTATTACAAAAGAGGTGAATAAATCTTTCTGCATTATGTGCCAGTTTTCTTTATAATAAAGGAATTAAATTGGAAACCTGAGTTTCTGTGTATTGTAAGCAGCTAGCTTTTGGTTTGACGTGGGTTTTTCTACTTCAAGAGATTGGTGCCTTGCTATGGCTTCTACCTTCTTCATTTCTATGCCTTCTTCAAAATTACTGCAGCCCTAAAACCTTCCATGCTCACTAAAAGTCGTATTTCTTCATATTTCTATCATGCCCACCATAACTATAGTTGAACAGCCACCCCTGATGTCCTGCATCAACTGGCCTCCTTTTTAAGCACTTCAGGGATGTTCCCTTTAGTGTAGTTCGCCTTGATTTGGCTATTATTCTGTATTGAGTGTGGCTTTGCTTGTTTTGTAATTATGCTCTTTCATTTATAAAGTATAGATTAAGTTTCCGACAAAAATCTTTGAAATCTCTCATGGAAGCATGTTCTATAACCTGTTTAGATGATATGCTGAATGTGGTCTTATTTAGCTTTTCACATGCTATCTAAATTCACAGGTGAAGGATTCAATTTGCAGATTAGTTCAGAGCAGTGTTGAAAGTGGTGCTAGACTTATTCTTGATGGGCGAAATGTTACGGTACTTATTTGGCTCATCCTTTTAAGATGAGATAAATCAATTTTTGTTATTAAAAACTTCTTTACACATGTGCACATAGACAAACTTGTAAAACATGTTAGTTTTTGTATATTACCAAAACTCTGGAGTTTTTTTTTTTTTGAAATTCTTTGGTTGCACTGTTTAGGGAATATCAATTTGGCTCTCTTGACATGACCCTATTAAGGAAGGATAATGTGACCTTTATGGATGGCATTTTCGGTTCACGCCTACTTTCTTCCATCCTTTTTTTTTAAATCTTCGTAGTCATTATATTTAGCTCAGGGTGGTCACTTTTATGCTTGTATAATTGGGTTGCACTGCCTTGCTGCCTTTTCGTAAATCTACTGATCAAATTAAGAAAATTGTGTGTGCGCACTTGTGTATTATTTTTCTTTTGAAGGTGCTGGTGATAAATACAATAGTTTGTCTCATTTACGAGCAAATCATGATTCATGCATAGTGTCACTGTATCTTGAAAGTATTTCAAAATGTGTATGAAAGATGAAAAATGGAGAAAGTTATAAAATTGCCACTTTATACACAGAATGTTAACTTCATGCACACAATGTTATACTGACAACAATGCTGATTCATTGATGTACTTTACCGACTGCTTCCATTTCTATTGCTGTAGCTTGGCTTTCTCCATTAGAATTTGTCTGCTTTCTGTCCAACCCTTTTCTCTTAATATGCTTGTATAATCTTTTGCCAAAAAAATGTTATCATATCACTGATCTCATGGGTACAGTGGAGGAGTCTGTAGTGTTCTATATCTCACATGTGGAGGAGTTGGCTTTTTGGAAAACCTCCGTGGATTGCTTGCTTTCTAGAAGCATTCTCTAAAACTTTCAAACTCAACTTTGTAGGTTCCAGGATACGAGAGTGGAAATTTTATTGGTCCTACAATCTTATGTGATGTTACAACCAACATGGATTGCTTTAAGGTAATCTTTTCGTGTTCCCAGTTCTTGTCTGTTATCAGAATGAATGGACTTGGTTAATTATGGTTCTCAGCGAAAGAAGAGTTGAACCAAAGACATTGGCATATTCTTGACCGCACTGTATCTTTTGTGTTGAGCAGGAAGAAATTTTCGGACCAGTTCTCCTTTGCATGCAGGTATTTTTTTACTCTCTCTCTCTCTCTCTCTCTCTCTCTCGTATTTGTGTGATAGTTTTTTCTGCAAGTTGTAGATTGGTTACCAAACCTTTTGTTTTTGACGACCAACAGGCTGCCAGCCTAGAAGAGGCCATATCCATCGTAAACAGAAACAGGTACCTGTTTTTATGCTTTTAGTCTATGTTCAATGCATTACGCTTCATGTATGCTTTCCTCCTCTCTCGCATTTCCCAAATTCAATAAAGTCGTGAAATGTAGACTTATTTCACGACTTTGTCATCATTTGTTTGCGGAAGCAACTTATGAGAAACATATAGCACTCTTTGACAAGCTTTATATTACAATCTTACCATTCCTTAGGTATGGTAATGGAGCTTCCATATTCACAACATCTGGCATCGCTGCAAGGAAGTTCCAGAATGAAGTTGAGGCAGGGCTGGTAAGCCAACTCTTTCTTCGTCTTGTAGGTTATGACAACTTATGAAATGATTAAATGAGGTCGTGTGCTACAATTTTCTGTGGGTGGGTATACAAAATTTGATGCCAGTATACATCTGGTGGTTTTCATGCATGTTAATCAAAGTAAAGGAAACCATGTTGGCATAAGTTTGAACTGAAAGAAGTTTGAGAAAGCTTGAAGCCATAGAGCATGGTTTCATCTTGCCGACATTTTCTTATCTTATTGTTTGAAACATGCATGTTGCTAACTGACATGAATTTGACATATCTCAGGTTGGAATCAATGTCCCTGTTCCAATTCCTTTGCCATTTTCCTCATTTAATGGATTGAAGGCATCTTTTGGTAGTGATCTCAATTTTGGTGGTATAATCTCTCTCTCTCTCCCTCTCTGGTTGCGGATGGTTGAACCTTTTTTTTAACTGCAGTTACATTCAAAATTACAGGCAAGGCAGGTGTGCAATTTTACACCCAGATCAAGACGGTTGCACAACAGTGGAAGGATTTACCTTGCCTAGAAGTGTCGCTAGCTCGGCCTCCATCATCTGAGACCGATATGACAGGTAGAGGCGTGTCCTCAGGTTTGCATTCAACATCTGATAGAGATTCACCTAGCCAAAGAGTGTCGGAAGACATGCACTCAGAATCTGAGAGTGATTCACCAAGCCATGGAGCTCCACTGTTGATCACTCCCACGTCTGAGGCAGATCGACCAAACCCAGCAGTCTTATCAGTGTCAACAACAACCTATAGGAATTTGTCTAGTCAGGGAGTTCCCCTCGTCGTGCCTGCAACATCTGAGAGAGATCTATCCAGTGCAGATATCTCGCTGGCTATGCATCCAGAACCAGAAAGAGAAATACCAAGTCAAGGTGTGTCACTGAGACCTTCCCAGTCCTCAGAGAGGATGTATATGCCGCAAACGTCTCATTGGATGGAAACCTCAAGATCAACATCTCAAAGGACTGAAAATTTGCCTCAGACTTCTAATTGGATGGACACCTCAAGATCAACGTCTTTAAGGACTGAAAATTTGCCTCCGACTTCTCATTGGATGGAAACCTCAACACCAACATCTCAAAGGACTGAAAATCATGTGCCTACGTCTCAGAGGAATGGCAGCACGGCACTAACATCTCAAAGGATTGACACTTCTATGGCATTGACTTCTGAGAGGGCATATGTGCCTACCTCTCATGACAACATGGTTCCAGTATCACACAGAAATGACAGGATAAGCCTCACACCTCGAAGGATTGATGCAATGCTACATCCAACTTCCGAGAGGGTATACATGCTGAAAGGATCTCACCTGAATGACACTATGGGGCAAACATTTCAAAGGAATGAAACCGCCATCTTTTCAACATCCGAGAGGCTATACATGCCTGAAACATCTCATCGGCACGACCATATGGGTTCAACATCTCAGAGAACTGAAATTAATCTACATCCAACTTCGGAGAGGATATACATGTCAATAGCATCTCAAAGGAATGACGACTTGGCTGCAGCCTCTCATCGTGCTGCCGATGCTGTTCCATCCACCTCGGAAAGATTATATACGTCTCCATTAGTTCAGAGAAATGCTGGTATACGACCAATTCCTGGTGCACCTCGGAGAATGTTTCCTCAAAACTCGATAGCTTCGATGGATGAATTTCCCAGCCAAGGAGCATCACTGACTTTACCATCTCAGAGGATATAGGATAGAACCTCAGTGGTTTTTATTGTTTGATACGTTCCGTCTTTTAGGAATCGAATCTCACACTAATGCGAATAAGTGTTTCTTTTTCGGCTAATTAAGTAGTTTCTCTTCTATTTTTGCTCATCCTCGTCTTCGTTTTAAAGTGAGAGTACAGGCAGTTCCGGCGCCTGGAGGAGACAATAAGGAATATAAAAGCAAAGAAACTATGAATCTGGGGTTGCTATTGTTGCAGAAACGAGTAGCATGACTAACTTTACCCAAATCTTATTTACCAGGTTCACTAGCTGTTATAAGAAAAGTTTCAGTATCTAATGAGTTATGACAAAATGCAGATGGCGTTTTTCCACAGTGGCGGAAAGCAATCATGCCTATGCACCCTGGTACGAGTTTGGTCCCCACCAATTCCCGTTCCCCCTAATAACTAACAATTTAACCCACTAATGCTATCGTTTGTCAAGAAATGAGTTATGACAAAATTAGATATGTGGGTGATTTAGTAGAAAATTTCTTCAATACTAGGTAGCATTGAAAACAAAATACTTTTAATAGTACTAATGTGGTAATATTTGTTGTCGATCTCAGTCCCAATCGAACTTTCCATACAAATTTCCTTTAATTCGACCAATGCGCGTATCACTTCAAACGGTGAAACCGTCCTTCCTCTAGTTTCTTTTTAATAAACCGACAGGGTTAAGTAAAATTCGAGAGTCTATGTGCCTACACTTGTGGTTATATTTTGTTATATCCTCTTGCTAAAAAGTTCTTGTAACGCGCATATGGTCAGAATTGGATAAAAAGTTCGACTTGGATTCATATCGAGTTTCAGTATCTAATGAGTTATGACAAAATTAGATAGTAAAAT
Source organism: Gillenia trifoliata (assembly GCA_018257905.1). Taxonomy (NCBI): domain Eukaryota; kingdom Viridiplantae; phylum Streptophyta; class Magnoliopsida; order Rosales; family Rosaceae; genus Gillenia; species Gillenia trifoliata. The sequence goes on along the minus strand of CM031088.1, from coordinate 7,639,094 downwards.
GCTTAAATGTTCTAATGTGGATAGATTTCCCTTTTGAATTCATTTCTTAGTGCCCTTGATGCCTTTAGACGTCTTGTATGGTTTTATTAAAGTTTCGGACTTAAATGGATTGATACATGTAAGTCAAGATATGGATTATAAAAATCACCTTGATATAGTTAAATACAAGTTATCAACTAGCTCTTAGTCTATTAAAACTTATAATATGGAAAGAGGCAAGTTGAATTCCTCCTTGCCAAAAAAATAAAAATAAATAGCAGTTTTTAAAGAATTTAATCGCTTAATATTACAAAATCACAGATCTCTGAAGTTAGCTCAATTAACGAGAGAGTAACATAAATAAATTAAGATTAGTGTAGGCTAGGAGTTCGAATCCATCCAATCTAACTACAAATTCCCACTGGTTGTTCACATATAAAAGGTGAACAATTTGAGAGAATATGAATATCGCTTGTAATAAAAAAAAATGTCGAAAAAGTATTGAGCGTAATTTTCCTCTGTAAACTTTGGGAGTATGAGTAGTGTGTGTTAATTTGCACCCGTAAATATGGCCGTTAGGTTGCCCAAGCTTTCAAATTTGCTCATAACATTTGAAATGAGCATACCAAGAAGACTAAGCCAACTGAACCATCATAACAACTTCACATCCTCTTCTCAGTCCACTGAATTTTACTCTTCTCTGATCCAACAATGTCTACACACAAGGTCGTTGATGGACGTTGGAATTGTTCAGACCCACATGATCAAATCCGGTTGCATTCACCTCTCTGTAGCCAACAAGCTCGTCGACGCGAGCTTAAAGTGTGGGAGCATTGGCTATGCACGCAACCTGTTTGATGAATTGCCTGAGAGGCATATTGTAATGTGGAACTCGATGATATCTTCTTATGTTGGCCGTAAGAAGAGTAAGGAAGCAATTGGGCTGTATGAGAGAATGGTGTCTGATGGAGTTTTTCCCGATGAATTCACGTTTTCGAGTGTTTTCAAGGCTTTTGCTACTCTGGGACTTGTGAAGGAAGGGCGGAGGGCTCATGGGTTGTCAGTGGTTTTGGGTTTGGAGGTGTCGAATGTGTTTGTTGCGAGTGCTCTTGTTGATATGTACGCGAAGTTTGGGAGAATGAAGGATGCGCGGTTGGTGGCTAATCGTGTTGTGGATAAGGATGTTGTTTTGTTTACGACGTTGATTGTTGGTTACTCTCAGCATGGTGATGATGGTGAAGCTCTAGCGGTTTTTGGGAGCATGATCAACGGAGGAATTAAGGCTAATGATTATACTTTTGCTAGCATTTTGATATCTTGCGGGAATCTAGAGGATTTAACTAATGGTAAATTGGTCCATGGTCTTGCTATCAAGTCGGGTTTTGAACTCGTTGTGGCTTCACAGACGTCACTTCTAACTATGTATGCTAGATGTGGCTTGATTGATGATTCTCTAAGGGTTTTCAAAGGGTTTCCGAATCCAAACCCGATAACTTGGACATCTCTTATTGTCGGTCTTGTACGAAATGGTAGAGAAGAGTTAGCTTTGACAAAGTTCAGAAAAATGATTCGCAGCTCAATAGTTCCGAATTCTTTCACGTTATCTAGTGCTCTTCAAGCATGCTCAAGCCTTGCTATGATTGATGAAGGAAAACAAATCCATGCCATGGTAACAAAATTTGGATTGGACAGAGACATTTATGCCGGTGCTGCTCTCATTAACTTGTATGGGAAATGCGGAAGTACAGAAATGGCAAGGTCAGTTTTTGATGCCTTAATCGAAATTGACGTGGTATCCATGAACTCCATGATATATAGTTATGCCCAGAACGGATTTGGACATGAAGCACTTCAACTTTTCAATGGAATGAAAGACTTGGGACTTGAGCCAAATGATGTAACAATTTTGAGTGTTCTCTTGGCATGCAACAATTCAGGATTGGTTCAAGAAGGCTGCCAAATCTTTGCTACTGTTACGAACAATCATAATATTGAGTTGACAGTAGATCACTATGCTTGCATGGTTGATTTGTTGGGGCGTTCTGGGAGGCTTCAAGAGGCCGAAGCGCTAGTAAAACAAGTCAGGAATCCAGATGTAGTCTTATGGAGAGCACTGATAAGTGGATGTAAACTTCACGGAGAGATCAAGATGGCAGAAAGAGCTTCCAATAAAATGCTTGAACTTGCTCCAGGTGACGGGGGGTCTCATATCCTGTTGACAAATGTTTATGCCTCAACCGGTAATTGGAGTCAAGTTATTGGGATGAAAAGCACAATGAGGGATATGAAATTCAAGAAGAATCCTGCAATGAGTTGGGTTGATGTAGACAGGGAGATTCACACTTTCATGGCTGGAGATTTGTCGCATCCAAGATCGAGAGAGATAAATGAAACGCTAGAAAAATTGACTGAGGGGGTAAAAATATTGGGTTATGTTCCTGATACGAGATTTGTGTTGCAAGATTTGGATGAGGAGCACAAGAAGAGGTCTTTGTACTATCACAGCGAGAAGCTAGCCATTTCCTTTGCTCTGTTGATGAGTAGTAATAAGGATACTGTTATCAGGATATATAAGAACCTTAGAGTCTGTGGAGACTGTCATTCCTGGATAAAATTTGTCACCAACGTTATCGGGAGAGAAATAATCGCTCGGGATGCCAAGAGATTCCATCATTTTAAGGATGGATTTTGTTCCTGTGGTGACTATTGGTGAGTACAATTCAGATGTATACAAGGCTCCGTTGTGCAGTTGTAGTCGATTTCACTGTTAGATCGGCAACGTTATTGATCTTGTCTACTGATTGACTGGCTGTAAATTATCACTTTAAGTTCTCCACATAACTGATCTTCACGTGGGACGTGGCATTAGTTCTTTTTCTCGTTCTTGAATCGATTGGAATGGATGCATATGCTCAGTATTTGACACATTCAAGGACGCTGGAAGTCAGGTATGTACTTAAATTACGAAATGATTTGTGTTTTATAGTTGGAATAGCAAAACTGATATGAAACTTAATTACTATCCTCAAAATTTTTGTCAGGAGCATATTTACTACTAGTGACGGGTGAGGGACCTCTGTAGAAATGTGTTTAATGTAGAGATTAGCCAATTGCTAATTAATTACACCGCTGCAAAGATGAGTTATGGAGAATAATCACATGTTGCGCCCACCAAATGTGATTAATTTTCAAACTAAAGAACCGCATTTATAAGCAAGTAGGTTACATGAGCGAAGAATTCTCTGCATAAAAAATTTTTATTCTGTTTGGATTGTTTGAAGTTTCGAGCTATGCGCTCTTCAATGTAATACAATTGGTAACAACATAAGCACTAATTATGCACTGATTGTTCATATCTGATCCCTAAATGGGTGAAGCTTTGATCTTGAGATATGAATTCGAGGCGGTCTTGTACATAATACATGAACACCCCAAATACGCTGTGTAGTTGGTTTTTGACATTTGTTTTTTCTCAAACCAAGATAGCCAATGCTGCAAATTTTATGAACAAAATTGAGTCCACTTGTGCACTCACTTGAACTGAAGAGCTTCTTTTGGTCTCCCCAACAGAGATAATACCGTGGCTGAGATATGTCTTGAGGAGAGCCCGGCTTCTTCAAGCTGATCCTGCGGTGCTCCATGATCAATGTATCTATCAGGAAGTACCATTGCTCTCAACTGCAAAGAAAACTTACAAATGTTTAGGGCGGAAGAGATTAATTACAAAAGTCAGTAATGTTCTGTAATGACTAAGAATTATAGTACCTTGAGCGGTCCATCTAGAATACCACTTAAACTTAGGAAGTGGGATACATGAGATCCAAAACCTCCGATTGAACCTTCTTCCACTGTAATAAGGATCTCATGCTCCCTAGCTAATTGTTTGATTAGTTCGGTATCCAGAGGTTTGCAAAATCGTGCATCAGCTACTGTAACAGATATGTCCCTGGTTTTTAGCTTGTTTGCTGCTTCCACACATTGTTGAACTATGGAACCATATCCCAAAATCGCAACTCTACTGCCTTCCATCAGTATTCTACCTTTACCAACCTATTCAAAAGTTGTCGATGAATTTCAGCTATCTAGTTTGTGTACTCGCTTAATAATTTTGAATTTCATTTTTACTAACCTCGAGTGGGGTTCCCTTGTTATTAGCAGGAAGAAGGGCTCCAATACCATTGCCTCTTGGAAATCTGAAGCAACTAGGTCTATCATCTATGGCTGCTGCTGTGGCGACCATGTTCATCAGTTCAGCTTCATCAGACGGAGCCATTACCACCATGTTGGGCAAGCAAGCCATGTATGTGATATCAAATGCTCCACAATGGGTGGGCCCATCTGCACCAACCAAGCCTGCTCGATCCATTGCAAAGCGGACAGGTAGTTTTTGAAGATCTACATCATGAATCACCTGTGTATACCCATTATAAATCATTAGTGTCATGTCAAGCAGTGATTTTGTCGAAAACCTAAGTTTGAATAGTAAACCACAATCACCTATTCTCTTTTATCGGCTCACCTGATCATATCCTCGTTGCAGGAATGATGAGTAGATAGCACAGAATGGCTTCAGACCTTCTGCGGCCAAACCAGCTGCGAATGTAACAGCGTGTTGCTCAGCGATCCCCACATCGAAGCAACGATCTGGAAACTTCTTCTGGAAATAATTTAGACCAGTGCCACCACCCATTGCTGCATGGATGGCTACAATCTTGTCATCGATTTCAGCTTCTTGTATCAGAGATTCAGCAAAGTACTCAGTATACGAAACTGTAGGGGATTTGGTCTTAAATTGCTTGCCGGTTTTTGGGTCAAACTTGACAACACCTAAAAATACAGGGAAATGAAATAAGGATCATCATAAGAATTCTTCTCTGATTATGGGATCATAGAGTTCGACTCATACCGTGCATTTTGTCAGCTGCTGCTTCAGCTGGAGGATAGCCCTTTCCTTTCTCTGTCATGATGTGGATTAAAACTGGCCCCGGGGCCGGCATGGCTTTCACTCTCTGGAAAATGGTGACTAAGTCTGCAACATTGTGCCCATCCACTGGACCGATATAATATAACCCAAGCTCCTCAAAGAGAGTGGATCCAGAAGCGCTTATCATTCCCCTTGCGTACTCGTCTACTTTTGCTGCAACTTCATGTGTTTGGCCTCCAATTTGCTTCGTGATGCTCTTTGAAGGATATTTTCAGAGTCAGATTATTTGAAATAAGTTGAACAGGTCAGGATAGGAAGAATCATAATTTGCAAGACTAAAGGATTACTTTTGCAGCCTCGCGAAGTTTGCGGAACTGGGTGCTTGCTTGGAGCTTGGTTAGAGCGCTGCTGAGGGCTCCAACGGGCGTTGCAGGGCCATCAAGAGTGGCGGTGGGTAAGGATACTTGCTTATTGTCGTTCAATATGACGATCAGGTTAGAATCAAGGTATCCTGCGTTATTCATGGCTTCGTATGCTTGCCCTGCAGTCATGGCTCCATCTCCAATCACTGAAATGATATTGTTATTCTTCCCAAGTAGGTCTCTTGCCACTGCCATGCCTGCCATTAAGTTTTCGAGGGATGAAATTCGCAAAGTGTTCATCTATTGTCTTGGACATGTATGTTAAAGTCGAGATTGAAATGGGATTTTCGGAGTGGGAGGTGGTTAAGGTGAGAATTGTTACCTAAACCAGCAGAAATGCTTGTAGAACTGTGGCCTGCACCGAAAGCATCGTAAACGCTCTCATCCCTTTTAGGGAAGCCGGCAAGACCTGAAGTTTTCCTAATTGTGTGCATCTTGGACCTCCTTCCTGTAAGAATTTTATGAGGATATGCCTGCACAAGTAATTGCCTCTCAGAACTATTGAGTAGATGAGTACAATTTAACGTCTTTCCATCAATTACTCTAAATTAAAACAGTATTTTCTTTTCAATTAAATTAGTAATGAATGTTAATTTCTTGCACCTGATGACCAACATCCCATATGATCTTGTCGTCGGGCGTGTTGAACACATGATGGAGTGCCACTGCCAGCTCCACCACACCTAAGCTTGAACTGAGATGCCCACCAGACTCTGAAACACTGTAAACAATATCTACTCGGAGCTCTGCTGCTAGTTGTTCAAGATCCTGAAGAATATAACAGCGTAAAAATCGATCACAACAAGAAAACAGGGCTTTCGCGACGAAATTATATTATATGTAACTTGATCTGTTGTTTTAGAAGTGAGTTTACTATCTGTGTTGCCAGCTTACCTCTGTGGAGAGATTCTTCATGTGAGCTGGGTAATTGACTGTGTCCAGCAATGGCGTGCCCGGTTTTTCGCCAGAGAAATCTATCTTCCATCCGTCTTTTTCTTTTCTGATCAACTTGCAGTCCTCACCATCTGAGTTACCAGCAGAAGCCTTCACAGAGAGCTGCCACAAATGATCAGAAAAACCATTGAAGCATCAGATGAAAAAATTCAAGAATATATCCGAAACCCGAAAAGCAAAAACAAAAACGAGAAGGGAAATGAGAAGAAGAGCTTAATGGTATGAAAACATCATGGGAGCTCATTTGCAAGAACGCAGCTTAATATATATGGACATGTAATATTATTCTACTAAACCTGTTGTCTGCAACTGTGATTCAGTTTTGGAGTTGGAGGACTCAGGGATGAAGACAGGTACTGATTCGGTCTAACGAATACGCCGGAAACCGCCATGGCTGGCCGATTCCAGCTTAGAATCAATGAGGAGGAGGAGGAGGTTGCGAGAATTTTTAAGACTGGGAGAGGGGCGAGAAACTAGTTTATATAGTTGGTGATGCCACGGACGAGGCACCTATGTGGCAAATTAATACAATGTCTCTGATGTCTCTGTTTGATTTAAATTATATTATATTGTCTTGCAAAATTAAATTATTATTTTCAGTATGAGAAGTTATCAATGATTATAACATATATTTTTGGAATAAAATCTAAAATGGTCAGGACACAAATCTCTTCTAAATAAGAAAATACTTTCCTTTAACCCAAAAATTAGATAAATAGTTTTCCCTTTTAACAGTTAAGTAGGAGTCCGACTCACTTTTTACAAGATTTTCATTCAAATGTACCTCTCTCTTTGTACATATTAAAAAAAAAAAAGTCATAGTTTACCCCATTTTCATATTTTTTATTTTGTTTGCCTCCTACTTAGAAACTTTTTTTTTATAGTTACTCAAATTATTGTACTTTCTATTTATTTTAGAGTATAGAAGTCCTCAATGACCGCTAGTTTTTTGGCATTTCTGCCCAAAATTTTCGGTCGGCATAGTTGCAAAAGTTACTCTCCACAACCTTCTCTATATATTTATGTATTTTATTTGGGCGTACATCCACAATTGGGCGCCAAAATTTCATATTAGAGACGGAAGAAATATACAGCCATGAATTTTCACATTGGAAAGTTGTTTGTTTTACTAATTTTCTATGATTGTAAAGTTCCATATTCATCCTCCAAAGTCCAAAGTCCTAGATCCTTCCTAAATAATATATTAGGGATCATTCGGTACACATAGGATTGAAATGGAGAACTCTCAAATTTCAAGGTATATTAAAGGTGGAAGTTAATGATTTTTTATCTGTAGGGGATTAGAAGAGGATTAGCTGTGAAAGAAATTCATCCCTTCTAATCCTACCATTTTAAGGAAGATTAGAATGGATAAGTTTTTTTTTTAAATTTTTATATTCAATTAAAGAAAAATCTAAATTTGTGCTTTGTGTTAAATAAACTTCAGTCTCAAGCTCTTGAGATAAACAGCCAATTATTATCTTATATTTTGGAGAATCGTGATAAGTTAGAAGAATCGTGATAAGTTAAGGTTTCTTTACATGAAGCATTTGACTTATTGAGAATATGTTATGTCAATGATAAGAATACGAAGGATGTGTGTAGCTGAAAATACTTGTTAACCGAGAAAAGCCCTATATATTCTATTCCTAGAACACAATATGCATTCTTGTGTTTATACACAATGCATGATTTTGAGATAAGTAAATATTTTAGTTGTTGAACCAGATCAACAATTGCTTGCTATGATCGATTTGGAAATCAAGTTGCCAACAAGAATATAAAAAGAAAACCTAACAAAAACAAATATCTCGTCTCTCAAAAATTAAAAAAAAATTGAAAAAACTCTACTTGTTAAGGGGTCGTTTGATAACCCCTAATAAGGGTGCGTTAGGTATGTGGGAAGAAATTCATGAAAAATAATTTGTTGTGTTTTTTCTAGGGGATGGGAAATACATTATTAGTATATTACCGTGTTTGGTAAAGATAGAAAAGTAAATATAAAATATAGAGACAAATTAGCATTTTTATTTTTTGATAGGGATAAAATTGAAAAAAAAAAGTTAAGTATGAAGAGTTATTATGATATAATTGGTTTTTTTAATATTTAATGAGGATACTATTGTCCTAAAAATTTATAGTTAATGTTAAAAAGTCGGTCAGGGCATGCCACAAGCCTCTTTAATGTGTAATCTTTTGGTACTTTATATTCTTTTCTTTCGATCAGCTTGAAAGCTTTAACAAATTTTTAATGAGGTCACATTTTGGGCACCTTATCCTCTATATACATATTCTTCTCACCATTAATGAATATCGTAATGTTTGAATAAAAAACAAAAAACTCTGAGAACTTACTCAATTAACTAAGTGAAAAAATTAATCAATTAGATTAACTTGACATTGGTTCATTTGATTAGTTGTGTTTGAGTTTCTAACAAGTTTGTGGTAACCAAATTTCACCGGCTCCAAAAGAGACATTATGTGTACTTTTAGGGATGGAATTTCTCCTATAGTTTTCACCAGCACTTAGTCCCGCGTGTTTTTCACGACTCATTAGATAGAGGCATGCTCATTAATTCCTATGAAAATGTAACTGTTCCTTAGCCAAGAAATCTTTAGCTTGTGATTCATCTTCCTCAATATTGTCTAACTTAGCCTACTTAGGCATATGAGGGCTTTTGACTCTCACAGCATCGGTGTGATAGTCTTATTTGTCTTTTATTTCTTAATTGCATGGACACCAGAGTAATTCTACACTTGTGTAAAATTCGTTTCTCGCAAAATTAACAATTTTGCATGCTTTATTGGCAAGATATTATACTCATCTTTCATAATTTTAATTTTTTTTCTTAATTTTGATATGTTCTTTTTATTGTCTTTTTCGGTTTTAATTTTTTTGTTTCTAGGATGCCTCAATGCGTCCTATTGTATACAAAAAGATGCAAGGCAACATTAACTAATGGGTGGTGCTATCCATACATCTATTTTTACCTTCCACACATACTTTTCAATTTGCGGTCGTCAGATCAAATTATTGAAAATAATCAAAGGATAAAAATTAATAGAGAATGTGTGTGAGGTAAAAAGAGGTGTGTGGATATAAAGCATCACCAAAGAAAGTTGGGGTTCTACCATAAAACTAATTGGCAATATGAGGAGTAGCCCAATTACTTATAAGCACATGTAATGTCCCTCTTTTTCTTGATTTGGAATTGATACTCTCAATAACCCATCATTTATCACCTGCGAACATGTGCAGATGTTTAATCCAACGAGTAGTCTTATATATAATACTATTTCAAGTTCTGTAAATTTTAATAAATACACCATACATTTATCACCCTTTCAGTATTTTGAAAGTATTATCGTAATTTTCTGTTTTTGCAAATAGCCATCTTGTTTCAATTTTATTTGGTCAAAGAAGTAGCAATTCAGTACTGAAGTGAGTTGAATGTGTGCTATAGTAGCCTTAATAGGCCTCATGTTACACGAGAAATTGGGAAAGATTCTTGGAATAAATAAACCGTACAAATTTAGATGGGGAAACTACGGGACTGGCTACAGTGCTCGCAAGCATTGAATGCTCACACCAATCTCACCCTCATTTCCCCCCTCTCTCCTCTCTCCTCCCTCATTTTAATGGTGAGATCGGTGTAAGCATTCAATACTTGCGAGCATTGTAGCCTACTCCGGGAAACTACTACAAGAAAATTTGTGGTAAGTAACATAATCTCACTGCGTATTACGTACTTATATATAAAAAATTCTAGAAAACTTCATTCGAATCCTTAAAAAAGATGACTTTTAGACTAAAACTGTATGTGTAGGATTAAAATCTAATTTTAATCCCTTGATACATTTAATCACCTCATTTATTAATTATATTTTAATGTGTTATTTCTCTTTTTCTTTCTAATTTTAATGTATTAATTACATTTAATCATAATTTTCATTTCATTTATCATAATATATTTTGTTGTAGACATTTAGGTATACTAATTATTTTTATATAATATATTTTGATACACTTTGTATTCTTCATTTAGGTACATTAATTTATTTAATATATTTCGGTATATCCATTTCGGTACAGACATTTAGGTACAATAATTCAATATAATATATTTCGGTTCATACATTTTGGTACATACATTTCGGTACTAATATTTAAGTACATTAATTCAATATAATACAATATATTAATTCATTATAATATATATCGATACAGACATTTAGGTACATTAATTCATTTAAATATATTTTCAATACACTTATGTATTTACATATTTTTTTTATATGTCACTATTTATTTTTTGATGTTTTCTCATTTAGGTACATTTATAAGAATATAATTGGAGAAATTTAAACAAAATTAAAATTAAAATGTGTAAATTAATAAATTAAAATGTGTATATTAATAGATTCGAATATTTAATGGGAGACATTGAATAAAATACACATTAAATATTAAAAAAAAAGCATAATATGAATTTGAATTAAAGTACACATCAAAGGACTATAATCAATATGTAATCTAACACCAGGTTTTATTAAATTTAAATCATTTTCAAGGTTCAAAAACCACTAAAAAAATTCTATAGTGTTCCAGAGTACGAGATTCTCTGGACTTTTAAAACGTTAGCTTTTAATTTTTGTATTTTTAAACAAAAATTTAATAGATAAAAATTTCAAAATATGCCATACTTTGGAGTATTGCAGAAAATCTATATATATACACACACAGAGGTGATTAGTTAACCTAACAACTTACTGACAAATGAAAGGTAGGTACCTGTGTATTTAAGTCATTGTGTAGTCTTATTCATCAGTAATGAGAAATAGTATTGCATTAACTCTCTCACTAATCTCTATCATGTTCCACTGTCCAATATGCATGGAGCCGACAATAGAGGAAAGAAAAACTCTTACGATGCCAAAGTTTTCACATTATGTCTCTCATTTGACACGTTTTACTCGAGTTTACTATTATTTTTGGAAATTATTATTATCATTCTAAAATTTTAAATGTGCACTTTTCATAAGAGTATTTTTTTTTTTAATATAAAAAGTTTAGAGTGCACATTAAAATTTTGGAGAAGAGAATGATTTTAGAGGATTTTCTACTGTCCATACTCTGAATTTTTTAATTGTTGAATATTTGTTCAAAAATACAAAAGTCAAGATCTAACGGTTATAAAACACAGACTGTTCTATAATCCAGAGCACCATAGAATTTTTGTGATTTTGGCACTACAAATATTACTTTCCACACTTCTTAGTGATCTTATAGAGTATTATTACTATTATTTTTAATTTTAAAAAAATTATTATTAAGTGGAGTGGGTAATTTTACACGTGATTATTTTGTACACGGGACCGTGTAATTTTATTGTTTTGGTGGGTGCACAATACTCCCAAAATCCAAAATATCCCAATTTTCCTTCTTCTTCCCTGTCACTTTTTCCTTATTTCATTTCTTATTTCTCTCTCTCTCTCTCTCATTCTCACCGTATGTGCACAGTGCACGTCGACAAAAACCCGTCGAACCGAGGCGAACTAAAATCACCACCATCTTCGTCTCGACGCCCTGGACTCAACTGTGCAAACCGTTCGTCCAAACTCCCAACCGTTTGGCGGGAAAAGAACACGGAAGAACCGGACATTCCCAGCGATTTTCTCGCCATTCTAGACCGAGGTGAGGTTTCTAACTACCACAATTGGGTTCCTCTCGTTGAGTAGATGAATTTTCATATGTAATGTGCTTGATTTGGTCGAGTTTTGACGTAGATCGACGAAGCTACATTAGCCGCGGCCTTTCGAGGCAAATACAGGCTATTTCCCGAGCTTGTACGGCCAAACCAAAGGTACATCATGAGTTTACTCTTCTCTAGCTTCATTTTGGTATAAAGAACGTGAAATTAGGCCAAGAAATGAAGAAGTTATGGAGGTTTGAAAATTCTCCAGAAAACTGGCCAAAATTCCGGCGATGGCGACGTCAGTAATCGGCGGCGGTCAGCGGTGCTGGCAACCGGAGCCAGTTGTAGCAGCGACAGGTCTGAACTGGCCCAGACCGATCAGTGACGTCAGCAACCAGTCCAAATATTATGTTAGATTTAACGCCGTTAGGAATATTCCGTTAGATTTAACGGAGATGCTAGAATATTCTGTTAGATCTAACGTCGTCAACTGACGCCGTTAGTTGACTGGCACTTTGACCCAGCGCGTGGAACAGTGGGTGGGGGCGCGTGGGACAATATTTTCGACTTTCGTCGACACGAGGCAACTCGTGACGACGTGTACTACCTAGGGGCAATATGTATGGTATTTTACGGAGTGTTTCGGACCTCCGTGTTGAGCAAACAAGGGATAAGTGTCGTTAATTAGTTTATTTAGTAACCTTTATGAGTTTAATCATTATTATAATGATATCTCATATAGGTGAGACTTATCCAGATGACTACCGGGGCTACCCAGGACAGGGGGCTACGACCCGGCTACTTACAGGTGAGTGAGTGGGTCTTTTTTTTTATAAATATTATTATGTATGGTTTTCACTGCTTTCTTTAAATTGTTAGCATGACTCATATCATATGCGAATGCTGGAGGTAGAACATTCATATTATATTTGCCATACATGTTTCTATACTGTTGCTCATCAGTAGATGTAGAACACTCCGGGTATTAGTACTCAGTCCTATGGCTAGGACTATGAAGGAAAAATTTTGTCCTAGCTAAGAACATTTGAAAATATTTGAACACATATGCAAACTAATGACACTTTAAAGTAGGCATGCATTCAAAACAATTCATAAAACCCATGGCTTTCAAAGCCTAGAGAATGGTGAACCAAAATACTCTTTAACAATATTAAAGAGAGGGAAGCTTTTGAGATTCATTACCCTTGAAGCTCATTCTTGTTTACACAAGGGATTCACCCAAGTGGAGGGCCTTCAAGTCACCTCCTAGCTCCTTGTATTCTCCTTGTGATTTCCTTCCTTTTGATGCTCCTTTGCTCCTTGAGGATGTGAGGAAAGGATCTCCAAAACACCAAAGGTTTGGTGTCTCTAAGTCTCCACACCAAGGATGAGGTGTGAAGATGAAATGGATAACTTAGAGAAGAAAAGATTGCTAGCTAAATCTACTATAAGTGGCCGGCCTCCCTTGAAGAAAAAGAGAGAAAAGTTCAACTCTTTTCCTCAAGAAAAACCCCTTATTGGATAATGGCTATAAAGTTGCCTTTATACCACATCACATGTGAGTGGCAAACTTGCAATTAACCCAAGTTTTCTACCACTCACCCTAGACCGGTTTTTGACTTTGCTTTTGGGTTAATTTCCATTTGTTTTTAGTTGTCACACAACCTAAACTCAATGGGCCTTGTGGACCAAAAACCCTTTTGGGCCCCGAAACCCAAAAACAACTTAAAAGCCCAATACGAACCTTTCGTATAATTAATTAACTAATTAATTAATCTTGACCATTCTCAATTAAACAATTTAATTGCTTATCCATCCCTTTATATCTTCACTTTCATCCTTACTCGGTGTACGATCCATTAGGTTCTGATTAGCGAGGCAGTGGGCGATTGTTACTCTTAACGATCGATTGTGAATTGAAACTACATTTCAATTCTCCCTTTGATGAAGATTAGTGTTGGCTAATCCTCAGGGCTTCCACAAACCATGAGTGACACCTAGTAGTATGTCATAGCTACCCAAGCTAAATAGAAGTGGTTGGAGAATCTATCCAGTTACAATTACAACGCAGTACGATCCTTCTCTAATACAATACTCCTAATCACATTGTTTGAGTGATAGTTTCATGTCTACTATCCAATGTGATACTTCTCTATATGATTCATTTGAATATGATTTGAAACAAACTTCCTAAGTCATATTCATATGCTTTGGCCAAAGACTCTCGAATCATATCTTAGAGTATTCTCCTTCCACCATGGAAGGTTAGAGATCCCTTGTTGTGCATTCATATGCCTACATGACTAGATAGCTTGACCCTAACAATGCCGTTGACACTCTCAATGGAATGCCTTTTACATGATCAAAGATCAAGGACCCAATCATTAGACATCTATGATGCCTCAGGTCAAAGGACTACTTTGCATATTGCAACTTACAAGTTCTTACATGACATGTATGTACGAACTCTCTTTTGATCGTTGTTCAGTGTACTCAATTACCTTTTGAGCACCTATGTGTTTGTTTCAGTGTCTAACACTAAATGACTTGAGACTAGTCATACTCAAGCTTGAGTTAACATAACACATACTAACCTTAGCGGATTGTCAATGCCCAATTGGCAATCCTATGGCTAGGATCGTTTTAGGAATGAACATAAGAGAGAGGTCTTGTTAATCCAACTTACTTAGATCAGTTCTCTCTTAGATTAAATACATTCCTTGGATTCCCTCATTGCTTAAACACATGATACAATAAATAGTGATTAACAATAAGCTTTGCCCTTTCATTAAACAAATAATAGTTTAATACAATAAGTATTCCAAAAGCTATTACATCAAATGAGTGGCTTTGTTGGCATACTTCCAACAGACTAGCCTTGACGTTTGGAGATGTAACTCCCAGTACTGCTACGCAACTTTGGATTCATTGTAGGTACTAGCCTGTTCTAGGTTGCACTAGGCAACTCGAACTTGTGATACGCACTTTGTGCACAGCGATTAGCGTTAGACTCTCGTCATTGTAGTACTCAGCGTTTTACTCATATACCTAGCATGTTCCTCGTAGCTTATCTACTTAGGCTTCTGTGTTTACATATGGATGAGCAGTCAGTCTGATTTTCGGGGAGTACCCATGTTATGAGCAGCAGTCTGGTTTACGGGGAGTACCCGTCTTACTATTATAGTATTTTGAGGATCATACCGGGGAGTATGACGTATTTTCAAAAACTATACATGTTTTCCAACGAGGGGATAGTATGCTCTTGAAAACAAAGGTTTTATCAAACTTTGCTTTTGACCCACTCACCTTTTTATGTTTTGCGCCCCTCCAGGACTTAGCGGCGGATTCGATTACCAGTGAGACGAGGGCTTGCTTCGGCTATGGTTAGCGGTTTTGACAGTTCCTTCAGATTATGTAGGATTTGCTCCTACTTTTAGTTAAACTTCTACTTATCCATTCTCAAGAGGATGTGAATGTTTTTATTCTATGCACTATTTACTATGCTCTGATTGTTATGCACCTATAATAATGGGTTTTACCCATCACCGCACTCTTACTTCTGCTTGCAACTCTAAATCTACTCACTTTTTCACATGTACATGCATAATTGGCTTTCGTCATTTAACACGTGTCGGCCAGCACTTCCCGACACCTGGCGTATCAGGATCGGGATGTGTCATGGGAAGGGTTTGAAACTATTATAATAATTTATAGGAGGGAAGTTTCGAACCCATGATACATAGGTAGAAACCCAACACCCTTTCCACTAGAATATTGGACCACATATTGATTATAGAGTATTAAAAGTATCACCCAATTTCAATCACGCTCAATTGCCAGAGTGTTTATCAGTGTGTGTGGTAAATTATAAAAAATAGTAGTAATTTTCTTTTAAGGAAAGGAAGGTGTGAATATGCGGACAACTTCAATTTACTCCTTGGTGTGTTTATTAATAAGAGTAATGGTAGGGAGACCACATATTGATACCACATTTGTATATCTTCTCATGTGGTAAGTGATGCATACAATCAACAATCAATGAGATAAATTCAATAATTGACGTGATATGTACACATCACTTGCCACATAATATGGTACGTATACTAATATGGTACAAAAAAGTGGTCTCTTTAGCATTTTGCTATTAATAATTGATGTGAATACTTCTGGAAGTCCCTTGCATAAAAATCATCACATCATTAGCAAAAATAGTATGGGAGGGAGCTGAAACATATTCAAGCGCCGAAAAAGAATCCAACACGCCATCAGAGACAAGTTTTGTAATTCCCCAACTTAGAACTTCTTCAACAATGCAAAAAAGGAGGGGGGAGAGTGGGTCACTTTGTCGAACACCACGGGAACAAGTGGAAAAACCGAGACAATACCATTTAAAAGGATTGACAAACGGGCAGATTTTAAAATTTCAGGTATCCAATCCACGAAAGTTGAATGAAACCCAAAAGGCGATAAAACTCGAAGAAGAAACGACCAGTCAAGAATGTCAAAAGCTTTTTTTAATATCAAGCTTAATAGCAATATTACCACCCTTACACTTACAATCTAACAAGTTTATGCACTCTAAAGTCAAAATAATAGGATCGGCAATTGTACGATTAGGAGTGAATGCACTTTGATTGGGAGAGAGAATACACGACGCAATCGGGGCCAACCAATCAGCTAGAATCTTTGTAATGATCTTGAAAGAAAAATTTGCAAAGTTAAACAACCGTATCTACCCTCAGAATCTTGGAGATAAGAACCATTAAATTTGAATTAAAATTCAGCAAGACCATCCCCGTCTTGAAGAAACTCTAAACTGCCCGCACAACATCTAGACCAATCACCTGCCAACAAGATACATAAAAAGAACCGCCAAAACTATCTGGACCCGGAGAGCTGAATGAATCCATTGATTTAACATTAGCAAAAATATCATCATAAGAAGACTCTCATTTTTCAAAACCGTGACTAGGTGAGGAATGACTCTACGTACTAGCCCAGTATCGACTATCGTTGGATCACCAAAAAAAACACTAGAAAAATTATTCACAACATGAGTTGAGATGGCTTCATGGTTGTCAAGAATAGACGAGACCCATCCCGCATAACTGCTAATGAACCATGGAAACGGCGGACTTTGGCCATATTATGAAAGAAGGACGTGTTACAGTCTCTATTGAAGAGTGTTATAGGTTGTAGGTTATTATCATCACTTTAGCTAGCTTAGAGCTAGGGTTATGGTTAACCACCTACACACTCATCTTAGGTGGTTGTGTTCAGTTTGCTTTCCTTGTAATTAGTTCCAAGATCGGAAATTAGAGCTTAGATTAAGGGTGAAGTCCATGGCTTGTAACCATTGGATCTTAGTCTGTTGTGTAAAAGTGAAGCTCCAGATGTTTCTTCTCAAAATTATGAGACTTGGGGTGTCCCAAGATCAACTTGTCATGTCATGGCTCCTTAATTCTATGGAACCCAAGATCGCATAAATATTCAGTGATTATGAGTCTTCCCGTCTTCTTTGGAATGTTGTTAAAGACATGTATGATAACCAGAATAATGCAGATCAAGTGTTTCTGCTGAAAAGAGATCTGGCAAGCATGCAGGCAGGCGAAAAATCCTTTGTTCAACATCTTGGCAAATTGAAGACAATGTGGAACGAACTTGGCATGTACCGACCTCACACGACTAATGCCAAGATATTACTGAAGAGAGTAGATGAGGATAAAGTGTTCCAACTACTAGCAAGCTTGGGGTCAGAATATGAGGATCTCAGAAGTCATCTCTTGATAAACCCTGAATTACCATCCTTTGCCACAGTATGCAGTGCTATTCAACATGAAGAAACACGTCACAAGGTCATGAGTGTGGAAGTAAAGGTTGGTGGGTTAGAAGTTAGGGCTTTTATAGTAAATAGAAAAGCTCCTAGTGACAAGATGTACAAGGGAAAGAGACCTAATCTAAAATGCTCACACTGTGAAAGTATTGGACGAGAAGGAATTAGTCATACAAGAGAAAATGTTGGATATTGCACCCAGAATTCAAGCCAAAGTTTGATAAGGAACAAAGGAATCCAAGGGATCAAAGAAGCAACACTCACAAGAGCCCTTACCATTTTAGTCCTAGAGCCAATCTCACCACCTCCTCGACCTCTGAACCTTTGACTGAAGGTATGATGAACTTTATGTCAAATCCTGTTGCCTTGATCAATGATTTTGATGCATATCTTCAAAAGAAAAAGGAGAAAGGCAGTGAATAGACAACTGGAAACTTGACTGCATTACTTAGTAAGTTTGTTGGTTTCTTGGCAGACTCAAACTTGACAACCCAAGAAGATACACCAGGTATTATGAGTGCTTTCTCAACAACTTTAGATATCAGTCATTCACATGATTTTTGGATTGTAGATTTAGGTGCCTCTGATCACATGACAAACAAATTCACTAACTTGCATGACTTTAAAAAATTCTCGCAACCATCACATGTTTCCATTGCTAATGGGAAAGGAGTTCCAGTAGTTGGTAGAGGAAAAATTAATCTCATATCGAAGAATATTGAGTCTTCTGCATAGGATTTTGTGCCTTCCTTTCCATTTCAAGTCTTGTATGTTGGACAAATAACAAAATCCTTGGACTGTCTAGTTATTTTTTCTCCTTATGGTGTTGTGTTTCAGGATCGAGTCACCAAGAAGATGATTGGTGAAGGTTTTTTCTTGAATGGTCTGCACTACCTGCCAAAGGAGTCAATGATTCCAAAATGTTTTCAAGCTAGTTCCAAGTTAGTTCAAGAGCAACTTTTGTGGCACCAATGCCTTGCTCATCCTTCTGTAGAAGTTCTGTCCACCTTGTTTCTAAATTTTTGTAAAATCTCACATGAGTGTGAGACATGTCATTTGTCTAAGTTTACCAGACTTCTCTTTTCATCATCTTAGTCTATGACTACTAAGTGTTTTGAAATGGTACACTCTGATGTTTGGGGACCAGCTCCCTTAGAGTCTTTTGATGGTTATTGATTTTATGTAACTTTTGTCGATGATTTCTCAAGAACTACATGGATGTACATTTTGAAGTTTAAGAGTGAAGTTTTTAATGCTTTCAAGGATTTTCATAACCTGGTTGTCAATCAATTTTCATAAAAAATTTGCACTCTTAGATCAGACAATGGCACTGAATATACATCTAAAAACATGACTGATTACTTAAGCACTCATGGTATTATCCATCAGACTAGCTGTGTAGGAACTCCACAGCAAAATGGAGTTGCTGAGAGAAAAAATAGAGATCTCCTTGAGAAAGCTAGAGCCTTAATGTTTCAAACAAATGTCCCAAAAAAATTCTGGTCTCAAGGCATTCTCACTACAGTGTATCTCATTACCAGACTGCCAAGTAATGTGCTGAACTTCAAATCTCCATATGAAGTCTTGAAAGGCAGGAAGATTGACATATCTCATCTCCGGTTGTTTGGATGTACCTGTTTTGTACAAGTTCAATCTCTTCATAGAGACAAGTTAGATCCTAAAGCTTATAAGTATTTTTTTCTAGGGTACTCATCTACACAAATGGGGTATAAGTGCTACAATCATCACACTAGGAAGTTGTTTGTCTATAGAGATGTCAAGTTTGATGAGTCTCACAGTTTTTTTCTTAAGTCATCAGAGAATGGTCAACAGGGAGAGAAATTATCTGAGATTTTTTCGGTTCCACTACCTGCAGAGATCACTGAGAGTGTTCCCACTGTTGTGGAACTTGAAACCAATGAAGGTGCACAAAAGGAATCTAATATTCGAAAGTCTCACCAGGATTCTCCTGAAGTTCTTCCAGTACCTCGAAGAAATCCTCCCCGTGACAGGCATCCACTAACACAATTTCAAGAATATGTTAATAAATATGCTTCAAGGTATCCTCTTTCTCAGCATGTCAACTATGACCATCTGTCCTCATCACATCGTTCATTCCTTAGCCAAATATCAAGTGTCTCTGAACCATGCAACTTCTATGAAGCCAGTGTGTTGCCAGCCTGGAAGAAAGCCATGCAAGATGAACTTCAAGCACTGGATGACAATAATACGTGAAGTGTGGTTAAGCTTCCCAAAGGAAAGAAAGCAGTGGGCAATCAGTGGATTTACAAAACGAAATTCAACTCAGATGGATTAGTAGAACGATATAGAGCTAGGTTGGTTGCTCGTGGTTTCACTCAAGGGAGGCAATGCCGACTGTTCCTTATTTGTTCGAAGTGGCACTGCTGGTAAGTTAATGGTCTTGGTGTATGTGGATGATCTCATCATCACAGGTGATAATCCAGAAGAGATCACCTCACTCAAGTCTGCTTTGCATAAGAAGTTTGTCATCAAAGACCTTGGAGTCTTGAAGTACTTCTTTGGAAATGGCCACCTTTTATAAGGGACTCTTCCTCAACCAACGCAAGTATATTCTTGACCTTCTTGATGATGCTGGTGTTCAAGATTGTAATCCTGCACATACTCCTCTTGATAGCAAACTCAAATTAGATATCAAGGGACCTACTCTTATAGAAATTAGCATTTATCAACATCTTGTTGGTAAGCTAATCTATCTCACCATTACAAGACCCGACATTGCCTATGCAGTGAGCTTGGTAAGTCAATTCATGCATGCACCAACAAGTCAACACCTTCACGTTGTCAAGAGAATTCTAAGGTATTTGAAAGGTTCAGTGGGTCGTGGCATCTTTATGACGAACAATGGTCACTTAAACATCATGGGATACACCGACACAAATTGGGCCGTCAATGCTCTTGATCGAAAATCAACAATTGGTTATTGTACCTTTGTTAGTAGTAACTTGGTGACATGGAAAAGCAAAAAACAAATTGTTGTTGCCAGGTCAAGTGTAGGGGCAGAATATCGAGCAATGACGTCTCTTGCATGTGAATTCATCTAGTTGAAGAGCTTGCTTTGTGACCTAGGCCTTGATTGAAACAAGCCAATGCACATGCACTGTGACAATCAGACAGCTATGCATATTGCTTCCAATCCCGTGTTTCATGAAAGAACCAAACTTATTGAAGTGGACTGCCACTTTGTGCTTGATCAAGCTCAATCCAAAGTCATTGAAACTATGTACACTCCAAGTCAAGATCAACTAGCATACATCTTCACCAAATCTCTGGCTTCTACTTAGTTTCAACGTTTGTTATTCAAGCTAGGATCAATGAATCTCCTTGATCCAGCTTAAGGGGGAGTATTGAAGAGTGTTGTAGGTTGTAGGTTGTAGGTTATTATCATCACTTTAGCTAGCTTAGAGCTAGGGTTATGGTTAACCACCTGCACACTCATCTTAGGTGGCTGTGTTCAGTTTGCTTTCCTTGTAATTAGTTTCAAGACCGGAAATTAAGGCTTAGATTAAGGGTGAAGTCCATGGCTTGTAACCATTGAATCTTAGTCTGTTGTGTAGTTCTCCATATATACCTTTCCTTTGTTCTTACAAAACATAATACAACAACAATATTCAACACCAAAATTCAACCGTCTCCATCAATTAACCACCAGATTCGTGATTTATCCTGCATGAAAATTTCTCATGCTTTAAGAGCCGCATGGACCTCTGAAAGTGCTGCATCTTCTCTAGAAAACCTGACATCTCATTTTGAACTGACTGTAACTCACGGAGAGAAGAATCAACACGGATATTTACATCACCAAACAAATTCCAGTTCCAATCCTTTAGCATATGCTTGAGGGCACGCAATTTGGACGAGAACACAAACATCGCATTCCCATAGAGTTGTAAACCACCCCAAAAGTCACATACTATTTGCATGAAATTGGGGCTATCCAACCATAAGTATTGGAAACGAAAAGGTGGACGTGGAGGCTGAGTCGTACGGGAGAAAAATACCATAAGTGGACAATGGTAAAAAAAAATCTGAGCCAAATGCTACACTCTAAGAGAGGCCATGTATTAATCCAATCGAAGTTAGCTAGGAATCGATCAAGATGCATTTCCACTCTTCGATTAGTCCAAGTATATGCCAATCCTTTTGTTGGAAATCAGTACATGATGCAGCAACAACCCGAGCACCACCACGCTTCTCATGGGCCCCCAGAACACAATTAAAATATCTGAAATCCAACCATGGACTAGAAATAAAAGATTCCTTGATCTGGGCAAGATCATACCATAATTCACGACACTCCACCACTGTAGTTTTAGCATAAACCAAAGAGGGAACACAAGAGACTGAGTTAAATTCACAATAAATAGTAAGCTACTAAGCAGTAGCTGAAAGAACTATAACCCTGACAGAAGCATCACAAAGCAACCAAAGGTCGGGTACTTTAATGCCCATATCATTAGTAGCAACAAGGATTATTTAGCCATTTTAATAAGGGAACTATTATTGGTACTTCAAAAATCTCATTTTGCACTCCTCACAAGTGTATTTTTCTTTTTAAATATAGAAAGTTTGGAGTGCAAAATGAGAATTTTGGAGTGTTAATAACAATTTCCTTGAATAATAATGTGATAATCCATTGTTTTACAGATTCAATGAGGAATGATGCTGGATGGAAAACTTGGAATTTGGAATCTGGATGTTATTAAGTTTATTTTGGACGTTATTAAGTTATTTTGGATGTTATTTTGATATGTGTTTGGAATTTGGATGTTTGAATTTGATGTCTTTGTTTGGAATTGATGTTGCTAGTTGCTAGCTACTGCCTTATTGTATTGCAGGTTGCTGTAGTGCAGCTTGCTTATTGCCTTCATCTTTTCTTTTTTCTTTTTTTTAAAAATAGATTAGACCCGTAAGACCCGATCCGTTTCAATTGGTCTTGGTTAGGTCCGGTTTCACTTCTCAGAATTTGACAACCCGTCTCACCCTGTTTCAAATTCAAATGGGTCCGATCTGGTCCTTCCAAGCCCGTGCCCACCCCTAGTGGACATGGTTTGTTTAAAGGAAAGATGAAAACAATGAGAATAGATAAAATTAAGCAAATGACAATGACTATAATTAAAAATAAATTTTTAATCTCAAATTCTCTCTAAAAAAACATAAGCCTTGTACACACCTTCTCTCGTATTCTCTTTGGTTGTATTCTTATTGTTCCGTATTCTTTTAATCAGTCCCTTGTATCAAGCATCACAAAATATTCATGAACCATTGGTTAGCCCAACTGTCTAAGCAGAAAGGCCAATAAAATATATATATTGTTTTTGTAAAACAATAAGATTATAAGAGGGTGAAGGTGGCAATCTAGCCAGCAATTGCCTAGTAGGGAAGTGTTTGTCTTTTGTACTTCTCTCAATTTCTAGCCGTCGGATCAAATGAATTAAAGAAGATCAAAGGACAAAAACTAATAGGGAGTGTGTGAGAGGTAAAAATAGATGTGTAAATAGCATCACCCTTCTCAAAAATTTGTTGTCAGCCGGTTTGCCACGTGGAAGTAGTACTATCTCATTAGGATCCAAATGGGAAAAACTTACATGGAACATATTCATCACTATGTGGTGTCATGATCCAATGGTACAATGTCATGTGTTGAGAAACTTACACTTGTCTTTGTTTTATTGGAACGAAAAGTCACAGTATAGGTGAATTGGTTCCATGTAAGTCCTTTTTGCAATGAAGACACGGTTTCAATGGTGTCACCTGCGAATAGATGTTTGTCACACATTCAGAAAGAGAACCACACATCCAATAGAAGTTTACTACGTAGTCAATTGATGATAAGAAAATATCTCTCCCAAATAGAATGGAACATGAGGACTTACATGAAACAAGTTCACCGCGACCTGATATCCCGATTAAATAATGTATAGTCATGTGTAAGTTCTATCCACATACAATGCCTTATCAGACCGAACGCCACAATAACGGTAAACGCGTTCCATATAAGTTGCTATTCTCAAATATGGCATCACTTATATGTCATGGAGCCTCACTTACAAGTTATTACTAGCTAGGGTTTACATACATACATGTGTGTGTGTATAATATGTAAATAATGAATATGGCTATAAAGCATATATATAGAGTACTGTATTAAAGTATCTATTGCAGCATAAGTCCACGGTGAAGAATATTATACAGAGAAGTCACAATGGTGCCCACCATAAGTGAAAACTTCATCAGTGAGTTTTCTTCATGGAGGGTCGACGCAGAAGGAGACAAGCCGTACTTGTTGGCATCTGCCCATAAGACCGGCTAGTTGATGCTCTTATCAAGACAATATTTTCGTTTTCATGTGGAAAAAAGGAAAACTTACGCGCAAATATTATGCAACTTGTTCCCTTAGTTAGCACTTGTCTAGTTGAGAACTGTGTATAACCCGTTAAAATCCAAACAGGGCATTAGTTCTATGCCCTGGAGTATTTGAAACCAATAGTGGAGTTGGGGGATGCGACAGAATCGTTCGAGTAGGAGGAGCTATTAATATAATTTAAAACTTTTGTATACCACCATTCAATAGTACGGCTATTGAATGGTCCAGATTAATTTGCAGCGAACCCCAAATGAATTTTAACCATTTAACAGTAAGTACCATTCAATGATACGTACCATTAAAATTTGACCCCACTTTTTATTTTGTTTTGTTTTCTTTTTAATTAAGACAAATATCATTATCAATGTGTCACGTCCATAATACCAAGTACCAAACATGAATAGATAGAACAAGAGGACAACAATAACGAATTCAAAACATCCCATCGTTACTTGTTTTTAGAGGAAAAAATTAACCAAGTTTTTTTTGTTTCCTTGAGAGAGGAAAAACCCTAGTTGCTAAAGAGAGAACACATAAAAAATTTTGGTAACCGACCTCTGTCTTTAGTCTTGGGTAAGGCAGTTTTTCGGCAATTCCTAGTCTATTCTCTCTCTTTGTCTATCTGTTTATTCTATCTTTTAACCATCTTCATCTTCTAGTTGTGATTGCTCTTTAGTGCTGACAAAAAATGTCTTTCTTTTAACGTGTGTGACCTATTGGTTACGTTTAGCACGACTGTCATGTAAGTTTTTTTTATCACTCTTAATAAAGTTTCAAGAAATCATATCTGCTTTCAAGACATTTACCGACGAAGCGGAAGCCCTTTTGAAAGAAGCTATTCAGGAACAGATGAAATTAAAATGCGACATACTTGTATTTTTGAATTTTGGGGGGGTGATATAAGGATTGGGTTGGAAGGAATCTTGGAGTTCATGGAAGGGATATGCACAAGACATAGCAGACAAATAGAGGGGATTTCGTGGAACAAGGCAGATCCTGCTCTCAGGCTTGTTTTAAATATTAGACAATAAACACAAAACTTTGGACTCCAATTCTCAACAGTAAAAACCTAATGACGTCCGTACAATTCCAAAATCATGTTAGAGGTATCTTTCTCAGGAAGAAAACGAAAACTAAACGAAAAACTAAGGCTGCTTTTGTGCTAGAAATTGTAACAAAGCAGCGCTTACCGTGGCTGCTTCTGTGCTTAGATAGAGAGGCGGGCCGTTTCTTGTGGGATCGCTTTGAACAATACTGGGTCTTTGACGTCTTAGGTGCAGACGTTAATGTTTACACTAAGGAGTGAGGAAAATAAATGTCATCTACGAGATTCGAACCAAGATCTCTCTAGAAGAATACCACTGTATTATAGTACTAAGTGGCATTTTGTCATTAATCATTAACTTTGTGTCTATTTTCCCTCTTAACATTTAATGTGTTGATCAATCAGTATTCATCAATGTAGTCAAGTTGACTAAAACAGTGTGCTCTCCTTCTTTACTTAAGTCCGAATCTTTCTTGCTTTGGTATAAATTAGATTATAATATTGCTCAAATAAAAAAAATAAAAATAAAATCAAGATTCGACAGTCTAATTTCATACAACATTATTAGGCTTTTAAATTTTGAGAAAGGGCCACACCCACTGGTACAATGAGACACATTTGAAACTAAAAACTCTAATAGTGACCTAAAATTGGGCAAAAAATTTATTATGTGCACGCTTAATTTATTGGAATTGGCTACAATACTTACATATATTTAATACAATCATCATCTGACCCTCGAAATAGTGATTGTATTAAATACATGTGAGTATTGTAGCCAAATTTCAATTTATCACCCATATATCATTTTCTTCAGTCTTTCTTCATATAGTCGGAAGTTCCTTCTGCACCCGTCTTCTTGTTTCTTTTCATTAATTCTCTTTTAATTTATTCAATCTAAAGTGTTAAAAGAGAAAAGTAAGGAATGCGGGAGAGAAGAAAATGGGAGTAGGAAAATTATTTTCCATTTCGCATCACAAACTCAGTTAAGGTTGGATTGCAGGAAGAGCAGACATTGCGAGAGGGCAAGCATTAAGCACTCGAGACAAAGGGGCACAATGAAGAACACCATTGTAGACGAGCTGCGAGTGCATCTCGCTTCATGGACCTTTTCATTTAGGAGTTGTATGATGAATGTACAGCGATTAGACAGTAAGGCGGTTCTAATATTGAGTTTTTGGTTCGAGAAATATACATCGACTCAAACATGACACAGATAATAAATTGGTTGGATCAGCGTTAAGTTATCTACATGGTTAATTAAATTGATCGGATTAAGGCTCACTAATGCTTGACACGAACTTGAAATGGTACATGACCTAATCACGCAATGTCGCAATAGCACGACACAGTTCAATTGTCATATGCATAAAAGTGGCGTTAAAAAGAGCAGCATGAATAAATACATGTAAACGAAAAGAAAACTGAGATCTCAATAACGTGTTTTGATTCACCTTGTAGGCCATCTTTCCACTTGTAAAAGTGAAATTTCTTGTTCAGTAACACAATATCATGTCAAAGATGATGCATCTGTCGTGTGATTCGTAGAAATGTAACAAGAAATGCAACTTGTCGGACCCTAATTGCGACATTCAAGCTGCAAATCATGAGGCAAATAGTGGTAAATACTAAATACCTAGTCCAATAGCAAAGAATAGTACTCCTCTTGTTTCTCTATTAAGTGAAGAAATTACAGAATGAAACGACGACGACGGGTACAAAAGTGGGAATACTCCCCATATAAAGAACGAACAAATTGTAAGATATTTCGGTTACCTGTACCTCTAATTCCTTCCTCAAAAATCATGGAGGAAGAATGAGACTACTGTATGTGATGATTTACAGGCCTTTGATTTGCTGGCCAGAAAGTGCACAAAAAGTTAACTGGCAAAATCAGTATTTGATCACATGGTGGCGCAACCAAAGATCGTACATGACCATATGGAATGCATCATATTTGACAGGCGGTGAATTCCACTGGAAGTGCTGCTGGACCTGATAGAAAAATCACGACACGAAAATAAATTCTTAGTTACCTACAATTAAAAACAAGTGTTCCCAACACACAGACACGCACAAGACATCAAGGAAATATATTTATCACATAAAATTAAAATTGAAGTGTGTGTAACATCAACATACAATGACATTTTCTAATTCTAAATGAAAGCATTTACCTTAACCAAGTTTTTGTGGAGCATAAGGAACTCTGAATAGGGTATATCCTTAAGAATTTGTTTAAGTTGATATACATCCTTCTCCGTAAGTATAACAGAAAATTTTCGCCAATCAAGAATGTCATTGAATGGCAGGTCATAGTAATTTGATAATATCACTGCAAGAAATTAAACCAAACAGTTGACAAACGATTAAGAGGACTTTTAATAGTACACATTGCATTCAAGCTAATTGAAAAAAGGATACAGTCAGATAGGGAATTGCACTTTAATATTTACAGAAGTTATCACTATCGCCTCAAGTTTCGGTCCATATGTACAGCCCTAAGAGAAAAAGTGCAGCTGCACCCCAGAACCATTTACTTGTCATCATGGTCGAAGAACAATAATTGATGAGTAGAATTAAAGAGAACATAGACTCGCGGCACACACCCATTAGATAAGCAAAACAACATCAGTCATTTAAAGTGATAGGCATTTAAACTTGAGGAATGCATCCATTGAATAAAAATGAAAACTATTAGAAAGTTATAGGCACAAAAAAAAAAGAGAAATTGTACAGAGAAACTGATTTAGCTTGAAATCTCTGTTCAAAATTAAAAAGATTTTGATGAAGAAACACTGCAAAGAGATAAACAAACTCCTTACGTGAAGGCAATCTTTCTGATCCCCCTAGCATGGATAAAGGTGTCTGTTTGCTTTTATTTCGCCTCTAAATTTCTCTCTTTTTTCTTAAATAATATGGTTATATGGTTCGACCATTGAAATTTCCAATTCAAGCCAAGAATAGATGATAACATCATTGCATAACTCTCACTGCAATTTTCAAGAAACAAGATTTCAAGTTCTTACCAGGAATACATCCGTAATGGATTGAGTCAGTTGGGCGAGCGCTGTTGACCTGGGAGCCACCAGGGCATATGCAGAACTTTGTTTCATAAAACTTCTTTTGATATAACAAATTCCCCGCTGCCCTATTTATTCTGTTGTTCAATATGTAAAGCTCAGTGTCATTCTCCCATACGCGTGCCAGTATAACTCTAATTTTGGAGTTTCGATGACCGGCCCAAAAACCGAGGGTTGTCCTGCAAAGCATGCCTCCTATTAATTAATGAACTTGAGTTATTAGGATTAATCTAGTAGCAATAAAGTTATAATTACCCTCCCATTTGGACATGTGTTAACTTATGAAACATATCATACGATAGGTCTACAGCCACGGGTATGGAAATTAATCCAAAAAGTAATAACATGGTGCTTGTGTAAGTCAATAAGCGCATAACAGGGCATATTTATATACAGTAAATGCATGTCCTTCTATATTACCTGTTCTCCACATCGTTTCCTCCTGCTGGAAGAGCAAATGGCTGGAGTACTTGAGGGAGGGCAACATCTTTGTGCGGAATGAAACCAACATCATAGCTAGGGGAGCACACAACTCGAATCGAGTTTTTCACAAGAAGTGGAAGTCCTTCAGTTGCCCTCACCCCAACATCGTGGCACGTGACAAAGAAGTGGTCCGCGCCCAAGGTTCGGTTCCAGTAAGGATACTTGAATATCAAGTTCTCCACATAGTCCCGAACAATTATAGTCATGTTGTCATAAGATGTACCCTGCATAATCATTACAAAACCGAAAAAGGAAAGATCTTCAGTAACCATTTATCTATCTCCTGAATGCTGCAATTAGGAATTACAATGCCTATTCGAGATGAAACAAACTTAGACTCAGAAATAACGCAACTCTTCAAATAAGTTTGTATTTGCAGATACGTCTTGTATGTCTTAGTACATAACCCGAAACAACCAAATACTTGTTGCATTAAAGATAGATACTACCGAAACCAATAAAACCAGATGAAACAAATCGAAATCAGCAACAAATGAAGGCATGGCCGCTACAAAGTAACAAATATAGTTTCACTTCCCCTGTCAAACACGAATCACAACTAGAACCGAAAGCAAAATCGCAGCATTCACAATTGCAATGGCTATAGTATCATGTCCCTTTAAGCACTATAAATCTTATAACTCATCCAAAAGCATGCCAAACAACGAACTATGAGATTTCTCAGATCCACAGCAACAAGGATAATCACAAACTCTTGCAGCTCTCCTTGCCCCCCCCCCCCTCAATTTTCTCAGCAACCAAACAGTCCCAAACAAAAACAAAGTGAGTCCGGGTCGGATTGAGACAGAGTGAAACAATACCTTGCCTCGCATCTTGTGGCAGGAGATAGGGATGAAGAAGAGGTGAGCCTGATCCGGATCGTCCGTTCGGAAGTGACTCTCTCTGATATTCTGAAAGAAATAGCCCTCGCTGGCGTACTTGCCGGTGAGCTTCCTCGGGGTCTGGTAAAACGTGTTCGGATCGCCGTCCGGGTAGATGTAGACCTTGAATTTGGCTTCCATCTCGGCGAAATTCAACCGGAACACCTCCGGCGAGTGGTAGATGTCGGAAAACTGCTCATCGTCTGCGGAGGTGGAGGAGGAGGAGGAGGAGGAGATGTAAGTGGTGGCGGTGGCGGGGGAGGGGGAGGAGGGATGGAGGGAATTGAGGGAGAAATAGGTGAAGGAGAGCAAGGTGAGGATGGCGAGAGTTAAGAGAGATCCTTGTAGAGAGCACAACATCGGAGGAGACGACGACGGCGACTGCGATTGCGATTGGGATTGGGATTGCTTTTGCTTGCCCACACTCATCTGCTCTTGCTAACTTGCACTGGTGGCTCACTGTCGAAGCTTAGCTAAGCTATGCACGCTTCGCTCTCTCGCTGCTTGCTTTGATTTGGAATTTTGGAGCTCTAAAAATCAGGATTCCTTTGATTCTGATAAAAATAAAAAAGTAAATAAAAAATTGGAGAAACTTTGGGGTGCAACTTAGTGAATGGTACGTACTGTTAAATGGCTAAGATTCATTTGGGGCCAATTGCAAATTAATCTGAATCATTCAATAGTCGTACCATTAAATAGTACGTACCACTCAAGATTTTTCCGAAACTTTGATCATTCTTTTATTTTTATTTTTCTGCTTTTCTTATGGGGAATGAATTCCCTAGAAAAATATAAGAAAAGAAAGAACAAACAAAGTGGGACTTTAACAAAGATTAAGGGAGGGGAGAGTTCGAATGTGATTATGCTGTCTTTTTTTTTGGTTGAAATGATTAAGATGTCTACGTGTAAGAATCAGGCTATGATTTGTTATAGCAGTGTGAGTTTGATTCGTATTATATTATTGTCATTATATTTTGAGTTTGATATGAGTTTAATCAATGTGAGATTCAATTAATTTTTTAGTCTCTATTTTATGATTTGTTACATATTTTCTCACTTTTATCAGTTATAACACACGAAGCACATTGATAATTATTGAACTCAAAAATAAGAATCAGTCTTATAGCACCTAGATTTTTTGGTCGGGCTGTAGAGTTTGATTACTATATTTCTGGGCCACTGTGAAATGCCTTAGAAGACCGGGTGGGTTCGAACCCAGATCTAGCGGTGTAGAGAGAAAAATTTATTCACTTGCAACAAAGTAAGAAGCTAGAAATTCTTATCATGCAATTAAAGATGTAGGAACAAGTAATTCGAGTTTGATCTTTTTTGGTAAATTCAAGCTAGAAATTCTTGGATAACCACTTAATTCTTAAGGGTGATTCCAAATTGGTTCAAACATTTAAAACATTTTAAATAATTATTTCTGTCAGGTAACCAACATTAAGTAACGAAATCATAGCATTAAACGATTGCGTGGAGAAATACTAAAGTTTGTTTTCACTAGTTATCTAGTGAGCTTTGAATTCCAAACTTGACCCATTTTGGCCAAGTTAAACTTTAAATTGTTTGTCTAAAAAGAGCCGATTTGGGACATGAGAGTGAACAATAGTTATCTACGTCATCATTTAAAACTACTGACCTAACATGTCTAATTTTTAAAATGTTGGGTAATTATTGAATTATTCAAAAAGTTGGAACGAATTTGAAATCAACTCCTAAAATTTGATGGTTATCTGCACTTAACCTTTGCATATATTTCAATTGTAGATGGCATAATCTTTTGTTTATGGTTATTTTTGTGAGAATTTTTTTTCTTATGTGTCTTACGATCTTATCCACAAATATAAAGCAAAATGGTCTGATAGTTAAATTTTTACAAGCCTGACAAATGTCGTTACTTAGCTAAAATGTTCAGTCGCAAGCATGAGCTCAGTCAAGTTGACACCTCTGCACACTCCAATATGCCTACTTCAATCTATCATCTATTGGTGGATTGGCTTATGGGTGTTGATCAAGTAAATTGAAAACCTCAAGCAGCTCTATATACAGGACCCTTCAGAAAGAGAGACATGCACAGATATTGACGATCATAGAGTTCATGGAATCACAAAGATTTATGGTTTTTGGGCTGTAACACATACAAGAAAATCCCGCCGGCAACTGAAACATTGAGCGACTCAAATTCCCCTGCCATTGGAATGCTTACAAGCTCACATAGCCGACGAGATTTCTCAGACAGCCCGCTTCCTTCACTCCCCAAAACCAAGCTCACTGGCATATTTGCGAATGAATCTGCAAGCTTTTGAGAAAGGTGCGACACTGGCTTCGATTTTTCATCAGTCCCTGGATGGCCAGCTAGCATCTTTAGTTGGAATTCGTTTTTGAAGAATTGAAGATGATTCCAAGTACCAGAAACAATAGGGAGCTGAAACGAGGCTCCTCGGCTAGCTCGGAGTGCCTTCTCATTGAATGGGTCACAGCATCCAGGAAGTAGAAAAGCGCCATTCTGTTAAACATCCGCCCCAGAAACATACATCTTTTAAAGCATTAATTAATATGGAACAATCAAAGTACATGGGAAAATGCAATAGAAGCGTTATAAGATAGCCCCATAAAAAAGGAACACCGAGAAGTATGTAAGATACATCCTTAGTCCGGCTGTTTAGCCAATCGATCTAGTTAAACATGTTAAGAATAGTTGAAGAGAAAAACATTACAGGCCATCAATGTACCAGTCCTTCCCAATGTACTAAATATGGCACAACCAAATTTATTGGAATGAATTCTATACGAATAATAACAATGTTGGGAAAACCAATCAAGCTCAGTGTATTCTTTGATGAGTGACGGAGGTAACAGTTTAAATAAAATCTTGAAAGTAATGGAAGTGGGAGCATATCAATATATGACATCAGTTTCAAACATGCGCATAAACATATAGATATCAAAGGGTGGGAAAAGCAAGAGCATAGCATTTCACGATAAAAGAAAAAATAAAACTTGTACCAAGAAAAAAATAAAGAGGAAAGAAGCGAGAAAAATAAATAAAAAATATGAGGTTTACGACTTATTCCTTACCCATCCAAAAGCCATAGCTGATCTGAGCAGCGTACCAAGGTTACCCGGATCCTGCAGTGAATGACTTTTTATTGATCATTGATACAAATTCCCATAAAGTTAATGAAATCAAGTGCCTGAAATTACAGCCAGCAGATCAAACAACATTTTGAACTACGACATCAAATTTACATTTCTCTAACAGAAAAAATGAAGAAACAGAGAAAATCAAAATTTATCACAATCTCAGCAATTAATAGATAGTTACAGAGATGAGACGAACTTAAAAAGAAATTCATCCTTTCTCGCAAAAATTAGGTCTAAGAGATATATTATCTTTTATCTTTACTTTCTGCAAAAATGCAAGCATGTCTTTTATTTGTGACAGAGGGAAATCTTATGTAATTGATTTGCAGAATTTGAGGCAAGAAAAAGGCTGCGCCATCAGAATATCCATTACTAAGTGCTTGGATTCTAATTATAAAGCCGAATATAAATGTGACGTTTGGCTTTCCTTTGTGAACAAGAACATAAAACAAATTGCAGAAGGTGCCAAACAAATCAGGAAATTTCCACCAAAAGACCAAGCAATTAAATCCCAATATTTAATTTCTAGTAGACAGTTCTAAGATTTTAGAGGAAAACCAGGCTGAATTTGAGTAAAAACTATCTCAAAATTTCATGGTTTACTGCGTATGGCTTTGACGATACAAAAGCTTCACATGACAGAAGACTAATCAGTAACCATACAGCCAAGAGGTACATGGTGACGTCTTTAAACACGAAGGTGCAAGACTACAATACTTGAAAAAATTAACAGGATCTAGTGTCAAGTCAGTGGAAGAGTCACCTGGACGCCATCAAGGACTACAACTCGATGGGGAGATGGGAACCACGTCTTACAGTTTACCTCCTTTTGTTGAGCATCTATATCTGAGAAACTGGTAGGAATTCTCATTAGGGCAATTGCTTCGATAGATTCAGTTGATTGCATCCCTGAGAGTTTTTTCATCACGACAGAGCTCACTTGCACGATACGAACAGAGGAATCATCAATCCACTCAGGGACCTCAGTTTTATCAAGTAGAAGCAAACAATCTATTATAACAGTTTTTTCCTGCGATGACTTTTGAAACCTGTATATTTCCCTGAAAATGAAAATTTCAAATACATGAATACATAATAAGACGCATCAGTTTTTATTATCTTTTAACATATATGGAGAGAATTACAAAAATTAAAATTAAACCTTCTCTCCAGGCTCCATACAGAATGAACAAAGACGGAAAAGCATATAGCCAATGATACTAGTTTGCAACGAATACTGTGAAAGGTTAATGAAATAAATAACAAATTTTCTTACGGTAACCATGAAGTTATTTAAATCAAAAAGCCTTTGACACAGCAGCATTAACAACAGTTGGTAAGACTTCTCAGCAAAGAAGGGAAGATCAATTCAAAGGCACTCTCCTCGTCACAAGGTTCTGCTTTTTCATGTCCAGTCCAGGCTCGAGTTTGGTTTCTAAAATTGTTTCCGAATTTGTTCGCTTCCAAAGTATTCCAAATTGACTTAAAACTTCTATGTTATGTGTTTTCTTTTTCAGTTAATGTCCAGTCCTAGCACTTCTTGCAACATAAAATACCAAGTTTTTATGTTTCAAGGGTTATCACACTCGTATATGATTCTAAGGCTTTTATTGATAAACATTTCAGTTTTCAATTACCATTTTTTTGAAAACTAAAAACAATTACCAAAAAAGTTTTCAATTTCGGAAAAAGTGAACAAAAAATGAAAACTAAAAACAAAAAGGTTATCATTAAGTAACAGCTGAGTCCTCTTCGAACCGCACTAGATAGTTGCCCATCATACTATGCAAACCAAACATAATAGAATCATCGTTTTGACACTCTCATCATACTTCCAAAACCTACTAAAAAGTAAGATTTCAAGATTGGGTTTTTATCCTCATTTATTTTTCTGTCCACTTTCTCGGCAGCCAAACAGGACAAGAGAAATATAGCAGGTACCCAATTGAGATTTGGGCAAGTTAACCAATAACTACGGGTAACCCAAATAAATTGAAGTGGAAAAAGAGAAGGATAAGCATGGAACCTGATAGGTGTGGCACCCACAACGAGAGCTGAGCCATGGCTATGGCGATAAGAGGAACTGTGGCGGAGCTTGTGGCAGTGTTTGACGAATGGGTTTGAGGTGCTGGTTATGGAGGTAACGTGGGAAGGGAGAGGAAGCTTGAAGTCACAGTCTGCAAAGTTAGTCGGAGAAAGGGTTTGTCTCAGATCAATTGATAACTGTGAGTGCGAGCCCCAAACTTTGAGCTTTCTGGGATGAACGGTTGGCACTGAAATTATGTTTGAGCATTGCATTTTCTCTTCGCAACTCTACTGCGAATACATAAAATTCCCCAGCAAAAGCCAGTTTTTGAAAGGAAGGGGAAGGGGTCAAGTTTTGAGTCAGGGACATATATATTTTGGGAAAGGAATTTATTATAATTTCATGATATGAATTAAAATCATTATCACCGGATCACGAGTAATTTCAAATTGATCACAAGCTTTGAAAACATTTTATATATGACATAACATTTTGACAATTGAACATGTATTAAGTCACTAGCAATAAGAATTGATGTCACCAGAGTTAAGTGATGATTGAACAAACATTGAACGGGGTCCTTGAGTTTTTACTAACACGTAATTTATGGAGCTATGAAATTCCACATGCAACCCTTTTCTGCCAAGTTAAACCTTAAATTTACTTGGCTAAAAGAGATCGATTTAAGGATTCATAACTTCATGAATGATGTATCAGTGAAAACCCAAACATGCCCCCTTATGTATGTGTTCAGAACATGACTTAAGTTGTTGATATCATCACTTAATGCTGGTGAAATTATCACCTAACTTTTGTCGCTTAATGGATGTCAAATTTTCAAAACGTTTGACAGTTATTTAGAATGCTTTAAAACGTTGTGACCAATTTAAAATCACCCGTAAAATTTAGGTAGTTATTCGTACTTAAGTATGTCGTTGACCATACATTGTTGACAGACTAATCTTCTCCCCATGTTGCCTTGATATCACTTGAGGCGGCAACATACTTTTGACACCCATGTCCAACGGTACGCTAAAATAGAGTCGATGATAGCAATGAATGTACTTGTGGAAATTCAAACTCAAGTTGAGAGGGTTCCAACCCTTTCCTCGCTTTTTACTAGACCACCATTTGAGATTAATTAACATCCTTCTATATTCGGGCTATATTTTAATAGTCTAATATAAACTACGTAGAAAAATATTCAAATTTAGGTGGAGTCGAAATTAAAACATGAACTGAAAACAAAAATTATATTTAAAAGAATACATAAAATTATATATTATTAAGTCATCACTATTTACCATATAAAAAACCAATATGATGACATGCTCCACGAGCTCAAAGAGTAGGACAAAAGAGTAAGACCGAAGAAAGCAACTCTCCTCCTGCCGCATGCCGATATTAACTATTGAGTATTATAATACCATGCCTCTACGATTAGCTTATTTATTAGAGGCAAATGTGAGTCTACGATGAGCTCCAATCCACTACCATTACCATGAGCTCCTTCCCAGAATCTAACAAGAAGCTTCTTCACATAGCCTTGTTTCCATGGCTTGCTTTTGGTCACATAATACCAGCTCTCGAGGTCGCCAAGCACATAGCTCATAGAGGTCATCAAGTCTCCTTCATATCCACCCCGAGAAACATCCAACGCCTCCCGAAAATCCCACCAAACTTAGCCCCTTCGATCGACTTGGTCCGAATCCCTCTTCCCCGTGTCGAAAACCTCCCGGAGAACGCCGAAGCCACTATGGACGTGCCATATGACATCATTCCATACCTCAAATTGGCACACGATGGACTCGAGCAAGGTATTACTAATTTCCTTCAAACTCACACTCCGGATTGGATTATTTACGATTTTGCTCCTTACTGGCTGCCACCATTAGCTTCTAATTTAGGTATTTCACGAGCTATTTTTGGTGGTTTCAATACGTACACCATATGTGCTTTCGGACCAACACTACCGGATGTACTAAGTCGCTATAGTCCTAGAACACTACCCGAACATTTTACTGTCCCGCCCGAATGGGTCCCCTTCCCTTCAAAATTATTTTTTTGGCTTTTCGAAGCCAAGAAATTGTTCGACAGTATGGAACATAACGCTTCCGGCGTTACCGATTGGTTTCGTATGCAGTCAACGATCCAAGGTTCACAAGTATGTCTTCTTCGAAGTTGTAGAGAGATCGAAGGGGACTGGCTCGATTTGGTTTCAGAGCTTCAGCAGAAGCCCGCGATTCCAGTGGGCTTACTACCACCCTCGGCTCAAGATACTGAAGACAATGAAGATAGCAGTTGGCCCATAATTTGTGAGTGGCTGGACAAGCAAGAGAGAGCTACGGTGGTTTACATTGCACTTGGGAGTGAGATTAATCCAACTCAAGAAGAGTTCACCGAATTGGCTCTTGGGTTGGAGCTATCTGGGTTGCCATTCTTTTGGGCGCTTAGAAGGCCCAATGGATTAGCGGATGGTAATTCAGTGAAGTTGCCGGACGAGTTTGAGGATCGAAACAAGGGTCGTGGGCTGGTCTGGAGAACTTGGTCTCCTCAGCGCCAAATCTTGGCCCACAAGGCAATTGGGGGATTCTTGACTCACTGCGGTTGGAGTTCGCTCATAGAGGGACTACATTATGGAATTCCTCTTATTATGTTCCCCTTTCTATATGATCAAGGGCTGAATGCTAGGTTGTGGGACAAGAAGGTCGGAATTGAGGTACCAAGAAACAACGAAGATGGATCGTTTACGAAGAACGTCGTGGCCGAGTCACTGAATTTGGTTATGGTGGATGAGGAAGGGAAGGTTTACAGGGATGGAGCCAAAGAATATAGTGCATTGTTTGGAGATAAGGACCTCCATGATAGATACATGGACAAATGCGTTGAGTACTTTGAAAAGAATGTACATAAGGTTTGAATGCTTTTGTATGATCTTTTTGTATTTTCTGATGTTTATTTAAGTAGTTTTATCTCAAGTTTGCTTTTAGTATTTGTTTGGGTTTGATGTACTTACGTTTTTTTTATGTAAGTATCCTTTTTATGCTTAAAAATACTACACAAATGTATTGATAGCATTTATGCACTTTTAGGCATATGCGCAAATGCCACCTGAACCAAATTTACAATTTACCACCTAAACTTTGATCTTTGTAGGAATTTTTGGAAGATAGTGAACACATTGAGTACTCATCTTGACACACTCACGAACAAAATGGTAGTTCAATTCAATATGTTTAGCGCAAGCATGGAACACCGGATTAGTTGCCATGTAGGTGGTACTAAGATTGTCACAATACAGAATGATGACATGACTGACTAAGTGGATGTTGAAGCTCATGCAGTAGATATGATGGCCACAATGTTTCAGCACAGGCATGGGTCAATGCCCTATACTCAGTTTCAGCGTTAGAGCGAGATACTGTGCCCTGCTTGGAGAAGCTCCAAGAGACCATGTTCGGCCAAAGGAAGATAATAAAGACGGACGTGGATCGGCGAGTAACTGGGTGCCTAGCCCAGTTTGCATTAATGTAGGCTTGAAGGATGAGAGGACCAGAGGATTAGGATTTCCTATAAAGAAGTAAATCTAAATTTCTTTAAATTACGATACTTGTGGAATAGGAAATCCTAACTAGGGTTTATTTCTATTACAGATTTTCTTTTTTATATATTTTAAAGAAAAATATATAATTCCAGAATTCCAGAATTCAGAATGGTGAAGAGCCCACTGGTTTACTAGAGAGAGAAGAAGAGTGGTGGTGGTGGAGAGGCAATGTTGGAAGAGGGAGGGCCTGGTCTGGAGGGAGGAAGTGTTGTTATAATTGCAAGCCCACAATATTGTTCAAGTAATATAGTAATAAGTAGAGTATCGTTTTGACAAGGATCGGTTTACTCTAAAGAATACTATCGTGATTAACTGCAAACTAAAATAAATAAAACAAGAGTTCCGTTGATTAAATTGAATGTGCAAAGAAAATTAAATGCAAATAAGATAACAATATATAGACTGAAAATCAAACAAGAATGACAAAATACTAGGACATCGACTTCACCTGATCAGCCCACCCAAAATCTATAGCATATTAACCCTAATTATTACCCATATTGATAGTTGATTTTCCCCAAAATTATTTGATATTTCTTTTCCAGGCTCAACCAAAATTAAGTATTCCTAATTAACAACCTATTCTTTCACAAACAATGAATTTAGAAAACCAAGAACCCATTACGTACTATGAAAAATCCACAAGAAAAACTACATAAATCATGTTAGTCCATTCTTGGAACTCATTCAAGACATGACATTCGTCACAAAAAGCATACACCAAATATCTCCTTCCTCTCTCAATTTGGTTATCAAATCAATTAAATGTTGACCAGAAATTCAAAGCATTGGAATAGTAATGAACACTCAACATGAAATAATAATAAGTAATTAATATAGCTATAAACTTCAAATATTCATAGCTAGGCTACATCATTACCTTAACATGGTTAAATTTGAAAGCATAGAAAATATACACCTAAATTCTAACTCGGCTCACTTAAACAACAAAGCTTAGTCCCAGTTCTCCTTCGTTCTCTCCGTTTGAATATGTGCGTGTAGGTCCTGGGAAGGATCTCTCTTATCTATGCCGCACTCTCCTCTTTATATAATTCATCATGTCTTTTCCTCTATAATCCTCATGCAAGAAGGAAACAAAACCAATTCCTACGAGAATTTGTTTATACGGCCCGTCATTTTCTTTCTGCGAACCAAATTGAGCCTAAAAGATTGAGTTTAGAGAGCAGTGAAAAGAAATGTAAGAGTCATGAGTTTTTGTAGCTAGGAAAATATAAAAAATTTCTTAAACTATATCACAAAAGGCAAGGTTTGTAAGCATTTTACAAATGCTTTTTGAAGAACTATGTTGCATAAAGAAAATGACAAATAGAATTTAGCTATTTTATGATATGAGAATACGCCAGGCAATTAAATTCGAGGATGAATTTTTTGTAAAGAAAACATAACAATCATGTTTGGTACCAATATTTAAGGTGAAAAATAATATTAAATTCGTGTTTGGTACTAGTGTTTTTGTAATACAAATTTTAAGATGGCAATGATTGTGCTGGGGATGATGGTTGTGGCGAGGGTTTTTGTGGTGGAAATGGTTGTTGAGGGTGGAGACGGTGATGGTGGCAATAATGGTGACAACGGTGATGTCGGTGGTGATAGGGTACAGGTGGTGGTACAAAATATGCATATTTTCTTCGTAATAATAAACATTTAAAATACATAGGTATTTTTAATATTAGCTCATAATTACTTATTAAGGGGGGTTATTGTGTAAGGGGTTTTGATGGACGTTGCTTTACTCTTAAATCTAGGTGTATTCAATATAGACTTTTAAAGAGTTAATAAAAGTCACCCTTGTTTAGGCCGCTCCAAATTTCATCCGGGTCTAACACCGCCAAGACCTGCACGGTCAGGTTTACCAACCCTTGTTTGCTAGATGGCTATTTTGGAGCCAACTTGGAACTTTTTTGTGGTCCAACTTTTGGATCCAAGCCAATATGGTGCTTTTTGGCAAGGTTCTAAAAAGCGCTAGGCGCTAGTCGGGCAGCGAATAGAGGCCTAGCGCCTAGGCGCCTAGGCGGGGCCTAGGCGGATTTAAGTAAATTTATTAATATCATATAAATAAGTGCCTATTTACACTTTAAAAAAAATAAAAAACTATACTTATATTAAGAATTTGGAGAGATAAAATGCAAAATAGAAGAATATATAAATTTATAAAGCACTACAATTTATTGAAAATAAAACATGGGGTAAAAGTTAAGCTTATAATGAGCGTTCATGGATGAAACATTTATCCAACAAGTCTACAATTTATTAAACACATAAAATGCAAAACGGAATGATATAATAAGATACTTGCAAAGTTGCAAGGCTAGGCCTCAATCTCTTCTTCTCCATTTCCCTCCAAGACTCCCTCCGTATCAGACTCAAACTCAAATTCCTCATCACCTCCCTCTTCTTCCGTGTCCTCATCCGATACAAAATCTTCCTCATGAAGTTCTCTTACTTCAACATTTCTAGAACTCCTCCTAGACTCTAGGGAACTATCCACTTCTGATGCCTCTCCCTCCATTCCAGAACCAAGCTCAACTTCTTCATCACCACCCTCCACAATCCGTCCTGGTGCCATACTAGCCTCACTAACAAGTAGTGTATCCACTTTCTTATCCTTTACTCTTTTCTTCTTGTTCATGATCCTTGCATTAAATTGGACATAGAGTAAATTATTTAACCTTGTTGTATCTAGTCTATTCCTTTTCTTTGTATGTATCCCCTCAAAAGTGCTCCAATTTCTCTCACACCCGGATGAACTTGTAGTCAATGAGAGAATCTTTATAGCCATTCTTTGCAAATTAGGTACCCCATTTCCATAAGTACACCACCATGAAACTAGAGAAGCACAAATTGTACAATTAGTAAAAACAATAATTAGTAAAGAAAAATTATTAATAAATAACCATATGTGAATATTCATACCTGGATCATAGTTGTCATTATTCTCAACGCATCCAATCTCGGCCAAATGTCTTCCAAATCCACCATCTTTTCTCCTATACTTCAGCATCTCTACATTTATCACTTGATTTTGGACATCATAGTTCTCAGGGAAGAACTTCTCAACACAAGTAAAGATATCGTCCATGACAAGTGGATCAACTTGTATGCTTGGATCTTTGAAGAAGTAACAAGGGTTCAAGAGGTAGGCTGCCAAATGTAATGGGCCATCAAGCCGATCACGACCTTTTCATCAATAATTTGTAGGATTGGTTGATAGTGTGCCTCATTATTTTTGAATCCCTCTTTAATCTCCTTCTTTGCTTGTTGTAGCTCTCCATACAAAAACCTCATTGATGGCTTTTTATCCCCATCCACAAGTCGAAGCACCTTAAATAAAGGTTCAAACACATTCAAGCAAAGTGAGATTCCATTCCAAAAATGTGCACTCACCACGGTAGCATATGCCGCTTTCCCCTTTGTACTCTTGGAATGTTTGCATTGTTCCCATTCATCACTAGTAACCATAATCTTCAAGTCCTTTCTCTTATCACTCAAGCTTCGCAAAGTTAGGAAAGAAGTTGTAAATCTAGTGACTTCGGGCCTCACTATATCTCTTTTGTGGGTATGCTTCCTCATCAATGCCAATGTTTTATGATGTGCATAAATGAATATGGTAAACACCTTCGCTGTTACAACCCGTCCTAAAATTTTATGTAAAATTACCAAAAAACCCCTAGTGGTCAATGTTGACTTTTGTTGACTTTTTCGAGATGACATGTGAAAATTATTTTCTTTGCATATTCTAGTAGTAATCGTCGATACGAACACGTGGACGCAAGCGGAACTCAATTTGGAGTTAAAATGAACGTTTTACGGAATTTCAAAGCTTAGGGGCATTTTAGTAATTTTCACACTCGTATGTTAATTAGGGTTTTTGGCTGGCTGCTGTGCAGCCAATCCCTTCACTCTCTCCCCACGACCTATCTCTCTCTCCCATCCTCTCAGCCAAACACACAAACCGTACACAAACCCTAGATTTTGGACGAATCACAAAACCATCAAACTGCGACACGAGACTATAGCCATTACGATCGCCTCATCATTCTGGAAGAGACTGTGATTCCAGAATCCTCAAACTCGAACCCAATCGGCCAAACTGATATCGAAATGGAAACGACTAACTGCCATTCAAGCTTTCGTACAATTCCGGCTTAGGTAAGCCTCAAAACCATTTCCATTGGTTTTATCTCGTTGAGTAGGTTCAAATCGATATAAGGAACGTAAATTTTGGTGTAGATTTGAAGGAGAACGGAATTAGGGTTTGTCCGAAGCTTTCCGGCCAATTTCAGGCCATCTCCAGCCATTTTTCCGGCCCCAATTTGGTATGAAAATGTTCTACTCTTCAATACCTTCAATTTGATATATGGCACGTTGAATTTGGCCAAGGAATGAAGGAGATATGAATTTTTAAAGTTTTGGAATTAAATCGGGAAAATTTTCCAGATTCCGGCAAACCAGACGGCGGCCGGCGGCCGCTCCGGCGACCGGCGACAAGAGAGAGGTTGAAGGTGACGGAATATTCCTGACGGTGTCAGAATATTTCGTCAGAAAAAGGTATATTCCGTTAAGTTTGACTTACGCCGTTGACTTTAACGGCGCTGACGTCAGCAGGAGCGTGGCTGACGTCAGCATGCGCATGGGATGACGTGATCAGGTGCGTGCCAGCGTGTGGCGACACGTGCCGGCGCACGGCGGCGGTGCACAGCGGCGGAAAGGTTTTCGGGTCCCGGAAATCATTTTTCGAGCCCGTTTTCCCTAAAATAGTGTCATTTTTAGATTCTTTTTATATAAGGGTTTTAGTTATTTATTTAGGGGATGTTTTTAACATTTTCCCCTAATATTAAATAGGTAATTCTACGACTCGACGCTTCGAGGAGGGCGACACCTTGGGGGATTACACTCTTGAGTACTTGTGAGTGGACTTTTGTTTTATTAAATGATTTCTATGCTTTGAAATAATTATTGCTTTGATATAATTATGAATTTAAATGATTTTTGAGGTATGAGTATATATGGATATATATTATGAAATGGTTTACATTATGTTTTCCGATTATGCATAAGTATATTGGTATTTAATATATGACTGCTATGCATGAATATATTTGATTATACAAGGTTTGAATATTTGGGAAATTATGAAGTATATGAAATTCTTCACTTTTACACATGATGTATATATGTATGTTTTCAAACACACTTGGTATGCTTTAACTACGTTGTAGTACTGTCTCACGGCCGTAGGACAAGTCTCACATGTTTGGGTCACACGCACTGTACTCCAGGGGTATTGTTCGGTAAATACCTTAGTGCAAGCTTGTCTTACGTTTATCTTTATTTTTGGGGAAAAGGCCCCACAACATAAGGACTCGGGTGTGACGCACTATTGCGCAAGTGCTTACATGTGTGTGGTACTAAGAGTACAAATTAATTGATAACGTAAAGTGCTTGTACGGAGATTGAGATGATGTTCCTCAACACGTACATGGGTGATTGCACATATACCTTGTGTTGGTTTTCTCTATTATATCTATTGACCTATATTGCGGCATAACGTTTGGAAACTTATAAATGGTTCTATACGGATTACACTTTGAGATTTATTTTCAGTTATACATATAAAATATGTTTTGACTTATACTACGGTAGTATAATTTTACACCTATACTAGATTTCAAACAGGGGGTTACTACGTTGAAAAGAGAAAAGTATTTAGAAAACTTTTATTTTTCGTCCACTCACACCTTTTG
The DNA here is from genome assembly GCA_018257905.1 of Gillenia trifoliata. Taxonomy (NCBI): domain Eukaryota; kingdom Viridiplantae; phylum Streptophyta; class Magnoliopsida; order Rosales; family Rosaceae; genus Gillenia; species Gillenia trifoliata. The sequence continues at coordinate 7,594,846 of CM031088.1, read as the reverse complement.
TTTTTGCTCCCCCTTCAGGGCCTAGTGATAGAGCATCTGGTGAAGTCGAGGCATACGATTGGCAGCTCTGATTCTCTTCCCGACCATGTAGGGATTTGTTTTTATTTCAGTTTCTTTAATAATATCCATCCTTGTTATGGATAGAAATTCTAGGAACTTGACTTATTATTTTGTTTCCGTTGCTTCAATTTAGTATGCTCTGAACCTTGTGCATATTTGTATTATTTTCCACAAAATATTTGACGGATTAAATTGCATAAACTAAGTGTTGTCATGCATATAATGGCTTCGTCACTTACGAGTGTCGGCCAGCACGCCCGAACTCGGTATCCACGTGGGTATCGAGGGCGGGGTGTGTCATTCGCCTTGTCAATCACTCCTTTGAACCTTGGTAGGTCACCAATTCCTTGAAGCATGAGGTTCAAAGTGTGAGTGGCACATGATGTTCAAAATATATTTGGCCTCTTCAACTTCATCATGTTGGCCACCGCCATATTGTTAGAAGCATTGTCGGTCACCACTTGAACTACATTTTGTGGCCCAACTTCTTCAACACACTTGTCAACATATTCAAAGATGTATTCCCCAGTGTGTGCTTCTGTAGAGCATTCCTTGGAAGAAAGAAATAATGTGCCTTCCTTGCAATTGACACACAAATTCATTATGCTTCTTCTTTTTCGGTCGCTCCAAGCATCGGTCATAATTGAGCAACCATTCAAAGCCCACTCTTCTTCATACTTCTTAAGCGATTGTTTTACTTTCTCCACCTCTTCTTTCAATAATGACTCCCTTAAATCATATTGGCTTGGAGGTTGGTAACCTGGGCCAAATTGACCAACCGCTTCCTCAAAGCGTTTGAAGCTATCATTATCAATAGCATGAAAAGGTCTACTGGCTTCATACACCCATCGAGCCAAATATTGATCCACTTGATGTGCTCTATCCTTCCAAATTGCATCATGAATATTTTGTTGTCACGTCCTCTTGCTTCCATCATTTGAAGAATCGGGATTGATGGCGAATGTAAACCTATCCATAGGCCCAAGAGTGCGCGACCTTTTCCTTGACCCAACAACTTCAACGTCTTCATTATCTTCTTCAATGTGTTGAAGTTGAACATCTTCCCTCACTTCCTCATTGTGTTTATTCCTTTGTTTCTTCTTATTTTTTGCTTCTTCTAATGCGGCTTTACATTTTGCTTTATCCTCATCCGAAGATTTTGTGCACCCGGCTACATTTCCCTTCACGTTGGCTATGTGTTGTTTCATTCGATATACTCCACCACTAATTATTTTCTTACACAACTTACATTGCACCTTATCAGAGTTTGTAGGATTTGCAAAGACCCCATACTCCCATCCCATATCATCCAAAGCACGCTTCAACGTATTATCTTTTTAGGAAGACGACATTGCATTGGATGCTCCGGACGATGCAGTACCAGCCATCCACAAAAACAATTCTACAATCCATAACGAAAAATGCTATTCTTTATTAATTTAAGCATGAACAATTGAACAATTCACTATACCACATCCATTACCACTAAAGCATCACAGTTTCAAATTTTAATTAGGCTTTTATTTAGCTCAGCATACCAATTCACAACATCTGAACTGAACATCACAACATCACAATTCACAACATCACAACATCACAATTTCACCTTTTATGTTTTTTTTTTGGGCTATGTTTTCCAAATTGACAGAATCACATCACATAAAGGTATCATTAACAATTAAAAAAAAAGAGGAAGACAAACCTCTGCGATGCGACTTGCGAGCTCCTTGCGATGCAAGCTCTGACGAGAGCAGCCACGACGAGGCCCACGACCACGACCCACGAGTCTAGCAGGCAAACAGAGAAAGGCGTGAGAGATTTTTCCTCGTGCGTGCGATGCGAGCTCCCTGCTCCTGGCTGAAATTGGAAGTCTTCAATGACGACGAGAGAGAGAGACCAGCCACTAGAGAAAAGTGAGAGAGAGAGAGACAATTGTGGCGTGGGTGGCACAGCAGTGCAAAGACAAAGGTCGTGAGTCTCGTGTCGTGACTCAGAGACAAAGATGGTGTGGGAGAGAAGGGGAAGACAGAGATGACACGGTAGACGGGGAGAGAAAATGAGGAATTAGGAATTTTGGGTTTTCTTCCCAGAAAACCATTTCGCATATAAAAAAAAAAACACCGCCCAGTGCACCGCCTAGCGAACCGCCTAGACCGCCTAGGAGCGCCTTGGCGCCCGCCCAACTGTCAACCGATTTTTACAACGATTTGTAGGTAATCCCCTCGGAACCTCACCGTCCAGCGCCTAGGCGACCGCCTAGGCCGATTTTTAGAACACTGCTTTTTGGTCCAACTCTTTTGGAACCAACATGGCTCTTTTGGTTTATTTGGAGCCATCTTAGTGGTCCATCTATTTAAAATCATTTTTTAGTGGTTCATCTTTATTGATCCATCTATTTGGAACCATAGTGACCAATCTTTTATTGGTCCATCTTTATCGGTCCATTTATTTGGAACCATCTTTTAATGGTCCCTCTTTTAGTGGCCAATCTTTATTGGTCCGTCTATTTGGAACCATCCTTTAGTGGTTTCTCTTTTAGTGGTCAATCTTTTATTGGTTCATCTATTTGGAATCATCTTTTAGTGGCCAATCTTTTATTGGTCCATGTATTTAAAACCATCTTTTAGTGGTTCATCTTTATTGGTCCATCTTTTTAGAGCCATGTTTTGAGCTAACTAGGATTTTATTTTGAGGCCAACCAGATTACACGAGTCTGGCATGGCCAACTTGTGTGACCAACTCAGAAATGACATAGTTTTAGTTCGCTCAATTTATTTGGAGCCGAGTAGAAAAGAGAAAGGTTTGTGAAAACTTTTATTTTTGTCCACTCGTGACTCTTTGTTTTTGCGCCCTTCAGACATAGTGATATTGCATCCTAGGCGCAGCCGAGGATATTACGTGGCAGTTTCAACATCGATCCCGACCATGTAGGGATCTATCTTTTACTTTCGCTCTATAATAATATCCATCCCTCGTTGCGGATGAGATTCTAGGAACTCTTTCCATTATTGTTTCCGCCTGCTCAACATTAGTACTCAACCATATGCATTTTGACATTGGATTTTATAACTTTAATATAATTTAATTTTGGTTACACTAAGTGTTGTCATCATGCATTTAATGGCTTCTGTCACTTACGAGTGTCGGCCGCACGCCGCACTCCTATCCACGTGGGCACGAGGGGTGGGGTGTGTCAACAAACTATATTGTTGCTGGGGCATTGCCTGGTCACCACTTGAAACTACATTTTGTGGCCCAACTTCTTCAACACACTTGTCAACATATTCAAAGATGTATTCCCCGGTGTGTGCTTCTCGTAGAGCATTCCTTGAAGAAAGAAATAATGTGCCTTCCTTGCAATTGACACACAAATTCATTATGCTTCTTCTTTCTAGCCGCTCCGCACCTGGCCATAATTGAGCAAACCATTCAAAGCCCACTCTTTTCTTCATACACTTTTAAGCGATTGTTTTACTTTTCTCCACCTCTTCTTCTTTCAATAATGACTCCCTTAAATCATAGTATTGGCTTGGAGGTTGGTAACTTGGGCCAAATTGACTCCAACCGCTCCCTCAAAGCGTTTAAAGCTATCATTATCAATAGCATGAAAAGGCTCATTGGCTTCATACACCCATCGAGCCAAATATTGATCCACTTGATGTGCTCTATCCTTCCAAATTGCATCATGAATATTTTGTTGTCGCGTCCTCTTGTTTCCATCATTTGAAGAATCGTGGGATTGATGGCGAATGTAAACCTATCCATAGGCCCAAACAGTGTGCGCGACCTTTTCCTTGACCCAACAACTTCAACGTCTTCATTATCTTCTTCAATGTGAAGTTGAAGTTGAACATCTTCCCTCACTTCCTCATTAGAACAAGCTTTTCTTATTCCTTTTGTTTCTTCTTATTTTTTGCTTCTTCTAATGCGGTTTACATTTTGCTTTATCCTCATCCGAAGATTTTGTGCACCCGCTACATTTCCTTCACGTTGGCTGGCGTGTTGCTTCATTCGATATAAGTACTCCACCACTAATTATTTTCTTACACAACTTACATTGCACCTTATCAGAGTTTGTAGGATTTGCAAAGACCCCATACTCCCATCCCATATCATCCAAAGCACGCTTCAACGTACATTCCGTTTAGGAAGACTATTACTGCATTGATGCTCCGACGATGCACAAACATCCACAAAAACAATTCTACACCATAAATCTAAAAATGCTATTCTTTATTAATTTAAGCATGAACAATTGAACAATTCACTATACCACATCCATTACCACTAAAGCATCACAAGCTTCAAATTTTAATTAGGCTTTTATTTAGCTCAAAGATACCAATTCACAACATCTCAATCGAACATCACAACATCACACCACAAACATCACAACATCACAATTTCACCTTTTCTCTCGTTTTCTTTTTTTTTTTTTTTGGGCTCGTTTTCCAAATTGATGTAATCACAACATCACACCAGCGTAATCACATCACATAAAGGTATCATTAACAATTAAAAAAAAAAAGAAGACAAACCTCTCGCGATGCACTTGCGAGCTCCTCGCGACGCGGCCCACGAGCGTGCCACGACGAGGCCCACGACCACGAACCACGCAGTCTAACAGCAAACAAGAAAGGTGTGAGAGATTTTTCCTCATGCGTGCGACAGCTCCCCGATCCTGGGCCGTGGAATTGGAAGTCTTCAATGACGACGAGAGAGACCAGCCACTAGAGAAAAGTGAGAGAGAGAGAGACAATTGTGGCGTGGGTGGCACAGCAAAGGCAAAGACAAAGGTCGTGAGTCTCGTGGTCGCAACTCGTGAGACACAAAGATGGCGTGGCAGGAAGGGAAGACAAAGATGACACTGTGAGACGGGGAGAGAAAATGGGGAATTAGGAATTTTGGGTCTTTCTCTCCCGTAAAACCATTTCGCATATAAAAACACCGCCGCTGCACCGCCAGCGAACCGCCTAGACCGCTCTAGGAGCGCCTTGGCGCCCGCCCCAACCGTCAACCGATTTTTTACAACGACGCAGGTAATCCCCTAACTCCTCACACCGGGCCCAGCGCCTAGGCGACCCTAGGCCGATTTTTAGAACACGCTTGGTCCAACTCTTTTGGAACCAACATGGCTCTTGGTTTATTCGGGAGCCATTTTAGTGGTCCATCTATTTTTAAAATCATTTTTTAGTGGCTCATCTTTATCGATCCATCTATTTGAACCATAGTGACCAATCTTTTATTGGTCCATCTTTATCGGTCCATTTATTTGAAACCATCTTTTACCGGTCCCTCTTTTTAGTGGCCAATCTTTATTGGTCCGTTTCCATTTGGAACCATCCTTTAGTGGTTTCTCTTTTAGCCGCCAATCTTTTATTGGTTCATCTATTTGGAAATCATCTTTTAGTGGCCACCTTTTTATTGGTCCATGTATTTAAAACCATCTTTTAAAGGGTTCATCTTATTGGTCCATCTTTTAGAGCCATGTTTTGAGCTAACTAGGATTTTATTTCGAGGCCAAATCCGTATTACACGAGTCCTGGGCATGCAAGCCAACTTGTGTGACCAACTCGAAATGACAGTTTTAGTTCGCTTCAATTTATTTCGAGCCGAGTACCCACCTGTAGAATAACGAAGACCCAACCTTCATTGGAGCCGAGCTCGTTTTTAGTAGGGGAAGATATCCAACCTTGTTCATAGGTGATAATCTCCAAGACCAAGATTGGTGGCGCACAAGATAGGACTTCTTACCCAAAATGTAATTCAAAGCTTATATGTCCAAGTTCAAATGCACGGGAAGCGAAACCAGTGGTCACTGACGAAATTCATATAAGAAAAGGACCAAAGTCAACCTTTCTCAACTCCAACACTAGTAGTGGTAGTGTACTTGGGCGACAAAATTTCGCCGTTTCAAGGTCTCATTCTTTGTCGTTTAACATTCGGGGCGACCATTAATTCGTGCCGCTCCAAAAATTCGTCGTCAAAGTCCGTCGACCAAACCTTGGGCGACGAATGTATTTCCTTCTGCCGCCCAAAGCAGTAAAATTTAGGGCGACGAACTATTTTCGTCGCCTACAACCTTTAGGCGAGACACGTAAAATAGTTCGTCGCCCCAAGTTTGGTTACACTTAAAGCTTATCGAAATATATCGTCGCCTCAAATGTTTAGGCTTAGACGAAATAATTATTGCCCTAAATATTTAATTTTTTAATTTTTTTAATTTTTTGATTAAATAATATAATGAATTAATTGGTATTTAAAAAGACAATAAAATATAATAAACAATGAAAAAAATAAATTGTATTATATAAAAAAATGTACGTACAAAATATTCAATTGAAAATAAATTATAATCCTAAAATGAAATAACTATTGAAATGCCGGAGGGAAATATGCGATTAAGGTCCTCTACACAAATCCGTTTCTTTTCGGTCGTCCCGGCGGCCCAGCTTAAACTTCGAGGTCGTACAACCTCGGATATCGTGCCATCCATCAAGCCTCATCCTGCCTTTCCATTCAACTTTCCCCCGGGATAGGTATATCTCGGGGCATATGCCTCGTGGTATCTTGCAACAAGAAAAACTCTCTCGTAAATGAAAGTACATACATCTTTCGACATGAGATGAGGGCAGCCACAAGCATGGGAACATGGTATCTCATATAGCCGCCAATCAATGTAAGTAGAACAACAATCATGGTGCCAATATTCAAAATGTCCGAACATTAGGCGAAAGCAACCTCACCCTACTCGACGTAATCGGAAGGACTCGATATGTGGATGCATGGCCGATGGTTTCTACGTATATGCTTCTCACATGGAGCAAGTACAGAACCCAAGAATTACTCTTCAAACGCCGTTCTTTCAAACTCGCAGCCATCAATCTACTATGAATTGTCTCAATCACCTCGGGATTTTCATGGGCAAACCACGAGCTTCAAGAATCCATTTAATAACTCCTCAATATTTGATGAGAGATGACCTCATAACGCGTTCCCCTTCCAAAAATACACCAATGCCCAAATTTTAAGGATGAAATTGTTGTAGCCATCTTCTTGCATCCGAGATGCCTCCTATTTTACTCCATTTTTTTTCTTTAAAGCCAATAAGTGGTGGGGTGGCATATGCGGCATTCCATAAGATTTAACAAGCTCGAGTTCTTTGGAACTCTTTTCCAATGCTTCACTCAAGTGGCGCATGCAAAAAGCATTTTAAAGAATTTGGGAACTTCCTTCTGCACGTTTCCTAAATTCCCTTCTCGTCCACTTTACAAAAAAATGTGAGAGAGTTCCCAAGATACCACTCTGTTCATCTCCAGCGCCTTATGCAACTCCGACAGAACCACATCCAAACTTCCTCATCATTATCTACATCAACAACGCCATATGCAAGCCGAAATAATCCACCATCCGCATCAAACGAAGGCAGAGTAAGGTACCAAGATATTTACTTGCCGGATTCCACCCAAGCCCAACGATAGGTAAGCAAACTATCATTCAAATCCACATAACGCACGCATGAAAGGACACACAAAACAACCGGTGGAAACGATGATCTATACCAAGCAGAAAATACTCGCAATGCTTCCGTGGTTGGTCTTCTTTATTTGCTCAAGTAAAGATGAAGGAAGAAGGCACAATTCTCCTCGGCAACCATAAATCGCAGCTAGGTAAGTCCTCTTTCCTTTGCACGCTGCTTGCTTATACGGTATAGTAATCCCGTATTGCTTATGGATATCGTGCAATATATCCTTTTGGTTTGTAATTGATGTTACCCCGCAGACGTTCTATAAACCGACAATCCAATCAACGGAAGCCCTCGATGGTGCCCATTGTGTGATTTCTACCATTGGGTGTGCGTCCCTTCAAGGCTTCTTATCGTAAAGGTCAGCATTAGAAGCTTCACGTACTATGCGCCATGGATGCCATTGTTGCAACAATTTTGCAAAAAGGGATGTGGATAAGGGCACTTTTTATGATACGAAGTCAAGTGTTGTGCAATTGCAAAACTTTCTTTAATTGCATTCCCCGCTTAAGGCCTTGACATCAGTGGGAACTTCGACCAACAACAAATGTCTGCTCCTCCATGTGGCAAACAAAAACAATCAAAAGCACAAATCTTCAACGTAATCATCAATCGCTCCAATGATTTGCTCGAAAGTGAAAAAAATCTTTGAAGAACATTTTGTTGCGGGTCCGACTCGGAAACTCCTGTGAGATACATTCTCATAGCAACAAGTCCCAAGAAGCCACGCCTCCCTATTAGTAAATTAGAAAACACCTTGACAACTATAGGTTTCATTAAACAAAAAAACAAAAAACACTTCCTATGTGAAAAATCATACATTAATAAAGAAACAAAATACCCAAATGTCTATATAATTGCTTATATGAAACTCAACACAATTAACATTATTCATATCAATGGATTGAAAGAAACGCTTATTACAAATGACCACATATTTTCAAAGAATCCTTTCTCTTCTAGTCCGAAGTTGAAACTTCTAACTTACAATAGTGTGCTGGGAACGTTTAAATTTCGCATAAACCGTAATTAAGGCACCAAGAAGGCTTCAAGTTAAAAGGAACAAGGAAAACGATTAGTAATTTAATTTAATTGTAGATGATAAGGCATCCTACAAAATGCAAGTCGCCATGTCCTTCAAATTAACTTTTACACTATTAAGCCCACGTCAAATATTACGATTTCTTCTTCTCTTTTTTAGTTTTTTTGTAGTTATTTAATGAAAGAAAAAGAGAAATTTCATACCCATTAGTGGATAGCCATCAAAGATTCAAACTTTTACAACCGCATTACCATAAAGATTGAACATTCCCTTTCCGTTTTTCTTCAAAGAATCAAAGTAGACAAATTCCAAAATTTAAAAGATTGAAAATACCCGATGGCCGAGATTCCTTGGGAGAATTGGGAAGAAGGATGCATTTAGGTGAGCACATGCAGGATAATGGGTATTCTCATATTTGACAACGAATATCGAAGTTGAAATCACAAAGACAAGGTTTCATGCCGCAATATCATAAAGAGTGACGAGCCCCAAGCAGCCTCCTCTCAATCATAGCCACACGGCCTCCCTCTCTCCTCCGAGCAAGAGTTCATCGCCCGCCAATAATCCGTGTGGTATAAGTCACCACACATTCTGGGACAAACCCCATAAAGGTGCATTTGATCGAGCACCTGAAGCAAGGGGGCCTCTCGACATCGTTCTAGTAAAGATATATAAACTAGCAAAGAATTAAAACTAGCAAGATATATAAACTAGCAAGATATATAAATCACGCTCAATTCTACTTCAAAGAATCACCTCAATTCCAATTCCAATTTCAATTTCACTTCGATTCGAACTCCCAAATTAAATTCATACGTAAATTGTAAAATCAAGAAGAAAAATGCAAAAGTTTGAAACGTACTACGTAGTGCACGAAGGTAGACCGAGATTCGAGGCTTCTGCCCGAGGTCCGGCTAACCGGAGGAAGAAGGAAGAAGATCTCGCGCCCGGGTCGCACCGAGTTCCGACATAAGCCGGGTCTCGAGCTCGTGGGTCAATTTCGGAATGCATTGGATGGATGGACGAAGAAAGATGAAAATGATTGCATAAAAGCAAGGGGTGAAGTTATTTTAGGCTTTCGCTAAAAGAAGTAATGTTTGTGGGATTTGGTTATGCAGTGGAGGAAGAAGGTAGAAGAAACCTAGTCGAGGAAGCACAAAGGAAGAAGAAACACAAAAGAGAAGGCACGGGGTATAAACGCAGAGGACTTTCGGGGCGGTCAAAATGCATCATTTCCAAACACTAAAACTTTGTCGCTCATATATTAGTTAAAACTTTTGAAAATAGCCAAAATTTTTGGCTAATGAGCTAATTCTTGTGTTGGTGGCGACGAAATTTATGTTCGGTACTTTAAATTTTCGTCATCCTAAATTTTATTAAAAATTTTAAAATCAGCCCAAAATTTTTGGCGGGGCAAATTTAGTTTGGGCGACGAATAATAAATTCCGTCGCTTCAAATTAAGAGTTGTATGAAAATTAATCTTGAGCAATGAAAATTAAAATAAGTAATCAGAATGGGGAAAAATTTGTAAAAAATATACAAACGCCGTAGGAGAAGGTTCCACAACTTTCGCTTAGGGTCATCTCCAAATCAATACTAGAAACCATGAAGCATATATTATTTAACGCCGATTAACGCTTACAAGACGCTCTGCTATTATATCTCGCAATTTATTTTGATCCCTAGTTTTCTTAAAAACATGATATTTATCAATGTACAGATGAACGGCTCACAGTTAATATTATGTCCCAAAATTTATAGTTTAGCTAAATTTGTGTATGACGTTATAAAGTTTATAGAAACTATATAACATCATCACAATTTTCGCAAACCGTAACTATGGACATTCTAACAACGATCCGAACCGTTCATCTTACGATTTTAAGTAGTGCATCACGTTTTCAAAAAGAACCGGCATGAAAAAAATAAATTACGTATATAATAACCGAGGGTAAAACGCAAACGTTAATCCATCAAAAAATATTATAGGCTTCATGGTTTCCTAGTGTTTGATTTTGGAAATGACCCATAAACGAAAGTCGTAGGGCCTTCAGTGTTATGAGGGTTTGTATATTTTTTACAAATTTTTTCCCTTTCTCAATTACTTATTATGAATTTTTCACTGTGTTAATTTCTTCGTAAAAACTCTTAATTTGTAAAACACACATATATACATATTTCTTTTTAAATCAACCGTTGAATACGTAGACCTTTCTTCTCAAGATCATTTTGTACAAAAATTACTTCCATTCGAAATGAATAAGTCATTCTTTAGTAGATAAAAAAAAAAAAGAACGGTGTGGAGTAAATTTTTATGTTTAGGCGACGAAAATTATTTGTCGCCTAAAAGTATATTTGGGCGAGGAAACTATTATTCGTCGCCCAAAGTTCAGTTAAGGCGACGAAAACTTATTCGTCGCCTCTAAAGTGTCATCGCCAAAAACTCAAAAGGTTAGGCGATTTAATGGTGTTCGTTTCGCCCTTTAACTTCAGTTTTGGGCATTTAATAATGTTCGTCGCTCTAAAACTGGTGTTAAGGCGACGAAATATTTCGTCGCCCTCACGTTTCGTCGCCAGTTAACTTAAGGCGACCTAAATAAGGCGTCGCCTAAAGTTTCGTCGCCTAACCAACTTTAGGCGACAAAATATGGATTCGTCGCCCAAAATCACTGGCGACGAAAATGTTTCGTCGCCCAAAGTTTTGTCACGCCCAAGCTGTTTCTTCTACTAGTGCAAAAGAGGGGATGGAATCATAATCAAGTCACAAATTATATCATTCCAATCCCATAAATCATGGAGGCCCAATGAGAAAGGCTTTTGAGGCAACAAAGAGTGAAGGTCAAATGGGAGTTGTGGAATGCCCTATAAATTTCTCAATGCGTGAAGAAGAAAGGTCTCTCGGATTTTAAAGGCTCTTTCCCCTCTTACATGATCTTCGTATCCATAAAAATGCCTATGGTATTAAAACACCATGTGGATTGAAGATCATTAGTCGAGCACTCAAATGATTGACCAATATTTAGACACTAAGAAAGATCATTCATCCCTCATGAGGGAAATAATGGGTTGATACTTAGTCTAAAAGTACCATATATCTTAGTGAAATATGTGCCTTACTATATTTAGCACAATACAATTAAATCGATGTTACATTTATCGGTGGAAGTTATTAGTAAGATACAGCACAATACCAACATAAGGGTACTGAATGAATGAAGCTATCTTTGTTATCCTTGTGAATTATAGACATGTGCTTGTTCTATTCAAATGAACTCACTAATAGCCATGGTCTTGTTAGGGTAAGCCAATTATGAATCTTTCTCTCGTCTCGAATAAAGCTTTTCCGCCACAAACCGGATACATATGTAGCTTACTTATGAAAATACAACAATCTCATGTCGCTCATTGAAGCAACACTAGTTGCTACATCCTCCAATCATTCGAAATACCGCTCTCGATGAAGACAAGCCATAAATATGTTTGGTTAAGATCTCGTGATCTATCATATTTGGAAAACATGTGATCTACCTTCTAAACAAACACTTAAACTATCATGGATGAAGATAATTTAGCTTGTATTGACCAAATGAAGGAAGGGATTCATCAAAGGTGACAAAACTAAAACACATATCACCGAAGTTTTTCTTTACACATGACATTCCGTAAGGTTAAATTGATCAAAGCCTAATAAACCTACTCCAACGGTTGCTTCATTAAAGCTTATTATAATCAAGGGGAGATATTGATGAGGGGGAGCTTCCAGAAGTATGCAGCTTCGAACAGATATGCACGTGTACTATTTTATCACATTGGGTTTTTTCCTAACAAGGTTGCAATAAGGTGACTATCAATGATATGTAGGCAACCAGGAGGGAGCGTTGTAATATACATGTGGATGCCCACATATTGAAAGGAGAAGTAGAAACAAGTTGTGCCTAAGATAGTTTTCAAACCAAAGTAAATGTTATTACGATGCATATGTTGGTGAAATAGTAGCTTATGTCTCCAAAGGTTTTCATCCATTGAAGACTTTTGCTCCACACCATTGAATGCTATATCTTGTAAAATTCATACACACCAATTCTCATGCAACTATATGTGATTGCAAGAGGGCTACTCAAGGCCAGAGAGAAAAAAGAAAATAGTGAGCTACTTTAGTGAGATATATATACTAAAGTGAGAGTTCTCTTTGTACTCCTATTATTTTAGGTAATTAAAAAAACTATTACTGCTGCCCCAAGAATTTAGGGGTCCAACTTCAGTGGTACGTACCATTAAATGGTACGTACTGTTAAATGGTTAAGATTCATTTGGGGCTCACTACAAATTAATCTGAACTATTCAATAGTCGTACCATTCAATGGTACGTACCACTCAAGATTTTTCCAAGAATTTAGGTACACTTGCCGAACCTTGTTAATATTGTGTCTTATTTACTTTATATGCCACTACACATATATCGTTTATTTTACAACATTTTTCAATAAATATGGCATATATGGACATGCTAGTTTCAATTTCGATCTTGTAATTTACTGAAGGTTTCACTTTTGTCACTTATTACAGGGTTTGGTGGGTCGGTTAGAAGTCTTTTCGGGTTTATAAATTTTAGGTTTCATATTATGCATTTATTTTCTTTTTTATTTTTATTAGGAAATAGTGTGTGGTATTCTTTTTGTAGTACGAATAACATCACTCTTTTAACTATTATTTTGTGTATTCTTAATTAATCATGTAATCACAGCCACTAATCAAGAGAAATTTAAACCATTAGATCAAATAGTTAGTAGAGATAGTTTTTTGTTTTGTTAGACAATTGTAGTTTGTATCTCTACTAATTACTTGATCGAATGGTTCAAATTTCTTTTTATGTAGTGATTGTGATTACTCTTTTATCTTTACTGTGACGTGTTTTTCTAAAAGAAAACTATCTGAGTAATTATACTTGTATTTTTAAATGAGAGATATCATGTGCATCTAATATACTACATGACATTTTGGCATGCAATGGGCAATGCAAGGGCAATATCTCTTATTTTTTATTTGGTCAAAAATTCAAAGAATTCAACGGTCTAAAACTCCGGTGAATACCATGATCTTGTGCTTAATAGTAAAACTCTGACTGAATGGATTCGAATATGTTTTATCAAATAATTAACTATTTAACCTACCAATTTTTCTCATTCTTAATAACTAACTATTTAACCCACATTTTATCAATAATTGTAAAATACATGTCCTTGTAAAGCATTGACAGGATAAAGTTATCTCATAATGTACAATGTCCACCAACCGACATGATGGGCACAACATTGTGAGGCCAGCACCTTTCTGCAGAAAAAGTTGATGGTAGCATGCCAAATATTATGCACCACATATATTATGCACCTGCACATGTACAGGTCTCATCGAGTAAGATCTCAGTTCTTTGTTTTTTCTTTTGGTTCTAATTTAGATTTATAATTGAGTGTAATGTGGATATTTGATTCATTACGATACTAAACAATCTGAGCAGCTCTAGTAGTTAATTTCTCATGCTTCGGCGGCGTCTATGCTCTTATATACCTGCTGGTGGTGGTTTAATTATCTCTCTTCACACACAGTCCTTTATCTCTTCTCCGACCCTTGCTCCGAAGTAATCGATGCGCTAGACTGCTGATGCACCGATAAAAGGCGATAACAGAAGGTAATAAACTCATCAAATCAAACCGCAATAAAAAAATATGAGCAGCAACGAGAGCATTGGCGAGGCTAAGAAGAAAGCTCTTCACGTAGCCGTGTTCCCATGGCTAGGCTTTGGTCACATAATACCATTTCTTGAGGTTGCCAAGCACATAGCTCGGAGGGGTCACAGAGTTTCCTTCATATCCACCCCAAGAAACATCCAACGCCTCCCCAAAATCCAACCAAACTTAACCCCTTTGATTAACTTAGTCCAACTTCCAATGCCGCGAGTCGAGAACCTCCCGGAGAACGCAGAGGCCACCACGGACGTCCCACAGCACCTAATCCCGTACCTTATGTTAGCTTACGACGGACTGGAGAAGGGTGTTTCCAATTTCCTAGAAACCAACACTCCGGATTGGATTATTTACGACTTTACTCCTTACTGGTTACCTCCAATAGCTACTAAGCTAGGCATCTCACGAGCCTATTTCAGCACATCGGAAGCATCCGCCATATGTTTCTTTGGATCAACAGCGCCCGAACTAATTGATCGCTACAGAGGTCTTAGAACAATGCCGGAACACTTTACTGTTCCTCCCGAGTGGGTCCCATTTCCTTCAAAGTTGGCTTATAAGCCTTTTGAGGCCAACAATTTTTTTGCCGGGGCTCTTAACAACCAACCAACCCCTTCCGGAGTTCCGATCAGGTCTCGTTTGGTGTCAACGGTCCAAGGCTGTGAAGTCTACCTCATTCGAAGTTGTAGAGAGATCGAGGGAGATTGGCTGGACTTGCTACAAGAGCTTCACGGCAAACCGGTGGTTCCTGTGGGCTTATTATTGCCGCCACTAATGGTACTGGATCAAGATAGTGAGCAAGAAAAAGAAGATTGGACAAGAATTTCTGACTTCTTTTTGGACAAGCAAGAGAAAGGGACTGTTGTTTACATTGCACTTGGGAGTGAGGCTAACATAAGTCAACAAGAGTTGACCGAGTTGGCTCTTGGGTTAGAGCTATCTGGGTTGCCATTTTTTTGGGTTTTTAGGTTCCCAAGTACTTTGCCGGTGAAGCTACCGGAGGGGTTCGAGGACCGAGTCAAGGGGCGTGGGCTTGTTTGGAAAACTTGGGCACCTCAACACAAAATATTGGGCCATGACTCGGTTGGAGGTTTCTTGACTCATTGCGGTGCCAGTTCACTCCTTGAGGGACTCCATTGTGGTCGTCCTCTTATCATGCTCCCTATCGCATACGACCAATGCCTACTTGCTAGGGTTTGGGAAGAGAAGAAGGTTGGGGTTGAGGTACCAAGAGATGAACAAAACGGGGCGTTGACAAGGACCGCCGTGGCCGAGTCTCTGAGATTGGTTGTGGTGGATGAGGAGGGCAAGGCATACAGGGACAAGGCCAAAGAATACAGTGCCTTGTTATTCGGAGACAACGATCTCCGGGATTATCGCCATATGGATAAGTGCGTTGAGTATCTGGAAAAGCACTTGCAAACATAGAATGCAGGTGTTTTTTGTTCTCTTTTTTTTCCTCCTATTATCTTTCAAATAAATAGGCACGAATAGATTTGTCGAAAACATTGTTAATTATATATGTTTGTGGATAACCATATATTTGGAGCCAATATGTAGTATGTATCTCTACTAATTGTTTGATTAATGGTTCAGATTTTTCTTAATTAGTAGCTGTCATTACACTATTATCTAATACGCTACGTACAGAGAGCTATCGAGTAATTATCGAATACGCTCAATAATTTGTCCATGTCTCTAAACATAGGTCGAACAATACAGCCTTCTTTATGTCGGCACCTAAATATGAAGGGTGATGTGGTCTCATAGAGGCCACTATATAAATACAACATCTTGAGTCAAATATTAGGTCTATTGTGTTGTTTCTTGATTGGGATTGTATTTCTTGAGAAAGATTTGGGGATTAAGCGGAAACTATGTTCACATGAGATTCAATTTTTTTCTTACCCTTCCGATATCTATTTTTTGTCATACCTAATACACGATAAAGTGTCATTGCTATTCTACTCAAATTATAACACGTGGATTTTGTTCTTTTTTTATATACAACATATCAATCACATCTGGACTCCTTGTGTTACATTCTGTCAAACTTTATTGTAATTAAATTTCCGAGGAATATTTTGGACACGTGCGTGTTATTTTGTTCACGGACCGTGTGATGTTTTTACTGTTTTGGTGTACCTTCCTTCTCTCCTTTTTTTTTTCCGTCATTTTCCCTCACCCTCTCTCTTTTTCTTCTCTCTCTCTCTCTCTCAAATCGATTGTGCACAGTGCACATCGTCGGAAAACCGACGAACTAAAGCAATCGGAGCTCACCACCTTTCTCTACTCGACGAGACGATCACAACCATGCCCTTGGTTGTGTAAAACTTGGCCCGAGATCACCCGAACAGAGACAAACCGACCGAAGGGTTTCGAACTATTTTCCGGCACGATCTAGCCGAGTTTAGCCTCGAAAGCACTGCCTTTGTCTTCCTTAACGTCTCTAGACTCGAAGCCAAGGAAGAAATCATCTTGTTTGACGTCAAAACGACGAGATCGAAGAGCTACAATAGGCACAACCTTTCAGGAGAAATACATGTCATTTTCTGAGCCTTTAGCCAAACCAAAAGTATATCATCATTCTACTTATCTCGAGCTTCATTTTGACATAAAGAACGTGAAATTTGGTTGATAAATGAAGAAGATATGAACGTTTGAAGTTTTCCAGAAACCGGCCATTTTCAAGCAAATTGCAGACGGCGGCGATTGGCAATGGAGCTCTGGCGACATGAGGTAAGGGACGAGGGAATATTCCGTCAAAATATTTGGTTAAAGTTAATGAAGATTCCAGCATTTACTGTTAAATCAAATGACGTCAACTAGCGGTGTTAGTTGACCGTTGACTGGCGCGTTAGCCGAGAGTGGGTCGCGCTTTAGCTGGGTGTGGGGCACTGTTTTCGAGTTCCATCCATACAAGGCGATTCGTGTCGATGCGTACTACCTAGGGGCAGTACGTGTGGTATTTTTCGAAGTGTTTCAGATCTCTGAATTGAGCAAACAAGGATAAGTGTCGTTAATTAGTTTAATTAGTAACCTTTCTGAGTTTAATCATTACTATAGTGATATCTCATATAGGTGAGACTTATCCAAAGGACTACCAGGGCTACCCAGAACATGGAGACTACGACCCGGCTACTTACAAGTGGGTGAGTGTGTCTTTGTTTTGGTAAATATATATTTATGTATGATTTTCACTGTTTTCTTTAAATTGTTAGCATGACTTACATAATATGTGATTGTTAGATGTAGAACATCCGTATTATATTTTCCATACATTTCTTTTACTGTTGCTCATTAGCAGATGTAGAACACTTAGGAATTTGTACTCAGTCCCAGGGCCAATACTAGCTTTGATGTTTGGAGGTTCACACCCAGTACCACTACGCAACTTTGGATCCATTGTAGGTACTAGCATGTACTAGGTTGCACTAGACAACTAGGACTTGTGTGTGAGGCGCTTTGCGCACAACGATTTGCGTTATGACTCGCTTCGTTGTAGTACTCAGTGTATTCTTTAATACCTAGCATGTCCTCGTAGCTTATCTACTTAGGCATGTGTGTTTACATAAGGGTGAGCAATTCAGTTTTGTTTTCGAGCAATCCAATATGGTTTTACCATTGGTTTTTGAGGAATACCCATATTACTATTATAGTATTTTGAGGATCATACCTGGGAGTATGACGTATTTTTAGAAACTATACATGTTTTCCAGTGAGGGGATATTATGCTCTTGAAAACAAAGGTTTTATCAAACTTTACGTTTTGACCCACTCACCTTTTATGTTTTGAGCTCATCCTAAACCTAGTGGCGGGTTTGAGTATCAGTGAGACGAGGGCTTCTTTTGGCTAGTTAGTGGTTTAATTTGACAGCTTCTTTGGACTAAGTAGCATTTGTTCCTACCTTTAGTTGTTAGTTTTTCTATTCTGTAATATCCATCCTCACGAGCATGTGAATATTTTATATTCTATGCACTATTAATTATGCTCTGACTGTTATGCACCTGTAATAATGAGTTTTACCCATCATCGCACTCTTTACTTCCGCTTCCAACTCTAATTTACTCACTTTTCTCAATCACTTGCATAATTGGCTTTTGGCACTTAACACACGTTGACTAGCACTTTCCGACACCTGGCGTGTCAAAATCGGAATATGTCACCTTGCCGTCCACTTTTGTAATACGTAAAATAGTACCCCACATGAGTTGTGTTACTTGTACTATAAAAATTTCTCAAATTCAAAAATTACCGCTTCTCACAAAAATTTAATTTCATATATAATTAAAGACTAACGAGCTGAGTTTGTACTAATAGTGTCGTTACTTTTCATGTGAAATTAAATCACTAATTCCCTCACACTGTCCACACGCATAATAAATCAACTGGAGTGATCTGAATCCTCAATATTTAAAAAAAAAACATTCAATATTTATTGATTACTTATTTATTCGCATTTCATGATATCTAGTCCTAGTTAATAATAGCTTCTGGGAGGGAACTGACAAAGTAACACTTCAAACCAAAGTAAAACTTCGAACATTCATACAGGTGCAAAACATGACCAATGCATGCCATGTATGTTTGTAACCATTCACAAACATTATTTGGTGGCGTGGTCATGGATTTTAACCATTATTTTCAACACATTCACATGTGTTATTCTTTCTCGGAAGTTCGGAACAATATTGCCGGTGAGTTTTAAGATACTCAATAAAGTTATGCACGTACGTGTCTTGTCTCTCTCTATCTCCAAATAATGTCTTCAACTCCTTAACCTTGTCTCTGTAAATCTTCCCCTCCTCCATATCGATCACCAGCCTAAGCGACTCTGCCACCGCGTCTCTCGTAAACGACCCGTCTCCCTCGTCCCTCGGAACCAAGTACCCGATCTTCCTCTCCTCCAAAAGCTTTGCATTCAACCCTTGGTCATTCGACATGGTCAACAACACAAGAGCTCTCCCAAAAGTCAAAGCGTCCACCACCGAACTCCAACCCGAGTGACTCAAGAACACCCCGACCGAATCATGACTCAATATCTTCAACTGTGGGGCCCAGCTCTTGCAAACCACCCCACGCCCTCCCAGCCTCTCTTCGAAACCCTCCGGCACCTTAATCAGCTCGGTCTCCGACCCGCGTTTCGTTCTCAGCACCCAAATAAATGGCAGCTCGGACTGCTCTAACCCTAGGGCAATCTCAGTAATTTCGTCTTGGCTCGGCATGGCTTCCGTCCCAAAAGCAACGTACACAACCGACCCTTTCTGTTGCCGGTCTAACCATTCCTTCATAGGTCTCCATTTATCATTCTCCAGCTCCACATTATCGGTAGTAGAAAGTTGACCAACCGCCAAAATCGGTTTCCTGTGAATATCTTGTAGTAAACGTAACCATTCAAGCTCAAACTTCGTGCAACTGCGTATGGCAATGACATCACAGCCCTTCATCGCCTCTGTGATTCTATAAACATCCGAAACGTTTGTTTCGTAGCCGGCCATGGTGTCTTCAAAAATACGGCGAACCTCGAACAAACTGAACGCGACATTGGACGGGAAGGGGATCCACTTGGGCGGGACTATGTAATCCTCTGGGTTCTTACGATCATCGGGAGGTACTGCGGGGGAGGTGGATCCGGCGAAAGTTAAGCATGCTCCGATGAATATGCTAAAATAAGCACTGGAGATGCCAAGGTTACAAGCTATAGTTGGCACCCAGTAAGGTACAAAATCAAAAAGAATCCAATCCAGGTTCGAAGATTGGAGAAAATCGGTAAGGGGTTGTTGGAGAGCATCGCATGCTCTCTTGAGCTTCATGACCTTATCTTGGTAGGTCAGAGGTGGCCTCAGCGCCTTCGGGGAGGCCGCTGTCAAGGCGGGGCATCGGGAGCTTCACGAAGGAGATTAGAGAGGAAAGATTTGGAGGGAGCTGCGGTAGACGGTCGATGTTTTTTGGGGTGGAGATGAAGGAGATTTGGTGACCCTTTTGGGCAATGAGCTTGGCGAGCTGTAGGTATGGGATCATGTGGCCAAAGGCTAGCCATGGGAACATTGCTATGTGAAGCTTCTTGTTGTGATCATCATCTTTGTTGGGGATATTATTGGACTCCATGGTTTCAGATCAATAATGTTATCTAGGGAGTAAGTCAGTCCTAGATCTAGCTTCAGTTAAATAGACCGTGACACAAAGCTAAACAGACTTTTATCTACATTATGAAATGGTCCCTACTATTTTGGCACATAAAACTATACTCTCTTACTATTATATGTAAATGTCACTTCCATTAAAAAATATGTTTAATTTTATGTGTACAAGCTAAATAGACTATTCTCTTTATTTATGAAATAGCAACAACCCAACGCAAAGGTGGATGGATATTAGACCCTCAATAAAGAGTAATTCAAGGTGGATGGATATTGGACCCATCAATAAAGAGTAATTCAATTGTGTTTTTGTCAGTATTGGCTTATTAATGGCTCATATTGCATTGAGTGCTATGAAAAATGATTAAGTGGTATGGAAAATGAATGGTTGAGATTGAAAATAGAAGATCTGAATAGTTAAGGAAATTAAATCCAATGACTAAAACATTTGTAGCACTAAATTTTACGTAACACACGGTAGTTTCATATGGCTTTAACACTAGACACTTTTATATCTTTGTATGGTGGCCTCACTTATTCATCTGCAATTAGGGGTTTTTTGCATGGAATGGAACACTTTTTTCCCCCTTTTGTATTGCTTTTTCCCTTTTTCCCTTTGAAGAGGCCTATAATTCAACTCAATAATGTGTTTTGTAACATATAAGGAAGTTGAGTGTTGTTTTCAGCGGGTATTTGGCTAGTTCCCCTGCTTGTTTTAATTTTATTTTTTCTTCATATTATTAAGAAAAACTAGTAAGAGAGGTTGGGGAGTTTCTGGGAGCAACGGTCTTTTTTCCTTTGAGGGAGGATTGGTGCCTCGTACACGAATTCTTTATTTTCGTTAAAAATATATATATAGCGCACTATCAGAATTTTGTTAAATCACATTATTTCTCAAGGCGCTTTGATTTATTTAAAGATAAAATTGGAACATTGTCTAGACAATCATGAGACTACACAAACTACTCTTTTGGCTTGGCATTGTGATCAATTTGCAATGATTAATTTGTCAATTTGGTATTAAATTATTATCCGAGTGCAAAGATAATCCCTAAACTAATTTTCTAAAAAAATAAGTCTTTAAATTCATTATAAATTGTCAATGCCCCCCTCCCCCTATTGTATAAGATTTGAAGCTATTTAATATAATTATTCGTCAATTTATTACAAGTGACTTGCATGTCACGTACTTGGAAGGGAAGATTGACAATTTTAATGAGTTTAAGGACTCGTGTTTCCAAAAAATAGTCTAAGGAATAAATTTTGGAAGTAGATTTGGAGTTCGATTCAAAGTCTATATGCAATGTTAAGAGATTATGGGAGATAAAATGATGATATTGTTGTGGCCAATATTTCTGAGGGGGTGCGGCAAGCAAAGAGAAGAGAGAAAATAGAGAAGGCTTGAGGAATTATTCTGTATTGTGATGATTAATTCCTCATGCCAGGTGCCTTTATTTATAGTGAAAGAAGTACAATTACATTAGGAAACAAATCCCACACATAATGGAATATCCTAATCCATATCTACCTAGGATTTACACAATCACATTTAACACATGTGTATTTTATCCACAACACTCCCCCTTGAGTGTGCAAATACTCAAGTAGATATCGCATCAGATCTTCAGGATGAAAGTTGATGAAGTCGTCTCGTAGGCACAATAGAGAAACATGCTAGTCTCAATCACGGAACTTGCATATAAAAAGAATAAAAACTCTCACAAAACCTGGCTATGGTAAAACCCAAGATGGGACAAAAACCCATAGTCTAGGAGAAAAGTGAGTTAATGCAATGTCAATACTAAACATCTACCGGATGTCAGTAGGATGTACACAAGGGTATAACCAGCCCAGAATGGGTGCCTCATTAAAACCTAGTCAGGTAACAAAAACCCAATGGGAAAAATGATCCTGATCGTAGGGAAAAAGAGTACATTAAGGTTAAGCGAGTATACTTCAGGATACTCCCCCTGAGTTTGACAATATTCCGAATGAGAAACTAACAATGTTGCAAATCAGACAATTTACGCATACCAATTCCTTGAACAAGCTTCTGAAAAGTAGACTTCGGCAGTGACTTGGTGAAGAGGTCGGCTAAGTTGTCCTGGGAACGGATTTGCTTGACTTCAATGTTCTGATGCTCTTGTTGCTGATGTGAGAAGAAGAACTTCGGCGCAATATGCTTGGTGTTGTCTCCCTTGATATATCCTTTCTTGATCTGGTCAATACATGCGGCATTATCCTCAAAGATCGTTGTAGGGACATCAACGACTGAAGAAAGCCCGCAATTGCTTCGAATATGCTCAACAACAGCTCTCAGCCAAAAACACTCACGAGTAGCTTCGTGAAGGGCGAGAATCTCAGCATGATTCGAAGAGGTAGCAACTAAGGTCTGTTTGGTTGACCTCCAAGATATTGCGGTGTCTCCAACGGTAAAGACATAACCCGTTTGAGAACGTGCCTTGTGCGGGTCAGATAAATAACCTGCGTCAGCATAACCAACAAGGCAAGCATCATTCCGAAGACCAAGGGGGTGTGATCTATTCTGAGATGCATAGGGATAGAATAAACCCAAATCCGTAGTACCCTTAAGGTAACGAAGGATGTCTTTAACACCATTCTAGTGTCTGCGTGTGGGCGCATTGCTATATCTTGCAAGAAGATTAACAGAGAAGGAGATGTCCGGTCTAGTGCACTGAGCTAAGTACAATAGAGCGCCAATTGCACTTAGATATGGAACTTCAGGCTCCAAAACCTCTTCCTCATCGTCTTTAGGACGGAAGGGGTCCCGTTTTGCATCTAGCGATCGGACGACCATAGGAGTACTCGAAGGTTTCGCTTTATCCTCATTAAAACGACGTAACACCTTCTGGGTGTAGTTCGATTGGTGGACCAGTATCCCAGCCGAACTATGCTCAAGCTCCAGGCCTAGGCAATATCGAGTTTTCCCAAGATCTTTCATCTCAAATTCCGACTTCAGGTGCGATGCAGTTTTCTCAAGCTCTTCGGGAGTCCCAATGAGATTCATGTCATCGACATAAACTGCAATTATCGCAAATCCGGAATGTGACTTCTTAATAAACACGCATGGGCATAATTCATTATTCACATATCCCTGACTAATCAAATACTCACTCAGACGGTTATACCACATCCGTCCGGATTGCTTTAATCCGTAGAGTGAACGCCTCAATCTAATTGAGAGGGTGTTCCGTGGTTTAGAACTATTTGATCCAGTCAATGTAAGTCCTTCAGGAACTTTCATATAGATTTCCGTATCAAGATCCCCGTAGAGATACGCGGTTACCACATCCATAAGCTGCATATTCAGTTTTTCGGAAACTACCAAACTGATAAGGTAGCGGAACGTTATGACGTCCATTACGGGAGAATAAGTCTCCTCGTAATCAATCCCAGGGCGTTGAGAGAAACCTTGCGCCACAAGGCGTGCTTTGTATCGCACTATTTCATTCTTCTCATTACGCTTCCTTACGAAAACCCACTTGTAGCCAACGGGCTTCACATGTGGTGGTGTAGGAACTACAGGCCCAAATACCTTACGTTTCGCAAGCGAATCAAGTTCGACCTGGATTGCTTGTTTCCAGTTTGACCAATCGGTTCTACGTCGACATTCATCAACGGAACGTGGTTCAATATCATCGCTCAGCATGATATCAGTAGCTACTGCATATGCAAATGCATCGTCGACTATCATCTCATTCCTATTCCAAAGTGCATCCAAGCTAGCATAATGGACCGAAATCTCACGATTTTCGGGAGGCGGATTGGTCTCTTCAAGGACACTACCATAATCTAGAATAACCTCATGCGTTGGAAAGGATGAGTTGGCGATGGCAGGATTCGAACTAGTTTCACTAGTTAGTGCCGTGGGGTTCCTCTTCCGGGGTTGTGAATCCTTTGAACCAACAGGTCTGCCACGCTTCAGGGTAGGAGCAGATGATTGGCTAGCCGCCAGGGTACTGGGCCGCACATCAGGTACGACCAAACGTCCTTCAGGGGCGTTTCGTCCTTCAGGGGCGATGGTTCGACGTACGTTTGGTACATCTATCTTTGCAGGCACATTTGCAGCTGGTATATGTGATCTCGTCACTCTCGCTAGATCAGTAAAAGCATCCGGCATGCTTTGAGCAACGCTCTGTAGATCTAGGATTCTTTGCACCTCAGTTTCAGACTGAGCAGTGCGGGGATCTAAATGAGACATAGTGGGGTTAGACCACGACAATTCGCGGCGTTCTTCAGGAACAACTATGTTCTTATCTCCCCCTAACGACGGGAAGACTGTCTCATTAAAGTGACTATCCGCAAATCTAGCGGTAAAGAGATCGCCTGTCAAAGGTTCTAAGTAACGAATGATCGAAGGGGAGTCATAACCGACATAGATTCCCAATCTTCGCTGAGGACCCATTTTAGTACGTAAGGGCGGCGCAATTGGCACATAGACCGCACAACCAAATATGCGCAAATGCGAGATGTCGGGCTCGTATCCAGTTACCAACTGGAGCGCAGAATATGGTTGGGTCAATACGGGTCTCAGGCGGACCAACATTGCTGCGTGCAATATTGCATGGCCCCATGCAGATATCGGAAGTTTGGTTCGCATTACCAAAGTCCGAGCGATTACTTGAAGGCGCTTAATAAACGCTTCTGCTAGGCCGTTTTGGGTGTGAACATGGGCGACAGGATGTTCAACTTCAATCCCAACTGACATGCAATAGTCATCGAAAGTTTTCGATGTAAATTCTCCAGCATTATCCAGTCGAATCGACTTAATCGGATAATCAGGGTGGTGAGCCCTCAGCTTAATAATCTGAGCTAGAAGCTTGGAGAATGCAGCATTTCGAGTGGACAGGAGGCACACGTGCGACCAACGTGTGGAAGCATCAACCAATACCATAAAGTATCTAAATGGTCCGCAAGATGGTTGAATCGGTCCACAAATGTCCCCCTGAATCCTCTGAAGAAATTTGGGAGGATCCGTTTGGATCTTGTGTGTCGATGGGTGAGTGTTTAGCTTACCCAAAGAGCACGCTTGGCATGAGATAGTGCGAAGAACGAAATCCTTACTTCGGGTAAGGGGATGCCCGTGTGAAGTACTGAGGATACGGCGCATCATAATTCGTCCAGGGTGTCCCAAACGGTCATGCCAAAGCAAATTTTCCAGTGCAAGGCCACTGCTAGGGCCGGCCACATGGTGGCTTTCCAGGGAGCGAATGGTTGTTATGTACAAGCCATTTGGAAGGCGCTCCATCTTCTCATGAATACGCTTCTGGCCATATTCATAAGAAGTTATGCACAGGAATTCAATCCCATTTTCTTCAGAAGTTTCAGCGTGGTAATTATTATCTTGAATATCTTTAAAACTCAACAACGTTCTTCCGGAACGCGGAGAATAAAGTGCCTCTTTAATGGTTAATTTTGTACCATTGGACAACATTAATTGGGCAGTGCCATGCCCCTCAATCAGGTTGGATGAGCCTGAAAGGGTTGTCAGAGGTGATATTTTAGGTATGAAGTTAGTGAAATAGATGCGTTCACGCAATATGGTGTGCGTAGTTGCACTATCTGCCAGACAACTAACTTCCCCACAAGACATACCTAGAAATAATTTAATTGAATTGGTCACTTGAATAAATAAAAATCATTCATTCAATTAATTCGAGAAATAATTTCCATAAAATAATATCCAAAAATTAAAATCAAATACCAAACAATCGTCCAAACAAAAAGGAAAAATTGTTCAAAAACTTAAACCAAAGCTAGGGGAATTCGGCCACATAGTGGTTCTAGGCCACTAGTGGGGAAAATTCGGCCAACATATAGGCCTTATGTCTAAAAATCTAATTTTCCATCGGAGCGTTCGCTTCTTGAAAATCAGAAATCTCCAGAGTAGTATCTTCGGGATTCTCCACATGAGCGAGATTAGTCTCTATGGCTTTACGACTTGAATGGTACTCAGCAACAGCGTTAGCTGAAGCTCGGCAAGTACGGGACCAATGGTCTTGAGAACCACATCGGTAACACAGGTTCGCCGCTTTGCTCTTAGTCTTGAAGTTTGAGGCTTTGGGAGCAAAATTAGTGCGCTTCGGGGCGTTATTTCCTCCCTTGGATGGGCCTACGCTCTGTCGACCTGGGGCTTGTGGCTTGGGTTTAGAACCCTTGCCTTTCCCACCACCACGCTTCCGGCGTTGGTTTTGGCCTCGATTCTCGCTAGAGTGTGCTTCAGGCACAGCGGTCGAGCCATTAGGTCTAGCTTGATGATTTTTCATCAACAGCTGGTTTTGCTTTTCAGCAAGTAGTAAGACAGAGATCAAATCCGAAAATTTGGTGAATTTTTGCGCCCTATATTGTTGCTGCAGGACAATATTGGTAGCATGGAAAGTTGAATAGGTCTTCTCCAGGAGATCCTGTTCAGTCAAGTCTTCTTTGCAAAACTTGAGAAGTGATCGGATTCGACAAACTTCAGAGTTGTACTCATTCACAGACTTAAAGTCTTGGAAGCGTAAGTGCTGCCAGTCGTGTCTTGCTTCAGGCAAGAAAATATCTCTTTGATGATCAAAGCGCTTTTCTAGAGCAAGCCATAAAGCTCTTGGATCCTCTTCAGCGAGGTATTCGGTCTGCAGTGCGTCATGCATATGTCTTCGGATGAAGATCATGGCGGTTGCTTTGTCAGCTTCGCCAACCGGGTTATCCGTCTCTGCTTCAATGGTAGCCCTGAGGCTCTTTGCAGTGAGGTGGAGCTTCACATCTTGTACCCACTTGAGGTAGTTCCTTCCAGAGACTTCCAGAGCGGTAAAGTCGAGTTTGTTCAAGTTCGACATGTCGCTACAAAGAAGGGAACAAGATAGTGGTCAGTACTATGAAAAACTGTTCATAGACTTGGAGTAGAACATTCAGGTTCTATTAGACATTGTTTGGTTTAAATTTTCATGAAAACTACGGGTTTCATGGGTATTTAATTTTTAAGAAAACTTCAGGTTTCATTGACACTTATTCGAAGCTTCAGGTTCGAATTTATGAACTTCAAGTTCATATATACCTGCAATCAAACGCAATATATATAGAACAAAAACTAATACAAATAATAAATTTTAACATATATTGTGAATGGGTAGTGAAATATAGGTCTACGGGACCTTTGGGGTTTGCAAATATGACCCAAATAATTTTTGGTGGGTCGTAGTTGGAGCTGCAGGCCCAATTTTTATTTTCTTGGGCTGCTGGCAGCAAGAAAATAAATAAAAAATATGGACAGAGGTGAGCCCAACAAGGGCTGGGGTCCAAAAGCCCACACGGGCTGTGTGAAGACAAAGCAGCAGAGCTGCTGGTGCACTGGGCTACAGGCCCTGGGATGCAGCTGGCCCATCAGGAGCCAAAGGAGAAGGCGCGGGCCGAATGGCCTGGAAGCCTGGGTCCAGCTGCGGGCTGGGGAAGGAACGAGCCCAAGTTGGGCTGGAGATGGAGCGGGCCGAGAGGCAGGCCAAAGGGCCTGGGGTAGCGTGGCTCGGCTGGAGCTGGGCTGGGGTAGCTCGGCTGGAGCTGGGCTGGCTCGGCTGGGGCTTAATGCCTCTACAAGCAGCCGATGCTCGCCGCTCGCGCTTCCGTCGGGCCGGGCCGGCACGGCGGCCAGTCTGGCTTATTCGATTAGGTTTTTTTTCTTTTTATTTTTCAAAAAAACGAAAAAATTTTTCGGTAAAGAATTTCTAGTTTTTTTTCGTAAAACGAAATTTGATGTTTTTTGTAGTGTTTAAAAAAACAAGAAAAACCCTTAATTTTTCCTTCGTTCACACGATCATCAATTCACTTAATATATTTTAAAGATATATTAAATGTCGATGCTAACACAATATTTGCGTAAGATCAATAATTCTTTAAACGCTAGTAAAATTGGGTTATGCATCATGGTGAAGGTTCATGCAATCAGTCCGACAAAATATCGGCACCGAGACCGTGTTTTAGAAGTACCTGGATTAAGTTTCATGATGATGTTGAACAATTTGTTTGCAGAAGCCCTTTCAGATTCCTTTTTTACGCAACTGGGCCGAGCGTGCCGATAACGTGTTGTGGCCAATATTTCGAGGGGGTGCGGCAAGCAAAGAGAAGAGAGAAAATATAGAAGGCTTGAGGAATTATTCGTATTGTGATGATTAATTCTCATGCCAGTGCCTTTATTTATAGTGAAAGAAGTACAATTACATTAGGAAACAAATCCCACACATAATGGAATATCCTAATCCATATTTACCTAGATTTACACAATCACATTTAACACATGCGTATTTTATCCACAACAAAAGGAAATAAAAACCTCAGCGGCACAGCTTTGCCCGTCATCTTCATCATCCAACTCAAAATCCACACACAGAGACGCAGAGACGCTCACCTCTCTTCGTCTCTGTCTGTCTGTCTCTCTCTCTCTCTCTCTCCAGTCAGTGTACGTACGAAAGAAGTAAGTATGTCCTGCAAAGGAGGAGGAAGTGCTTCTTCACTGCCTAAGGACGTGCCTTGGAGGGCCTCAAACGTCAAACCCATCCCCCAAAATTCACCATTCCCCTCTTTCTCCGCATAACCCCCAACCCTACTTCCAATTATGCCCTCTCCACAAGTGAAGGTGGTTTTCCCAAACTTTACCCTCATTGTACTTCTAATTACATTTTTGTTTTCGTTTTTTCATCCGGGTCGTCGTAAAATTGTGTAATTTTGCAGCACCCGGAATCCAGTCGGAAGTGGGTTGGCCATGGAAGCTATAGTGGAATCAGCCGGATCTGGATTGCATTGTCCCGGGACAAGTTGCACCCGTCAAATTACTTCTGGGTGTCAAGGTTGCCTCCTGCCTCTTCTTTTCCATCACTAATTTGGTCCATTATCTGCAAACTTATTTGGTCCATTATCCATTAATTAGCTTTTTAACTCACAAATTTTGACTAATACTTTTGTGGGTTAGCTTAATTTTGACCAATTGTTGCCTGTAGGCAGATTGTTATAACTGTTATGCTATCCGAATTCGGAATTTAGAGTTTAAGTTATGCTAATTAAGTACCTATGCGAATTTAAAATCGAAACATCTGCTACTGCTTTAGAAGTTAACCTGAAATTTAACCTATAGCGTCATCTCTATGTTGTAGTGACGGAATCTCAAAGTTAACTCGGCATTGTAATATTAAAGTCATTATATTATGATCGGTTTATAATACCGTCACTGTGGTGTTTCATGTCGCATGTTCCTTCTTAAAATGGGTTTTGGGTAAGAAAGGTTTTAACTTTACATATGTTAAATTGTTTGAAAAAGTGAAAATATTATAAGAAGCTATTGACAGAGACAGTAGCGCCTGACAGTGAGCATTTAATTGAATCCTATTTTCTTGCAGGTATGGCCTAATAGTTAACCTGAAATTTTTGGAACCAGTTGACGAGAGCTCAAGCAACTTGGAAAGGTAGTTTCAGTGTTACAAATCTGCTTTCCTTTTTTTGAGTTAACATTTTTGAATTGATAACGGGAGCACACGGCTTTAGAAGAAAATGAAATAAACAATAAAGCAAAGCTGAGAATGCTGTTGAGAATGGCGTTGTCCCCAACTAGAATTGCTGATGAATCGGTTCCCACTTCATGGAATGGAGCAAAGTAAGAATGGAAACAGGTTGATACACTTTATTGATAATTGAAGTAATAAAGAGACGAAAGAAGCTTTAGATAAAGTAAACAGTCTGAGCATAGTAATTCAGAAATGACTTTCCGAAATAATAAAGGCAACCTATGATAGAGCATTCCTGGTTTGATCTGCTGAAATGATATGAGGCCACTTTGTTCTGAATTATTTGGAAGAAACAAAAGAGTGCTTTTGGGTCAAATCGCATTGGAAGTCTAGAATGTTCTTTGCACAGCACCATAATGTTGCTAAATGTCTTTGCGGTTAGGGGTTTGTAGGAATTTATCAACTTGTATTTTCAAGTTGTGGGCTCAGTTTTTGCAGACTAGACCTGCTTTTCCCCCAAAGTTGATGATTTTTTGTATGAATTGGAGGAGGTTGGGTTTCAGTTATATCTGATTAGTGGAAGATTTGTAGTGCGTTATTAAGACTTCTCTGTTCTCTTTTGATTTTTTGTTCATTCACTTGCTCTGAAAGTGAATAAGTAAAGAAAGACTTCTTGCCCGGAACCCTTTCTTTGTGGTCTCGGTTTTAGAATGTAACTTCCACCGTTGTTGATAATTGATGGTTTACTTTTGTTTGATTCTTGTCAAGTACTTACCAGAACAGTTTGTGCCATACACAACATGAAAATCCACAGTTCCAGAGGTCTTTCAATTAAAGCACTGATCATGTTTCCTAATGCAGTTCATGGATGATGCCGCCAATCCATGAATAAATCATTTATAGATCGCTAGTGCATTGGTTTCGTGTTATCAAGAGGTGATAGGTAATTGCAGTCAGCAGAAGCCTAGCCAGGAAGAATGACTCCTATTATGAGGTCTCCACTTCTGTTGTCTTTGCTTGTGCTGCT
Organism: Gillenia trifoliata; assembly: GCA_018257905.1. NCBI lineage: Eukaryota > Viridiplantae > Streptophyta > Magnoliopsida > Rosales > Rosaceae > Gillenia > Gillenia trifoliata. Next base: position 7,563,818 of record CM031088.1, on the reverse strand, counting down.
GCGGTAGAGGTATGTAGTTACTAGTACCTGTAGATCGGAAGCGGCAGGTTTTTTATTTTGTGTTGTGGCATGAAGAGTTCTCTTACACCAATGTTGTTTCGGCCCCACATATATACAGTTTCTCTGTTCAATATGTGACATTAATACTTGAATTTGAAGAGTATGAGAGGCTTGAGTAATGTCTAGTTATATTTGAAAGCTTGGTCACTGTACACAGAGCACATGAATGCATACGTAGAGGTCATGTTCGATGACTCAGGATTGGATATATTAACTTACGAGATTCAAGGTTTATTGGATGCCAGAAATGAATGCCAAGTTTGCCAACTTCTAAATTTTGTCTAAGGTGAAGACATTAGATGGATTAGTTATAAGGTGTCGATAGCCTACCATTTTGTAGGATTGAAAGGACAAGTTTCAGACATTTCAAACCATTTTCATTTTTTCGACTCTGACAAAATTTTGAAGTCGGGCCTACTTCTTCATTCAACATACTTGAATCGAATGAGTTAATATATCCAATCCAAAATGCTAGGATTAGAGGGGACATGCTCCCTTTCCATGTCGAATCCCCTCATTGAAAATCATTCGATCTTTAATATATACCTTGAAGTTTATTAGTCGCCCACTCCATTCCAATTCCGCGCACCAAATGAGCCCTAAATTCAAAGGTAGGTTGCAGTAAGAAATGAATTTCAACTTCCACATTTTGTCCTAGTGAAAGAATTGGACGAATTAGAAGGGATAAATGAACCATAAATGTAAGGTCTTTGATATTCTATCATTTTTGTGGGGATTGAAAGGGATAAATTTCGATAATAACTAATCCATTTTCTCTACCTTCAACTTGACAAAATTTGGAAGTCGATCTTCATTTCTACTTTCAATATTTCCAATCCAATCCAATGAGGTAATATATCCAATATAGTCCAATTCTACACACTACATGCGGTTCTTGAGTCATGAGTCATGTATATGGTTCTGAATCAAAGATGAAAAGCCCAAATCAAGTTCTTGGATCCAGTCTCTCACAAGCGCAGCCAGTCCAAACTTCTTTCCAGATATGCAATGCAAAGTATCCATAATATCTATTAATCTAATCAAAATCTTTGCTTCCCTGGGCTTACCTTCCAAAACATTATCTCCCTATCCTTTCCTCCCTCTTTCTTTTTTCCAATTAATCATATCTTATATGAATAATATGATTAATAGATAGAGACAAAATGGCTATAGAGACGAAAAATGTGATGCAAAAAAAAAAGGGAGAGAGAAGTGAATCATCAACTGTTCACCTTCCTGGATGACCTAATTAATTGCCTTAATTGGATGAGCTTATGTAAGCCAAAGCCAATGGTGGAGCTCCTACAAAGTAGTGGAGTTTATGTAAGAGGTCTCTTTTGCCCTTTTTCCCAACTCTCTGCCACCCTACTTCTCATATATAAGGGTTTAGCTTGGTCGTCACACTACCAATAATGACTTGTCAAGCGGCCATCGACGGAGAGAAACTGCGCAAAGGTCCGTGGCTTGAAGAGGAAGATGAGAGACTCACCAACATTGTAAACCTTAAAGGGAATCGGAGGTGGATGCATTAGCGAAGGAACTGGTGAAGCACATTACAGATGACATGATTCTAACTAGTGAGTTTTGGAGATGACTCGTTTTACACATAGTGAACAGATAACGACGTGGTTTACGTTGAGCAGGTCTAAGGAGGAGTGGTAGGAGTTGCAGGATGCGGTGTGGAGTGAACTATCTCCGCCCAAACATCAAGCATGGCCAGATTACCATCACAGAAGAGAAAACTATTCTCCAACTTCATCAACGTTGGGGTAACAAGTGAGTTTCTTAGTACTTGCTCCATTACTAGCACTATATCGCTCAGCTTAAGTGCTTAATGCTGCAATGTTCTGAGTTTGTTCTAACTATATCACTATATCAATCTTGTAGGTGGTCAAAGATTGCCCGGAGCGCTGTGCCAGGAAGAACCGATAATGAGATCAAGAATTACTGGAGACCCATTTAAAGAAGAAAACATAAATATCAAGATGGTATATTGTACTTCATCATTTTCTTCTGATTTCTAATATATATTGTGGAAATGGCTTGTTTTATTTTCTTCTAAAGAGCTTGCTTCATTACTAATAATTGCTCTACAAGCAGGAAATTTCCAATGTACATTGAACAAAACCGACAAGGTCTTTCTGTCAGCTGAAGGTGATATAAATGATGAAAAGTATGACTTCGATCAAGACCATGACTCAGTTAAGAATTTATGGGAAACCAAGGTTACTAGCCTGATGATCTTGGTTTATATCTGATCTTTGCGGTGACAAATTTCCATACGAAACCCAGTTATCAGATTGGATATCTGAGCTATCAAGTGAACAAAGTGGAATAACCTATAATCAGGACTGTCATAGCGTCGAGTCCAATTTATGTCATCTGACATGGACTCAGGATGATAGTGAGGTTACGGGATTGTCCAAGTTTTCTGTGGGATATGAATTACCAGATACTTCATAGTGTGAAATGGATCGAATAAACTTCCAAGAATCATACTGCAATGCATGCTGCTAAGAAAATGGAATTTCTTTCTTTTCCTCCAGCAAGGGAAGTTTTGCATATCTTCTGAGAAGCAAATACGGCAGCTGATGATGGCTTAACAAGAATTCATGGGACAAAGTATGGAGGGTGAATAGCTTTTGTACGCTCATCTACTTAGGATACTGAGAGGATCTACTTTGATCAGTTAGGTAGAGTTCACTGTACTGTACTTCGCGAAGCTTTTCAAACTGTAATTTGTGATGGCATGCATGTATTGTGTACAAACCATCTGAGTTAAATTTTAATTGTCTTTTCTCGTCTTCTCTATGCTGTTGAATTTACTGTTTCCTTTTATCAATGAATTTAGTTGATATAATCATATAAGAAAAAATACAAAAAGGAGCAGCCAATTACTTCTGAAATTTAGTAATTAAACCGTAGCGAAAATGATTCAATTGAACACCACAAAAAAGCAATATTGGTATATAATAACTTTTCAATGCACCGCTTGCCTCCTTAGCCTCCTATATGTAAGGAGTCATTTCACCTACAAATGTCATAATTCCGAACCACATGACATCATTTACCTTACAAACGCTCTTAACTAAACTGTTAATTCTCTTTATCATCATCTAAAGATCATCTCTAGAAAACTTCATTCAATTTAGATGCCGCTTAGTTGTTCTACATGAATCAAGCAAGTTGACGGTTAATTATAAAGATATTATTTGTTACTATAACTGTCGATTTGTTCGCCACATCATTTATAACATTTTACCGTAAAATAACATAATGTCGTCATGTAAAAGAGAAATGACGCTTACATATAATGAGTCAATTATTAATTATCCACCGCTTCAATAATATGCTTATATTGAGTGGATTTTCAGCTGATAGAGAGTTTTCTTGTTATATTCTACACGTGATTTAAGAGTTAAGAATATACCATCTGATAGATGTGATATATAAGCAGATAAATATATAAGATACTTGTTATAGTATCCCCGAAATAGAATGGGAATAGAGGAGCTCCTCACCTCAGTGGAAGAAAGAGAGTCTTTATTTCCCCACCTCACCTCGAAAGGAAGTTCACTTTACAAACCACCTTTCTTCGGGAAGGCATACAAGGAAGAAAGACTTTTCATAGAATAGATCGGCAAAGACCTTACTTTACTTCATTTTTTTTCTTAAAAGAAAGGAAGATGGGCAGTTTACTCTTCTATAAGGGAGGCGAGGAAAATCTCAGCCTAGGAGCAGTCTTTGTTCCATGTAGTTTCAGGCTCAGGCATGGATTTAGTCTTCTTCTGTTGCGGATGATCGAAGCCTCACTAATCCATTCAACTTTTACTAATATGAACCTAGCTAGAAGAGATATAATGGATGTGTAAATCATTTCTTGAGTAATTCAAACACTTATTTTTCTTGTTAATTTCTGTCTGTTAATTTTATTTTTAATTTATTCAATTTAAAAGTTAAAATGAATAGTGTATTTAGGAGAGAAATAAGGGTGAAAGTGTTTACATCCCGACCGATCCGCCAGTGCACACATCCGCTTTGGGCCACGCCCTCACGGCTTGTTTTTTTTGGGAACTCAGAGCAACTTCCCCAATGGGTCACCCATCTTAGGATTGCTCTAGCCCAAATCCCCGCTTAACGTCTGAGTTCCGATGAAACTGCCGTGAGCTCTCAAAAGGCCTCTTGCTAATTGGAGGTGAGCATGTACATATAAGGCACATCATCCCCTCCGTTGGCGATGTGGATATCACAATCCACCCCACTTAAGGGGAACCCGCGTCCTCGGGGCCGGGCACATCCGCACTCAACTAAGCAGAGTGGCTTTGATACCATTCTATCACATCCTGACCGATCTACTGTAGAAAGCACGAGATATTGTCCGCTGGGCCACGCCTCACGGTTTTGTTTCGGGAACTCACGAGCAACTTCCCAGTGGGTCACCCATCTTGGGATTGCTCTAGCCCAAAAGTTGCTTAACTGGCTCCATGGAATCTGGAAGCGCTAGCTCCTGTAAAAGGCCTCGTGCTAATTGGAGGTGAGCATGTACATATAAGACACATCACCCCTCTCCGTTAGTCGATGTGGGATATCACATAAAGTCTTTTTTATTTGTGAGTTAAAAGATGGCGGTAAAGTTAAGCATTATTGATCATACATGCAATACCTGATTTACACATTCTATATTTTAAGTGACTAAACCCATACCCCAAACTCATCACTTGTCAGTGCCAGTGGCACACCACCAACCAAGACTCCTACTTTTGCCCTATTAAAGGATAATAATATATAGTTCGAGCCCTTCTACTTTTCATTACCATTGCATTGTTAGTGTGACAATATATAACATAAAAAAAAATTATATCAGACACCCTAACTCTACTTGTAATTCTGATGACGAAAAGAGTTGGTCGAGCGTAAGCAAAAGCGCAGAAGATAACATTATCCATGTGGCAACTCAGATTATGTATGAGGTGGCGTGGCAGTTGGAAAGATGCCCACATGAACTGAACGAGAGCTTCCGTAGACGTCACATACAGGTTTATAAGGATAAAGGGATCACAAACCCTGCTCTGTCCATGTTTTAAATACTGATGGTTCACTATTTTCTATTGAAAGTTGGTGCCAGTGCCTCGGATACAAGTTGTGAATTTAAAATTAAAGAACATAATTTTCATTGAAAAAGCATCACTAAACAATCTACGACACGTAATTAAACAGTTCACTATTAATATATAAAATGAAGACTTTTTAAAATAAATCGATATATCCATACGTAAGGAATTGTGTAGTTAAGTATGAGACAATATTGGTACACTAGTCCGTTGAACAAACATATTTGGCATCAAAACCTAATACATCATCGCCTTCTAATTCTATCCACCCAGCTCGTTAAAAGGATATCCCGGATTGATTAGGTCAACCATTGTAAATTGTTCATTAGTGATTTACTTCCTTATTTTGCTTCAAGAAGCCTTGATTATAGGCAATGGACTAGGATCGTGATGTACACCGTGTGTATAAGAATGCACTTGTTTCTTTGTGAATACATATCAAAAGCAATTACAATATATCTAGTTTCTTAAGATGGTACCAGAGTGAACGAACCGGGAAACACATCAAAGAAAAAATACAAACCCTAGCAACCATAGCCATGGGCGACAAAACCAGAAAAGTCAACCTCTTCTGTGCATGACTTGTATCAAAAGTGGGAAACCCTAATCATCCACTCTATCTTCATCACTCCTGGATCAACCCGGGGGCGGTGCTTGTGCCGGGGGCAACGCCAGGAGGACAACGGCATATGGTTACAATCCATGACCATGGCTTTGATGGTAAAAAACAAGTTAGGGCTCGTTGATGGGACGATCAAGCAACCAAGCGATGACCGCATTGAAGAATTACAAACAATGGAACCGATGCAACAACCCGGTAAAAACATGGTTGCTTGGCTCCATGTCCAAAGAGATCTTGGGAAGTGTCATACACCGCAAAAATGCACCCGCACATGTGGCTCGACCCGCAAGAGAGGCTTTCTCATGTGAACATTGTTCAAATTTTCATATGTAGAACGAAATTCATGATCACCGTGGTGCAAACGGCATGACAAAGCCTCTTATTTTTACTAAACTTAAGAGTCTTTGGGATGAACGTGATGCCTGGTTTCACCCCCGCATGTCGTTGTGAGACAAAGAGAGATAACGTCGTATGTTGAAACTCGTAAAACGATGAAGTTTCTGCGGGGCTTAAACGATTCAGATGCCACGCCCGTAGCAAAGACCTTGTTGTTAGGAACCACTCCCTACCGTCAACAAAGTCTATACTTGTCCTTCGACATGAGAAACAAGTTGGGTCTCGAATGGGAAGCATACTATCCAACCGTAAGGCACTGTGTTTGCTGTGAAGGGTGTTGGCCGCGACACCGAATTAGACGATGGAGGCGGGGCCACACAGGAAAGTGCAACAAGGCAAATCATCTTACAAAGAACTCGTCGTGCTCACCTTAAATGCACTTTTGTGGCCAGAAGGGTCATACATTTGACTACATCGTCGCAAGAGAAAAAGCAAAACATAAAACCGAGTCAAACCGTTCCTCCTCTTCCAAAGGAAATCAGTTACATCTCATGACAAAAGGGAGGTGATGTCTAGCTTCTTTTTCCTCAGAAAGACAGTAAAGCAAATTCCTCAATATGTTACAACAAAAACAAGTCCCAATCAAGTTGGTAATTCCTCACATGTAGAACTTTCCCAGAAGGCTTTCTCCTTTACATATAATCACAAGCAAAATGTCTGGATCCTCAGACAAACTACGTAATCACATCGTTTGCAGTCCCGATCTTCTCACCCATTCCAGTGGAAGTTGAAAACTATACGCTTGAATTACCAAATGGTTCTCTGCCCAAAAGTTACCCACATTGGACAAATAATTTTCTCACCCAACTTCATGCTTGACAATGTCTTAGCGTACCTTTTTTAAGCTCAACTTAATATCCATCAAGAAGTTAGCATATGACTCCTTCTATATCACCCTATTTCTAAACCATTTTGTATCATACAGACCTACGCTGTGGAAGATGATTGGGACAGTGCATTGAACTAAGGGGCTATACTACCTTGATCCACCTAAGAAAGGAACATGCAATCAATGCCTAAGTTGTTTCCTCCAATCCGTTGGCACCAACGTCTCCTGACATCCTCTCCAAATGTACCTTCTTCGCTATTTCCCTTTTTTCACTAATAACGAAGCTTCCAATAATTGTTTGATTTGGTCCCTTAGCCAAACAAACCATATTACCTTTCTCATTAAGTCACATCTAGTCAATCTTGTTTTCGAAGTTAATACATATTGATATTTGGGGTGGTTACCAAGTCAAGGCCTCTTTCAGAGCCAAATACTTTCACTATGCAGATGACCATAGTAGGAGCATGGACTTATTTGATGAAACAAAAGTCGACATGAACCATTTTAGTCAAATTCATTCATATGGTAGAAACTCAATTCAATACTAAAGTCAAAAATCGTGCTAAGGATAATGGTCCCGAATTTAACCTTGCAAATTTTTACGCCTCCAAAGGTATTCTCCATCATCAGTTGTGTTAACACACTCAACAAACGGTAAGGCCGAACGCAAACATCGGCACTTACTCTCAATATGGCTAGAGCTGCTGTTTTCTGCTTCTCTTCCTAAACGCTGGGAGATGCCATCCTTGTCGCGACATATCTCATCAATAGGGACACCAACCCCTTCTCCAAGGAAAACACCATATGAAAATTGTTCCAAAAGACCCCAAACTATTCTCACTTGCGTGTTTTTGGCTGTCTGTTTTGCCTCTACTCATGCCCAACGACCTCCAAATTTGATCCCCGTGCAAGTCGTTGTCTATTCCTTGGTTGCCCTTATGGTAAAAAAAGCACTGACTTTGATCTCAACCTTAAGAAGATTTTTGTTTCACTGATGTTGTGTTTATATAAAGTGTTGCACGTGCAAATCACATGACTTAAAATGACGGAGGACTGTATGGAATAGCTTTGCATATAACATGAGGAAATTGGTAGTTTTTAATGAATTTAAGGACTATTTTTTCTAAAAGTAGTCTAGAAACTTAATTTTCACTCAAGTAATAATTTAGGGACCAAATCGACTACTCATTTGCAAAATTAGGTTCCTGCAAAGAGATTCAGGCACAATGCAAGGAAGTAGCTCCAATATTTTTCTACCACTTAGCATTATAGTATAGTTGTATTCCTCTTCACTTGTAAGTGAGATATTAGATTCAAATCTCTTGAATAGTGAGTTCAATACCAATATATTCTTCCACCCTTAGTGTAAATATATCGATGTATCAAAAAGACCGCAACCCACCCACATCAGAGAACCGTTGTGCCAAATTTGTTACCGTTGTGTCACATGGTACAATCTGGTGCGTTGGATTTAAATAAAAAAAAAACAAATGATTAGGATTAATCCGATCGTTAAAAACGAAAAAAATAATAATTTAAAAGTGGAAATCATTAATTTTTTTTTTTCTATAAATACCCTCAACCATCTTCTTAATTCTTTATATCACAAAAGCGGATACCCTATATCGAAGTGGCAATAATCGAGTCAATGAGGTAATTGCAATTTATTATGTTGTTTGACAATTCTTTAGCTAACTAAAAGTAATCATTTGATTATGTAATTTATTATGTCTTTTCACAATTCTTTTTTTCAGGAACTACAAGCATAAATGTGGTTCAATCATGTTAACAACAACAGATCATTCACAAAGCACGAATTATGGGACATTGTCAAGCATACTCCGAAATACAAAATTGTGCATGTTGGTCCAGACGTTGTCTTAAATAAGACTCCCTTACATGAATCAACTACTCAAGAGTCGTCGTTGGAGAAGGCATCGGGGACCCCAAATGAACTCGTAGCGCCGACCGAAGAAACCCCGAGGCTTATTGGTAAGAAAGCTGCTAAGAAAAGAGCTACAAGAGGTAGTTCTTCGAATAATGATTATTCAAAATTGATTGATGAATTGGCTCGCCAACATGCACTGGATCTGGAGCATGACCAGTTCGTGTATTAGCAAAACAAGGCTAGACATGAAGCAAATGCAAGAGAAAGGGAGTTAAATAGGCAAGAAAAGCAACAAGAGAAGGATCAAGATACCATGTCCAAACGCTCCAAAGAAATGACTCCTAATTCAAAATGTTTTTGGACAAAAGAATGAGCGGCCGTCATGAGAAGACATTCTCCCGAGTAAGACGAGAAAGTTCCATACGTTCCAAGGGATGACGAAACTAGCACCACCAATTGGATTCCTGCGGAGTACGGTACTACGAATAATGTTGTTTTATTTTTAATTAATTATGCTTGTTGTAATGCTATGTTTTTCTGTGTATTTGAAATTAAATTATTTGAATTAGACAATCATTTTATTTTCAAGGAACAAACTTACAAAGTTCACACTTAAACACACTAAGGCCTCGTTTGGTACGCCGTATAGCGCACCGAATAGTACTAATAATCTGGTCTCGAGTGTTTGGTGCGCTTAGTACTAAAATAGTCGCCCGACTATTTAAACCGGGCCCACCATTTAGTACCCCTCACACCCGACTAATTATACGCCCAAAAACCTCCGTATAATTAGTCGGGTCCGTCCCTCTCACTCTCTTGGTCTAGCTTGAAGGAAAATATTTGAATTACAAGTTCATTTGAGCAACACTTAAGCATGCTATTAACAAATTAAAGACTCTTAGTTAGTGTATTAGTACTCAAAAACAAAACTTTGCTCATGACTTTTGAAGCCTAAATGTTGTGAACCAAGACACAACTCATAATCACATTAGTAAGTTGTAGCATCCTATACCTTTGTAGAATCTTTTTTGCATGAGCAAAGGCTAAATACCCAAGAGGGCCTTCAATCTCATCTTGGATGAACACCTTTGCTTGGAGGAGTTGCGGTTGCACCTTGAATCAAATTGAAGGTTACCTACATACTTCGTCTCTTACGAAGATCAAACTTTTCGTAGTTCTTGCATTTGATGAGGATTTGAGTGAGTTTGTATGAAGAACAAATTGTGTTCTTCACACACCTAGGGCCGGCCAACCCAGTATAAATAGTCGATATTAGTCTGATACTGCACCAAACGCCCGACTAATTTAGTCAGTACTGTCCGATGACAGATTATCCTATCCGACTGAAATAGTCAGTCCAGTCCGAGCTGCCAAACAAGACCTAAAATAAAGTTCAACAAACTTACACATAACACGCTTACAAGGCATACTTAAACATAGAACACACTACAAACATTAAACAAAAAAAAACACTTACAAAGCATACTTGAATACAACAAGTATCTTTGCCATTTAATGAAAGCATAAAAATGAGATTCATTCATTAATAGCATCCTTCCTTGCCCACAAGTGCTCCATCAAATCACGCCGACGCTCCTTGTGGAGGAAAGACGAATGAATTGTATTGTAATGTTGAATGACCATCTCGTGGTAACGTCGATCCCTTTCTAATGGGTCGTGATGGGCAGGTTCATTAGTGTTTTTCATGAGCCATATAAGTTCTAGTTCTTGAATTGTTCATCATGTCTTCGTCTAAGACTTATTCGGTGTTGTAATCATACTCATCTTCCACAATCATGTTGTGCAAGATGATGCACGTCATCATGATGCTTCGAAGCGCCCTATCATCAAACAAGCGAGCAGCCCCTCTAATAATAGCCCAACGAGCTTGGAGTATACCAAAACACCTCTCCACATCCTTCCTATACCCCTCTTGCATTGTTGCAAAGTATTTTCCTTTTCTGTGTGTGGATTTAGCGCTATTGTGACAAATGTGTTCCACCTCAGATAAATTCTGCAGCTAGATAGTACGCTCCCGAGTACACTCTACCGTTGATTTCATACGTGATTTGTAGCGACTCTCCTCTTAACAAGTTGAAAATAGGAGATTGACCAAGAACATTTAAGTCATTTTGAGCTCTTAGTACACCGAAGAAGGCATGCCAAATCCATGTATCAAATGATGCCACCGCCTCCAAAATGATACTTTTTGTACCTTTTTGATTTTTGTAATCTCCTTGCCATGCACTTGGACAATTTTTCCACTGCCAATGCATACAATCAATGCTGCCAAACATGCCAGGAAAACCTCGTCTCTTAGCTTTCTGAAAAAGCCTTCTGAGGTCAGCTGTGGTGGGTCGGCGAAGGTACTCCACAGTGTATAGGTCCTCAATTTGTCACGCCCTAGACCTGGGGTCGGTAAAAAAAATAATCCCGCACCTGGTGCATGAGTAAAAAGAAAATAAATAAATAAAGAAAGAAAAACCAAAATGGGATGAAAAATAAATTCCTCTTATAAACATAACCAAGAATTCTTTACAAGGATAAAATAAAGAAATACAATTTCTAACCTCACATCTAATCCAATCTCATCCTGCCTACCAATTGCTTAGTTCTTACACCTGCATAAACAATGGAGAGGTGAGCTTTATAGCTCAATAGGGACATAACCTTACAAAAACAAATTGATCAATACTAAATTAAGTGTTATGCATATTGCAATGCAGATTCTTCGTCTATGCCCGTTAATCCGTATAATTAAACACTCAAACCCCGTACGTTCCATTCCCTACTTATACCACTTGGTCCCGAGCACTTAATTATATGAACTAACCCCCGTAACTCAATCATCCCAATTTTTGTTTTTGTTAGTCGTCTTGCCAAAAATCTTCGTCGCCAATCCCAAATTACCCTAAAAGAAACTGTGCACTGTAGGCTCACCTGAGACTTGGTACCTACTAAGAGGTTGGCTCAACTATAAAAAAGATCATTTCCACTACCCTCATTTCCATAATTCATTTCTCAACACCATAAGCTCCAACCACATGACACATGAGTGATGCACAAATAATCTCAATTCCTCTTTCACATATATCACGGTATAATCTCAATGAACAACATATATAGACATCCAACGAAACAATGATATACAAATAATCAATTAACACCATACAACATTAATCAACCAACAATTATATAGCACTTCACGAAATTTAATATAATCAATCTCCGTAAAAGTCTAGCGTATTTCCCCTACCTAGATATTCCAAAGCATTGTTCTGACTCTCTATTACAAAAGTCCACCACCTCGACCAACTCCTATTCACAAGTACAATCCAATCACTAAATATACAACTGAACTCTAATCCTAGCCAAGCAATTGAGATTTACTAATTTAATACTACTCAATTCAAAAGTCATTTTGATTAATATGAAATACACAATTACACTGGAAGAAACATTTGAATGTAGATAGCTTTAGGAAAATAAGTGAACATATCGTTTTATAGATATACAGGTACATTAACACACTTAAGCCAATAGTCTGTATAATAGCTTTGTCCGATTAATATACATGACCTGAGTGAGGGATGAATGTATATCAACATATACATACATATATACATAGGTGCACTTGATAGTAAGTGAGTTTTGTTCTCTGAGATGCATAAATATAGACTAGTTGTACATGTATATAGTTTGATAACTTTGAAAGCTATCTTGGTTCAGTCCAAGCATATATAGATATATATGTTTGGCTTGAAAACGTGAAAGACTAAGATTGGGCTAATTTGGCTTTGTTCCAGTAAATACAATACATATACATAGATATAGAATAGTTTGGAAATAGTAGATTGAATTGGATTTGTCCAACTAATTTTATAAAGGGGATCAGAGATCCAACACTTTAAATTAAAAGAAAATTTGCATGATGCCAATACTATCTATACAAGACAAACTGATACGATATAGCCAATTCAACTTTTAAACAAGTAACAAATAAACTGAAACCCTAAAGCCAATTAAGCTTTTATACCAAAGAAGGATTTTAGTATCTGCATATAAAAGCTTTGCATAACAGTGGCTAGTTCACGGCAGAAAGTCTAATACTGCATAAAAATTAGGGTTCCTTAAAATTAATAGGAAAGATACAAATAGCTATGAAACTATACACGCTAAAAGAATCTTTACCCATGTATTGCAATCTGCCGGTTGAATAAATGACACCAAAGTGATGATGCAGACAGAAGCAGGAATCAAACTCCTGTTATTTGCTGGAACGGAAAAGAGATACCAAGAACACCTCTATTAATCAAAGACGTAAAAAAAAATTAATGGGGAAGGGTTTTGATATAAATCCTCTCAGCAAAACATTCAGTTTCTTCCTTTCTCATCCCTGCCTTCTCTCTCTCTCTCGATCGATCGAATATATATGCTTCAGTTGGTTGGCTTGGTTGGCTTCTTTCTTATTTAGTAGCTGGAACAAATAGGAATGCTCAATCCTATCTTACACTCACTAAACATATGTAGATAGGTATTTAAACTATAATATTAAATATAAAATATATATATCATCCCGAATAGGAAAAGAATATATGAATACATAGTAGTTCAAATGTCCAATTAGAGTATATAAAATTAATTAAAAATAGCAAACCCTAGTAGAAAAAAGTACTTGGGCGACAAAATAAATTTTCTCCCGCAAGGTCTCTTTTCGTTGCCTAAACATTTGTGCGACTATTAAATCGTTGCCCCAAATTCGTCGCGCAAAGCCCGTGGAGCAAGCATTTGCGAGACGAAGAAAATACGCGTGGCAATAGAGGTTAGGCGATTTGCGCGACAATTTTTGGCGATGAAAATATGTGTGGCAATAGAGGTCAGGCGACAAATAAATTTTGTCGGACAAACCTTTGGGCAACGAAAAATCCTTCGTTGCCCTAAGTGTTCAGTGACGAAATATATTAATTGCCTATATTTGAGGCGACGAAATATTCAATAATTCTATCGTCACGCAAAGGTTTAGGCGACGGTGTTTGTTTCGTCGCGCAAAATATTTAATAATTTTATTTCAATAAATTTAATTTTATTTAATTTTTTTTCAATTTAATTTTTTTAATTAATTAATATAATGAATAAATTGGGATTTAAAATACAATAAAATATAATAAGCAATGTAGAAAAACAAATTAGATTATATAAAGAAATCTACGTACAACATATTCAATAATAAAAATAAATTAGAATCCTAAAACGAAGTGGCTATTGAGATGCCGGTGGGAAATATGGTGAGGTAGGGGGCTGGGAACTCGATGGCTAGGAATCAGATGATGGCATATTCAATGTAATGCCGGAAAAATGGAGGGCGTGTAAGATTTGACTCATCTGGTTGCCCTGAGTCGTGAGTTGCCGCCTCAGGTCTTGAACTTCCTCCTTCAACAAGGTGACCTCTTCTGAATTGTTTTTAAAAGATGAGGCACCCATCTCACGGAGTCGTGCTTTCCCTATCCCCCAGTAAACCCTACCAGGCCTACGACTAAGGGTCTGGTCTAGCGTGTTACAACCCGTCCCAAAATTTTATGTGAAATTACCAAAATACACCTAGTGGTCAATGTTGACTTTTGTTGACTTTTCGTGACGACTTGTGAAAATTTATTTCTTTACATATTCATGATGTACTCGCCAATACGAACGCGTGGACGCAAGCGGAACTCAATTCGGAGTTAAAACGAACGTTTTATGAAGCTTTAAAGTGTAGGGGCATTTTAGTAATTTTCACCCCGTAAGTTGGAATTAGGGTTTTTGGGTTGTGGGTTGGCTTCTGTACAGCAACACAACTCCCCACTTTCTGCACGAGCTCTCTCTCTCTCTCTCCCATTCTCTCGACCAAAACCACCCAAAACTACACAAACCCTAACCTTTGGACGAATCACAAAACCGTCAAACCGTTGCCCAAAATCAATACCATCACGATCGCCTCGTCATTCTAGACGAGGCTGTGATTTTAGAATCTCCAAACTCGAACCCGATCGATCAAACCGACGTCGGAACGGTTTTGACAAACTGTCCGTCAATTTCCTGTGCAAACCAAACCAAGGTAAAACTCGAGAACATTACCATTGGTTCTATTGGATTGAGTAGGTTCAAATCGATATAAAGAACGTCCAATTTGGTGCAGTTTTGAAGGAGAACAGAATTAGGGTTTCCCGAAGCTTCTCGGAAAATTTCAGGCCATCTCCCGGCATTTTTCCAGCCTCAAATTGCTATGAAAATATTCTACTCGTCAATACCTTCATTTTGATATATGGCACGTTAAATTTGGCCAAAGAACGAAGAAGTTATGAATTTTTGAAGTTTTGGAATTAATTCGGAAAATTTCCCAGAATTCCGGCGAACCAGACGGCGGCGCCGGCGGCGGCTCCAGCGACCAGCGAGAGGAGGAGGAAGAAGGAATATTCCATCAACGGTAACGGAATATTCTTGACGGCGTCAGAATATTCCGTCAGAAAGGTATATTCCGTTAAGTTTGACTGACGCCGTTAACTTTAACGGCGTTGACGTCAGCAGGCGCGTGGGGGTGACGTCAGCAGGCACGTGGCGACACGTGCCAGCGCGTGGCCGGTGCGTTCGACCGTTTCCCGGCGCGTGCGGCGGCGCACGGCGGCGCCGGGGGCGGTGGATGGCGGCGGTAGGGTTTTCGGGCCCCGGAAATCATTTTTCGAGCTCGTTTTCGCCAAAATAGTATCATTTTTGGAATATTTTTCTATAGGGCCTATACTAATTTATATTAGGGAGGTTCTAATTTTTCCCCTAATATTAAATAGGTAATTCTTCGGCGCAACACTTCGAGGAGGGCAGCGCCGAGGGGGATTTCACTCCCGATCACCAGTGAGTGGACTTTTGTTTTCATACTTGGTTTATATGCTTGAATATATTTATGAAATGGTTTTCTTACATGAGTTTAAATGTTTTTGAGGCATGCTTATATATATATATATATATATATATATATATATATATATATATATATATGGATATATATATTTTATGAAATGATTTTGAGAGATGAATATCATTGGATATATTGATATTTAATTTTATGGCTTCTAAGCATGATTATGTTTGATTATACAACGTTTAAATATTTGGGAAATTATGAAGTATATGATATTCTTCACTCCTACACATGATGTATATATGTATGTTTTCAAACACACTTGGTATACTTTCACTACGTTGTAGTACCGTCTCACGGCCGTAGGACAAGTCTCACATGTTTGGGTCACACGCACTGTACTCCAGGGGTATTGTCCGGTAAATACCTTAGTGCAAGCTTGTCTTACGTTTATGTTTATTTTTGGGGAAAAGGCCCCATTACGTAAGGACTCGGGTGTGACGCGCTAATGCGCAAGTGCTTACATGTGTGTGGTACTAGGAGTACAAATTGATTGATAACGTAAAGTGCTTGTACGGGGATTGTGAGGCTGTTCCTCAACACGTACATGGGTGATTGCTCATATACCCTGTGTTGGATTTCTTATCTATACTATTGATATATATATGGTGAAACGATTTATGGGAATATGAATTGTTATTTACGGAATTATGTTGATATATATATATATATTTCCAGTTATACTTATAAAGTATGGGTTGACATCTATTATGGTATTATTTACAGATTTCGCGTTGAGATTTACTTTCAGCTATATACTTATATTATAGTATGATTTTGATACATACTACGGTAGTATGATTTTGCAAATATACTGGATTTCAAACAGGGGGTTACTACGTTGAAAAGAGAAAGGTATTTCGAAAACTTTTATTTTCGTCCACTCACACCTTTGTTTTTGCGCCCCCTTCAGGACCTAGTGATAGGGCATCTGGTGAAGTCGAGGCATCCGAGTGGCAGCTCTGATTCTATTTCCCGACCGTGTAGGGATTTATCTTTTCTGTTATTCTGTTATCCATCCCTGTTATGGATAGAAATTCTAGGAATTTGATTCATTATTTGTTTCCTCTGTTTCAAATTAGTACGCTCTGAACCTTGTGCATGTTGACATTAATTTCCCGCAACTTTATGGTAATTTAATTTACTTAAACTAAGTGTTGTCATGCATTTAATGGCTTCGTCACTTACGAGTGTCGGCCAGCACACCCGAACTCGGTATCCACGTGGGTATCGAGGGTGGGCTGTGTCATAGCGTCTCCGTTAGTATATGAAGACCAACATCCTTAGTTGGAGTCACGTCCTTGATAGGGGTCTCGGGGAGAAGCTACGATGCCACTTCTTCGAGAAGAGCATTGCTCTTCTCCACCATAGTGGCCTGTAATAAGAAAATAAATATTATTGTTTATAATAATTAAAAAAGTAACAAAAGTAACAGGCAATTAGAGAAACTTACATGGAGCTGCTGAGCTGTCTCATCACCGGGGTGGACATAAACTTCCTTGAACATGTCGATCTCCAGAAACTTTGCACCTTCCTAAAAAAACTAATAAAAAAAGGTTAAATTTAAAATTCATAAATATAAAATTATATTAAAATTGAAAAATGTAAAGTAGTTTTACCTCTCGTCGGTTCTCCAATCTGTAGGAGAAGGGCTTCAAATCGGAGTGGTGTAGAAGTATCTTTTTCGACCTATTTATTTAGTTGGCTCGAGATTGTTTCTGGTAAACCCAAAATTTGTTAGTGCATATATTAATTGTTGAGTACAATTATAAAATAAATTAGTAAACTTACCAAAAAATTAGGATCTTGAAAGTGGTTACATAACCACTCCCAATCCTTAGGCCACTCCAGCAACTCCTGAGGGCATCCTTGGGCTAAAGCAGTCTCCGCATCCGGATACAACTTAAAATGGTTGTGGAGGTCGCTCTTCCACTCTTTGTATCGACTTCTGAAGAGCTCATCTATGTACGCTGTCTGGTCGGCATCAAGGTCCGGAGTATTAAAATTGATCTGCAAATATGAAAAAATATTATTAAAATATAAAAAAATATTAGACTTAATGATAAAAAGTAGTAGAAAGTATTGAATACACTCACCGACAACTCATGCCACATTGCAGCCTTCGTTTACTTTGAGACTGATCTCCATGTTTCCTATCTCATAGAGCAATGGGCACGTAATATCGACCCTATGTCACGGACCAGGGTGCTGTGCTGGTCAAATGTAGAAGCAGCCCGGTGTTGAGGACCATACATGATGGCGATCTTTTTAGCTGTGATCTGCACAGACTTCAGCTGTCTGCAAGGGCCCTTAGTCTTTTTCTTCCCTGCCAAAACAAAGAACAAATTCATTGTTAAAACATGTACTAAAAATTCTACAGAAAATTAGGCAGAACCTTCCCTAAAGGTCTAACATGTCCTATAACCTGCAAACAATACTACAACACATCCACATCCACACAACATTTCCAACAAATTTGATAATCGTACCAATAGTTGGAACATGCAATCAATTAATTTGAATATGGTAGTAAACATTCCAACAAAAATGTAAAAGATTGGGGGTAGGGGTATATTACTTGTCTGCGAGTCCTCGCCGTCGACAGTGGATGTCCCGGGTGCCTGAGGGGCCTGGTCCTCGGGACGACGTCGCTGGTGAGCCCGACGATCGCTGATTGGGGGATGCGTCACCGAAGCAGTGGACGAGACAGGCTCCTCAGAGACATCCAGAGCGCCCGACGCGAGCTCCGTAACATTAACCGACCGTGATGGAGCTGAACTAGAACTAGAGCGGCGGCGTGTAGAAATGAAACCCGACATCTGTAAATTGAGCCAGTTAGAAATTGTTAAATAAAATGACATACAAATGATAAAAAGTCTCAAAGACCATGCATTCTTTTAGTTTTAACAATGATTTCTTATAAATCAAATATTCAACATATGTATGTCATTTACGGAGTAGGCTACAGTGCTCGCAAGCATTGAATGCTTACACTGATCTCACCATTAAAATGAGGGAGGAGAGAGGAGAGAGGGGGGAAAGGAGGGTGAGATTGGTGTGAGCATTCAATGCTTGCGAGCACTGTAGCCAGTCCCGTCATTTACAAACAAATTGATATAATTATACAAATTAGTCTAAACCCTTAATTTCAAAATCTAGTGAACCTAAACTGTTACTATAATCCACAAAACAAAGCCCATGCTTTCTTTTAGTTTTAACAATGATTTTTTATAAATCAAAATATTCAACATATGCATGTCATTTACAAACAAATTGATATAATTATACAAATTAGCCTAAACCCTTAATTTCAAAATCTAGTGAGCCTAAACTTTTAATATAATCCACAAAACAAATTGTGAAATTGCAGGGAAGTATTTACAAACAAATTAAGAGAAGAACGATGATATAAAATTTACAACTCCAACCACGTTTTCTAGAATAAGAAGTCATATGTATGCAGGAAAAAAAGAAAAGATGAAGTAGGTACCTAGACTGAGTTTTCACTTATTCCAAATCACTTTCTTTGAATGGACAACTGAATGCTACCTGAGGATACAAATTCAGATTCCAATTCCAATGGTTAGTATTAACTTATATCTAATCAGAGAGGAACATATGAAGATGCAACACATGCATGAATAAAATTTATAATTTTCAACCACCCCTAATTTATAAGTAAGCTAAGAAAATACACAGCAAGCACAACACAATCACAACAATAAGAACATTGAAATAGCAAAATATCAACTACCTATAATGTAGAACTTCTGACAGTGCACACACACACACATTCACAGCGCACACACACACATAGGGCTGGGTTCGGTTCCATTCGGTTCGGTTTTTGGCCAAAACCGAAACCAAACCGAAATTACTGTTCGGTTCGGTTTTTTTTTTTGTTTTTTTCGGTTCGGTTTGGATTCGGTTCTTTTTTTTTCTTTTTCTTTTTTTTACGAAAATTCTTTTGTTTTTTTTTAAAAAAATTTTGAGCAACCAATGATTATACAAAGCCAACCAAACAAATAGACGAAAGACATACATATTAAATCATCAAGAGTTAATTCTAATAAGTAGGAAAATTAGGAAAAATTAGTTCCAATTATTGATTGGCAACCTTGTATTATGGGCTGGAAGAAGAATCAAAATAAACAAATTTAAAACATTGGTTTGGATAATCATACCCTAGAAACCTTACAATTCTAATCAATAGAAAAGAACCTAACCATTAAAATCCAACAAAAAATCTCAATACTTCAGACACTAGAACAAGACCAGTTCTCAGATCTCAAATAAAATACAAAAAACCCATCAACCCAAATAAAATTACACTATTCAATCACTACCCAAATAAAAGAGAGGGTAGTCTAGGGTTAATATAGGGAATAAGGCTTTTTAAATGTTTGGGCCAAGTGTGGGCCTATTAAGCTTGTGTTGAAATTGGACTAATATTTGAAATTGGGCTTGAAAAATTAATACCCAATAAAAAATAAATAAATAAAATATTAATTTATATTTATTCGGTTCGGTTCGGTTCGGTTTTTGAACCACTGAAACCGAAACCGAACCAACCAATTTCGGTTCGGTTCGATTTTCTGAACTTCGGTTCGGTTTTCTGAACTTCGGTTCGGTTTTCTGAACTTCGGTTCGGTTTTTTTTCGGTTCGATTTTTTTCGGCCTCGGTTCGGTATTCGGTTCGGTTTTTTTCGGTTTTCGGTTTTTCAAACCCACCCCTACACACACACATTCACAGCGCACGCACACACATACTCACAGCGCACACACACACACACATACTCACAGTGCACACACACACACATACTCACAGTGCACACACACACTCACAGCGCACACACACACATACTCACAGCGCACACACACACATATACTCACAGTGCACACACACACACACATACTCACAATGCACACACACACACACACACATACTCACAATGCACACACACACACACACACATACTCACAGTGCACACACACACACACACAGTCACAGCGCCCACACACACAAACTCATAGCACACACACACACATACTCACAGCGCGCACACACACACACATCACAACGCACACACACACACACACACTCACAAAGGCACACACACACATACTCACAAAGGCACACACACACACACACTACGCCGCACACACACACACATACCACAAGGCACACACACACACATACCATAGTGCACACACACACACACAACTCACAGTGCACACACACACACACTCACAGCGCACACACACACACACTTACTCACAGCGCACACACACACACAGACTCACATCACACACACACACACATACTCACAATGCACACACACACTCACAACGCACACACACACATACTCACACTGCACACACACACACATACTCACAGTGCACGCACACACACATACTGACAGTGCACGGACACACACACACACTCACAGCGTAGACACACACATACTCACAACGCACACACACACACTTACTCACAATGCGCACACACACACACACTCACAACGCACGCACACACATACTCATAGTGCACACACACACA